>CM041631.1:30619236-30719786 GCA_023333625.1 Bothriochloa decipiens | reverse complement strand
TTTTTCATCAAATAAAAGTATCTCAAATGATGAATTGGAGTATACCATTGCAAAGGTCTCATCATGCTCATCGAAACGGATATATTACATGTTATAGTTGGACACAAAAATAAAAAGTTATGGAATTTGCAAATTAAAAAGGGATGCTGACGTCACACTGACGTCAGCATCCCCAGAAGTCAGCACCAGATGCCCACGGCCGCAGGCACTGCCGGTGGTGGCCGACACATGTGCCAGGCGGGCCCCATGGTAGCAGCAGCTACTAGCCAGCGGAGGAGCAGGCGACAGCAGCAGCCAATGGCAGGCGGCCACGTGGTGCTGTTTGCCTCCCTCACGCGGGCACGTGTGCGCGCTGAGGCACGGGCGGGAGAGCGGCCCGCTTGGCCAAGCCGACCGGTAGGAGGATAGGTGGCGCACAGAGACTGGCTCACGAAGGCGGTGGTCCAATTGGCGCGGTTCGGGCGCGGTTGGACCGCCTGAACCGGCCGGTTCAGCTAGTCAGGCACCCAGAATTCCTCTAGAAACACAGACAGCAGCACCCAGCCACCGGTTTAGGTCTGGTTCACCCACTTAGGATCCGGTTTTGCTCTGGTTTTGTGCGCCAACACCTGTGGGACTTCACAACCGACCTACACAAGTCGGTTGCATGCTTTTGGACAATCCTGGCCGCAGGTACCAAGGCAGTTTTGATCCAAGGGAGGGCAAGCAACATCACGCGGATTGATGAGGTGGCATTGGAGTAGCCCCTACTCCACCTCCCACCTATAAATATCCCCTCACTCCCTCATTTGTAACACACACCTACACCTACAAAGCTTCCACTCTTATTATTTAGTAGAGTAGTGTCCCTCTGGAGGATTCTTTCCTCCAGTTGTAGAGAGGCAAGTTCGGGAGAAGAGCCGGGCTTGTCGGAGTCTCTCCTGCCTTCACCTCTCCAGGTCTTGTAAGTTTAGCTCAGGTTCGAATATTTATTTGAGCATTTAGTTATATTATTAAAGTCTTTAGTGGTTCCTTGCTTACTACTTAGTATTTATTATTCAGTATTTATTTACTGCTTATATATATTGAGTGTGAGTGCTTTTCCTTGTGCACGAGGTAGAGTAGTAATTAATAGTGCAGACGTGGTGTCTAGGCTAGTAATTACTCTGGATTGCATTCAGTTCAACGGATCGCAGTGGTAGCCGGCAGGTGGTGACAGCCCTGTCCGGCCTACGTATTCCACCACATTAGTTCTGCTCTGTAGGACCTATGGGTGGACTCGCCTGCTCTTGTGAGTTGGTTGGTCCCAGGCGCCCGAGGTAGATACTTTAGTGATCGCTCTTTGCTCAATTACCTATAGAACCTTAGCTCAATTATACAAGAACCTCTCATCCCTTTTCATCACCAACCTTGGACTACCTGGCTTTAGATTAGAACACTTCGCGTTCCCTGTGGATAAATACGATAACTTGGAATACTCCCGGGTGAAAGCTACATCGGCATTCATGCGCTTGCGGATTATATCTGTTAGGCATAGGATTTGCCAACATACATCAATGTTTTTTTACAACAGACCTAATACAAAGCTGAGATAAAATAGTACAACAAAACAATTGTCTCCATTAAACAATGAAAATATCACACCTATTTTAGAAACAGAGAACAAGGGCATATCTCCAATTCCATAGATACTAAACATTCATATCATCTAACCATTTGTTGAAAAGAATTGCACGAACACGGACTTCGGAGGGAAATTGATCAAAAGCACTGAGGCACTGTAACATCAAACCACAAATGTTCACTCAGCCAAGTCCCTAGGAGTTGAAGACTAAGAGTTGTGCTTGATATGCATGACATACTCATTGAGCTTTTTGACCTCCTCCAGTTTCTCTCTATAGTTATTCTGAAGCTCTAGTACCTTTTTTCCAAACTCCTCAGTTCTAAAATCAAATCATTCTATCAAGCTTACCAATTCATTCACTTTGTTGGAAAGCATAGCAGAATATTTCTGTTCAGCTGCATGTAGTTCGCAAAGCAGTCTCTCATGCGAAATCCAAGCAGTAAACATCAGCTTATAGACAGTGGAAGAGGACTGCAATTGAAAATACAAGAGATTATGCAGAGGACCCTGGAGACAAGGTATCGATGCAATATTTAATAAGTAGTGCTTGTTCTAGGGGGCTGGCCGCTGCGTCTGTCCTGTTGTTAGGGGCCTCCTCCATTTTGTCAGTGTGCTATATCCCTGTGTTTCCTAAGTAATGAGATTACCAAAGCAGAAAACAATCCAACAAAGATCCATCAGTGAAGTCCTCAACTCATCCAAAATGCAAATTTACAACAATTTAAATTTTCCATGATACGAGCTTATCTAAATTTAGAGTAGCAGCACATAGATATGTATAACTGAAACTAGAATAGCAGTCAATGTAGCTGTAGCCATTACAAATTTGGCTAAATGAAGTCCAGCCATCACACTTACAATACCATTAAAAATTCAGCTAAATCAACTCCAACCATCATGTTAATAATCAGTACACGAGCTCAGCTTCAAATGAGTTGAAGGCAGCGACTGCAACTTCATAGGAGTTATACTTTCTACAAGAGTAACAAGGGATTGAGTGCTAGTGCCTTAGTTTTACAAGTGCAAGTGGTAGTGAGCATCATTGGCATCAGCAGTATTGAGTGTACCTTGAAGATTAGTGGCACTGATTTGCTGCCTCCTAACAAATCTAACATCCATGAGCTACAGGGACTATGAGAACCATTACCATCCCACATGTATCTAAAATTAAGGGATATGGCGGTATGCATAATAGGTGTTCAATCAAAGCGAAACACCCAAGTCCTGTAGTAGATCCATGCTGACGCAAAACCCAAATGAAGAAACAAACATTGGAATGGGAGAAAGGAGACCTGTGGATCGGATCTGATGCCTCTGCCGCGGCACACAAGCAACACAGATGCCAATGACGCCATGCCCCACCAGGAAAGCCCCGCCGCCTGCCTCTAAATGGACGCCGGAGGCACCACAGCACACCGGGGATCCCCCGCCGCCACCTCTAGCTTCGCAGCCCAAACAGCGCAAGTCCAATGGGTAGATATTTTTCCCATTTTCAGGGGATATTTATCTAATATATCCACACGACTTGTCCCTCAGGAGCGGGGACGGCCCAGTTATCACAAGGCCCATAAGGAATGTCCCGTGGGACACAAAACAGGTATGGCCGAACTTCCCCATGACACACGAAAGAGAAAGGGTTGGACTGTCCCATCTCTTGATCTTACAAGTCCCAAGTCTAGGCTCCAGGCAGTTCATGTCTGCGAATGCCAGAACATCCAATCGCTACATAACTGATCACGTAGGACAAAGGGTAATTGGTATGTTAGTTTTGATTGTATTATTATTATGGTCATATAATAACTTCTAAAATTTCTGGTTCATTCCAGGTCACAAGGCCTCATCAGCACGTCGACACGGATCCACCGGTGGACCAGACTGGTACTCATCTTCACTGTGACCACTTAGTTCATAGCAGCAAGATTCGCTATATTTTGTTGTCAAGACATGCTCACTGGAGACAATCATGATGTTCAATAGTTTAATTTGCTGTTATAATACCTATGTACATGATCTTCTGTTGACCTTTATAGTACCCTGTTGGTTCTTATTATCAGTTTGCTATAAACCGTATGCCACTAGGAGTCCATCTCAACAAGTCTCGCCTCGCTCTATTCTATAGCATCACGGGTGATGCGTAGCTCTTGAGTTTTTTTACTGCAAATGCAAGAAAGTCCAACCGCTCCATATTTGATCTCGTAGGACAAAGTGTGATTGTTCTATTTTGAAAGCCCTAGCAATCAGTCTGCCTAGTGCTCGCTGACGGTTACAATTTTGATCACTCTGTAGTAGTGGCACGATAGAGTTTAATTTAATATAAACTTCAACCACAGATCACATGCAAGGATATTTTTACAGCAAGTTTTATTAATGGAAATGTTGTTGGACACAAGAAAGTCCAACCACTTTATGTTTGAACGCGTATGATAGAGTATGATAGAGTATCGACAACTATGACATAAAACACAAGGGAACACACGATCATCGATACATCAAGTTCATATAAATGAAACTAATAATTACAAAAGTCATTACAATAAACAAGCATGGCCCCACCTTTCTTATAAGAGACTTTCCTCATATGATGGCACGTAGGTTTAAAGTGATCGACTCCTCTGCTAAATCTGCAACTTATGGCTGTAGTGAATCAGATAACAAGGGAACATATGGAAGATAGGCTTGTCGAAGGTATTCTTCTTCTTCTTCCGGCATAACCCAATGTCTCTGATACTGAAACCTTCTAGTAGGGATGACATGAACTTTTCTGCTGTCCATATCATATGCGATGATTTGTCGTCCTTTATACCTAGCTAAGAAAACCAAATTCCATTCGGGGTGAACTACAATCAACTTTTGGGTCATAACCCGTTGGATATTAATGATTCTAAAAATGTTGTTGAGGACGACTGTATGCTGCAATGTCCAATTATTAGTACCATAGTCTTCAAGGATCCACATTGAAAACTTGCGTTGATTGTGAGGACCATCAACGAGACATACACACAAGTGACCCTGATATTGATGCAGGGTATGGTTTTCATTACCAGCAGGCGCAGCAATTTCCTTCCATGTGTTTCCCTCCATATCCACAGCAATTATCACATTCCTTGCCTCACCCCTAACGGATGTCATATTGTGTAGAAAACTGTTAATAAATATACTTCGCGTTTCACCAAAATGTATATCAATACCCCCCAGCCATCCACAAGTTTTACTAAGCCATGTATTAGTTTTAGACGAATAGAACTGTAAAGCTTCAAGTGTACCGTCTCCACCATCCACATATTCAACGACATGGAAGTGCAACAGACTATCGGATCGAAACACAATTGAATCACCCCAGCTATTGGATCAAAACCCTCCGTACGTAGGGCACAATCATGAGGGCTAGGCGGTAGTTCCTTATAATTTCATGTGATTGGATTGCAGGCAATCCAGGTATATCCAGACCACAAGTTTAGGATGAGGCCATTGCAGCAATCTGAGACATCTACAAGACCACGTGTTTGCATGAAGTCAAAGCAGGGAAGTTCACTGGTTGGTGAAGTGCTGGGTGTTCTTCTTCTTAGTATTGAAGAAGAAACCAATCACAGTCTGGCGGGCCAGCTTGTCATTGATGTCGGAGTTGTTGATGAGTTGTTTCCAGTATCGATAGACCAATTTGCAGCGAAACAAGGAGGGGCCAGTGATGCGGCGGAGGATCTCAAGAATGAGATCATCTGGGAGGCTGGCAAATGAGTCTATCCTCCTGTTGGGGGCCTGCTCCATTTCATTATTGTGCAAGAGGCCTCAACTTCCTAAGTAATGATATCACTGCATGAAGAAGAAGAAAAATCCAATAAAGATCCATCAGTAAAGTGCACAACTTATACCAAATTGCATGTTTAACAACCATTAACAATTTCCATGTTACAAGGTCATCAAAATTTAGAGTAGTAGCACAAAGACATACAACTCAGACTAGAATAGCAGCTAAATCAAGTCTAAGCATCACACGTGCAGCTTAAAGATTAGTTGCACTGATTTGCTGCCTCCTAACAAATCCAATAGCCATGTGCTATAGAGACTACGAGAACCATTCCCCGTCCCACATCTATCTAAAATTAAGGGATATAGCGGTACGCATCAAAGGTGTTCATTCTAAGCGAAATCCCCAAGTCCTATAGTAGATCCATGATGAGGCAAAATCCAAATGATGAAACAAACAGTATAAAGGGGAGAAAGGAGACCTGCGGATCAGATCTGATGCCTCTGCCGCTGCCACGACACACAAGCGACGTCGACGCTAATGCCACCGTGCCCCACCGGGAAAGCCCCACCGCCTGCCTCCAAAAGGACACCGGAGCCAGCACAGCACACCGGGGATCCTCCGCCGCCACCTCTAGCTCCACCGCCCAGCCAGCACAAGTCCAATGGGCAGATATTTTCCCATTTTCTGGTGATGTATATCCAATATATCCACATGACTTTGTCCCTTAGGAGCAGGGATAGCCCAATTATCACAAGGCCCATATAAGGACTGTACACAAAAGTGGTATGGCCAGACTTCCCCATGACACACAAAAGAGAAAGGGTCGGACTGTCCCATCTCTTGCAAGTCCCAAGTCTTGGTTCCTGGCAGTTCATGTCTGCCAACGCCAGAACGTTCGACCGCTACATAATTAATCACATAGGACAAAGTGTAATGGGTACGTCAGTTTTGATTGTATTATTATTATTATTATTATTATGGTCAACAAGTCTCACCACACTCTATAGCTTTATGGGTGATACGTAGCTCTTGAGTTTTACTGTGAATGCAAGAAAGTTTGACCGCTGCACATTTGATCTTGTAGGACAAAGTGTGAATGCTTCTGTTTTGAAAGCCCTAGCAATTAGTTTGTCGAGTGCTCACTGATGGTTACGATTTTGGTCAGTCTGTAGTTGTGGCATGAGTTTAATTTAATATAAAGTTCAAACATAGATCATGTGCAAGGGTAAGCAAGTTTTATTAATGGAAATGTTGTTGGACACAAGAAAGTTCGACCTCTTTATGTTTGAACACGTATGACAGAGTATGATAGTATCAACAACTACGCTCTCCACCCAAATTAGAGAAGTCTAACAAGACTATGCAGGAGTTTTAGCACTACAGCCAAGTTCAAACAAAGGACATCAAACCAGCTTATTACATGCTCCCAGAAAAGAGTGGTGCACGCAAAAAACCCCGGTTTCTCACATCACTTACAGCTTGTCATGGTTCACATTCTCAACACATTTTCCTTTTTCTTCATCCTTGGTTCTGGTCATCTTCCAGAAGCTCCTAAGCAAGATGAACATCACATATATGTTCATATACGTGTTCCACATGAGGTGGATGACTGTCCCTTACTAGCGGGGATGACCCAATTATCACTCAGTCCATTTAAGGACTGTCCCATGGTACACAAAAGAGATACCGCCGGACTTTCCCATGGTACACAAAAGAGAAATGGCCGGACTATCCCAAGTCCCAAGTGTTGTCTCCTGGCAATTCATATCTGCTAACGTAGAAAGTCGGACCGGTACATAATTGACCTCGTAGGACAAATAATAATGGGTTTGTCAGTTTTGATTGTCATATCAATCAGTGTGCACTGATACAAAACATCATTCGCCTACCTGCTGGCTCCCACATTGCAGCGAGGAGCAAATCTAGCTGCATCGTTATGTAGAACGGATCAAGGAACCATGTGGTTGAAATGCTATTGCACATGTATATCCGAAGAAAAGAAGCTTTAACAGTCATTAACATTTTCCATGGTACGAGCTCGTCAAAATTTAGAATAGCAGCACATAGATATATAACAAGCTGTAACCATTACAATTTCAGCTAAATCATATCTAACCATCACACTTACAATTACAAATTTAGCAAGTCTAACAATCACACTAACAGTCAGTACACGAGCTCAGCTTCTTCCATATGTTACAGACATAGATAACCATGATGACTATTACAACATTTTTGAAGGAGAAAGATGGTGGAGCAGGTATTGGGTTTTGATGACAGATGTCATCATCAGCAGTCAAGGGTGGATTAGAGTTGTTTGCTCTTGAGTTGAAGGCAGCAACTACGGCTTCATATGAGTTGTACTTTTTATATGAAGCACCAGAGAACCCATGAACCTGGTCGTGGCAGTCAGCCCAGTTGCGAAAAACCCCTCGCGTACGGCCGTGGAACACAGCATAGCAAGGTTGCATCTTGAATCTGCAGCATGCATAGCAACAAGTGCAGCTCAAAGATTAGTGGCACTGATTTGCTGCCTCCTAACAAATCCAATAGCCATGTGCTACAGGGACTACTAGAACCATTCCCTGTCCTGCATCTATCTAAAATTAAGGGATATGGAGGTATGCATCAAAGGTGATATATCTAAGCGAAATCCCCAAGTCCTGTAGTAGATCCATGTTGAGGCAAAATAGAAATGAAGAAACAAACAGTAAAAAGGAGACCTGCGAATCGGATCTAACGCCTCCGCAGCGGCACACAAGCGACGCGGACGCCAATGCCGCCGTGCTCCACCGGCAAAGCCCCGCCGCCTGCCTCCAAATGGACACCAGAGCCACCACAGCACACCGGGGATCCTCCGCTGCTTCCTCTGACTCCGCCGCAAGTCCAACGGGTAGATACTTATCCATTTTCAGGGTCCCATATTGTTGATGCAAAAAGGCGTTGGATCTGCAAACACACCGGGCTAATACCCAAGTTCGATATAAAGGCGTGCCAGTCGATTTGACCTGTTAATCGACAAGGATGATAAATTTGAATAAAACCCGAACGAGACGACAGCGATACGCCCGGACGTCAAAGCTCAGAGGATATTCGATAACTGTTGAACAGATCAGACGAGATGACAGCGATATGCCCGGACATCAAAGCCTGAATCATGCTTGGTAGACACGGAACCTGCAAGGTCGCCGGAGATCAAGTTGATGCAGCCCGTCAATTCTTGAAAGAACTCATTGAAAAGGAAAAGGTACTGGTGACGAAGTCGTCGAAAAGTAGATTGCTTGAAAAGTAGATAAAAGTAATAGATTTGTTGTATTTGATTGATTGACCCTTTTTTACATTGCCTCTCGGTACATATTTATACCCTGGTACTATGAGTCCTAAACAGACACGACAAAGTATTACCTAAACAAGTCTTATCTCTAAGGAATAAAAAATAATGACTCATACCAAGGTCGGACTCAAAAGTAAACTATTAAAATATTGGCATAAATATTGCCAGTTTCCTTATCCATTGCTTACGATGAAACCTCTATCGGCACGCTCCTCATCTCCATCGGCAACAGCCTCCTGCTCTCGTCGGCAAGATCATATTAACCTTCATCGGCAACCATCTGCTAGTCATACTTCAAAGCAAAGTAAGCTTTAAAAGCACAACCACTCCCTTGCCGATCGGCACAGTTTTCGGCCTATATTGACACGTGTCAAAAAACGGTGTCAACACATGCCCCCCAATTTCGGAGTATAAAATACTTTATGCGCCGAAATTTCCTCCAGGTCATAATTGCCCAAACCGCTTGAACTTCTCCTCGAGAGTTGCGCGCGCGGTAGTGGAAATCCTATACCAACAGGCCCATATAATGTTTTCTCCGCCGCGGCCCATTTTTCATCTACGATTCAAACCCTAGCTTTTCTCTCTCCAGCGGCGACATCAACAGGTGATTCTTTAACGATCCTGATCGGCAGCACTCTTGATGGTGATTCTTAGCCTCCATTAGCATTCTTTGTTTTCTCCATCTTCGTTGCGGCTATGGCTATTTGCTTCAACGTCCCCAAGGTTAGTCTTCTTCTTTTAGCCGTCCTCTGACATTTCATTTCTCCTTCTCAGTACAGTTCATGACTCTTCCTTATTCCCAATCTTTAATCTTAGGAACTTTGCAATAATCTTCTCATTCCAACACATCAGAATCACTTTATCTGCCTAGGCCCAATGGGAAATCCAGACCCAGCCGACATCATAAATGTAGAAACCAATCGAATCCCCTTTAGAGCTCAGAATTTTGACTTGGGATTCTGGACTGATACCTTCCGATCCTGGCCAAAAACCACCAAGCGATGGAAAGATTGGTATTTGAGGGTTGCCAGACCAATGGAGCTATATTGGGCGGAACGCAAATTAGAACAGTGCATGAGGATATCTATTGCCGATATGGAGAGGAATGAGTCATTGTTAATTGCCGCCTCCTATTTCTGGTCGGATACCCTGAATGCCTTTATCTTCAAACATGGGCCAGCTTCTCCTACCCTTGTCGATGTGTACATGCTCACTGGCTTGGACATCTCATCTGCCGATGACAACTCACTGTTCCAGCGAAAACCTGAGCATCGGCTGACTACCAGGAATATTGGTGGCTGGACTGGTTATATAAGCGAGTATAAGAAATCTGGTTCAGTCAGTCACAGGGAGCATTCAGCTTTTTTGAATATGTGGCTTGAGAAATTTATTTTCTGCAGCAGAACAGTTGGACCGACCAACATGCACCTTCCTGCAGTAGAGCTATTGGCTAGTGGCGTCAGACTCCCACTGGGCCGATACCTTCTTGGCTCAGTCTACCATCTCCTTCACCAAGTGTCACAAAGGCTGCTGCAAGGCAAATCCATCGGCAATCTGGGGGGCCCTTGGTGGTTCATCAATATCTGGTTGAACGCCCATATGCACAAGTATTTCCACATTGATCTGTTCGCCCAGCAATTCCCTCGAAGTCTTCCTGAAGATTATCAACTCGGGGAAGAAGAATCGGCAACGCGCCCCCCTATCAACTTTGGAGAAGCACTGGCAGTATTACCAGGGGCAGAGGCAAACAGAGTCCAGATCGGCAATCTCTTCCATAGATTCTACATCGGCATCCCTTCTAAGCTTCGGGCCTGGGTCCCGTATGTTGATGAAGCAGCAAGATTCCCTCTTTCCTTTAACCTTACCGACGAGGCTTTGAACCAGGATGCTGACATTCTTAGTGCAATAATCACCCTTCGTGCCATCCTGGTCAACATATTTGGAAGCGGGAAGAACATTAATCCCACATACGAGTTCTATTATCCATCGGTAGCAGCAAGACAACTAGCTTTTGGACAACTTCCCATCAACCTCTGTTTTGCCGATGTGATTAAACCGAGAGAGACTATTGCGAACCGTGTGGATTGGCACAAGATTGTTACACTCCTTCCCGATGCCGATACATCTGATGTTGATCTGACCAATTGGGTTCCGACTTCCTTCGTCATCGAATCCTTCAAATTATGGTGGCAAGAATGGAAAGAGCAGCTATTCTTTGCATCTCCTCATTTTTACTGGAACCTCATTGATCCCGATCACACCATCCCTGTCGATGCGGTAAGGGACTCTCTGCACTTCTTTTAACTTCCCTTTGATTCATCCGCAACTAACCCGTTTTTAATAGGTTGATGACCCAGTTCCAACATTAAGTACCAAGAAGAGCACCAAATGAGTCACATTTTTGGCACAGACATCTCAGGTAACCACCTCACTTTCTTTTGCAGATGTCGATTGCTGTGATTTACCGATTTCACATTTCAGGGCATGAGTTCTACACCACTAGAATCTTCATCGATAATTCGCCCTTTGTCTCCTCCTGCAGCACTTTCGTCGCCCCACCTTGTTGTCCTTGATGATTCTCCAAAGGTATTCTTTATTCAAACCTTAATTATTGGATCAGCATTTTTACTCATCTGTCTCTCTTGCAGCACCAAGTAATTGCATCGACAACCGTCCCAAGTGTACCGATTCCTCGGCCATCCATTGCCAATGCCCCCCAGCCATCCAATGCCGATATCTTACAGCACAAGCTTAAGGCTTCATCGGGTGAAGAATCACAATCCAAGCGGGCAAGACTTACACCATCTCCATCGGCATCCTCACCTCGCCCGACATCGCCTGACATACCTGTGCAGACTTTTCCATCGGCAACTGCTCTTCCATCGGCCATTGTACCCATACAAGGATCTTCATCGGCACCGGTGTTGCAGCAGCAACCAATCGAGGTACCAACATAGAAACGTCATCGGCAATTGTACCTGAGGTTGCTTCTTCGAGCCAAAGGCGAGAGATTGCCTTGAAACAGGTAAGTTAACTCCCTTAGATAACTTTTAACACTTTGGGTTCTTCTGCTGACATCACCTTTTCCCTTTTAGGAGCAAGATTCCCCCGATAGTCTGTTTTCCTTTTCTATTAGTGGGATTGTTCCTGATGATGAAGATTCTAAAGAAAGCTCTGCTCCAGCCCTTGGAATTCTATCACCTGAAACCAAGTCAAAACTGGAGATGCTATTATCCTTGCTGCAACAGGAGACCTCTTTACTAATCTAGGATTCTGATTCTACAAGAGCAACTTTTAAAAGAATTCAAGGTCATATTCCTGCTGATATCGAGGAAGCACTCTTCCAAGCTGCACATCTGGAGAGTCGGCAGTTGCAGTATCAGAGGGCTGCCCAGCGGATTGCCGATAGAGCCACTCAGGCAAAACTCCAGGAGGACATGATGAAGCATAAGCAACTTGCCGATAAGAAGCACAAAGACATCGGTAAGCTAGAAGCCTCTTGTGCAGATCTGGAGGACAAGATTGCTCAACTATCGGCAAGAAGAGAAGCCCTGCTAGCGGAGCTGAGACAGATTGAAGGAGCCTTGGACGCAGCAAATCATGAGAAGGCCCAAATGCTCGAAGCTGTCAAGACTCTTTAGCAAGAAAGGGACAACCAAGTCCTCAAGACGCTGGCGCTCAAGAAGAAGATCAAGCCAGTTGAAGGCAATGCCGATGAAGATGCAAAGATACTAGAGGAAGCTGACCAAATTCACCTGCGCGTGATATCAACTATCCATTCATTATTGAACTTGTAAACCTCTCTTTTCATCAGCAATGTGATGTATCAGTAATTTGTAAAACTTCACATTAACGTAGTGCCGATACATTCTTTTTGAACAAGCAATTTATCTATATATATTTTTTTATTGGCAAGTGCTAAGAATCTCATCGGCAATAGGAAAACCATGTTAATGTCTGCCGATGGACCTTCACTTTTGCGCTTCAGCCGTCATACTTGAGTTTTTGCTCCACGGGAACTTTCCTCTTTGTGCTCACGTTGCATCTTCCTCTTTTGAGTCCTCGTTAAACCTTTAGGGCACCATTGAGGAAGCTTCGTCTTCCAAACGGGTTGATAAATTTTTGCACTTGAACCTCGGCAATTTGTATTGGGATCCCTCCAGAGTATTGTTTCGTCAGGGACTCCTGCATTGGTCATCTCCTTGAGCTCCTTTTGATTCATCAGCAAACAGTCAGCATGCCTGCCCAGCCTTTCATGTACACTGGTCCTGCCCCCCAGCCGATCATGTACTGATGCCCCTTCTCTGATCGGCTTACCGATGTATTTGCTCCGATCACCATAGCGCGCCCTTCTTTCTGCCCGATCGGTTCGATCATAACCATTGCACTCGGGGCAACTATCAACAGTAGGCAATTTAATGCCTTCTTCCCAACAATAGATGAAGAAGGGGCATTTCCAATGGTCTTTGTGCCGATGCCACGCTTCCCAACGCAACTCCTCTTGCCGATGCCGATAGCGGTTACTTGGAATTCTGTACGGAGCTGGTCTAGGAGGCCTTCTTGAACTACTGCTTTCTTCAACTATCTCTTTCCCCTTCAAGTCATCGGTAGTTGCTTGATTTCTAGTATCCACCGATGCTCTCCTCTTAGCGCTTACCGATGTCAACACTTTGGTCTTGTTTACGGCCTCCACTATGTTTGCTGGGAAAGGATGTTGATCAATCTTCATCGGCCTCTGAGCTTTAGAGTTGTCAAACTTGATCCTCCCAGATTCAATTGCCGATTGCAACTGCTGTCTGAAAACCTTGCAGTCATTGGTACTGTGCGAAGTTGCATTATGAAATTTACAGTACCTTATCTTCTTCAGCTCATCTGCCGATGGAATCACATGATTGGGTGATAGCTTGATTTGGCCCTCTTGAAGTAGCAGATCAAATATTCTATCGGCCTTTGTGACGTCAAACGTGAATTTCTCTGGCTCTTTCTGACCAAAAGGACACGATAAAGGTTTTTTACCTTTTACCCACTCAGCCAGGCCGATAGTTGGTTCTTCATCTGAATCTGATTCCTCTGCCTCTACAAAGGACACCTTCTTGTTCCAGCTCTTTCTATGTTCTAGAGCTTGAGCACTTTAATCAGAGATCCTCTGCACAATATGACTTAAGCTTTCAAACTCCTGAGCATCGTATTTATCCCTGAGATGTGGCAACAAACCCTGGAAAGCCAAACCAGCTAACTGGCGGTCATCAAGCACTAGGCTGTAGCACTTGTTCTTCATGTCTCGTACCCTTTGCACAAAACTCTCAACCGATTCATCGCTTCCCTGTCTTAATTTCATTAAATCGGTAAGCTTCTTTTCATGGACACCAGCAAAGAAGTATTTATGAAATTGTCTTTCCAGATTGGTCCAAGTAAGAATAGAGTTCGGTGGCAATGATATAAACCATGCGAATGCTGATCCAGAAAAAGAGGATGAGAATAAACGGATCCTCAGCTCATCCCTGTTCGCTGCTTCCCCGCACTGGATAATGAATCCGTTGATGTGCTCCATTGTTGACGTATCATCTTGCCTAGAAAACTTAGTGAAATCTGGCACCTTGTACCGATTTGGGAAAGAAATTGAATCATAAGATGAAGGGTATGGAGTCCGATAAGAGTAAGTATCGATCTTGGGCTGAATCCCAAATTGTTCTTTCATCACTTCTGCAATCTTATCGGTCAAGAGTGCATCCTGATCTTGCCGATGCACTGGCTGGATCTCTACTGGAGGCATTGGCTGATATGCTTCTACATACCCCTGTGGCACTTGGCTTGGATAAATCGGCATATTCACGGCACCAATCTGCGGAGTAAAGTTCATCGGCTGTTTTACCGATGCTTGTTCCTGGAAAGTTGTCTGTGGACTATACCGTTGAGTCCCTATTGCTTGGTAGCTTGGCTGAATTGCAGGTTGCTGAATTGGCGCTTGCCCTGACCAATTGAGATTGTAACTCATCGGCACCTGGCTTGCCAATGGCTGATAGCTTGCAGACAATTGATGCTCTTGTATAGATGGATGATAGCCAGCATAATTGCCCTGAATTGCAGGTAATCCAGACTGAGATATGAATGGTACTACGGCTGCTCTATAGTGGAAGCTCTCTGTTGAACTGGTGGAGGATTAGTCAATGGATTCGCATAAGATATCTGTTGCGGAGGTGCGTAGAATCCCATTGACAATGGTTGTATAGCAGGAGGTACAGTAGAATAATGCGGCGCTTGAGCCACCGGCCAAATTGGAGTAGCCGATGTCATTGGACCCTTCCCTGCTACATCATGCACTTGAGGCAGTCCAGAGTTGGCAGTAGATGGACCTGGAGGCATACCGTATCCCCACCAATTAGCAGCAGTTTGACTATGTTGACCTGAAGGACCTGACATTGCCGATGCTGATAGATCTGTGCTCAACTGAGTACTAGGCCTCTCCTGAGATATTAGATCTGATCCTATCTGTCGATACCCAGGAAATGGGTATCCCAAACTCTTGGTTTACCGAACTAAACCCCGCAAAATCAGCAACTCAACCCCTCCGGTGACCTCCCGCGCTAACGTACGCAGGCCCGCGGGCCAAGACATATCGGGCTGACCCACGAACGGACAATGACGGCCCAAAGCCAAAGCCTGCTCGAAAGGCTACCGAACGGACTAGTACTGTACGCTCGAAAGGCTACCGAACGGACTAGTACTGTACACTCGAAAGGCTACCGAACGGACTAGTACTGTACCCTCGAAAGGCTACCGAACGGACTAGTACTGTACACGGGAGGTTACAACTCGGGCGACCCCTCGAGGACGGAACTCCGCCCGGTGAACGAGCCGACCCCTCGAGGACGAAACTCCGCCCGGCGAACGAGCCGGCCCTCGAAGACAGAACTTCGCCCGGCGAACGAGCCTTCCCTCGAGGACGGAACTTCGTCCGGGCGAATGGGCGGTCCTCGAGGACAATGCACCCCTCGGCTACCAACTCTCCCGTACGGATCCAGGCGCATTTAATGCAATCTACCTACCCCCGCCTAACCGTATGGCCACAGTTACGGTAATAGTTGTAGGCGTGGCGGTCAAATCCGCTTTTACCACCCATGCCCTGGAATCCTGCGAATCGTACTACGCTGTAGCGCCATACCAAGCACTGTGCCACGTCCAGCACCACCTCGAGACGTATAAACCAGCGCATTTCCCGCATTTTCCGAGATTCGGCCTTATCCGGTGAGGTTCAACCTCCCCGGCACGACCCCCTCGACTCCAGCCAAGACCCTCGACCGTCGCCCCTCGACTTCATCAATGAACCCTCGAGCGGAACTTCAACAACTCCCGACGTGACAGCTACAGGGCCTTCCATACCGACGTACATCACTACAGCGGCACCGACGTGATCGGCCTCAATGTCATACAGCTAAGCGGACTCGAAATACATGTACCCCTGTGCCCCTCCTTCATCTATAAAAGGAGGCGCCAGGACGTTAGAAAAGGGAGACCGGACCCGAACAGGAGGATCCGAAGCATAGCTAAGGCTTTAGATCTCAGAACGACACCGTGAGCTTGTGTAAGGTCGAGAGCTAGGCGTCAGACCGCCAAAGCCCCACCTCACACTCCTCACATCTGCTTGTATTTTCCCCTGTACTAGCACTTCGATGCAAGATAACACGAACTATCCTCCCCCTGCTAGACGTAGGGCCTTCTTTGCCTGAACTGGGATAAATCATTGTGTCCTTCTTGCATCACCCACTGGATTAGGGAGCACGCGATTACAATATTACTCGTTGGTGTTAACCCCTCGAGGGTCAAAACACCGACAGTTGGTGCGCCAGGTAGGGGAGCCGCATGTCACTAATGATTTCCTGCCATTTTTTTGGATGGGCGACTTTGTTTCACCACTTTTGCACGCTACGGTGATCTGGTTTGGGAGCCTGGAGTTCATGACCCTCTGCCAGGGCTACGACATGACCCTGCTCTTGACCAGTGACCCGAACGGAGGTCGCAGTACGCCCCCACGCTCTTGGGGGGCTGCTCACCATTCTCATGACCATGCTTCCACATCCAGAAGGAGGCACGGCCGACACCGTTATCGCCATCAGCCTAAGTTGGAGAGGGTTCCCGCCGCTTTCTCCTCGGCCCTGACCGGAGATGAGGAACCTCTTGTTGAGGGAGTATCTGACCCAAGTTCAGAGGCAGAGGGCAAACCGGCAGGATCTCGCCACAACCCTGACTCCACTTTTGCAGTGCGCTCGTCGAGGAAGCGCAACGAAGCCCTCACTCGATCAAGCCCGCTCCCACATGAGCTGTTCGAGCGTCGTCAGTGGCCTTCATTCGACTTCAACAATTCCACGACGACAATCACGACAGCGACCCACTCCAACACGAGCACGTTGGGGGACCACCCAGGCGCCCTTCTTTGTGCAATGACGGACTTGGAGACTGTCACACCGGCCTCCGAGGGCTTGGCCTTTGTAAGAGTGCCCGGCCCCCGGAGGTACACCGTCGGCACACTCCGACGGCAGCTGCAGGAGGAGGCGCGGGGGCAATTCCCCGACTTCTACTATGGCGACCCTGACTCTGACTCTGATCATTGGGATCCTACCCGCGAGTGCCTCCACATCGATGGTGGTGTCGACTCCGATCAGGAAACCGTCGATCCAGCGGCAGCAGCAGCCACCGTCGTTGCGGGGGGTGCTCCCCCCAGAGCAGAGGACCAACAACCAGACGCACCCCGAGAAGCATGCCCCTATCCTGGTGAGCAGGACGCACAGCTGGCACAGTATGAGTTGCAGGCGAAGCTCGCCGACGAGCAGGAACGCTTGCGCCTACTCGAGCTGACCCTCGAGCAAGAGCGGCGACCGCCCGGCGGTAGAGCCAGAGCCAGGGCCCGAGAAGTCAATCGGCAGATCATCGAGGCAGGAGCACCCGAGCAACCTGCCAACCGTTATCCCCGAGAAAGCCAGAACATTGTTGCGGTGGCTATGCTCCTTCACAATATGCTCGCACCATCCAACTCGCAAGCTCGGCGGATACAACGTGAGGTCGAGGATCTCCTCCAAGTTGCTGCTGTCCAGCAAGCCGAGAGCTCAGCCTCGAGGCGTCAAGGGGCTGCCTCTAGACCTCAGGTTGAGCCCTCCCATCCCGAAAGGGAGGGCTTGGTCGATCAGGGGGCGGACCCCCAACAGAAGAAGCCGGCCCAAGAGCGTATCAACGACGACCGCGCTCCCCATGACGCGCGCCTCGACATTGTCGAGAACCGCAGACGCAAGCACGGGGATGCTGAGGCTTGAGGGTACAGCGCCCATCGTGGAGGGCGTTACGACAGTGACGAGGACCGACGGGCCTCGGAGCCTCTGGGTCCCTGAGTCTTCAGCAGGGCGATCCGCTGTGCCCAACTGCCGACAAATTTTGACCCCCCACGAGCATCGTCAAATACAACGGCGAAACCAATCTCGAGCTCTGGCTAGCCAACTTTCGGTTGGCTTGTCAGGCGGGCGGGGCGTGTGACGATCACGCCATCATACGTCACCTTCCCCTGTTCCTGTCCGACACCACGCGTAGATGGCTCGAGGAGCTTCCCCCTGATTAGATTTGCGGCTAGGTCGACCTTGTCCGGATTTTCGAGGGGAACTTCAAAGGCACTTACGTGCGTCCCGGGAACTCCTAGGAACTACGAACTGCAAGCAGAAACTAGGGGAGTCTCTCCGCGACTTTGCTCGATGATTCTCCAAGCTCCGCACCGAACTACCTCACATCTCCGATCTCGACGTCGTTCTAGCGTTTGTTGCGGGTACAACCTGCAAGGACCTAGTTCGCGAGTAAGGGCGTAATCGCCCCGACACCGTCGACGAGCTCATGGATGTGGTCACCAACTACGCGGCTGGCGAAGAGGCCGTCAACGCCTTCTTCAGCGATGGGAAGGACAAGGGAAAAATGCCGGTAGCCGACAACGCCGGAGGCTCGAGCAAAGGGCCGAAGAGAAATAACAAGAAGAAGAAACATCAGCAAGGCAAGCGTGAGGCTGCAGAAGATGATCTCGTCGCAGCAACTGAACGCAAAAGACCTCGAGGCCCCCCTGAGGGCACCATCTTCGACAAGATGCTCGAGGAGCCCTGCCCTTATCACAAGGACGGGGCCAAGCACAAGCTTAAGGACTGCCGCATGCTTTGAAAGAACTTCGAGCAGGTGGGCGTGAAGAAAGGTGACGATAAGAAAGACCAAGGCGGCGGTGAGAGAGACAACGGGGAAGATGAAAAGTTCCCCGAAGTCTATGACTGCTACATGATCTACGGGGGCCCCTCGACTCAGCTCACGCCTCGACAGCGCAAACGCGAGCGTCGAGAGGTCTTCTCCACCCGAGTCGCGGCACCCCACTACCTCGACTGGTCTGATGCGCCCATCACGTTCGACCGCGATGACCATCCAGATCGAGTCCCCAACCCCGAGGCCTATCCGCTCGTCGTTGACCCAGTCATCATCAACACCCGCCTCTCGAAGGTCCTCATGGACGGCGGCAGCAGCCTGAACGTCATCTACCTCGAGACCCTCGACCTCCTGGGAGTCAGGAGGTACCAACTCCGACCCAGCGCTGGGGGGTTCCTTGGCGTCGTACCAGGAAAGAAGGCCTTCCCCGTCGGCCGTATCAACCTTCCTGTCTGTTTTGGCACCCCTGCCAACTTCAGGAAAGAGACCCTCACCTTCGAGGTGGTCGGGTTTCACGGAACGTATCACGCCATCATCGGCCGACCGGGCTACGCGCAGTTCATGGCGATCCCAAACTACACCTACCTCAAGCTCAAGATGCCAGGACCCAAGGGCATCATCATTGTCGCCTCCTCCTATGAGCACGCTTACGACTGCGATGTCGAATGCGTCGAGTACGGAGAGGCCGTCGAGCAAAATGCCATGATAGCCGCGACCCTCGAGCACCTCGCCGACGAGGTGCTAGACCCCAAGCGACACACTGGCAACTTCAAGCCAGCACAAGACACCAAGAAAGTCCCCCTCGACCTGAGATGCCCCTGCGAGAAGGTGCTAACGATCAGCGCCGACCTCGAGGACAAATAGGAAGCCGTGCTCGTCAACTTTCTCCGCGCGAACGCTGATATGTTTGCGTGGAGCCCTTTGGATATGCCGGGCATACCGAGGGAAGTCGCCGAGCATGCCTTGGAGATCCGGGCCGGGTCCAGACCGGTGAAACAACGCCTGCGCCGCTTCGACGAGGAGAAGCAGGATCATCGGCGAGGAAGTACACAAGCTTTTGGCGGCTGGATTCATCAAGGAGGTCCATCACCCCGAATGGTTAGCTAATCCCGTATTAGTTAAGAAAAAGAGTGGAAAAATGCGAATGTGTATTGACTATACTAGTTTAAACAAAGCATGTCCCAAAGTTCCGTTTCCTTTACCACGCATTGATCAAATTGTTGACTCTACCGCGAGATGTGAAACCCTCTCATTCCTCGATGCTTATTCCGGCTACCACCAAGTGAAGATGAAAGAGTCCGACCAGCTCGTGACTTCCTTCATCACACCTTTTGGCACGTACTGCTACGTCACCATGCCCTTCGGCCTTCGAAACGCCGGGGCGATGTATCAGTGGTGCATGCTCCATGTCTTCGGTGAACACATAGGCGACACGGTCGAGGCCTACGTCAATGACATCGTGGTCAACTCCAAAAGAGCGGACAACCTCATCCGAGACCTCGAAATCATGTTTGGGTGCCTTCGAGCCAAAAACATAAGACTCAACCCCGAGAAATGTGTCTTCGGAGTGCCTCGGGGCATGCTCCTCGGGTACATCGTCTCCCAGCGCGGGATCGAGGCCAACCCCGAGAAGGTGGTGGCCATCACGCGAATGGGGCCGATTCGGGATCTCAAGGGCGTGCAGAGGGTCATGGGCTGTCTCGTGGCCCTCAGCCGCTTCATCTCACGCTTAGGAGAGAAGGCCATGCCTCTGTACCGCCTCTTGAAAAAATACGAGCGATTCACGTGGACCGCGGAGGCCGAGGAGGCCCTCGACGAACTCAAAGCCAAGCTGACATCCACTCCGATTCTTGTCCCTCCCCGACCAGCGATGTCGACTGAACCACCCGAGCCCCTCTTCCTCTATGTCGCCGCAACCACTCAGGTGGTCAGCGCGGCCATAGTGGTGGAGAGGCAAGAGGAAGGGCATGCTTTGCCCGTCTAGCGGCCGGTTTACTTCATCAACGAAGTGCTTTCGGAAACAAAAATCCGCTACCCACAGGTGCAGAAGCTACTCTACGCCATCGTCCTTACGCGTCGCAAGCTCCAGCACTACTTCCTCAGCCACCCAGTTACTGTGGTATCTTCGTTCCCCTTGGGGGAGATCATCCATAACCGGGAGGCCGCTGGAAGGATTGCCATGTGGTCGGTCGAGCTAATGGGCGAGACCATCACCTATGCACCGCGGAAGGCCATCAAGTCTCAAGTGCTGGTGGATTTCGTCGCCGAGTGGACTGACACTCAGTTGCCACCAGTCCAAATCCAAGCCGAGCTATGGACGATGTACTTCGACGGGTCGCTCATGAAGACAGGAGCAGGCGCGGGCTTGCTCTTCATTTCACCCCTCGGAGTCCACATGCGCTATGTCATTCGCATCCACTTTGCCACTTCTAACAACGTCACGGAGTACGAAGCACTTGTCGCTGGATTGCGAATCGCCCTTGAACTCAGGGTCCGACACCTTGACGTTCAAGGCGACTCGCAGCTAATCGTCGACCAAGTGATGAAGGCCTCGAGCTGCCACGACGCCAAGATGGAAGCATACTGCAACGAAGTGCGCAAGTTGGAAGACAAGTTCCATGGCCTCGAGCTTAGTCATATCGCTCGATGATACAACGAAGCTGTGGATGAGCTCACGAAAATCGCATCGACTCGAGGTACAGTCCCTCCGGACGTGTTCTCGAGGGACCTCTTCGAGCCCTCCGTTGATTTGGGCTCGGGGGCTAGCACTACGCCCTCGAAGCTCCACCACACGACCTCGACTGAGGCCCCCTCGACCAGGGACCAGGTTATGGAGATCCAGGAGACCCCTCCTCCGTCGAACCTGCCACCGGATTGGCGAGCCCCTTTACTCGACTGCCTCATTCGGGGAGAGCTTCCGGAGGACCGGACCGAAGCTCGACGAATCACGCGATGGGCCAAGTCCTACGTCATCTACGGTGACGGCAAGGAACTCTACAGGCAAAGCCCCTCGGGCGTTCTTCAGCGCTGCATTACCATCGAGGAAGGCAGGAGGCTCCTCCTCGAGGACATACACTCGGGGGCCTGTGGCCATCATGCAGCACCAAGGACCCTCGTAGGCAATGCCTTTTGGCAGGGTTTCTACTGGCCGACCGCCATTTTCAACGCCACAAAAATTGTCTGTTCATGCAAAGGGTGTCAATTTTACGCCAAGCAGACGCACCTCCCAGCTCACGCCCTACAAATGATCCCCATCACCTAGCCGTTCACGGTCTGGGGGCTCGATCTTGTGGGGCCTCTCAAAAGGACAACCAAAGGGTACATGCACCTGCTCGTTGCCATCGACAAGTTTACCAAGTGGATCGAGGCCTGGCCCATCAGCAACATCCGCTCCGAACGGGCAGTTGAGTTCTTCATCGACATCATCCATCGCTTCGGGGTCCCGAACGTCATCATCACTGACAACGGCACATAGTTCACCGGCAAGAAGTTCTTGGACTTCTGCGATCGCCATCACATCCATGTGAATTGGTCCGCGGTCGAGAAGTTCTTGAACTAATTGCCATCACCGACAAGAAGTTCTTGAACTAACGGCCAGGTCGAGCGCGCCAATGGCATGATTTTGCAGGGCCTCAAGCCAAGGATCCTCAACCGCCTCAGCAAGCACGGAAAAAAATGGGCCACGGAGCTGCCGTCAGTCCTATGGAGCTTAAGGACAACACCTAGTCGAGCCACAGGCTTCACCCTATTCTTCTTGGTCTATGGGTCCGAGGCCGTCCTCCCCACTGACCTCGAGTATGGTTCCCCTCGACTAAAGGCGTACAAATTCACTCCGCGAGGTATCAGCAAAAACTTTGATGCTACCATGACAAGCACGTGCGCCCGAGGGACTTCCAGGTTGGAGACCTCGTCCTACGTCGACAACAGAGCAACAAGGGACGTCACAAGCTGACCCCACCATGGGAAGGCCCATACACTGTAGCTGAGGTGCTAAAGCCCGGGACGTACAAGCTCGCTAACGACAAAGGCAAAATCCTCACCAACGCATGGAACATCGAACAGCTACGTCGTTTCTACCCTTAGGGCACCAGTGCCCTTGTACATTCCCGCATGTTTTGTACATTTTCGCATGACAAATATAAGGAGTACTTTCGATTATAAGTTCAAACTTGTTATTGTACATGCATGAGGTAGCCTTGACCCTATCTCCCTAGAGTCAAGCCTCCCTCGGGGGCTAACGGGGGGGACCCCCTAAGTTCCTAAAAATATGAACGACCTTTTTTCACACGCCTCCCTTTCGCTACACAACTAAGTTGAAAACGCCTCGAACTCCCTAGGGGTCGAGGGCTGTCGAGCCGGAGCTCTCCTACGCCTCCGGGCTACGGTACCTCCACTCGCTCCCCCCTCGAGGGATACGAGCCTGCGTCGAACACTTAGTCGAAAAGCTAAAGTCAGGCGATCAAAACTCGGGCGCCTCTTCTTTCTCACGCCTCGATACGCTTCGCGACTAAGTAGAAAACGCCTCAAACTCCCTAGGGGTCGAGGGCTGTCAAGCTGGAGCTCTCCTACGCCTCCGGGCTACGGTATCTCCACTCGCTCCCCCCTCGAGGGATACGAGCATGCGTCGAAAACTCAGTCAAAAAAAGCAAAGTCTAGGTGAAAAGAAAGCAGAGAAGGCTCGAAAGTAAAACGACTATCTGCATTATAATAGATACATTAATGTTCAAAAAAGGCTTTCAAAGCCACATTGAATATAAGTTACAAAAACTAATTCATTACATGGGCATCCTCGCCCAGCCTTGCCCTATAGGCCCGCTCCGTCGCCGCCCTCCTCGACGTGGTACCCTCCATCCACAGGGAGGAGGACTTCATCCTCGAACAGCTTCGCCAGCGCTCCCCCCGGCCTCTCGGCGTCATTGATGAGCCCTCGGCATCGCTCCTCATTCTCGGCGTCGGTCTTCGAGATATCAGGAACAAAGCCTTGGGCCATGATGTTCATGTCAAAGACGAAGCCGGAAGAGACCACTGCAAGCACCCGCTTCACACCGGTATGAAGCGCCTCCCGCACGCGATCGCGAAGGGTGGCGTCGAGGTAGTAGATCCGGTCGATGAGCGCGGCACCTGGGATGTCCTCTTCAGTACCCTCGACAGGCCTGACCTCCCAGGAGGCGCAAAGCCCGTCGAAGGCAACCCGGAGCCGGCTGAGAAGCGCCCCCTCCACCGCAAGGCTCTCCTACAGCGCCTTGGTGGTGGTTTGGGTAGCAAACAGCTCGGACTCGAGGCCTGAAATACAAAGCAAGAATCAGACAAAACCGTACGAGAAGAAAAAAGATCAAAAATCCTTTAAGGAACTCACCAGCACAGCGAGTCTTGAGGGCGTTGCGATCCCCCAGCACGGCGTCGCGCTCCCCCCGAGCCTCGTCCCGCTCCCGCTGGGCCTCCTTGAAGGCCCGGGTCACCTCTGTTTTCTCGCAGCAGAGGGTCTCAAGGGCGCCACCAGCCAGGATGATGGCCTGCTCCTTCTCTTGGAGGGTAGCCTTCGTCGCCCCGAGCTAGGTTTCCAGGCCAGCGGCTCGGTTCTTCTCCTCCTGGACCAGGGCGGAGAGGGTGTTGCGTGCGGCAGAGACTTCGGCAAAATTGGCCTCGAGCGAGCGGATGCACTCCACGGAGCTCTGAGCCTTCGCCACGAGCAGCTCAACGAGCTCCTAGGCTCGAATGCTCTCGCCCCTGGCCTTCTCCGCTTCAGCCTTGGCCGCGTCAGCCTCCTCCCTCACACGCTTGAGCTACTCCTTGAGGTGGGCGGCTTCCTCTCGAGCGGCGTCGGAGTCCTCCTTCGCCCGGGCGGCCTCCTCTTTGGCTTTGGCAGCCTCCTCCCTGGTCCACTTCAGCTCCTCCTCGATCTCGGCCACCCTGCCCTGCGCAGAGCGGCTGGCTTCGAGTTGGCGAAGCACTTCCTCCCGGCTATTGTCCATTTCATGGAGGAAGTCTGACTTAGAGTAAGAACGCCTCCGTGCCTCCTGGGGACAAGGAGTCGAGGGTTGAGGCATTTCATACGAAAGAACTTAAAAAACTGCATATGACCTACACAGTGACTCACCAAGAGGTTCCGGTCGAGGCCTTCGGCGAGCTCGATGCCCAGCTTCAGCAAGTGCTGCAGCCACGCCCGGGACCGCTCGGCCACCTCCCAGCACTTGACCTCCGTCGGGTCATTCATCTCAATCCCCGGAGCGCTGGAGTCGCCAGGTTCCCGGAGTATGATGCGCTCCTTGCTCCAACATGGAAGGACCGTCTTGACCTTGGTTCGCGCCAAGGACTCGATCTCGTCCACCACGTTGTGTGGAGCGCCGTAATGCACAGCCAACTCCGTTAGGTTGCTGAACTCTGACACGGCGTCGGCACTCCTCAGCCTGGGGTCGGAAGACGACCTCCTCAGCAGTCCAGAAGCCACCGTCTTCTTCGGCCGCTCCGTCGACGGTTGTTGCGGCTGGCTCGATGCTGCTTCTGGCACCTCCAGAGGCAGCAGAGGTGTCGAGGCCGTCGCCTTCCCCAACACCACGACTTGTGGTGTCGGCAGGACCACAATCGACGTGTCCGCCGCCGGGTTCGGTACCGAGGCCTCCTCTGGTTGCGCCCCCGGCAGCCGCGGGACCATCGACGCCTTCGACGCCGTTTCTTCTTTGGCCAGCAGCTTGTCCAGGGCAATCACGGACACCCATTGCTTGGGCAGTCCGGAAGTCGCCTCCGCCTCCGACGTCTCGGGCGGTTGCTGCGCCGGCGGGTCCAGTGGCACCGTGTCCCCCGGCGACGTCTGCTGTGCCTGCTGATGCTGGGGCTGGCCCCCAGTTTCCTCCTCTTCCCACCACTCCAACGGATCCTTCTCCTCCTCCTGCTACGGCCGTGGCAGCTCCGCTTCTTGCAGGGCCCCCTGCTCCTGCTCCCTCCGGGCCTCGAGCTCGCGTAGCCCCGCCGGCCAGGGCCTCCGCTCTCCCGTTGAGGGGGGGAGGGCTGTGGTCTCCTCACCCTCGAGGTCCATGACAACTACCTCCTCCCCGGCTCGTGGCCCTCGGGGCTCCCGCCTTGGGTGCGGGGATCG
Source organism: Bothriochloa decipiens (assembly GCA_023333625.1). NCBI lineage: Eukaryota > Viridiplantae > Streptophyta > Magnoliopsida > Poales > Poaceae > Bothriochloa > Bothriochloa decipiens. Next base: position 30,693,790 of record CM041631.1, on the reverse strand, counting down.
AGGCCTCCGGCCCGCCAGGAGTGGAAGCTCCTGGCGTCGGGCCACCACCCCCTGGTGCCGGGCCGAGCTCGAGGGCCGCAGGCGACGACGTCAAGGAGGCACTCCCTCCCACATGCGTCCTCCCCGGCTCGGAGTCGCCGCCCGCCACGGCCCCCGAGACGCTCGACCCTGCAACAAGAGTGGAACCCGTTAGCCTACCGCGCGCCATAGCACCGAGGGCTGAGGACAACCACTTGGCTTCCCACGGAGCCAAGGGCCTCGACGTCGCACCTGTGACCGGGGCCACCATCTTCGCGGCTGCATCCATCTTGAGCCGCTTAGCCGGCGCAAGAGAGACCTCCTCGATTTGGCATTTGGGCCTGGATGGGAAGCAGAACGGCAAAAAGTCTATTAAACGGCACAAACAAGACGCAACGAAAAGAAAGTGAAACAACGACACTTACCCGAAGGGGATGGAAGCCTTTCGGGTCCCCCTCGAACCACCAGCAGGTTTCGAGACCCCACCCGAAGCCGAGCTCTTCCCGGGGCTGAGGCTGCTTGGGGCCGTCGGTGGGGTCGCCATGCCTCCCTGCCTCGACGGGGCCTCCTGGGCACGGCTCTGCTCCGCCCGCACCAACGACCGGGACCGGGTTTCCTGGATCGAAGTGGGCGAGGTCCCGCCTCGAGTACAACACAAGGAGGGTGAACCCCCTCGAGACCAGGCCTCGGCCCCCTCCGGGAGCCCGTCGCGCCTCTGCTCAGCGCGGCACTTCGTGAGTCTTTCGCACTCTCGGAGCTTCTTGGCTTTCTTCTTCTCCTCCTCGTCCTTACTCCGCTTCTCTTGCTGGGCGGTGAAGCATCTTACCTGACGATCGGGAGCATCCTCCCTCAGCGGGGGCCTCGATCTCCGGTAGTCGATTCTCCCCTACACAAAGACTTTCAGTCACAGGGACAAGAGAAAGGGAAGGGGGAAAACGCGAAAGCCACGGCTCGAGGCACTCACCAGGTCGAGGCAACCCTCCTCGGGCCGCATGGGGAGGCGGTTGATGTCTTCCACCCTGAACGAGCCAGCCACCATCCCCTTTACCCGCGTGACGACTTTCGAAGCGGACGGCCTCTCACCGGACATCCGGCACCTCTTGAGAACCTCGGGCGCCGCCGAGGGGAGCATCTCGTCCATCCGCAGTGGGCGCTCCATCAGAGGGAGCACCCGTTGACTGTGGAAGGCCGAGACCACCACACCCGCTGTCAGGCCCGCCTCTCGAAGGGTCCTCATCGCGACGACGAGGGGATGAAGTTGACGCTGAAGATCCCCGCGACACCGTGTGGCCAGTTGTATGGACGCTCGGCGATAAGCCGCCCGGTGTACGGCGGGAGGTAGCCGCCGTCGTTGCGAAGGTAGAACCACTGCTCGTCCCACCGGGAGTGGTTGGACGTCAACCTGGTGGGGATATACTCGCGTGGCTCCTCCGACCTCCCGGTCTTCAACGCGAAGTTGAGGCACCCCGCTTTGATGATTCGCCTTACTCCTTGCGCCATCGGGGAGGCGAACCACTCCCCCTTGTAAAGGTGGAGCCATAGCTCCCAATGTGGCGCCATCCCGAGGTAGCCCTCGCAGACGGCTGCGAAGATGGCAGCGTTGGAGATGGCGTTGGGGGAGAAATGGTGGAGCTCGACGCCATAGAAGTTCGTTAACCCCCGCATGAACTCGCTCAGAGGCACACCGAACCCAAGCCGATGATACTTGAGGAAGCTCACCACGTAGCCCTCCGGCAGATTTGGCTCTTGGTGGTCCCTGGGCGGCGCAATCCACTCCGGCTGATTCGAATCGGTGACGGGGCAGAGAAGTCCTTCCCTCACCAGCTCGATCAGCCTTTGCCGCGTCACGGTCGACGGGCGCCAGGGCTCAGCGGGCTGGAGGACGGGGGCCATGGCTGCAGCACAGATCTGCTCCGTGGGCGCGGCGGCGGCAACAACAGCACGAATCTCCTCGGCGGATGGGCGACCAGGAAGGTTCCCAATCATGACTTCTCGCTCTAAGTTTTACCCTCACGCGCGCAGGATAGCAGGAGTTCAAAAGGATGGCAAAGGTGGGAGCGAACACTTGTCCCCCTCCATTTTTATACTTGGGAAGAGCAACGGGCGGAGTCCGGCGGCAGGGAAAAGGTAATTCCCCGCAATTAATGCGTTTACCTGACCATTCCCCCCTCGATACTCGACCGGATGCATGCGTCACACCTCTGGTAAAGAGCCGTTGCTCGGGCCTGCCACGATCGCACCGCTAAGCCTTTCTCCTCAAAAGGCGTGCCCAACGGTAAGAAAAAGAACCGTCGCTCGCTAACGGAGTTTTCTACGAAAGGTAAAACGGGCTCTGGCCCCACCTCAAAGCCTCGAGGGAGCGAAGGCCAGTCCTCGAGTGAGGTCTTAACGGCCGCCCTTGAGCACCGAAAAAGAACGGGCTCTGACCCCGCCTCGAAGTCTCGAGGGAGCGAAGGCCGGTCCTCGAGTGAGGGCTTAACGGCCGCCCTTGAGCACCAAAAAAGAACGGGCTCTGACCCCGCCTCGAAGTCTCGAGGGAGCAAAGGCCGGTCCTCGAGTGAGGGCTTAACAGCCGCCCTTGAGGACCAAAAAAGAACGGGCTCTGGCCCCACCTCGAAGTCTCGAGGGAGCGAAGGCCGGTCCTCGAGTGAGGGCTCAACGGCCGCCCTTGAGCGCCAAAAAAGAACGATTACTCGCCGACGGAGATTTCCACGAGAGTTGAAGACGGGCTCTGACCCACCTCAAAGTCTCAAGGGAGCGAAGGCCAGTCCTCGAGTGAGGGCTCAACGGCCGCCCTTGAGCACCAAAAAATCAGGCTCCGGCCCTAAGCCTCGAAGGAGCGAAGGCTAATCCCACGAACAGGGTTCGACAGCCGCCCTCGAGCACTCGAGTCAGGGGTGACCAAGGGGGAGCCAACACAAGGCCCTTCTCGAGAATGAACTCTTGAGACCCCTTTGGACGCATCCAAGGTGAAACGCTACGGACTTTATGGAATCCCCTCGAAGGGAGGCATCGAGCCGCCGAGACCTATCGAATGGAATCGGTATCCGTAGCACCATTGTGTTTTCCTTTAATGAGACTACCTCCGGGCCTTCTGCCGACCTCCATCGAACGAGGAACGGGCTCTCGCTTGGATTTTCCTATTACCAGCTCACTGAGAACTTCGCGGCTCGCCCTATCGGGGGTAGTCCGATGTGTCTCGCCTCACATCCGATTGAAAGGACTCGTGAGAAGAAGGCCGAGGCCAGCAACGCCCCAGCCGCACGAGGCTCGGGGGCTCGCCTGTGCCCGGCGCCCCTTGACGAAAGAGGGTCGAAAATCCCCCGGGGGCTCCCCTCGGTAAAGCGCTATGACTCCAGTTCAGGCCTGTACCCGACTGGACAAACACCCTTTAACTAAATATAAATAAAGCCCTCACAGGAGTCTTTCGACTCCTACGAGGCCTCGGGGGCTACCCCCGCGGGGGTCGCTCGCGCACCCCATGAAAAAATCCGAATCACGTCCCATTTCCAATTCCTGACCCCCTGCCCAAGTGACATCACTCGCACAGGGGCTCGGGGGCTACTGTCGATACCCAGGAAATGGGTATCCCAAACCCTTGGTTTACCGAACTAAACCCCGCAAAATCAGCAACTCAACCCCTCCGGTGACCTCCCGCGCTAACGTACGAAGGCCCGCAGGCCGAGACATATCGGGCTGACCCACGAACGGACAACGACAGCCCAAAGCCAAAGCCTGCTCGAAAGGCTACCGAACGGACTAGTACTATACGCTCGAAAGGCTACCGAACGGACTAGTACTGTACACTCAAAAGGCTACCGAACGGACTAGTACTGTACACTTAAAGGCTACCGAACGGACTAGTACTGTACATGGGAGGTTACAACTCGGGCGACCCCTTGAGGACGGAACTCCGCCCAGCGAACGAACCGACCCCTCGAGGACGGAACTCTGCCCGGCGAACGAGCCGGCCCTCGAAGACGGAACTTCGCCCGGCGAACGAGCCTTCCCTCGAGCACGGAACTTCGTCCAGGCGAATGGGCGGTCCTTGAGGACAATGCACCCCTCGGCTACTAACTCTCCCGTATGAATCCGGGCGCATTTAATGCAATCTACCTACCCCCGCCTAACCGTATGGCCACAGTTACGGTAATAGTTATAGGCGTGGCGGTCAAATACGCTTTTACCGCCCATGCCCTGGAATCCTGCGAATCGTACTACGCTGTAGCGCCATATCGAGCACTGTGCCACGTCCAGCACCACCTCGAGATGTATAAACCAGCGCGTTTCCCGCATTTTCTGGGATTCGGCCTTATCCGGTGAGGTTCGACCTCCCTGGCACGACACCCTCGACTCCAGCCAAGACCCTCGACTGTCGCCCCTCGACTTCATCAACGAACCCTCGAGTGAAACTTCAACAACTCCCGACGCGATGGCTGCAGGGCCTTCCATACCGACGTACATCACTACAGCGGCACCGACGTGATCGGCCTCAACGTCATATAGCTAAGCGGACTCGAAATACATGTACCCCTGTGCCCCTCCTTCATCTATAAAAGGAGGCACCAGGACGTTAGAAAAGGGAGACCGGACCCGAACAGGAGGATCCGAAGCATAGCTAAGGCTTTAGAACTCAGAACGACACCGTGAGCTTGTGTAAGGTTGAGAGCTAGGCGTCCGACCGCCAAAGCCCCACCTCACACTCCTCACATCTGCTTGTATTTTCCCCTGTACTAGCACTTCGGTGCAAGATAACACGAACTATCCTCCCCCTGCTGGACGTAGGGCCTTCTTTGCCTGAACCAGGATAATTCATTGTGTCCTTCTTGCATCACCCACCGGATTAGGGAGCACGCGATTACAATATTACTCGTTGGTGTTAACCCCTCGAGGGTCAAAACACCGACACTATCGGTGTGGCTTCAATGACGGATGGTCCTGATATAGCTGAAAGAGTAGGCGCTTCCATACTCCCAACGGCTGGAGTTGCCGATGGAGTACTGTTAGATGCCGATCCTAGCTGATGATATGCCGGCCCGACATACCCTGGTGCTTGTCCGTCCCTTAACGTTTGCACAACAGCATTGTAGACAGTATTGGACAGCACGGTGGAGTGGTTGATGAAAGCTTGATTTAATGCAGAATTAACCATCTCCTGTAATTTACCAGGGTTAGAGTCAAAGGTTACCTGCCGAGGCAACGGCAGATCTTGCTTCTGGATGACTTCTCCTCCCCTATTCATGCTGAAAGACTTCAAGCAAAGCTGCCTGTAATCCTCCATAGCTTTTTCCATGGCTTGCCTCTGATCCTCCTTGAGATCTGATTCTGATATCTCGATGATGTTTTCTGGAGTGATATTAGTAGTATTCTTCATGATAAATCTGTTGACTTGGTCCCATCGGGCGTGCCAAAAGATGTGTTGATACAAAAAGGCGTTGGATCTGTAAACATACCGGGCTAATACCCAAGTTCGATATCAAGGCGTGCCAGTCGATTTGACCTGTTAATCGACAAGGAAGATAAATTTGAATAAAACCCGAACGAGACGACAGCGATACGCCCGGACGTCAAAGCTCAGAGGATATTCGATAACTATTGAACAGATCAGACGAGACGACAGCGATACGCCCAGACGTCAAAGCCTGAATCGTGCTCGGTAGACGCGAAACCTGCAAGGTTGCCGGAGATCAGGTTGATGCAGCCCGTCGATTCTTGAAAGAACTCGTTGAAAAGGAAAAGGTACTGGTGACGAAGTCGTCAAAAAGTAGATTGCTTGAAAAGTAGATAAAAGTAATAGATTTGTTGTATTTGATTGATTGACCCTTTTTTACATTGCCTCTCGGTACATATTTATACCCTGGTACTATGAGTCCTAAACAGACACGACAAAGTATTACCTAAACAAGTCTTATCTCTAAGGAATAAAAAATAATGACTCGTACCAAGGTCGGACTCAAAAGTAAACTATTAAAATATTGGCATAAATATTGCCAGTTTCCTTATCCATTGCTTACGAGGAAACCTCTATCGGCACGCTCCTCATCTCCATCAGCAACAGCCTCCTGCTCTCGTCGGCAAGATCATATTAACCTTCATCGGCAACCATCTGCTAGCCATACTTCAAAGCAAAGTAAGCTTTAAAAGCACAACCACTTCCTTGCCGATCGGCACAGTTTTCGGCCTATATTAACACGTGTCAAAAAACGGTGTCAACACATATATATAGATATAATATGTAAGAGAACATAAAATGTACTTTGATTATAATATATAAAGGCTCCAAGGGGACGAGAGCACACACAGCCGCTTAGCGTAGTGGCAAAGACCTTCACGTCTTTAGTACCAGGTCCCGGGTTCGAATCCTAGAGAACTCAATGTTTTTGGGGAATTCAACATCGGTCGGAGAAGGGTGGTCCCACATCTCTATCAGAGAAGGGCGGTCCCACGTGAACAGAGAAGGGTCCCATCGAACTTGATGCTCAGAAGGGTCCCACATGTCAGTTGACGGAGGTTGACCCCACATGAACGGAGATGGGTCCCCCGTGGTGGGTCTCATCCAACTGACACGATGATCCCACACGTTGGATGGAGAACGATCCCAGACAGGTCCCACATGTAATCGACAAAGTGTGGTGGGCTGGGTCCCATCTAACTGACACGCTGATCCCACATGTCGGATGGAAAACGGTCCTAGATGGGGTCCCACATGTCATTCGATGAAGGGTGGTGGGCTGGGTCCCATCTAATTGACACGCTGATCCCACACGTCGGATGGAAAACGGTCCTAGACGGGGTCCCACATGTCATTCGATGAAGGGTGGTGGGCTGGGTCCCATCTAACTGACACGCTGATCCCACACGTCAAATGGAAAACGGTCCCAGACGGGGTCCCACATGTCATTCGACGAAGGGTGGTGGGCTAGGTCCCTTCTAAATGACATGCTGATCCCACACGTCGGATGGAAAATGGTCCCAGACGGGTCCCATATGTCAGTCATCAAAGGATGGTGGGCTGGGTCCCATGTGGTGGGTCCCTTCTAACTGACACGCTGATCCCACAGTCGGATGGAGTACGGTACCAGACGGGTCCCACATGTCAGTCGTCGAAGGGTGGTAGCCTCAAGGTTTCCCTGGTAGGCAGAGGTCCCACATGTTGGTCAGTGAAGTGTGGTAGAATGGCGCCCATTCGGAACGGATGAGTAATGGCGGGTCCCATAACGTCGGACAGAGAAGTGTCAGGCTGAGTCCGATGACTAACGGCGGATAGGGGTACTAGTGAAGTATGAGTGAAGGCGGCTCTCCCGCAGCCAAACGGCGCCGGCTCCTGTAGCCAAATGGTTTCAGTGACGAAGTGTCTTGGTCACAACCCGAGAATATACATGAAACTATCATAATCCAGCGATGAACAGTGTCGTGAACGCCTCTGTGATGATTCCATCAGGGTTTCCGTGACTATTCCCGTGACCTTTCCAAAATAGGTCACGGAAAACAAAATTGTCACGCAGTTCAATGACCAAAATGACCAAAATGTCATGGAAACCACTCTTCGGTGACCATAACAGAATCATCATAAGAATTTTCATCATGGTAGGTCAAATCTCTACTAGTGTTATAGTCTATCTTTAGTAGCAGTGCTAAGAAACACCAACAACAGTCTTGCCTTTCGATCCTTTCCTACCCATTGAAGCCTGCGAAAAAAAGGAATGGGCTAACGGAGTAGGAAAAGAACTAGGGTTTCTTGCACACAGCGGAAACAACAATACAAGAGAAATTGAGAAAAGTCTTCTATGCGTACGGACGACAAAGGCTCAAGTGTACAGGAGAAGGAAAGGTGACAAAGAATTTATAAGGATCGGTTGATATAAGTGGGCCCAATAAGGCAATGGCTGACAAAACTGAAGTGCAAAAACAGGCCACAACGGATATCCATTCCAACATATAGAACCGAGTAGAGTCCGAGCTGCGGTTGATATAAGTGGGCCCAACAAGCAGGATGGCAACTCCAGAAATGAAATCTCCATAGCAAATCCGCCTCTGAAGTCACTGAGAATGGCAGGAGCACCAAGTACACGAGAGTAGAAGCCACGTCTTCACACTCCACGACTCCCAAAGGACTCAGACAGATCTCCCAACACGAGCTGATTTGCAATGCAACGCCAAAATGACACCGCGGAGAAGGAAGTGAAGGCTGGTCCACATCATCCGAAGTGTGAACAAACTAAACAACTTGTGAACCACCAAGTAAAAGGCAACAAGGAGGAAGGGTGAAGGGCACTGGAAAACGAGGCAGCGGAGGCATCGCCAGGTACATCACAAGCCCTACAACATTCTCCCTGACATCTTCGACAAAGTGATTCCACCCAGGGACTAGCCTGCCGCTAGCCCCTATCACAAGACCTACACCATTCGCTAGGAGAAATTACAGAACAAGCCGAGGGGCTCGTCAAGCTCGCTCACCAACAACTCCATGGCTATAGAAGGAATAAGCAACAACTCGGGAAGATTACAAGAGCACCAGGAAGGAAAAAGGAACACAAGAAGAATAGAAGTGAATGAGGAAATAACGGGCAGCAGCAAGCAATATTTATAGGCAAAAATGGGCGTATGAAGACCAATTCTATAGAAGAAGGGAGCACCAAAAGCAAGGATAGTCATGTGAAGAAAACAGAACATTGAAGCGATAAAACAAGCACGCGCAAACACCTCACAGTCGACAATAAAGCAAGCATGCAGACTAAAGCCATCAAGAGCGTCCGCAAGGCTCAAGAGCGAACAGTAAAAGTCATTACACGACAAGAAAGCATATCCAGCAGCATATTTCTAAAGTATGAGAACAATGAAGACACTCAACAACCAACGGTACATCAATAAAGAGCGACAGCAGCAAGGAACTCCAAAACCCTTTCCCGAGTTCTTTCATGATGAAAAGAACCTGGAAAAGGCTCGGGGCTGCAGAAGTACCATGTGCCGAAGGCACCTTTTCAAATTTCTACCAAGACCCTGCTGCCTTTTTTGTTCCAAAAAAGCAAGAGGCTCAGGGGCTACACTCACTGAGTGCAAATTTCTCAAAAATTTACACCCCGTGAGAAAGCGAAGGCGGCGACAAGAAGACAGAAGCTACAATTGGACCCTCCAATCTTTTGTCAAAAAGACAAGAGGCTCGGGGGCTACACTCAGTGAGTGTAATTTTTCCAAAATTGCACTTCCCGAAGAACCAAGACAGAATCGGCAAGAAGAAAGAACATCCCAAGATTTCACCTCAAAAGAACCCGGCTTCCGAGTTCCAAATCCTGGAACGCTCGAGGGCTTATCGATGGGGGATACCAGAGGTTCCCTAAGAAGACAGAATACGGACGAAGGATCGAAGAACCCGCCGCCCGATTCGAGTACAACACGGAGTAACACGACGTGGAGAACTACCATATCCTAAACGGGTTGTAATAGGAAAGAGTACGAAACTCTTAGTTTGAGACTCGTTCCTAGAATCCGACTAGGAATCATAGAGCCCGCAGCCAGCCTCGCCCCACATAAGGCCGCTATGGGAACCCCTTGTAAAAAACACGAAGTACACAGCGATACACAATCCCTTATACTTATCAATACAATGCAACGGGCTCACGCCGACTGGATTAATTTGTCTCGTCAAGCTTGTTGCCGCAATCGCCGAGTTCCGCAGTCTGCCAAGCTCCTTCGAACAAAACACCCTGCAGGATACCCCCGATGGTGGGCTATCGGTGATAAAACATCAATAGTTTCGTAGGCCGGTTTCGTGTGGTGGGCTGGCCGTACGACCAGCTTGTTCTCCTGTACGACCAAGCAGTGTTTCCTGGGCCAGTTTCGTGTTGGTGGGCTGGTTGTATGACGTCCTACCGTTAGGATGCCCGAGCGGCGGTCGCTCCCCATATAGGAAAGATAAAATATAAATAGATATTTACCGTTCCTATCAAATCGTTGTTCTATAATAGTTTAATAATTTTGTTTTTTAACAACGCCCATCCATATTTGCTAGTATATATTTGGAACAAAATATAAATATAATATATTTTTTTAGCAGCACCGTCCTCTTTATTTAATTAGGAGGATTGTATACATTACACACATCATCGGATTCAAAAACCAAACATGCCATCCTATCTGAGCATGGATTGAGCTTCGAGCTATTCTATAAGGAACTTTTTTTATTTTTAATTTTTTTTAAAAAAAATTTACAAATTTAGTTGTCCGTTTCGAAATATGACAGAACTAGTCGCCTACAGTGGGCGTTTTTTGTGACGTGGCAAACGGCCGGCCGGCGCCGGTGCCGGCGTTTGCGGGCGGCCACCTGGCGGCCAAAAAACGCCCACTGTGTGGGCGTTTTTTGGCGTCAGGGGGTCACCTGCAAAAGAGCACGGCCGGCCGTGCCTGTTTTGCGGGCGGGCCCCGTAGCAGTAAAAAACGCCCACGCAGGGCGTTTTTTGGCGTCCAGGGGGCCGCCTGCAAAAGAGCGCGGCCGGCCTCGCCTGGTTTGCAGGCGGCCCCCTGGACAGGAAAAAACGCCCACGCAGTGGGCGTTTTTTGACCTCCAGCTATATATACCCAGCCCCCCCTTCAGATTTTCATTATATTCACTAAAATTTTCAGAAAAAAGGAAGAAGAGAGGAGGGAGGAGAAGGAAGTAACGGCGAAGCCCTGCCAGTTTGAGACCTCGGCTTTTAGGTAAGTTTCTCATATATTACAGGTCTGTTGCTATGCATTAGTAAAATATAATGTGCACTAGAGTTGTTTAGTTTTTCGTTGACTCTGGGTAGATCTGTGAGTAGTATGTATATTAGATCTATAAATAATGATGTTAGAGCATTGCAGTTCGTGTTAGAAATAATGATGTTTCTTTTATGATTTAAACAATGGATTGCATGATTTGAAATGTGACGAATATCGTATTTTCTCTGAATAGATATGCAAAACTTGTGGCGGACGGAGTTTTGGAAAAAATGAGGTCGCCCTAGAGAATTGTATCCCGACGTGTCTAGCAAGGATGCTCCTGTTCCTCCTGCAGTCCCTGTCCCAAATTGTGACTGTGGAGAACCGGCTGATGTTGCCCAATCTCGCCATGAGGACACAGCTGCCCATTGCTACTACATGCGGTGGATTCAATGTAAGTAATTGCACCTCTGTCATTGCGCCTTTATTCATTGCTAGTAATTACGGCTCTTGCATCTCTAACAATGTCGTTAGCAATCATGTTTTGTAGGCCCATAAGCAGTGCTTTTTCTTTCAGTGGATTGACGGTCCAGACAAATTCGACCCAAGGTATCTCCAGTTTGACGAATGGTGGAAAGGGAAGCATAATCCACCCGATCAATTTGAGCGGTGGGTGGCACCTCCCCCTGACCCCCCCCCCTCCCAATGACAGACGAGGAGAAGAAAATAACCCAATTGAGACGGCTTGAATCTCCGCCTCGTTGCAAATGCGGAGATTATTCTGTAATAAGTTCAGATAGGCCTAACGAGTTCGAATGTCCTAACCCCGTCGGAGTAACTGCAAATTGTATGCGGTCATGGCTTTCTTAGTATTTGTGCATGTACTAACATTTTACATTGTAGGGTGGGTATACCTTGTTGCGGAAGTGTAACTTCAGGGAGTGGCTATGGGGTCCAAAGAACAAATGGCCGGAGCCGAAGGTGGACAAGAAGAGAAAAGTGGTTACCCCTAAGCCTCCTGTGTTGTGCAAATATGGCGCTGTTGGCTGTTGCAGAACTTGCTCCGGTCAGCCAAGGCCAGCGGGACAGCTGATCTAGTAGGGCAGCGGGACAGCTGATCTAGTAGGGGATGGTAGCAGTGATCGATTTGTGGGTGCAGAGCAGTGAGGAAAAGGAAGAGAAGCGGCAGGGAGAAGTTTTGGATGCCGATGGTGCATCAGGAGAGAGGGAGGGAGGGGGCACTCACGTGAGTAAGAGGTAGCACCTATGCTGTGAATCATGGCTTTCTTGCCCCTGCTTCCTTCTTTGTTTTCTTGTTTCTTTTCCTTTTCCTCCTTGATGTTGTTGTTTTGCAGTTTGTTATATGTAGACCTCCTCTCGCCTTATAAGCACCCTGGCGATTGGAAGGGGCTGGCGTGCCCCAACTCGCCTTACCGCCTTAAGAACCATGCTGATGTTAGATCTATATACAGGCTGAGTAGAACATAAAAAAGAACTAACAAAGATATCAAACTCAACATCTACAATTTAGTTTTGTGACGACAACTGTCAAATACTTTTTTATCTTTGCTTGCAGCACCTCTGGGTCCCATGCGCTATACTGAGGGAACCATCCCAAAAGATGCTTGCTGTGAGACTGTTGTGCAGATTTTCTCAGTCCAAGTGACAGAACTAAAAGATGGCCTCAACTGGCCACTACATGTCTATGGTCGTGTTGCTGCTAGGGACTTGATGGATCATAATCGTAACATTCTTTTTGAACGTGAAAGGGATAACTGCCAAATCCTCTCCCAACAGGTTCTGACTGCGACTATTTATACATTTTACTTCATTTTTATTTGTATATTTTTGCCATTTCTTGCAGCTAGTGCCACTTAATACTGTATTGATCTATAATTATCGTCCGTGTACTTGATTATGCATTCCCTATAATGGCTAATATTTTTCTACGTCTTCGCTACCATCACAGTCACAGTTTGCTTGTACCAAACTCTCTGTTGAGTTCCTAGTTACCATTTTTTTTTTTGTTAACAAAGTTTAGTTAGAAGTTTAATGGACAGCTTAGGCACAACCAAACTGTAAATATAGCGATGACCACCCAAAAAATACAGTGATTAAACTGTTGGAGAGTCGATCTTTCTTTTGTAATATATAGTTGTCAGTCAGAATTTAGAAACTCAATGGACAGTTAAGGCAACACTAAAACTGTGAATGTCAAAGCCCTAGAAAAGACGAACCATATTGTAGAGAACTCATCATTAGAAACTATAAATGCCTTCTACTGTACCAGTCATACTCTGTAGGGAGTGAGCTCTGTGATGGATGCTACATTGTTAGATACAAGTATCTGATTGTAGTATACGGCAACAATCTGTTACTAATTAATTTTGATCCCTGCAGGATTCATCTCTGCTGTTGACAGGCCCGTCTCGTGCAGTTGTGATGATTAATCCAGTTACATTTGAAGTTGATCTGAAAGTAAAGGGGGAAACAGAGGCTGAGGATAGAGTGTTGAACCTGAAAATCTTTGAATATGACAGGCCTGCTGCTTATGGTAGGAATGCATATGTGACTCGTAATCGTTGCTCAAGCAAGCGTAGCACACTTGGGTTCAATCTTGCTACACTCATTCACACGGTTGAGGCTACTGTAGTTAATGCCAAAATTGTTGGTGGGTCATGGCCGAACCGTTTTCGAGGACGAGTTGTTTGCCGCACCGCCAGCGCGAGTAAAGAGGATATTGTGTTGCTGGATTCTCAAGACGGAAGAATGCCTATCACTGCTGATGGTGAAATTGAGCTCTCAAGGAGTTTTGTTTCTGTGGAATTAGCTGGACAGCTCATTTTCCATGTGGTGGCTTCACAGGTGGGTGACAAAACAGATATCATCGACCAAGCTATGGCTATTTTCACACCCAAGATTAGAGGCAAGAGTTATGGTACTTGTGATCTGGGCTTTTGTAAGATGGAAGTCATTGTTGCCTGGTCCCTCTTCTCAACCATGGAAGACCTGCGCCTTCAAAACCGCATCTGAATAGGCCTGGTTCATCGTGGTTGCCCTAGATGCATGGCTTGCAGTGTTGTTTCAAAGTTCTAGTTTAGCCATTTGTCATGGTATATGTTGGGGCACCCCAAGCAGTATTTTATTGCAAGCTCTTATGTCATCAATTTGCCCATTACTTAATTAGCACACATGGTCATGTTACTTATATTGTGTTTAAGGTAGTATGGATCTATAATCTCTGATTGTCATAAGTAAAGTCGATCGTTAAACCTGGGGGTCCCTGTAGCTGATTAAAAGGGTAATATTATTTTGTATCAGTATGACATTGTGTGTGCATTGTATGTTGAGAGATTTTGTATCTCAAAAAATGTATGTTGACTTCTGCTGAGAGATGCGTGGTAAATATTCGTTGGTGTACTGCGTGCGATTGAGTTTTTACACCTATTTTTTTGATGTTATTATCATGAATGAGTTGGTGGACGCAAATGTTACATCCTTCACCTTAGATTTGTTGATCAAGTTGCTGAGGCTGTTGAACAGACATCCTGCTGAAGATCTATCCTCGCTCGTCGCGCTGGGGCCACGCGCCAGGACCCAGCCACCCAGGGCAGAGGGCACCCTGCCGGCCGGTGGGCCCACATACAAGAGCACAGTTAATATCGCTTCTTTCTCGCTTATTTTGCGTTTTACCCCACTGAACCTCGAGGAATCGTATCTTCGAATTCGTGCAAGCAGAGGGCAGGCTAGTCTGGAGTCCTTTCGGCGTTTCGGGCTCTCCCGTCTCCAAAGTCTCCAACTCTCAACTCGCAACTCCCCTCCCTCCATGCGACCATGCGTTTGCAGAGAGTGAACGTATAACAAGTCGACATACCGGTAGTCGACATACTGCGCATGGATACCACGGAAATCCATACGTCAAAAGCGGCTGTAAATAAATTCACACAATTTGTGTTCATGTATTAAATAAATTCACACAATTTTATGTTGAGAGTTGTTTAGATTCGAGTACTAACTACTATAAAAAAAATGATAAATCTGAGTGGTGGTAAATAGTGTATAGTTATTGGTAATTGACTTCAGGTGATTCTGTACAAGTTTAGATTGTTGGTTATTGCATCTACGAGGCTAGGGATATTCATATCAGAACCAGTCATTTTTTGGTCTAGAGTAAATCAAAGTTCAATCGACATGCTGAAATGGGTTTAATTTCCTAGCCTTAGCTGCATCTGTTTGTCCACAGATATCGACGAGTGCCTTCAACCAAATATTTGTCCCGAGACGTGCAACAACACCGCTGGGAGCTATAAATGCATTTAGTGCCCTTACGGTACAGGGTATGATCCAGTACAAAGGCGTTGCACCCGCAAGCACCAAAACCTTCTAGGGTTTTTGGTCTAGGGTTTCGGGTATGATCCAGTGCAAAGGCGTTGCACCCGCAAGCACCAAAACCTTCTAGAGTATTAGGTAACCCTTTAATTATAGTATTTATGTACGATGGATTAATTTGGAATTCAAAACGAATTAAACTACATTCTTGGTAAAGAAAAACGTGAAGAGAACTTATACAAGTTACATTGTCTGTAGGTATTGCTATTGGCCTAAGTGTTGGCCTTGGAATTCTACTTCTCTGTTTAAGTGGGGCTTTCCTTATCCGTAGATGGAGAAGAAATATCCAAAGACAATTGAAAAAGAATTGTTTTCGGAAAAATAAAGTTCTGCTTTTGGAGCAATTAATATCTTCAGATTAAAACCAAAGTGATAACAAAATTTTCTCCTTGGAGGATTGCAAATGGCAACAAGCAACTTTGATCCTAAACGTATTCTAGGTAGTGGAGGACATGGTATGGTCTACAAAGGGATCTTATCAGACCAACGTGTGGTGGCCATAAAAAGACCTAAGGTCATCGATGAAGGAGAGATTAATCAGTTAATCAATGAAGTTGCTATACTATCTCAGATAAATCACCGTAATCTTGGATGTTGTCTTGAAACCGAGGTACCTCTACTGGTGTATGCCTTCATCCTAATGATTCACTATTTAAGATTATTCATGATGATAAGAGTAAAAATGAAGTTTCGTTATCATGGGATGAATGCTTGAGGATTGCTACAGAAGCCGCTGGAGCTCTCTGCTACCTCCATTCTGCAGCATCAGTATCGGTTTTCCATCATGATGTGAAGTCTTCTAACATACTGTTGGATGGAAGCTATATTGCAAAAGTTTCAGATTTCGGCGCGTCAAGATTAAATCTGATTGATCAAACCCATGTTGTTACAAATGTACAAGGCACATTTGGGTACCTAGCTAGATCCAGAGTACCAGGCAGTTGAATGAGAAAAGTGATGTCTATAGTTTTGGTGTTGTTCTTTTAGAGTTGCTGCTTAGAAAGGAGCATATTTTTACAAGTGATTCTGGATCAAAGCAAAACTTGTCAAATTACTTCCTTTGGGAGATGAGATCAAGGTCAATCACTGAAATTGTTGCCCCTCAAGTTCTTGAGCAAGCTAGTGAGGATGAGGTTACCACAGTTGCCTCTCTCGCCACAGAATGCCTGAGGCTCCGAGGTGAAGAAAGACCTATTATGAAGCAAGTGGAGATGAAATTACAACTTTTGAGAAATATAAAGATTTGAGATCATCCAATGGTGCTACAGAAAACTGTCAGGTACTACCATGGTTGGGCTGTCATACGGGCCGTGGGCTTTGGTCTATTGAAGGGAGTTGACTACTGGACAGCTTGCGTCGTCTAAAAGAAGGCACCGGGCCAGCAGCGAAGGGGATCAACCAATTACCAAAGAATATTGAATCGAGTGTTCCGGTGAGCAGTACGCCGCCGTGGTTATCGAGAGAGAGGAAGTAGGAGTAGATTGAGTTGTAGTAGTAGTAGATCGGTCGCCGGTGATCCCGGTTGCTGACAAAAACAATTACGAGATACAGCCACTGGTACATATAAGACTTGCAACACATCACCGTCAATCTTTGTCAACTGATGGAAATAATAGAGCCAATGCAGCATCTTCAGGCTATTATAGCTTGGAGCAAGAGTTTCTGTCATCTGCTAGTTTACCACGATAAATTACGTAGTTTACGAAGCTATTGATTTACTCCATGGCCTTCTTATATTCTCTTATTAATATTTTGTACGGGAACCTACAATGATCGTCATCTTGTTGTATTCTGAATGTTATATTGCACTTAATAATTATCGTCACTTTTGAAAGCTCTATTGCACTTGCTAATTATTATGTATATTAGGTCAATGTATCATAATAACTTTTTATGTTGTCTGATCAACATGATTTGCTTTCTACGCTGCTAGATTGCTGAAATTTTCTATGTCACAGATGAAACTGCAGGTCCTTTTCCTGAAAAAATTGTATTATGGGCCACCCAGCAGCCAGAAGAGCTGATTGCTCCCTGCTACTCTTTTGAATGGGGAAAGTACTTTAAATTTACGGTTGCAAAGTGGCCTATTTCTGTGTTTGCCATCATGAAACATCAACTATCGTGTATGTTGCATTGAAACCATTGACCATTTATTTTTCCAGTGCCCCTTTGCCAAGCGTTGGTGGACAAAGGTCGGCATCGACTGGGTGCAGGAGAACAGCATCTCTAGGAGAATTTAAAAGCAAGCAGAGGAGTAACAAGCCCTTCTTCATGGATATCTTCCTGTTGGCCTCCTGGGAATTATGGAAGGTGAGAAATAGACATATTTTTGGAGTCCAAGCCACCTTTGCAAGATGGTTCAACAACTTTAAGGAAGAAGCCACTCTTCAGTCTTGTAGAATCAAGGAAGCTGATAGAGCTGCTGTCCTTCTCTGGCTCGATGCATTGTAAACCTTGCTTTTGTGTTTCCATTTCTTCATCTCATATGTACTCCCATAGTAGTCCCCTCCCCCTTTAGGTAAGTTCCTTTGTAACTGTACTTTTTTATCCATGTTGTAAAGGTTTTCTAAATTGTGGGGACCTCCCCCACGGTATTTCACGTAAAAAAACTATCATGTATGTTTGTCAAATTTACAATTCTTATTTATCCCATTATTACGGCAACTAGCCAAACTGAAAGTTCAACTTCCACTTTCGAACGGCGATATCTCTGTCTGAACAGCCTGAAGAAGTTCTCAAATCTTTCAAGTTTCAAACGAAGTTAAGTGCTCATCCACACAAACTTCCTTCCTCCCCCTAAGATTTTCATGCTGCGTACGTATATGCTAATTCGTCCCTCCTTCCTCAACATGTTCCAATCGTTTTTTCCACATGCATACAAAGAAACTAATTTTTTGTTTTTTATTATTTCATTCAAAAGTTGTATATTAATCCATTTGTGCCATGTGCCGACGGTGCTCCCATTATGCTGCCTGGTTAAAAGGGAACTCGAAAGTAGTAATACGGTTCACTACAGTTTGCTGTTAAACGAATGAAGCACGGTTTCCCCATAGGTTAAGGTTGGATGATTCTATTTTCATAAAGTCAGTTTCTCATCCATTGGGGACTCCCCTGCTGATTTTTCAAAAAAAAAGTTTCTCATCCATTTTCAGAAAGTAACTGAGTGAACTTTGCAGTGGGCCTAGTTGAGTACATACATAGTGATGGTCGTTGGCTGGCCCAAGTGATACAAAGAGGTTCACGAACCAAGACCTAACAATATTATCAACAGATAAAGAGGTCCTCGTGAGAAAAATGCATGCGAAGGCAAGGAATACTCGATTCTTATGCATTTGTGAGACAAGTTCTTTTTAATTTATTCTAAAATTTAATATCTTTATTTATTTTGATTATCATAGGTGTAGAATCTATATGCTCATATGCTAATAAGGATGAATATGTGTACAAGTATACGAGCATATTTATATACCGTAGTTCTGCCGGTTTAGTCTTTCGGAGGTGCTAATAGGGATAAAATTTATGTATATGTATTCATAAGGGTGAGTGTGTGCATATTTGGCGTCTATGTTGTATTATGACATCTGAAAAAAATGTTTATCATTTTTGGAAGAAAAACCCAGCTAGTAATAGAGTTTCCACCAGAGATGATGTATACTTTTGATACTGTTAGACTTATATAATTGTACATATTTTTAATTATCACAAGTCAAATGCTTATATTAGCTTACAATTTGAAAGACTATACCATATTAAAAGTTAATTATAAGATTGACTGATCCGCCCAATTCTTTTTCAAAATTAAATATATATTGACCTGTGCCATCTTTTTGTAATCCTTGAAAATTGAAATCAAACACATGGGTCATGTTACCTGAATTCCTTCCACACCTGCAGCACAAGCACAACTCGCTATCCACGCACCCCCGGTTACTCCGTCCGGTGCTCATTAGTCGCGCTGGGCCCACGGCCCACGGCCCACGGCCTTCAGCACCCCGCCGACCGGTGGGCCCGCGTACAAGACCATGGTCATTTCGCCTCTCCCTCGCTTCTTTTGCGTTTACCCCCTGGAGGAATCGTGTATTCGTAATAATCGCAATCGTACAAGCAGAGGCAGGCTAGTCTCAGAATCCTTTCGGGGCCTGCAGTCTCCACCAAGTCTCAACTCCCAACGCCCCTCCTCTGCAGTCTTCTTGATCCCGACCACCGCCGGATTCGCCCCCGCGCAAACTCAACCCGCCCCCCGCCATGCTGGCCTCGGCAAGGTGAGTGATTCTACCGGTGGCCAGTGGATTTCGTCTCGCCCGCTGCACACAGTAGCAGGCAAGGCGTTCGGCGGATTGCCTGACCGCGTGCGTGAGTGCAGGGGGTTCTGGGCGCGGCACCGCCGGAAGATCCTCGTCTCCATGGGCGTCGCCGGGGTCGGGTACGCCGCCTACCGCTTCTACGACGCGCGCCGCGCCCAGCTCGTGCGGGTCGAGCAGCTACGCGCCCTGGAGGAGCGGGCCGCCGAGGACCTCATCAAGAACCAGTAAGAGCTCAGTCTAGTCCCCAATTCACAAAGGCTGGATTACTTGGTTTCTACTTCTTGCATTGCCTTTGCCCTTGGGGGCTGCGCGCTCCTGTTCTTGATTGTTCCGCTGCCTGCCACTGGCTGAGAGGGGAATTCGCCCCCCAATTCACAAACCTCAGCCTGGGGCTCCGCATGGATTTTGTCTAGTGTATCGATTGCGCTCGATTGGGTTGAGGCTTCATTCAGTTCGCAGCTTAATTGGACCAGACCGATGCTAACTTTGCTCTTGTTTTAGATTTTTAGTATAATAAGCTCACACATTTTCCACATCCTTTATTATGATATAGACCAGCTGAGAGAGACTCTCGTCCCACTCCCACGTTAATTACACCGTTATCAATGTTGCACATTTTGCTCATGGACTTTAATGGTCGTAACTGGCACCATTACATGTTAATTGTTAATAACATGACAAGGCAACTTTGCTGCAGAAACATTGAGTCCATTTCTTATTTCTTCTGTTGGACTAGTATTCAACGTAGAAACTGCACCTGTTTCTGAATAAGCAAGTGGCACCATATTTAGTAAACCAATTTGCATTCTGATTCTTTTGAATGCTTCCATTTCGTTTTAGGCTCCAGGCACACTTTGAGAAGGTGAAGAGGATCTGCGACACTACCACATTGCCTTTGGCCATGCATCATCTCAGTGATAAGATAACAAGTGAACTGGATATTTCAAAGTTGACTGACAAGCTACGGCAAGGGAAGGTAGACTCAAGTGCACTGACACCAAAGGAGAAGTATGATATTTGGGAGGAGATTAAAATTAAGAGTATGCAATTTCTTATCTTATCTATGCTATGCGTGCCTTGTTGGGTCTTCTCATTGTCTAATCATAAATATACATTTCTAACGATGTTATTGTTTTTGTGGCTTCTCCAATTTCTTAGGTTTCACAAAGACAGTTTCTTCAATGTGGGCAATGACATTGCTTAGCTTGTACCTTAGAGTTCAGGTCACCATATTAGGAAGGCATCTCTACTTAGATTTTGCCCGGGGTACCAACGGTGCAGAGTTACAGGTAGATCTATGCTACAAACTCCACACTCTATGCTCAAGCTTCCATTTGTTACCTGCTCCCGTTGTTGATACTCTAGATAGTTAAATAATTGAAATTATATTTGTATACAAACTTAACTTGGGTTCAAGCTGCTTCCTGACATGGAAATGTCTCACTTCTTTTGTAGGCAGAATCTGACACCTTTAGTGAAAATGGACACAAGAGCTTCCTTGCAATGGCTGATTATCTTGTCACTGACAAAATCACTGCATTCATAATGCAAATGCAACGCGCAGCAACTGAAGTCCTAAAAGAGTAAATATATCTTCTCCTATTTTTTTAGCAAAATGCTTGTTTATGTTACATGCTGAAATTTGTGTGAACTGAGCTGAGCCATCAAGAGTATCCACACTTCTGTAAGCATAGATTAGCTAGTTTTGTTCACAACATCTCATTTCCTCTTTTTCTTGGAAATTCAACTGTGAACGTTATACCATTTAAGTGCCTGTCAACAAACTGGTTACCTGTAGTTTTCCAGCTACTTCGTTTCTTAGTTTAGATTTCGTTCCATCATATTCAGTTTGTGTCTTAAACAGCTTATGATTCTTAGTACAATGTTCATACGGGTGCCTCTAAAGTCAGTGATACGTTGCATGACCACTTTGGCTGGTTCCCAGAATTACCCATCTGACTACCATCGGGAAATCTGTTCCTGCTTTCCTGGTTGTGTATTTCCCAGTACTGACGTGAAAAATTTACAGGAAGCAACTGAAAGACCGTATGAACATGGACCAAGTATTGCAGACACTATTACATATATTGGACACGTTCATGGGTCTTTGTGAAGATAACTCATGGATAAATTATCTTGTACCTGAAAATCCCCCTGTTTATGCACAGTTGATGGCTGTGTCCAGCAGTGGCTTTGATGATTCATCACTCCTAAATGATTTCAGAAAGCTTGGCCAACTAATGTCTGAGACACGAATAGTACTGGCAAGGTAATATTGCATTGTGCATTAGGTTCTGTTAAGTTGTTGCAAGTTCATGATTTGCATCACAATAATGCAGTTTTTCTTCGCTCGATCCGTTGTATGACCAGTTTTCTGTTTTTTTTTCCTTTCATGAGTTCACTTTGAACTCATTAATACTTCTATTATTATCTAATAAATTACTTTGTAATCCTTGGCATATGACATGTGATTTGTATGGCCTAACTTGTTACTTTTGCTTTTGTACTTTGTGGGGAATCCAGAACTAGAAAGAGTAAAGCGAATCAACATAATTAGATACTACAGTAGTTTCTCCATGCCATGCTATTATGAACTTCCTTTGTTGTATTTACCACAATCCTGAACTTCACTGTTAGCATTTAACATTATTATTTAATCTACAATGGAGCAAACAAGGGTGCTCTGTATTTAGGAGTAGTTTTTTTGTGTTCATTACCTTTCCTTTCTGTGAATGAAATAATGATTTGGAAAATATCATATGAGTATATCATATTTATGTGCGGATGATAACAGTTACTATGTTGCAACCTGTGAGAGAAGTTTTTAGTGTAAGGATGTGCCATGCACAGAATCATTATTTTTTGTCTGAATCACCATGATTATATTGCATAACCATTTAGAACTGTGTTATTGCAGTGATGATTTCAGAAATATCATGGAGAGGTCATTGAGGAAGATAGCAGAAGTGGTGGTAGAGGACCTGGCGGTGCAGACTGTAACTCCAGGATCAGGATGGCCTCTAGCGACACTCTTGCCCAAGGTTGGTCATTTGAGTTCCCCGTTGCTTGAGGAGCCAAACAAAAACAAACACATTCAGATCATCCGAAGTATGTCTGAAGTGGAACTCTTCTACACATTCCTCTACGCAAACATGCCACCAGAAACATAATCTGTACATTGAAGTGAAAAGGAGCACTTGCTTTTGGATTTTGGCTCCAAAGATCTGGTGGTATATGTGGATGTTGAACCGTCTGCAAATCAGGAAACCAACAAACGTGGAGAGACAGGATGCCCATTTCTGCCCTGTATATACTGAGTTATTCTGTTGTTGCTAACAGGAACTGGGCATAGTTCCTTCCATTTCGATTCTCTTTCTCTAAAGTTTCGGTTGTGCATGTCTAGATAGAATCACACGCAGCAGGCCTGCTATTTTGCTATATTTTTGGGAGCTTACACGATGACAGATGTTCCGAATGTCTTCCTAGCCACAAATGGTTAATGTATACATTGCAAGCTAGTTGAGTCTTGTGTTGGGTGAATGAATATTCGAGCCCATAGTTTGCGATGTGCAGAGGCATATGATTTTGCTTGTGCAGTTTTGCTTTGGGAACTAGATGGTTTCTTGCATAATTGTGGTGAACTGTCATGGAATTCATACGAACTGATAACATTTGTTCATTCTGACAATGCGATTTATTCTGGTTCCTATACATGCGTAGCCAATCCAATCATGCAGTCTACTGTACACGCCATTGGTGCAAACTGCCAAAAGATCTGGCACAAGGTGTCTCTTCTCTCTTCTCAAACTGAGTGTGATGTTTCAAAACTTTGTACTACGTAATTTTGTTGTGGTTTGACAATGGAATTTGGTTCGATCGTTGTGGAGAAAGATAGCGAGTACAGTAATAAGCATATGCCTGCATACATGTGTCTTCTCGTTGTTGCTCCTAAGCATAAAATTCTACTGGCTTAAGATGCTCATTCAGATAGTAGGGCATGCCTCTAACAGCATATTTTTTGCACGTAAAACGTGGGAAGCAGCCATCGTACAATATTGTAAAGGATAACTGTTGTACTGTCTAACAATTTTGACCAAATATGACAACGTACTTGCTAATTTTAAAGGGAAAATAATTGCACAGAAATAGGCATTGAAATGTATGACACCGAGAGGGGTGCCACAGGACTGCATCAAGCGCTGCCAATTACATGCTAAGTCATTTTATTTTACTGAAGATATTGAAGATCCATATTCGACACTTAATTGAGAGGCGTCAGACATATGAAAATATGCAATATCAAGAACCGCTTTTATCAGCTATAGTAGCAAACCTATGCATAATATCAGAGTGAACAAAATATTGCAACTTTAGTGCAATTCAACAACAGCAGAATTTCCTTTGACGGAAGTACTACTTCCACTAGTATTGCCTCATGTTTGATTCGTTTTAAGGGTCAGACACATAAACCAGCCTATTAAAAGGCCAGAAATAAATCTGCAAACGAATCCTATCAGTGCAAGTGATTCGTGCACTGTATTATTTAGCTGAAGAAACTAAGCTTTGTTTCTCCTCATCAAACTCTTTGCTATCATTGCCCCCTTTAGTTTGTTCGAGTACCTGCTCGCGCTGTGCACTGTTTCCTTTCACTGTAACAGATTGCTGATAGAGTACTCCACCGACAATAGTGAATAGTAAGCAAACCAAACCATATGGAGTTGCATGCTTGTCCCAGATCATGACATTGATAGCCACAGTGAGGAACTTATTCACAACCCCGGTCACAGTAAATGCAGTTGCTGATACAGCTCTTCTCGCTGCAAAACCGAAGAAACTAATGAGCAACCCAAACACGCATGACAACGCCACTGCTACAAAGGCATCCAGTTGGAACCAGCCTTCGCCCCTGGATTCCATCGCTGCAAAGACTGACTTGTTCTCCCCTGTAAGGAACCAAAAGATTGGGGACAGCATCAAGGAAAGAAGGTTGTTGTAAAGCACAAAGCCCCAGGTGTTCAGCCCCAGGTTTGTCACAATATGCTTGATGTACACCATTTCAGTTGTTATGGTCACCAGATACGCAAGCGCCCATGAGTATGCTGTGAGGCTGAATGCTGAATCTGTCATCACATAGCCAACTGCTCCTCCCAAGATGACCACAAGGGATAGGAATGTGAACTTTGAAGGACACGGTTGCTTCCGAAAAGTTGTGTCGGCAATAGCAACCAGAAGCAGGGTCAAGGATCTGAAAACTATGAAAGTATCTACATTGGCATGGGAGAGGAGATTTGTGTTGGTGAATATGGCTAGGTAGAAGACAAGAGCAGCCGGTGCAAACTTTTTTGCTGTCTCCAAATTGAAGGCGTCATGGGTGAGAAAGCCTAGTTTTCCAAGGATCCAAACACCACCAGCAGATGTCAAGTACTGTAGAGCAGTTAGGAGGCCAGGGTAACCGAACTTTGTCACGGCATATTTGTTGATGATTGAGAGCAAACTCGAGCACAAAGCATACCCAACCACGAGGCTGCTTGTAGCGTAATACTGCTTCGCCATCAGAGCAGAATGTTCACCTGCAATAGGTTCAGTGTTAGCAAAGCATTCAAATAGGTAGTAAACATTTACTAGAATGTCCAACTGCTCAGCAGTCTGTTTTGGTTCTGAAATGAAATAAAGCAAGACAAGGCACATAACACTGAAGCACACATTCTGTTGAATTTCTGATTGATTACTACAAAAATTTCAAGACACCAACATCAACATGGAGAACTGGAGTGGACAAGTAGACAACAGAACAGAATGCCAGATCTCAAGCCAACTATCTGAGATTTCAGACAATTTATCAACAGATGTACAAAGGAAATTTATACTCCGACTCATACCACATTAGAGCAGAGATGATTGATCCACCATACTTTACTGGCTCCTCGGAGCAGTAGACTTTACTTAAAGTATGGCACGGGAGTAAGTAAGGTGCAACGCTCCAATTTGGACAGGAAAGATAAATAATTCGAGAACTTTTGGCTCAGTGACTGCGGAGCTGAGGACAACATTTTTAGCAGCTAGCAATTTTTTTGGGGTGTTTGTCTAGACTCTAGAGATTGCATAGTCAGACCAGATGTGTGTAGTATGTCCATATATGAATACTAACACCGACAAATCTTACAATGTAGAGACGACACTCAAGTAGGTGAAACTCCAAATAGAAGATATATCGTTTCACTCATCAGGCAGCAAAAAGTTCCAAAATGTAATGAACAATTCGCGGCTTCACATCACAAAGCCCAACAACAGGAAAAGAAAACAACCCAAGTAATCAGGCTACAGGTTTTCATCGACCGGCCTCCAGTCCACACCTGGTAAAAATTTCAACAAGCGGGGAACCAGATAAAAACTTCTAACAAGCGGGGAGGGGCTACAACAGTACAACTGGTTGGGCAAATATTGGCGCTCTAATCACACAAGCGGCCAATCTCACCTCCCAACTTACTGTATCAGGACAGATTTGGGCCCAAGTCGCAATCTGCCTGATTTCTGCAGATTTTCTTGGATGCGTGTTGCCAATGCCAAGAAAAGGAAAGGAAAGGAAACGAAAACTGAAAAGGCAGCGCGTGCCTTCTTCAGATCCTAGAGGACCGGGTGCGCGGCGCCCGTCCCGAGAGAAGGGGAGACGATCTGAGGAACGGGGCGGGGAGGAGGAACGGGGGAGGGGAGTGAGAGAGCCGTACTGAGGTAGGCGCAGCCGCATTCCGCCCGCCGCCGGGTGCTGGGTGCTCCGGCCTTGTGCAATGAATACCTGGGCTCTGTGTGTGGTGTGGTGTGTGTCCTGGGAAGGAGCTGATTGGTTTATACGTGAACGTGACTTGAGGAGGAGAAGGAAGAAGCTTCAAATCCAAACAAATTAAATAATGATGATGTTGTCAATAAAAAAAGTTGAATGTAGTACATTATCACAGACGGTTTTTTTTTTTGACAACAGACTTATAGGGCTTATAATACATGAAAGCGATACTCTGTAGACAAAATTAAATATGTAGACGTCGATAGACAAAATTGTAATTGTGCTCAAATTTTTTATTACTGAATATGAGAATTAATCAACAGTCTCTTCTAGCCGTGAGAGTACACTAGCAAAAGTTTTTTTTCCTAGAAAAAAAGAAAGAAAGAAAAACACTGCACATGCAAATGCAGTGCGATCACCTAAACGATTTGTGCCTTGGAGTTTATAATCATTTGTTCTTTTTTTTTTTGAATGACACAGCATACGTAGACGTTTACAATACGCACGCAAACCTACCCCTACCCCTATGACTCTATGAGCACCTCCGAAGGACTGAGCAGCCAGCTGATCTAGAGATTCCTAACCCTGGTGGGTAGCGTCCCACTGGACCGTCCTACCATTGGACTACAAGCCAATTCGCATAACCATTTGTTCTAATATTATTGAAATTGTACTTCGCACCGTTGTTGGACACATAAACTATATCGAAGTGATTTAAATATTGATATTTATGGTCTAAAATATAAACAAATTATTTATCTAATGCTCTTAGCGTATGTGTAGCTCTAGACTCAAAATTTCTTAAGAGTGCAAATACTGTATCCAAGAAATCCACACTTTTTCCCTAACCAACGTGGAGTACTTACTCATCAGGTTAAAGTATTCTTAGTAAAAGTATAAACTCTACATATTTTTTTTTCTGTTCTCTTCCACGTATAGAATACTAAATATGTCAAAATTACTTTGACGCTATACCCATTGGCCATTGTTGTTCAATTCAACTAAGCCAACAATAAAATGTTAACTTTGGAGATTAAGTCCATACTTTGTAATTCCTAATAAAGAAAGGTTAGCTATGTTTTCTCTTCCACGTGTAATACTAAATATATATTGTATGCTATAAATGTTGACACGTTCTCAACAGAAAGTAGACAGATCAATCTGAGAAAAAGATATGCTTTCTTCCTAATCTGCCTATCTAGTACCTTCATGGACGAACAACTTCTCCTTTTAAGCGCTGACTATGACTAATCAAAATTTACGGATCATGGCCTCGTCGATCTCAATGACCTCGGTATAAATTAGTCTCAAAACTTTATATTATCAATGACCTCGGTATAAGTGAGTCTCAAAACTTTATATCGGAGCGATCCCGTTGAAAACTAACAAGTTGCCGCATAGAATTCCGAGCTAATTACCATTTCTGATACAAGTACATATATATATATAGAACAAATTCATGAATGCCCGTACATGTATCTGAGATCGAGATTGAAGCCCTACTCGACTTGAGAACGACTTTTGTTTAAAGCTAGTCAGATCACACTGCACTTTACTCATAAAAGATCTGGTCTCTACCTCTCCCCCCTGAGATCGGGTATCAATTTCACTTCGCGGTATAAGAGATCTGAACAAATAAAAGAGTACCTTTGACCATTTTCTCTTCTCTTTTCAGAACAATGTAAAAGAGCCTTTACTACTAGAAAAAATAGCTTGACAATCACACCAAACTCTAGTTGGAATAAAAACCCTGGCGGATTAATCCTGGTACACAGTTGGAAAAAGTAGCAGTAATTTTTTCGCCCATATAACTCCAAAGTCCAGGCATCCAAAAGTCTGATTTCTACTCCATCAGTTTCAAATTATACATCATTTTGTCTTTTCTAGGTACATAATTTTTTGCTATGCACTAGATATACACTGTCTAGATATGTAGTATGAACTATGTACCTAGAAAAGCTAAAACGGCATATAATTTGCAATGGGGGGTACTTGTATTAAAGGTCACATCAAATTAGAATTGACAAAGCAAGAGTCCCAAAGTTCAACTAGCTACACTTCAAACATTGTTCTTCGTCCTCTAATTCTTTCTAGGGTGATGAAAGCAAAAGGGAACTATGACGATCGCTAGTGCTTGAAGACAATCAAAACAGCAGTGCAGTTATCCTTACATCGCCTCTCGCGAATAGCTTCCTTCACGAGGCGGCGCACTGCGAGCGTGGCTGATGAGGTCTCCTGCAGTATTTGTAATTTGAATAACAAATGCGGGTAAAATAGCAGAATAGCAATGGTTGAAAAACAGAAAACGAACTAAGTTATAAGAAATACTACATCCATTCCAAATTGTAAGTTGTTTTGGCTTTTCTAGATACATAACTTGTGTTGCTATGAACCTAAATATACAGTATGTCTAGATACATAGTAAAATCCATGTACATAAAAAAGCCAAAGCGACTTACAATTTGGAACATAGAGAGTAACTATCATCTATCTTTAAGTATGCCATTCAGATTCCGTAATAAATAAATAGCCAGTATGTAAAATGCTCAGATTCCATAATAAGTAAATAGCCACTATGTAAAATGCCTTGTATGTATCCTTGGTAAACATTTTAATAAGTGAATGTAATATCAATTTGTCTAAATAGGGTTACAGATTTCCTACCTCTGTTTCCAATTATAGGCTAACTGGTTTTTAACATAATAGAGAACATATTATCCGTTTCTTCTTAATATAATACATATGCAGCTCACTATGTGTTTGAGGCAAAAAAAGAACACATAATCTGGTAAATATGGGGAAATGCATCTACATATAGATTTTGGATCCTTGGGGAAAGAACCTTCAGCTGATTCTGAACAAATTCAACAGCATCGCCTGGTCCAAATACCTGGGTACACAGTTATAAATCAAATTTCAGAGTTCAGAAACAATATCTGGTAAAGACTAAAGAGCAAACTAGAGGGAGGGAAATGAACATAGGAAATAAACATACCCCCCATAAGCCATCACACCCTAGAATGATGAAATGATCTTTCTTTGTAAGTTCAAAGGAGTGGACATCTGGTGTTGCAATCAACCCAACCTGCATTGTATTCAAGTTCAAACTGACAAATGCACATTGACAAGGAAAAGAAAATAGTGGCAGCACTTTCCCCTTTACAGTACGGGCCTTTTATGAGTGTACGGAAAATCATTCACTAGTGACTAGAAAACCTTTCTGTCTGCTAATGTAAAGCTGTACAGTCCACCATTACAGCGTGCATAAGTCAGCATGTGAACCCCTCGTCCTAATACAAACTCATGACTCTTGGATGTCAGTATGTCACAATTACCAGAAAGACAATTGAAAATTGATTTTAGATTTATGTCAAAGATTTTCTTGTGTTTCCATCGACTGTGGTGCACTGACCAAGTGATTTTTTTTTTTTTTGGTGCAAAGGCACATCATGGATTCAAAAAAGTTAAATCACACTTACAGAAACAGTAAATCAACTAACCCTATTTACAACTATGTAGCTTCAGGAACTTACATAACCAAATTCTTTAGTGGTTAAATCCTAGAGAATAATATTAGACCACCATGGCAGAACTAGAGCATTTTGCACGTAGCTCACCCAAATTCAAGCCAAAGAGGACTGGAACCAGGGGGATGTGCTGGTTTAGATTACACATCCTCGCCTGCCACCATCTAAGCTAACTCAATTCCTTAATATTGACTAAAAAGTTTCAAGAAGCAGTATTCTGATTTCTTAATAGTATATACAATAAAATAATCAGAGAAGCTATATTTCTAGCATACAGAGCAAACGTTGTTGTGCATCATTGCTGTAACACTGCATTCCAAAACTACCTTTTTTTAACTTCTCAGCATAAACTAATGGCTCCATTTATTATTAATGCGGTAACATTCAACTAAGTAACCAAGCACCATAGCTTCTCCAAATAAACAGATAAAAGAGTAGACTCAAGTAGTGACCAGATAAACTTTTATCAGCAAACCTTCTTAAATTGGCGATCACCAAAAGCTCTTGATACTTCAATACGACCTTGTAATCTTCCATTAGAACCAACAGAACCTCCAGCCTTAGTAGGAGCACAAGGTTAAAAGTGTCATAAGTTAATATCGATATACTAATAAAAATCTAATTTCCCGAACCAAAAGGTTGAACTAATAGTGCATACTGATATCATAACCAGAACAGAGGGAACAAAATGAGACCGTAGAAAAATAACGAAGGGGCAACTCTTTACAA
Source organism: Bothriochloa decipiens (assembly GCA_023333625.1). Lineage (NCBI taxonomy): Eukaryota > Viridiplantae > Streptophyta > Magnoliopsida > Poales > Poaceae > Bothriochloa > Bothriochloa decipiens. The sequence goes on along the minus strand of CM041631.1, from coordinate 30,663,365 downwards.
AGCATGTACTACGCAAGTCCTAGCAATAAAACTGAGTGATAGAATATAGGCTACGTGGGTATACACAGAATGGATTCATAAGTATTCATCTCCAACTGCATATGCAATGATCTTTTGAAAATAAATAAGTGGAAAGATGATCAGCATGATAAGAGAATTCAGTGCTTCAGTTCATATCTTGGCCATGCTCAAACTAGATACAAATGATATGATAATGGATACGACACAATTATATTGGCTATTATAACTAAGTAGGGATTAGGGAGTTGTTGACAAGTGACAGTACACAAACAGATATTGTTGAAGCTCCTTATGAGACTGAACTTAAATCGGCAAGGGAAAGTGACAAAAGAAATGAAATTTAACATATAAAACATATTACCTTCTGGATTCGGGAGCGCTCTTGTGGAAAGATGGCTTTATGTTCTCTTGTCAAAACAATAGCCTTTAGTTCACTTTTGGTCTCATCAACCACGCCTTCACCCTCGGTTGAAATAGAACGAGCCAATACTGCTTTAGCATCCCCAGCATTCGCAACTACAACCTAGACTTTTTTAAGACAATAGGAAACATTGTAGAACGGGTTTTGCTTTGATTTGACACTTCCATTTTGTAAAATTGTAAATAAGAAAATCATGCCAATTGTATTAGGTTACTTAGCATTCAAGTACCAAATGCATCACATCATGTCATCTAGTTTCTTACATATAGAAACCAATGTGTGGATGTTGATGTTTGCATATGAATTAATAACAGATAACATTAGGGATGGCAAACTTTAAAGAAAGCACGTGGGCGATAAAAAAAAATCATGCACCCAGTGAAGAAACTTCCAACGCAGAATGGAAATTAAACCTACATATAATGGTATAAAATAAAACAAGTCCCAATATTCTAAAAGACAACAAACAAAAAATCCCAAGATTCAAACTTTTCCTGGATACTGTTTACTGACCGCCTGTCCCAGGATCCAAACGCATACAGCTGTCGCACCATCTTGCCAATTTCCTACAGATGTTATAATAGGATATGAGTATTCATAGTCGTAACACAAAAGCAACCAAAAGGAAACTACTGGAATCTAGACAGCAGTATTTTGAAACACACCAATTCTCTTGGCAACACCAAAGACCAAACACGTAACTGGACACAATTAAATGTGCTTCTTACAGCACCATCATAACAATGCACCAACGATTTCTAATTAATGAAGGAGGTTATATATGCCCTTAGGATGGATCTACAGTTCTACACAGTACATTTCTCAGTAATATGTCACAGCTTAATACTAAATACATCAGCAAACATGCTAGCCTTGCCAGGCACTGTTACTATCGTCTATCGTGTACATATTCACTATACTAGACCCAAGATCTATTGGCAGAGCAAATCTAATTAATAAGTGCCTATAGAACACGGTGGGTATTGCAGATGAAACAAGAAAAACTATGCCCCACCTTTAGTACTTTCTTGCAGTAAAGATTCATCAGTCCTACGGAAACCTGCAGACAGAAATAAGCATTAGAAAACTTACAAATAACCAATCCAAAACTTTTAATTGATAGTTTGACACTGTATAAGAAGAAAAAAAATAATAGAGAAAAGCATCAAAGTTGCGCATGAGATACATTAGCTACAGAGTCAAAATGCTTACAAGAAAACAAACATATAAAGAGAAGGTTTTAAGTCTGATTATTATATCCCTCTTGAAACCTTAACACCGCATACAATATGGAAATCCCCATTTACAGTATTCCAGAAATTATGTATTACAATCTGGAATGCCAGCTAGCAAAAGAAATTGTTAATTCTACCACAAGCTCATCATTGCAGCAGCATAATTTTCATAAGGTCAAGTTTGTTTCTTATGTGAATAAATAGACTATGAAATCTTGAAGTATCAAAGAATAGTGAGAGAGCGAATCAAATGAAAAATTGAACCCATTTGGAAAGTAAGATTCAGAAAACAGTACAAGTAAAAATCTCCTCTCTTACAGTACAGACCGAGACTAGTAGTGCCTAGACAAGCAAGGAGCAAGTAATAATTAACTTCGATGCACTAAATACCTTCAATTACGGCCTTCTTTGCAGCTTTAACATTCATCTGCAAAAATAATTGGGAAGTATTTAGGACAGGCGAATCTAAAATGAACTGGGAATATCTTAATTATGAATGGCATGGCAAATCAACAATTAATTTTGCATAGCAAGAAAATGTGTAAACATAACAGGAAATATTTTGTTCCTAAGCTATGGAAACTTAGCAACAAAATGCCCAAAAGAGAAGTTGAATACATAAGAAAAGCATCATAACAACTAATGTAAACACTAAAAAGCAGCAGAAAAAGGTAAACAGACCAACTCACGTGGTAATCCTGCAGCGACGACATTCTGATGCAAATGCTTCTGCGCATAATCTGCCGCCAAGCGACCACCATGCCCATCATAAATCGCAAAATGCGTGCACCTGCACCATCCACCCAGTACACCTCAAACTACATGCATCAGCGCATCAATGCACATGGGTACTTAACATGAACAGGAAAGACAATCACCTCAAACCTCCTGGGGATTCAGCACCAGCATCAGGAAGCACCACCCAAGCATCCTCCATAGTGTGCCTGCAACCCTTGTCCTCCGCCGCATCCGCCTCGACAGCAGTCAGCACCATCTTCTGCTCGCCCGAAACCTGAGAGCTTGCGCCAGCTTCCCCATCCGAAACACATTTGTCCGATGGCGCTTGGCTTTCCTTCTGGCAGGTCCTCCTAGCTTCAGCATTCGTTTGCTGTAAAACACTAGCCTCCACACTAGTAGCCCCCGTTTCAGAAGCAGTGTCGTCAGTGCCTTTGAGGCGCTTGGATGTGCAATCATCATCGGCGGAGCTGCCTTCACGCTTTTGATGAGCCATGGCGATTATTTATTTATTTATTGGGCCTAAAATCCCAACAGGGGGATGGAACTTAGTGACGAGCCTATGCTCTGAAATTTCCCAACTCGAAAACCTTTTTTTTCGTAAAAATGAATCAACTACACATGCAGCACAGTCATGGAAGCATCCATTATAGAGCAGCCATGGCTTATCCGACAATTGTTTTAGTCAGAAATCGAAATTAGTGGGTATATATATATATCCATGCAAATTGGGTCAGATCCGAATCCGAATACAGATAGATTACTTAGGGTTTCAGGTGCTCGATTTCGCAAAGAGGGAAGTGAAGGGACCGGACGAGACGAACGCGTACCTGGTTGCTCTTCGCCGGCTAAGGCTAAGGGGGAGACCTGACGAAGGGCGGCGCGGCCAGGGAAGAAGAAGGCGACCAGAGGGAGAGAGCGAGCAGGGTGAGAGGGCACGGCAATACGGGAGAAGGAAGAAGAACTTTTTTTATTTTTAATTTTTTTTAAAAAAAATTTACAAAATTAATTTTTCGTTTCAAAATATGACAGAACTAGTCGTCTACAGTGGGCGTTTTCTAAAAAACGCCCACTGTGTGGGCGTTTTTTGTGACGTGGCACAGGGCCGGCCGGCGCCGGTGCCGGTTTTTGCGGGCGGCCACATGGCGGCCAAAAAACGCCCACTGCATGGGCGTTTTTTTATTGGCGAGGGGGCCGCCTGCAAATGTGCGCGCTGTTTTGCGGTCGGGCCTCGGAGCAGTAAAAAAACGCCCATTGCGTGGGCTTTTTTTGTTGGCGAGGGGGCCGCCTGCAAAAGTGCGCGCTGTTAATTTTTTGCAGGCGGCCCCCTGGCCTCCAAAAAACGCCCACACAGTAGGCGTTTTTTTACTGCTTCGAGGCCCACCCATAAAACAGCGCGCACTTTTGCAGGCGGCCCCCTGCGCAAGTGGGCCACCCGCAAGAGCCGGCACCGGCGGCGGCCGGCTGTGTGCCACTTCACATATAACGCCCAGACAGTGGGCGTTTTTTAAAAAACGCCCACTGTAGGCGACTAGTTCTGTCATATTTCGAAACAAAAAATTAATTTTGTAAATTTTTTTTAAAAAAATTAAAAATAAAAAAATTCGAAGGAAGAAAGTGGGCGGGACCGGACACAGGCCCACAGACCATAGCCCACTACGGGCCTGTTTCCTGGCCCTAGGCCAGACGTCTAAGTTCGTGTTTGTTTTTTCAGACTTTTTCTGGTAACATGTTTTTTTCGTTCCAGTTATAAAATCAGGGTCTACTAATAGTTCTCTATTTTTTTTCAGATATTCTCATCAAAGATTTTATAGTTGTAGTATGGCGTCGGGGCAACCAAACACGTCATCAGGAGCTACCGTCTTTTGTTGCAGTTGTAGCATGAAATATTTTTGAACTTTGGGGATTTCATTACTCGCTTGCTAACACATCGTTAGCCACCAATATAGAGATGCTCTCTGGAAGAGAGTCTAAGGTGATTGCATCACCTTCATTACAAGAATACACCAAACCTGCTAATTCATGCGCTACCTTATTACAATTCCTAAGAACAAACTCGCATTTGAAATCGATAAAGTTGGACACCGCTAGACCCTTGATCTTTTCAATGAGGTGGCCACACACTGAACCAGCATAACATGTAGAGCTGATTGCTGAAACCACTTCCTGTGCATATGTTTCGATAATGATCCTGCCAATTCCCAGAGACGCCGCCATCTGAATTCCCTAGAGGCATGCAATAATTTCGGCTTGGAAAGCACTGAGTAAGTGTCCCTCTACACGAAACAACAATAGCACAAAGACTCTAAGGTAACCATAAAAAAGTCTACATAAACCCATATATATAGGGTAGACAACTCATTGCCTAAACTATAAAACTGGATTTTCTACCCCTAATAAATTTTTTAAAACCGGTTAAACCCCCTAGCTAGTAAATTATGGAAAAATTATAAAATAGAAAATACAAATGAATATATAATATGGTATGGTTTAGTATAAAGTTTTTCTTGTATCTTTAGATCTATAGTTTTTTGTTATTAATTGAAATAATTCATAGCTGCAATTTATATGGTCTAATTATGGTGAAATTTTTATTGTGGGCTAATTGTTGTATGCTTGACTGTAGTAAAAAATTCACACTCATTAGGTTATGTATAGCTTTAGTTATAGATTTTTTTTAGGTTTATGCTTGTTAAATTTAGGCCTAGTATGCGGCTTTGGCATTTTTGTTTCCTTCTCTTGATTGCTATTTTAGGAGCATGTGTTATCAACCTTGAGGCTATAATAGATCCATAATACCAAATGGTTAAGTAATAACTTGCAAGGACTAGAATCGCAAAAAAAAACTTGCAAGGACTAGAATGAAATTTTTTCTAAAATCGGGATCTACAAACTCATACAACTTTTTTCCTAAAGTCAACATATAAATTTAACATTTTAAATCTTTTGACAGTGGGGAGGTCGATGTAATAAGAACATAGGGGAAATTGAAAAAAAGAGACAAAAAGAACTTTGGCATTTTTATTTTAATTATTCTGGTTAGATGAAATTCTTTTGGAATTAATAATGTTACTACATTGATTGTTTGTATTTAATTTGAGTGCCTTAATTAATTTGTTGTTAATCTATTTGCATCTTATTTTATTTTTTTTAAATTCTCCTTGTTTTCTCTTTAACAATGGATCAAGTACTGTAGATAGGTCCACAATGTGGATCAAATTTCTCTCTAAAATTGAAAAGAAAAACAAGGGTGTTTCCCAGAAAAAGAAACACATGTAGCTTTAGCAATATAAGTTCGAATGTTTTTTCACGAAATGAATTTCTTTTGAAATTAATAATTTATTACATTGATGGTTTGCTTTTTATTATTACATTAAATTTTTACACCTTAAGACTACCAATACATGGGGTCTAAACAACAAGAGCCATTTCAACATGGAACTATAAACTCAAATATTAAGGATTTTTTAAAAAAACACATAAAGAACTTTAGCAATAGAAGTTTTTTCGTGAATAGAAATATCTTGACATTGATATGTTATAATGGCCTATATTTTACAAGTACACTGTTTTATTAGTTTTTGATCCACTTAATCAACTTATAGGGTTTTTTATATAGTTTGTCTTTTCTTCCAGATTTTTTAGAAAATTTCGCTCGTTTTCTCGCTTCCCCGATTGAGAAATTGGGCCAGGTATTGTAGATAGGCCCACGCAAAATGGCCCTACCTGCACCTGCCAGCGTAGTACTGACGCGTATTCTGCCGTATACGTAGGGCGTAAGGATCTAATGTGTATCCTGCTATATTATACGCTCCCACCTCGTCGTCTCCTTTCCTCCTCTGTTTCACGCCACATCCAATCTGATCCGGCCGCCGAAATAACCCTAATTACTGTAACACCTCTGGTGTTATGTTAACTAAAACCTGTCATGTCATTATATGCATTGCAAAGCATTTATGGTTAAGTCAACCTTAATGTGCATCAACTAAAATAAATTTACATTTTTTAGGTTGATTGCGTTTCTGGAATTGCTTTGTCACATGAAATGAAAAATTTTTTTATTTTCGAATATTATCGCAAATGCTTAGTTTATACTCTATGTACTTGAGGTGTAAACTGTGTTTACACTAGTATCAAGCATAGTGTATAAGTCTAAGTCCAACACTAAAAAAAATGATTTCTATATTTGAAATTAAATTTGGATTCCCAAACTTATTTCTAAGCCTGGCTATCCAAGTTTAAATTCAAATAGGAAATACTATAAAAGGTTATTCAAAAGTCAATTTGGTCAACCAAGGGTGTAATTGGGTCAATGACCTAAAAATGTCCTTGGATGATGTTTGTGATCATTAATAACCAATCAATTAAATTAGAAACCAAATTGAGTTTAAATTCTATTTCAAAAACCCTTTATTTTCAACCCCAATTTTATCTCCTTTTCCCTAATTCAAAATCTATAAGGAATTTGGAGATACTCTAAAAAGACAGTTTGTATATCTTGACAGGAGCTACAAAGTTGGTATACAAAGTTTTTCAAGTTTCCAAAAGGAATTTCAAATTAATTTGAAAATACAGTTTCTAGCATTTATCCCCTTTTGAATTTAAAACCATAATTTAAAAATTATGCATAATTTGAGGAAACTTTGTACATGAAAAATGTTTGGTTTGACAAACTCAACATTTCATAGTTTTGAAGATTTTCAAGTTTTATTGAAAAATCAAAAGTAAATTCAAATGTTTATTTCTAGGGTTAATCCCCTTTTCAAATCTGAATTCAAATTTTAAAATCTAAACAGAATTTGAAGATGCCCATTAAAGGAAAAGTGTAGCTCTTGAAAAGTTATGCAAATGATATTTTTGGAGATTTTCAAATTCTTATACAAATTTTGAAGTAATTTGTATTTTGAACCGAATGGCAATTCTATAAATAATCCGAATAGCACCTAACCCTATCGGCGAACGCCATGGCCGGCTTCGCATCGCGCGCCGCCGTCCACCGCCGCGCCTTCCCGGCCACCCGAGCGTTTTCGGACGCGAGAAACTTCACCGTCGTCGTGTCACCTGCTCCTTCATCGGCTCCGAGCTATAAATACCGATCGGACGACGCCGTTCTTTTCCTTTCTTCCTCTCGCCACCGTCGCCGACGACCTCGCTCCGCCGCCGAAATTCGCCGTCGACGCTCAACCTCTGTCCAATTGCTCTCGCCCAAAGCTCCGCAACTTTCTCACGGTCCTTTTGGGCCAGTCCGTGTTTTCTTTCATCGCCCGAGCTGCCTGCACGCAGTCTTCTTACCCACGGCTGGTCAGTCGCGCCGCCGCCGCCATCTCCGCCATTTGCCATCGCCGGAGGTGAAAATATTTTACCTTCGACCCCTTAATCGTGCTCTCCGTGTTATCCTGCGTCTGATGCGCACCTTGGTTTGAGCAGCGCATTACTGGAGGTCGCCGTGACGCCGTTGTGCCATCGGAGCGCCGCCGCCGCCATCACCGCCATCGACCGCAGCTCAACCCAGCCACTCCGGACCTCTATTAACGTGCGCATCAGCGCCGTGGTGAGCTCCTGCGTCTATCCGTGTCATCAATTTCATCCATTTTGCATCGGGAGTTGTTGAAGCGCAGTCCGGGGTCGTCGGAGTCCTGCTCGAGGGCTCGGCCGACGAGTCGAGGGGTGCACTGTTCTCGAAGGGGTCGAGTCGAGGGGTGCACTGTTCTCGAAGGGGTCGAGTCGAGGGGTGCACTGTTCTCGAGGGGTAGTCGAGGGTTGCACTGTTCTCGAAGGGGTCGAGTCGAGGGGTGCACTGTTCTCGAGGGGAGGCTCGTTCGTCGGGCGGAGTTCCGTCCTCGAGGGGAGGCTCGTTCGCTGGGGGAAGTTTCGTCTTCGAGGCTGGTCCATTCGCTCGAGCGAAGTTCCGTCTTCGAGAGGATGCCCGAATTGCACCCTCGAGTGTACAATCCTTATCCGCTCAGTAGCCCCTCGAGCAAGCCTTGGCTTCGAGCCGTCATAGCCCGTCCGTGAGTTAGCCCGGCATGCCTTAGCCTGCGGGCCCTCGAGCGTCATTAGCTAGCTCGTTGAACTCCCCGTGTAGTGCTGAGTCTGATGGACCAGACCATGTCGCCGAAAACCTCACCGACGGCGAGGAATCGACGGTCAACCGCCGCGCGGCCGTCGGTCAGCACGGGGTTACTGTGCCGATTTTTTTCTTTTTCCATTTTTAGAAAATGATTTAAATGCTATTTTCTTTGATAATTCATAGTAATTCATATATAGCTCCAAAAATTCTGAAAATTTTTGTGAATGTTCTTTATGATGTTATCTACCTAGGAAAAATATGAAATGCCAAATTTGATAACTTTAATTTTTATGTCCTTATTTAATGCTTTTAAATAATTTATTAACCCCTTTTAGTTAACTTAATCATTATAGGATTTGATTGACTTTGAGATTGATTGATGACCTTAGGCCATTAACCCTAATGACCTTTGGCACTTTAATTAATTGTTTGCGCTAACCTTAATCATGTCATTAAGGTTTAATTAACGTTATTTTATGTGTTTAATTAATTATAAAAATGGCGTAGTTAACCCTAACGAATTTTATAAGCAAAATTTTGTTAGCTTGCAACTTTATCGTGAAGAAAAGTTGTACTCAAGCCTTTCATCTGATCATGCACTTATCCAGCATCATGTTTACTATTCCATCATATAAAGCATATTAATTATCGAATAGTTTCCGTTAACGGAGAGTTAACGTTATCACTCAGATCCAAAGGACGAGCAGATTCAAGAATCGGGAGTTGATCCAGAGTTTGAAAACTTCTACCCCGAACATCAAGGCAAGCCCCGGATACATTTAAACCCTATTCTATTTATAAAAAGTTTTACCGCTTCAGCTCTGATATGTTGCATTTAGTAATAGGAGTTGAGTGAAAATCCACCAATTGCATTACCTGTCTTATTCCTTATTCCTTGTTACCTACTGAAAAGATAAGTAGTTATGCTTAGCCCTGCTTATTTATTTAATTATTCAAAGGCAAAAGAATGAAAAAGATGAGATTGGTTTCTTGTTGGAATCTTGATATTAGTAATAAATCGAGTCCGGACGGCGAACTTGCACTAGGAATGGAGTCCCTCTGTAGTGTTCTCGTCTGTTGATGCCCTAGGTTCCGTTCGTTGGTGAACTGGATGATATCGAGAATGTAGAAATCCACATGCATGAAGTGGTATACGGATGGTTGGAGCCGTGTATGCCATGGAGTGACCTAGCGTGGGGTCAGAGAATCCCATCTGCTGTCATAGTGTGTTTTACTGTGGGGTTTAAGTTCCCATGTATCTCGGTACGCTGGGCCGCAGAGCTCACGTGTATCATGTGGTGATATACGGCTGAGGTTGGTATCCCGGTATATCGGTGTACCTGGGGTGCTTCGGAGTTAAAGTCTCTGGTATGCCCAGTCGCCTAGGTCCCAGCTGGGTATGAAAATGGATTCGAATCGCTGTTGCTTCTCAGAGAAGAAGACTCGATCGTTGTTCATCATCGTAGTAACAACTTGAACAAAAGTTAAGATTCAATAATGAAGTTGAGTGATAATGGGAGTTAGCCCAAGCAAACTTCTCTTTCTATAAAGCTTTTACGCAAAATTTCTTATCTCCTACAGACCTTACCTAGTCACTCTAGCCTGCATTTCTGTTTTCTCTATCCTTCTCTTTCGTCGGGTCAGTCTTGTTGAGTACTTTGTACTCAGGGTTTGTTGAACCCTTGTTGCAGGTGAGCCTCATGGGCAGAAGTGCTTTGCATCCTGCTGCATGACAGTCGTTGAGGAAAGCGACGAAGAGTAAAGGAGTTTAGCTCTTGGGCAGAGCTTTTGTTAATATTGTAATCTACTGCTACTCCACTACTATTATGGTGTGTATAATCCAAACTTATTGATGTAAATATTTGAAATTTGGAGTTTTATAAACTTATGTTATTGTAAGTCTTTCGCTGTTTTACTCCGTGGTATTTTGTTTATATTAAACTGTTATAATACTACAATGTCTCTCTACAATGATTGATCCTGCTCGGAGAATCGTGGATGATTCGGGATTTACCCGACAGACTTTTTAAGTTGTATGGAACACAGTCATGGTTATTTGAGTCTGTTTAGACAATAATCATGCGTATGGGCCATATAATTTAGAAGGTTCTGCCACAATTACTATTCCCTACCCCGCCGCCAGTGGCCCCCCACTCCATCTCATTCCCATGTCAAGATGGTGGCTTCCACTGACCTCCCTACTACCATCGACTCACTGTCCAAGATTCGGACCGCTGCCTCTAGAGCCGCTACCAAGTCATTTCTTAAGATAGAGGTGCATGGGTTTGGAGGGGTCTGCCTCGGCGCGGTGGATTTCTGCCCCTACAGGATCTGCGTCTCCACTAGGAGCCTGACAGTTGTGTCTTCATTAGGAGCGTTGTTGTCGGCGTCGAGAATCAACACCGGCAATGAATTTGTTCGCGGGAGCGCGCTTAGGCCAGCACAGATGGTTAGACGCAGGGGTTTATACTGGTTCGGACAGAACGATCCCTACGTCTAGTTCAAGCCGAGGCTCTTGTTATTGATTATGTGATCAAAGTCTGTAGAGTACAATCACGGCGAGGGAGAGTGAAGCTCTGGCCTCAACACGGTGAGTGGGTGTGTGTCTACTGAGTGCGTTGTATATCCTAAGTGTTGTTTGGGGATGTCTTCGTTGTTCCTCCAATCTCCTCCTAAAGAGTGGTGTGGCCTCCCCTTTTATAGAGCAAGGGGAGGGTCTACCGTGCATATGCTCTAGGTAGTAGCTTGTGGCATGTCGCCGTCGTGGCTGGCCTCCTCGGGGGTCCCCAGGCTCGTCGTACACCTTCCTGTCTGAGTACCACGGGTCGTAGTAGGGGCCAGCTTCATCTCCGTCGTTGGCGTGTACGGTCGTCGTCCTTTGACTCCTGGCGTCGGTCAGGTATCCCCTTGCTGGGCTCATCATTCCTTCTGCAGCCAGGCATGGCATGCGTGGGTCGGTGATACAGATACATCCTTTGGTAGGGGTCCGGGCCACCGACTTGCTAGATCCGTATCTATGCTACCTCTGTTTGCTAGATTCCCTCGTAGAGTCAACTTCTGTGGTTTGGTCGGTCGTACCATCTCCCCACGAGGGGAGTCCTCTCCGCGCTTATCCTCAGGACCCGATATTTTCTATGTCCTTCCACATCGGGCGAGGCGGAGCCTGTCGTCGGCACGTCGGGCGAAGCGGAGCGTCCTCGGCCCCCCTTTCTCGTTGGGAGGAGCGGTTTGCTTCTTCCTATGCCTCTAGGCGGTCTTCAACGGCCTTTCTTCTTCTGGTGGGCGGCCCGACTTATTTCGTGGGCCTCACTCGTTTGTGCCCCGCTGTTAACAGGCCGGACGGCCCATCGCGGTTATAGGTCTCCAACAGTTGTAAAGTACTACATCCCAATCTCGTTCCCCGAGAGCGCCATCGAGATCTTTCGCATCTTTCCAAGGGACAAAACCAATAGAAACCTTATGGCTTAGCTTTTCACAAATTTTCAATAACATGCATGACCATCCAAAATAAAAAACGTACTTGAGTAATGAACAAAGCAACCAAACTCTCGTATGCCTAGACTTTTCTGCAACGAGAATTGGGATTCATATACTAGAGTATAGGGCCTCTCTCTACAACACACTTCTCTCAGATAAAAATGGATTAGTGAGGACATAACAGTTTCAATTTGAGAAATTCTGGATTCATATGTTGGGTTCTCATTTCAGGTGGTGTTGGTGGTATATGCACCAAACATGAGAAAGCGAAGAGAGAGATAGATAGATAGAGAGAGAGAGAGAAAGAAAGAGAGACAAACGAGTGATCAGACAAGAGTCCCCCTCTACCTCTCCATATCCCTCTTTTATAGGGGAGGTGGGGAGGGAAGGTTTTCATTGTTTTCCCTTAAGGGGCTCACTTTTCAAAAAAACACTAGGGGCGGCTACAAATGGACTCTAAATATTGTTTTGCAAGCGCTAGGCCATGTAATTGGTCCGTGAGCACAATAATGGGTTCCCAGCGTATAATACACCCAATAGTAGCACCTCACCTATTCAGTTTTGATTGAAAGTATAAGACTCAATAGCTGAATACAACTAAATGTGACCCGAATTAAAACTCACAATCTGCACACAAGTTTCGTCTATACATTGATAGTCCAAGGACTAATTTGTCTCTAACTAGTCTCTTGCCCATCTTCAGCGGCAACCTTCGCTCGAACCTCTAAGACCTAGTCTTTGGCGGTTTGCTCCTTCGCATGACCTTGAACCCCTCGATACCTTGTTTTCATAACTGAGCCTTCATAGAAGACATTAAGCTAGTGAGGTAACTGTCGATGATCACAACATGCCTTCAAACTTTCACTCACGGGTGTTAGGCAAGGTTTTTGCCTTCAGGTGCGATTGCTTGTCTAATGTCCTCCTCGCCAACGTACCTCTCTCGGGGGGTTCTTGTGAGAAATCACTTCATGTCTTTGAATTAAACATCATAAGCATGGTAGATGAAACATATGTCATAGATGCAGATCCCCAATCCAACTGCCGGTGATGGTGAACTCAAAGGTGTTGATGCAAATTGGTTCAGATCCAAATCCGAATACAGAAAGCTTATCATGGTTTCGTGTAACACCTCTGGTGTTATATTAACTAAAACATGCCATGTCATCATATACACTGCAAAGCATTCATGTTTAAGTCAACCTTAATGTACATTAACTAAAACAAGTTTATATTTCATAGGTTGATTGAGTTTCTGTAATGTTTGTCACATGAAATAATAAAACCCTATTTTCGAATGTCATCGCAAATACTTAGTCTATACTCTATGTACTTGAGGTGTAAACTGTGTTTACACTAGTGTCAAGCATAGTGTATAAGTCTAAGTCCAACCCTAAAAATGATTTCCATATTTGAAATTAAATTTGGATTCCAAAGCTTATTCCCGAGTCTGGCTATTCAAATTTAAATTCCGATTGGAAATGCTATAAAAGGTTTTCAAAAAGTCAACTTGGTCAACCAAGGGTGTCATTGGGTCAATGACCTAAAAATGTCCTTGGATGATGTTTGTGATCACTAATAACCAACCAATTAAGTTAGAAACCAAATTGAGTTTAAATTCTATTTCAAAAACCCTTTATTTCAAAACCTAGTTTTATCCCCTTTTCTATAATTCAAAATCTATAAAGAATTTAGGGATACTCTAAAAATACAGTTTGTAGATCTTGACAAGAGCTACCAAGTTGGTATATAAAGTTTTTCAATTTTTTAAAAGAAATTTCAAATTAATTTGAAAATACAATTTCTAACATTTATTCCCTTTTGATTTTAAAACTATAATTCAAAAACTATACATAAATTTGGAAAATTTTGTATATGAAAAATGTTTGGTTTGACAAGTTGAAAGGATCTAATCGGCCTAGAGGGGGGTGAATAGGCGATTTTGATAACCTGAAATTTTCAGCTCAAATGCGAAAGTTAAATGCCTACCGAAAGTAGGACCGGAAGTAGCACCGGTACTACCGGTAGTACAACAACAGTACTACCGATGCTAGATTTTCAGCACTTCCGGTACCCTATGAAGCCACTAAATCGAATACGAAATCAGAGTATATGAGCTGTAAATTTAGATCCAAAGGTTACCACCCCTTTGTTGATGTTGGTAATGAAAGCGTTGAAGTTCTTGAAGCTTTTCACCACACCAACTTGTAGATCGAGTCCTCCAACCTAAGAACTTTGGGGGTAGGGATGAAGAACACGAAGAACACAAGAACAAGGGTAGTCGATGCTACCACCACAGCAAGACACAAGATTTAATCTGAGGTTCGGCAATCCCCACGAAGGAGTTCCTACGTCCCCGTTGTTGAGTTCACCACGAAGGATTCCTCCCTCAAGCAACCACGAAGGCTAACTTGAGATATTCACTAAGAATCAAGGGTAATACAAACACTTCGGGGTGCCCTCACAAATGAATCAACACGGGCAACCATGAAGAACGCCTAGCTGGCTAGGGTTCCAAGAACCCAAGAGTAACAAACACAAATCAAGCCGGCAAGACGAGGAATCCAAGTGCTCAAGTCGTAGATTGAAGTTCCCACACTCTAATCTCACGTCCCTAGCTCAAATCCTTGAGGGGATGAAGTTTGGGAGCAAGGGAGAAGAGAGAGCAGGTGAGCTTGTGCGTGGGAGAGGGCTTTTTTCAGTTGCAAGTCGGGTGAGTGAAGAGAATGAGCAAGAGCCAGAGAAAGGAGAGAGTGAAGAGGTATTTATAGTCTCATGTTCAGAACAACTACCGGTAGTACTGCCAGTACCACCGGTACTACCGGTTCCTCTCAAAAAGGACCGTTGCAGGTGTCAGATCGGGCAGAAAGAGTACTACCGGTACTACCGGTCCTAGGACCGGTACTACCCCTAGTTAAAAAGTGAACAGTAACTAGCCCTTTCGACTTTGGCTAAAAACATTTTATTTTTACTACCGGTACTACCGCTGCCAGGAGCGGTACTACCGCTAGTACATAAAACTGCCAACTCGAAGATCTCGACTTTTAAAAAATAGGCTCGATACTTCCGGTATATAATTTTAATAAAAAGCGCTACTACCGGTGACCACCGGTACTACCGATGGTGAGACCGGTACTACCGGTAGTAGAAAAACTACTACAACTTTGCAAGCTCGATTTTTAGAGAAAAATAGCACGGATACTACCGGTTTAAAAAACGTATAAGTCCAGTACTACTGGTAGGCCAGATTGGGTAAAGCAAAGGTCATTTCTAAGTGATGTGAGAGAAACGGTGACTCTCCAAACGCCCTAAATATAGACTTGAGCACTTTTAGACCTCGAATTACCAACCTTATTTGTATCCCTCTTGATAGTACGACGTTTCCTATGACTCAAGTAAATATAAAATGATAGGGTCCTCTTGAGTAGAAACGTCATCCATCAATATAAAATTTAGGGTGCTTGCATCACCAAATATTTATCATTCAAATCTTTCAATGGACTAACACCTGTGAATTCACTTGAACAAACTTGTTAGTCCCCAACTTGATTGTCATTAATTATCCAAAACCCACTTTGGGGGCGAATGCACTTACACAAGTTCAACATTTCATAGTTTTGAAGATTTTCAAGTTTTATTGAAAAATCAAAAGTAATTTCAAATGTTTGTTTCTAGGGTTTTATCCCCTTTCCAAATCTGAATTCAAATTTTAAAATCTAGACAGAATTTGAGGATGCCAGTTAAACGAAAAGTGTAGCTCTTGAAATGTTATGCAAATGATATTTTTGGAGATTTTCAAGTTCTTATATAAATTTTGAAGTAATTTGTATTTTAAAGCGGATGGCATTTCTATAATTAACTCGAACAGTATCTAACCCTATCGGCGATCGCCATGGCCGGCTTCTCATCGCGCGCCGCCGACCACCGCCGCACCTCCTCGACCGCCAGCGTGCTCATGGACGCGAGAAACTTCATCGTCGTCGTGTCACCTGCTGCTTCTTCGACTCCGCGCTATAAATAGAGGTCGGACGCCGTTGTTCTTCTTCTTTCTTCCTCCCGCCGCCGTCGCTGACGACCTCGCTGCGCCGCTGAAATTCACCATCGACGCTCCACCTCTATCCGATTGCGCTTGCCATTAGCTCCGCCATGTTCTCACGGTCATTTTGGGCCAGTCCGTGTTCGCTCTCCTCGCTTGAGCCACACGCACGCCACCTTCTTCTCCGTGGCCGGTCGGCCGAGCCGCCGCGCCATCGCCGCCGTTTGCCGCCGCCGGAGGTGAATATATTTTACCTTTGACCCCGCTACCATGCTCTCTGTGTCATCTTGCACCTGATGCGCACCTTGGTTTGAGCAGCGCATTATCGGAGACCGCCGTGACGCCGTCTTGCCATCGGAGCGCCGCTACCGCCATCACCGCCGTCGACCACAGCTCAACCCAGCCACTCCAGACCTCCATTAACATGTGCATCAGCGCCGTGGTGAGCTCCTGCATCTATCTGTGCCATCAATTTCACTCCTCTCGCATCGTAGCCGCCGGCCACCGTGGCTCGCCGCCGGCACAGCCATGCCGCTCCGCCGCGCGCGTTGCTGCCTTGGCTAGGGACCATGAAGTGCCATCATCTAGTTATCAAACCAGTCCGTTTGAGTACCCTGCGTGAGTTCGTGTGGTCGCCGTCGCTGGAAATCGCTCCGGTGAGCGATGCCGCCACGCCCGAGCTCCGCCACGCCGCCATGGCCGCCGGCGTGGGTGCCGCCGCCGCTCCTCCGCGCCGTTAGCTAGCTTGTTGGACTCCCCGTGCCGAGCTGAGTCTGATGGATCAAGTCCGGTCGCCGGAGACCTCGCCGACGGTGAGGAATCGACGGTCAACCGCCGCGCCGCCGTCGGTCAGCGCGGGGGTACTGTGCCGATTTTCTTTTTCTATTTTTAGAAAATGATTTAAATGCTATTTTCTTTGAAAAATCATAGTAATTCATATATAGCTCCAAAAATTCTGAAAATTTTTGTGAGTATTCCTTATGATGTCATCTACCTAGGAAAAATATAAAATGCCAAATTTGAGTACTTTTTGCATATGTTAAAATTAGCCCTTTTAATTAAAAAATGGACCTTCAATGATTTTTAATAAATAAAATAATTGGCTTTTAATTCTGAAATTTGTTTTGCCATCTAATTAGGCTAAGAGCTTTCTAAAATAAAATTTTGGGCTTAATTTGATAACTTTAATTTTTATGCCTTTATTTAATGCTTTTAAATAATTAATTAATCCCTTTAGTTAAGCTTAATCATTATAGGATTTGATTGACTTTGGGATTGATTGATGACCTTAGGTCATTAACCCTAATGACCTTTGGCACTTTAATTAATTGTTTGTGCTTATCTTAATCATGTTATTAGGGCTTAATTAACATTATTTTATGTGTTTATTTAATTCCAAAAATGGCGTAGTTAACCCCAATGAGTTTTATAAACGAAGTTTTGTTGGCTTGCAATTTTATCGTAAAGAAAAGTTGTACTCAAGCCCTTAATCTGATCATGCATCCATCGAGCATCATGTTTACTATTCCATCATGTTGAAGCATATTAATTATCGAATAGTTTCCGTTAACGGAGAGTTAACGTTATCGCCTAGATCCGAAGGACGAGCAGATTCAAGAATCGGGAGTTGATCCAGAGTTTGAGAACTTCTACCCCAAACATCAAGGCAAGCCCCGGATGCATTTAAACCCTACTCTATTTATAAAAGTTTTACCGCTTCAGCTATGATATGTTGCATTAGGTAATAGAAGTTGAGTGAAAACCCACCCAATTGCATTACCTGTCTTATTTCCTTATTCCTTGTTACCTGTTTAGAAAGATAAGTAGTAATGCTTAGCCTTGCTTATTTCTTTATTTGTTTAAAGGCAAAAGAATGAAAAACATGAGATTGGTTTTCCTGTTGAAATCTTGATAATAGTAATAAATCGAGTCCGGACGGCGAACTTGCACTGGGAATGGAGTCCCTCTATAGTGTTCTCGTCTGTTGATGCCCTAGGTCCCATTCGTTGGTGAACTGGATGATATCGAGAATTTAGAAATCCACATGCATGAAGTGGTATACGGATGGTTGGAGCCGTGTATATCATGGAGTGACCTAGCGTGGGGCCAGAGATCCCATCTGTGTCATAGTGTGTTTTACTGTGGGGTTTAAGTTCCCATGTATCTCGGTACGCTGGGCCTCAGAGCTCACGGATGCCATGTGGTGATATACGGCTGCGGTTGTTATCCCGGTATATCGGTTACCTGGGGTGCATCGGAGTTAAAGTCTCTGGTATTTCCAGTGACCTAGATCCCAGCTGGGTATGAAAATGGATTCGAATCGCCATTGCTTCTCGGAGAAGAAGACTCGATCGTTGTTCATCATCGTAGTAACAACTTGAACAAAAATTAAGGATCAATAATGAAGTTGGTTGATAATGGGAGTTAGCCCAAGCAACTTCTCTTTCTGTAAAGCTTTTCTGTAAAATTTCTTATCTTCTACAGACCTCACTTTGTCCCTCTAGCCTGCATTTCTTGATTCTCCACCCTTCTCTTTCGTCGGGTCAGTCTTGTTGAGTACTGTTGTACTCAGGGTTTGTTGAACCCTTGTTGCAGTTGAGCCTCATGGGCAGGAATGTTTTGCCTCCTGCTGCATGACAGTCGTCGAGGAAAGCGACGATGAATAAAGATGTTTAGCTCGTGGGCAGAGCTTTTGTTTAATATTGTAATCTACTGCTACTCCACTACTATTATGGTTTGTATAATTTAAACTTAGGGTTGTAAATATTTGAAACTCAGAGGTTTGTAAACTTATGTTATTGTAAGTCTTCCGTTGTTTTACTCTGTTGTATATTATTTATATCAAACTTTGTAATACTGCAATGTCTCTCTACAATGATTGATCCTGCTCGGAAAATCGTGGATAATTCGGGATTTACCTGACAGACTTTTTAAGTCGTATGGAACACAGTCATGGTTATTTGGAGTCTGTTTAGACAATAATCATGCGTATGGGCCATATGATTTAGGAGGTTCTGCCACATTTCGGGTGCTCGATTTCACAAAGAGGGAAGGGAAGAGAAGAGAAGGGGCGTACATGTACCTAGTCGCTCTTCATCGGCTAAGGGGGAGACATGACGAAGGGCGGTGTGGGTAGGAAAGACGGGCGACGAGAGGGAGAAAGGAGAGAGCAAGTAGCAGGTCGAGGGCGAGGGAGGGCACGACAATACGGGAGAAGGAAGAAAGTGGGTGGGGCCTCGTGCACTCAGCCAATTGTGAACACAGGCCCAAAACCCATAGCCCACTACAGGTCTGTTTCCTGGACCTAGACGTCTAAGGTCGTGCTAACCTATTTTTTAAAACTTTTTATAATGCAGATATATTTAAATTCGCTCCCACGGAGAGTTGAACCTAGGTCTACTGGGTGCTACTTGACCCTTTTGCTATTTTCAGTCTTTTTTCACAACATGTTTTTTTTCATTTGAGTTATAGAATCGGGATCTACTAACATATATTCTCAAAGATTTTATAGTTGTAGCATGGCGTTTGGGCAACCAAACACGTACTGAACATATGATCAGGAGCTGCCGTCTTTTGTTGTAGTTGTAGCATGACAGATTATTATGAAGACTATATATAACCACAAACTGAAAATAGAGAACAAGTTCTATTCCACAAGCTATGGAAATTTCAGAAGCGTGTATAGCCAACAAGAGAGATAGGTTTTAATGGAACTCAATAAGAATGGTATTTTCACAAAGCAATTCATATGTATAAAAAAGTTAGTAAACCAAATAGCGCAACAATAAAGAGACCGTTTGCACCTCTTCTTTAACTTTTTTTTGACCAAAACCTCTTCTTTAACTGTTACGTGGCGTTTGCTTGGAGAGTGATTCAAGATGTATTTGGGTTTCACCCACCAAGAGATACTATATATTTTTTTGGCATTGGGGAAAAAGAAGCAGACTCAAACTTTATGCGCTCAAGTGGTTTCTAATAGAAAGAGCTTATATTGTTACTTGTGGTTAAGTTTCAAGGCTATATCTGGACTATTTGCTGGTGCATCTTTCAATAGGAGAATGGCCATTGACCAAGATTAAGGCGGGCATGTCTTATATTTGGAGACCATAGCATTTTTTTTTGTTGAGATTACACAAGCATTTGAGATCTTCACAAATCATGAGCAAAATGTCTTTCTAATAACCATGGCCAGGTTCGCTTGTCTTGTATCGGCTTATTTCGACTTATTTCAGAATACTATTGAATGAGCCGAAATTAGGCAGCTTATCCACCGGGTGAACACGGCCATAATGCTTAGTATGCGGCTTGAATTGGCATTTTGTTGCCCTCTCTTGATTACTATTTTAGGATCATGTTTTATCAAACTGGAATGACAAATGGTTAAGTGATACCTTGCAAGGATTAGAATGAAATTCCTTTTTTTACTTCCGAAAAGAAAAGAATGAAATTCCCCTTTTTTCTAAAATCGGGATCTACAAACTCCAAAGTACAACTTTTTTTCTAAAGTCAACATATATAGTTTAAATCTTTTGAAGGTGTGGAAGGTTGATGCAAAAAAAAAAGAAATTGAAAAAAGAAACATAAAGAACTTTAACAGATTTTTGATTTTGATTATTTTTATTAAATGAAATTCTCTAGAAATTAATAATGTTACTACATTGATTGTTTGTTTTTAGTTTTATTAGTGCCTTAATTTGTTAATCTATTGACATCTTCTTCTATTTTCAAAATTGACCAAGTACAATGGCCCACAATGTGGCCCACAAGCTAGCATGGAAGACTATAAGATAACCGTAAACTAAAATTAGAGGGAAGTTCTATTGCACAAGCTATATGAAAAAATCAAAAGTGTGTGTAGCCGACAAGATAGGCAAAAGTGGAACTGAATACGAATGGTACTCCCTCCGTCCATTAATCTTCGTTAAGGATGGCAGCGGGTCAGGTTCGGGGCGGGTATCCGCGGTTTCGGGTCCTGCGGGTTCGGGTTTGGGGCTGGTTTTTCACCCACGGTTTTCGGATTTGGGTTCGGTTTTTACCCGTGGATATCCAATGGATATCCGAAATATGTATATATATTTGTGAATATGTGTATATATACATGTGAGTACGTGTATACGTATATATGAATATATGAATATGTGTATATATACGTGTGAATATGTGTATATATATCCGTGGGTTTTGGGTATTTATTCGGGTTTCGGGTATCCGTTTGGGTTTTGGGTATCCGTGGGTTTGGTTTTGGTTATGAAATTGCACCCGAATCGGTTTCGGGTTCGGGTTTTGACTTCGGGTTTTGGGTTCGGGTGCACGGAGACTCCACCCGATCCGAACCCGACCCGTTGCCATCCTTAATCTTCGTCATCTAAGCCTTATGCGCAGATCTCTTTTTTTTACTGTTATGTGGCACTCTTTGCTTGGAGAGTGATTCATGATGCATTTGGTTTATTGCCACCAAGAGATACAAGAGGTTTTTTTTTTTTTTTGCATTGGGAGAACCAAGCAGATTCAAACTTAATGCTCTCAAGTAGTCAAGTGGTTTCTAATAGAAAGAGCTTACATTCTTACTTAGAGTTAATTTTCAAAGCTATTTACTGGACTCTGTTTGTTGGTGCATCTTTCTGAAGGAGAATGGCCATCGACCAAGATTAAGGTAGGCATGTCCTATATTTAGAGGCCGTAGCATTTGAGTTCTTCACCAATCATGAGTGAATGTCTTCTAATAAGCTTGGTGCTTAGTATGCGGATTGAATTGGCATTTTGTTTCCTTCTCTTGATTGTTGTTTTAGGAGCATGTTTTATCAGCCCGAGGATATAATAGAACTTTAGTGACAAATGGTTAATGCCCCGTTTGGATGTTGATACTAGAGTTTGGAATTGGCCGGAATCAGGTTTCCTCAATGGGGGTGTTGTTTGGATGCACTTGGACTTGAGATTTGGCATTGGAACCCAATACAAAGAGTAGTGATAACTTGCAAGGACTAAATGAAATCTTTTTTTGTCCAAAATCGGGATCTACTGAAACTCCAAAGTACAACTTTTCTAAACTAAGTAGCACTTGAAATCTTCTGAAACTACGAGGGCCGATCTAAACATAGGGGAAACTGAACAAAGAAATAAAAACAACTTTACTATTTTGATTTTGATTATTTTGGTTTAATTAAATTATCTTGAAATTAGTACTGCCACCCCCATTGAATATGTTTGTTTTTAGTTTTCGTGCCTTATTTTGTTAACCTATTTACATCTTCTTTTATTTTTGGAATTTTCCTCGTTTTCCCTATAACAATGGAAAGTACTGCAGATAGTCCCACAACGTGACCCAGATCACTTTCTCAAATTGAAAAGAAAAAAAGGGTGTTTTAAAGAAAAAGAAACATAAGTAGCTTTAACAATATAAGTTCAAATATCTTTTCATGAAATGAAATTCTTTTGAAACTAGTAATGTTGTTATATTGATGGTTCAATTTTTATTACTTTAACTTTTGACACCTTAAGACCACCAATATATGGGCTCTAAACAAAGAGAGCGATTTCAACTTGAAACTATGAACTCAAGGGAAAATCTTAAAACACACACACAACAAACTTTATCAACGGAAGGTCTTTCGTGAATGAGAGTATCTTGACATTGATAATATGAAACCGGGGATAAAGGGCGTACCCAGTGCCGTAGGCTCCCACACTGCGGGGTCTGGGAAAGAAAAAATAGCCAGCAGTCATCCCT
Source organism: Bothriochloa decipiens (assembly GCA_023333625.1). Taxonomy (NCBI): domain Eukaryota; kingdom Viridiplantae; phylum Streptophyta; class Magnoliopsida; order Poales; family Poaceae; genus Bothriochloa; species Bothriochloa decipiens. The sequence goes on along the minus strand of CM041631.1, from coordinate 30,640,646 downwards.
ACACAAATATATTTTACAAATATATTAACCGAAGATAATATTAAACCGGGGATATATTTTACAAATATATACTGTTTTAATATTTTTAAATCCACTTAACTTAGTTGTCAAAAAAGTCCACTTAACTTATATAGGGTTTCATATGTAGTTGCATGCCTTTTGTTTCGATTTTAGAAAAATTCTCCTTGTTTTTTTTTTGAGCCAAAAAAAAGTCACCTTGTCAAAAAAAAAATTCTCCTTGTTTTTGCGTTCCTCTTACAGAAATTGGGCCAAGAACGCAGATAAGCCCAGGCAAACTGGCCCAACTTGCGTGCCACGCGTATCCCATCGTATACGTATACAGCGTAGGACAACACGTATCCTGCGTATTTTTATCCGCTCCCTCGTCTCCCTCCTTCCCCTCGCGCCATCTGATCCGATCCCGCCGCCGAAACCCTCGCCGCCGCTGCTTTCGCTCTCGCGATCTGATCCTGTCGCCCAAACCCGCGCCCTCGCTCTCGGTTTCGTTCTCGTTCGCAATGGCCGCCGCCATCGTCCTGTGCGAGGACGAGCGGGGCATCCCCCGATCTCTCCCCCTCCTCGCGGCGCTCGTCGAGCAGGAAGCCCGCCTCCACGCCGCCGCCGCCTCCCTGCCCGCCGGGAGCGATCTCGTCCGCGCCTTCCACGGGCGCACGGTCCCCAATGTCCCATCCGCGAGTTCCTCGAGCGGATCCACCTGCTGGTTCGGTCGGAATCCGCCGCCGGGCACGTGATCCGCATCGACGGCACCTGTTTCGTGCTTGCTGGCGTGTACCTGACGCGATTCGTCGGCAGCCACGCGGCGCGGGTGGCGGGGATCGTGGTGGAGCCGTCCACCGCGCACAGGCTGGTGGCCGTCGCGCTGTTCCTCGGCGGGCACTCGCCCAGGAACTGGGCCGCCGTGTTCGAGGCCGCCTCAGGCCGCGTGATCCGTGCCGGCGAGATCGCAGGCCTGGAGGAGAGCTTCTTGCGCGCCATCAGCTCTCGGGTGTTCGTGGATAGCCACGAGTTCAATAGCTTCTGCAGAGTTCTGGAGAAGGTGGCCGTGTTGCCGCTCGAGAGCTGCGGCAGCAAGAAGAGGCGGGCGGAAGCCGTGTCCGGAGATGAGGAGTACCGCCGCGTCCGCGCTTGCCTGCCACCTCCTGCCGTCATGTCCAATTAGAATTTTTCAGTCGATTGTTCTTGGTTTAATTACTTGATTAACTTAGTCTCTTGTTTGCTGTAGGTACAAGGCCGTGAGGAGAACATGGTGGATGCTCGTGGCCCCGGAAGGTGTCTTCGATTCAGTCAATTCACTCAACTCAATTTCCGTAGGCACAGGGCTGTGAGGAGAAGATGTTGGATGCTCATGTCCAGAGGGAAGGTTTCATCGATTCAGTCCGCATTCAATTCGTTCGATTCAATCGATTCTCCTTGTTTTTGTTACTTGTTCTGTCTTGATTTTGCTGTAGGCACAGGGCCGAGAGGAGATAGATGCTCGTTGCTGGGGCCCGAAGTGGACGGATGCTTATCGCTGGACCAGAAGCCACGGAACAGCTCCAGGAGGTTTCAGCAGTGATTGGTCTTAAAACCAGCCTGGGTGCTTATCGGTCTGCACCTATGTATGGTGCTGTTCCCTGCATCAGCTATTTGTTTCTAGCTCTTGTACTCGTCATGGCTGCTCACTAGCCGAGCAACTGTGTTTATGTATGCGGACGTGCAAGGGGCACAGTGGCTGAGGTGCTCCAGTGGGAGCCGGCCGGCCGGGGCTCGAACCCCAGGTTCCGCATGCCTCCTTGAAGGCAGTGGCCAAAGGCCACCATTAAAAAAAAAACTGTGTTTTATGTACTGCACTGCATCAAGTACCAACTAGAATCTGTGATTCTTCAGACTGTTGCATCAATGGCATGTGTTTCTGCTACAACCTGCTGGTGTGTGATATCTTCTAGAGTTGTTGTGTCTGTTGCTTTCCTCAAATCAAAGTGGATCGCCAAGGCCAAAAACAGTTTTAATTTGAGAACTTCTTGATTCTATGCCTGGTTTTCAGCGAGTAATCCGAATGGCCTGGACGGAGCATAACCCACAATCTGAACCTTTCGACAGTCTCTGCGCGGCGACTGAAAGAATGGAGCAAATCAATATTGTATGACACAAAATGGCAAATTCCAAGTATTTTCACTTTTAAACATTTCCCAGCATGAACTAGGCTCGCTGGACGCCCCTTTTGCTGAGCAGGAGGTTTTGGAGGGTGTAAGGACAGATTGAATGCTACTAAGGGGGTAAACAAAATCTATTAAAATTCTACAAGGTACAAAACAAAAGAACTTGTTAGAAAATCAGGTGTAAGAAAATGAACACAATAGAAGAAAAGTGTAGCTTCATGTCCTATGATGTTTTCATTTATTTACCAGTGATATTCGTTAGGATGTGTTTGGTTGCTCGAATCACACTTCACGGACTTGTATTATATATTTTGGACAAGTGGAATTAGGTCGGTTGTACAGTATATGTGGAATACAGTAATTCTTGTAGGCCAATGCCTGGTGAGCTGCATCCGTCGGGCTAGGCTCACTGTGTCACGAGCTAAGCTCGATTTGGCCGCACCATGAGACGGCCATATATTTGCACCAAAGGAGCCATTCTAGAACAATACATGCTACGACTGAGCAGATGCAATAGCGCGGCGTTGGGACAGCCAAACTTGTCCTTAACGTATCATCAAGAGCTACCATCTTTTATCGTAGATGTACTTCCTTCCTCCCAAAATATTGATGTCATTTTCGCTTCTCGAGAAGTCAGCGTTTTTAAACTGTCGGTAATTATTTATTAAAATATATAAATATTTATGCTAAGTAATTAGCATCATTGGAAAGATCTTTAACTCTAGTTTTTTAATAAATTTATTTAAAGATATAAATATTACACGTATTTTATACAAACTTAGTCAAATTTAAAAAAATTTGACTGGCACGCTTCCCATAACGTCATCCTTTTTAGGACGGAGGGAGTAGTTGTCAAGCTAGCATGGCAGATTACAAGATATAACCGACTATAAGATAACCGGAAACTAAAATTATAGAGAAGTTCTATTGCACAAGCTATAAGAAAAACTCAAAAGTGTGTAGCCGACAAGATAGGCAAAAGTGAAACTGAATACGAATGGTACTCCCTCGGTCCATTAATCTCCGTCATCTCAGCCTTATGCGCAGAGACCAAGAAGCACGAATGGCCCACGTCCTTTGCAGTAAATGTAGTGATCAAAATATTGTGCATGCAACCAAAGAGTGGCCAGCAATAAATACATGCAACTTTAGATGATGGAGATTATTAAAAAAACTATTTTTTGCTTAGACGAAGGATGGAGGGAGTATTTCCACAAAGCAATTAAAATGTATAAAAAGTTAGTAAACCAAATAGCACAACAGTTAGTAAACCAAATAACACAACAGTAGTATTTAGAGGCCATAGCGAGATCTTCACCAATCATGAGTTAATGTCTTCTAATAAGCTTGGTGCTTAGTATGTGGATTGAATTGGCATTTTGTTTCCTTCTTGATTGCTATTTTAGGAGCATGTTTTATCAGCCCGTGGATATAATAGAACTTTAATGACAAATGGTTAATGCCCCGGTTGGATGTTGATATTAGAATTTGGAATTAGCCGGAATCAGGTTTCCTCAATGGTGTTGTTTGGATGCACTTGGACTTGAGATTTGGCATTGGAACCCAATACAAAGAGTAGTGATAACTTGCAATGACTAGAATGAAATCTTTTTTTTTGGTCCAAAATTGGGATGTACTAACTCGAAAGTACAACTTTTCTAAACTAAGTAGCACTTGAAATCTTCTGAAGCTACGAGGGCCATGTAATAAAAACATAGGGCAAACTGAAAAAAAAAATAAAATAACTTTACTATTTTGATTTTGATTATTTTGGTTTAATTAAATTCTCTTGAAATTAGTACTGCCACCCCATTGAATGTTTGTTTTTAATTTTAGTGCCTTATTTTGTTAATCTATTTACATTTTCTTTTATTTTTGGATTTATCCTCGTTTCCCTGTAACAATGGACCAAGTTTACTTTCTCAAATTGAAAAGAAAAAAAAGGTTGTTTGAAAGAAAAAGAAACACAAGTAGCTTTCACAATATAAGTTCGAATATCTTTTCATGAAATGAAACTCTTTTGAAACTAATAATGTTGTTATATTGATGGTTCAATTTTTATTACTTTAACTTTTGACACCTTAAGATCACCAATGTATGGGGTCTAAACAAAAAGAACGATTTCAACTTGGAACTATAAACTCAAAATATTAGGGAAATTCTTAAAACACACACACACAATAAACTTTATCAATGGAAGGTCATTCGTGATGAAATTATCTTGACACTGATAATATTAAACCGGGGACATATTTTACAAATATACACTAGTTTAATAGTTTTAAATCTACTTTACTTATATAGGGTTTCATTTTTTTTAGGGAAATATAGGGTTTCATATGTTGTTGCATGCCTTTTGTTTAGATTTCAGAAAATTCTCCTTTTTCCGTTTCTCTTACAGAAACTGGGCCAAGCACGCAGATAAGCCCAGGCAAACTGGCCCAAACTTGCGTGCCACGCGTATCGTATCCTATCCTATTATATACGTACAGCGTAGGACAACGCGTATCCTGCGTATTTTTATACGCTCCTCCCTCCTTCCTCCGTTCGCGCCACACCTGACCCGATCCCATCCGATCCAGCCGCCGAAACCCTCGCCGCCGTCGCTTTCGCTCTCGCCATCTGATCCTGTCGCCCAAACCCGCGCCCTCGCTCTCGATTTCGTTCTCGCTCGCAATGGCCGCCGCCATCGTCCTGTGCGAGGACGAGCGGGGCATCCCCCGATCTCTCCCGCTCCTCGCGGCGCTCGTCGAGCAGGAAGCCCGCCTCCACGCCGCCGCCGCCTCCCAGCCCGCCAGGAGCGATCTCGTCTGCGCCTTCCGCGGAGGATCGGTTCCTAATGTCCCCATCCGCGAGTTCCTCGAGCGGATCCACCTGCTGGTTCGGTCGGAGGCCGCCGCCGGGCACGTGATCCGCATCGACGGCACCTGTTTCGTGCTAGCTGGCGTTTACCTGACGCGATTCATCGGCAGCTACGCGGCGCGGGTGGCGGGGATCGTGGTGGAGCCGTCAACTGCGCACCGGCTGGTGGCGGTCGCGCTCTTCCTCGGCGGGCACTCGCCCAGGAACTGGGCCGCTGTGTTCGAGGCCACCTCAGGCCGCGTGATTCGTGCCGGTGAGATCGTAGGCCTGGAGGAGATGTTCTTGCGCGCCATCAGCTCTAGGCTGTTCGTCGATGGCCACGAGTTCAGGTGCTTCTGTGGGCTCTTGGAGAAGGTGCCTCTGCCGCCAAGCGGGAGCTGTGCTGGTAGGAAGAGGCGGGCGGAAGCTGTGGGTGGAGACGAAGAGGAGGAGCACCGCCGCGTCCGCGCCTGCGTCTGCCTGCCACCACCAGCCGTGGTGTCCAATTAGAATTCGAAACTGAAACTCTAACGAATTCAATTCAGTCAATTATTATTGTTTTCATTGCTTGCTTTACTTGTCTGTCTTGATTTCGCTATAGGCACAGGGCTTTGAGAAGAAGACGTGGAATCACGTGGCTGTTCGTCACCAGGGCCCAAGTGGAGTTTTCAAGTTGGTCAGCTGCTCGTCTGTCTTCATTTTGCTCAGGGCTGTGATCAGAAGATGTTGCTGGTGCCATAGGCAGAGCGCTGTGAGGAGAAGATGGTGTGGCCGGAGGCTAAAGTGCAGTCCACAAGATGTGCAAGAGTCCATCGGAGTCAAGAGTCCAAGAGATGCGTCCTTTTCGTCCTCTGCACGTTGCTGGAGCCCAAGTGGAGACAAGTAGTCAAAAATCTCAAAGTGGAGTCAAATGGTCCAAATCATAGTTGTTTGGTTAGGAATTATTACTCTTTAAACGCAACCATCAATGGAATTGATGCTTTCCTGCCGTGATCTGAAAAAATAAATGTAACAGAAAACTCTGAATTGTTTAGATATTACTAATGGAAAGGGAAACATTAGTCAATGCCAAGTGCTCCTGTTGTGCTCGCTGACTGTTCCTCCCTATGGTTCCCTTCCTGCTGCTGAGAAAGAACTGCCTTGTGCAGTTGTGCTGCTGGCCAGGACAGTGATAGGTACATGTTAGTAACTAACACTATTTTCATGTCAGTCACTAACCAATACTCCTTGAAAGATATATATATAGGAATCTTCCAAGTGTATCTAACCATTGTAATAGCAGCTGGAATTTTTTCATGTCAGTCTGTCTTGGTTGTAGACACAGGGCAGTTCAGTTAAGTGCCTATCGCGTATCCGACATGTTTCGGACACGGATACGTATCCAATACGCCATGGATACGTATCGGAGGAGTATCGGATTTTTTTACAAAAATCGGACACGTTTTTTGGATACGTATCTTGTTGCGGACACGCGTATCTGCGTTTTCCGATACGGCCCAGCCCAACATGAGCCCGACATCAGCCCAACAACCAGGCAAATATGCCTCTGTCCCCAGTCCGGCAGTCCCCGTCGCCCTAACCTTATCCTCCTCTGTCCGTCTCCCGTCTCGCCTCGCACACGTGCCCGTGCGCCGCCAGCCACGCCGACCGGAGCTCGCCGCGCGCCAGCCACGCCGACCGCGACCGGAGCTCGCCGCCCGCCGGACACCGTCTCGCCTCGCACGCGCACGCGCCCGTCGCGCCGCCAGCCACGCCGACCGGAGCTCGCCGTGCGCCAGCCACGCCGACTGCGACCGGAGCTCTCCGCCCGCCGGCCACGCCGACCGCGACCGGAGCGCGCCGCCCGCCGGCCACCGGCGACGAGCTTCCGCTCGCTGGCGACTCCTCGCAGGCTCGCGGCAGGACTCCTCGCGGGCTCGAGGTCGAGAAGCACGCTAGCAGCCGGACCCCTCTAGGCTCCAGCGCCGGCGCCCGGACCCCTCCAGCCGCAGCTCGCCATCCCTGGATCGAGCTCCGGTGAGTTGAATTCCCTTCCCCATTCTCGATCCCATCTTCTTCTTCAGTTCATAGCACCGGCCTGCTTGATTTTTCTGTTCCTCTCCCCAGTCAGATCTGCATTATTATTATTTTTTATTTTTTAAATATTAAACGTATCCGCGTATCGGATTTTTAGGAACTTGCCGTATCCGATACGCGTATCTGTATCCGATACCGATACGCGTATCCGTATCCGTGCAATTTAGCAGGGCATTGAGGAGAAGATGGCGATATTCATGGCTAGAGGGAAGTGGTCCTTTTTTTGAGTGGTCCTTGATTCAGTCAGCATTCAATTCATTCATTTGAACCATTTCTCCTTGTTTCGTTTTGGTTGCTTCTTCTACTTAGTTTGTCTTGATTTTGCCGTAGGTGCAGGGCCGGAGAAGACGGTGGATGCTCTCATGCTCGTGGCCAGCTACTCGTCGCTATCACCAGAACAGTGGACGATGGTCATTCATCAAGCTCGCTGGACCAGAAGCCACAGAACTCAGAACTGTTCCATGAGGTGTGGATCATCCGGAGCGGAGCACAGTTGCTACTTGCTAGCTTCAAGTTTCAAGTTTCAGTAGTGAACTAGTCGGTCAGGTCTTAAACCAGCTTGGGTGGTTATCAATCTGCGCCTGTATATCTCTGCATTGTGCAGACCTCGTTGCTGCTGACTAGCAGAGCAGCTTGCTGTGTTGTATGTACTGAATCGTGAAGTACCAGCTAAAACCTGTGTTTTTTCAGACTATTGCGTGTCATTGTATCATTGGCATGTGTTTCTATGTTCTGTATGTTCCAGCTACAACCTGCTGCCGTGTGATATTGTCTTCTATGAGCTGTGTGCTGCGCCGGTTTTTGCGTCGTTTGCATCTTTTGTTGAGACATGCATATTTGCTTTTCATGGCTACCCCCAGCATCAACATTGGAATGTCCGAGGACTGAATTCTGAAGCCTCTCCTTGCTTTACCGAATGCTGCCACCGGCCCATTGGGCATGCGTGTGGCGTGTGCGCATCAGGTTTTAGAGTTACTTCTATTTATGAGTTATGACCATCCATACTCTAGACTAGAGACACCAATTAACCTGCCTTCCTTGAATAGTTGAGGTTGCTACGGCCAAGTGATCAGGCCAGATGACTCCTCTTGGGCAATTTTAACCTCATCTATTGAGCAAGGGATAAAAACAACTGAAACCTCACTAGAAACCTTATGGCTCAGTTTTTCACAAATGCTCAATGAACGCATGCTGTGCGAGATGCATCTCTAGAAAACTTGGAGCAATGAACTAAGCAACTCAACTCTCATATGCCTAGACCGTGTTTTCTGCGGCGAGGATTGGGATTTATCCTTCAACGCAGATATCATGCAGGGCTTCTCTCTACAGAACACTTAGATCATTGTCCTCTGATTCTCTCAAATCAAAGCGGATCACTAAGGCCAAAACAGTTTAAATTTGAAAACTTCTAGATTCATGTCCCGGTTTTCAGCGAGTAATCTGAATGGCCTGGACGGAGCATAACCCACATTCTGAACCTTTCCAGAGTCTCCACTACAGGCTTTCAAGCACTGCATGGTGACTGAAGGAATGGAACAAATCGCTATTGTATGACACAAAATGGCAATTTCCAAGTATTTTCACTTTAAAAACATTTCCCAGCATGAACTAGGCTCCTTGGAAGTCCCTTTTGCTGCGCAGGAGGTTTTGGAGGTGTAAAGACAGATTGAATGCTAATCTATTAAAAATTCTACAAGGTAACAAAATTAAACTTGTCGGACAATCCAGGCCTTAATAAGCACTACTCGAGGCAAGTCTAACAAGAGCCAAAGCTAACAATAAGCAAAGCAGCTAAAGAGCTCCTACACAACTCCACGAGCAAAGGTAAATCAACTAAAAGGCAACCCCCCACTAGTTCAACTATCTGTCAAGGTAGGCTTCAATGTGAGCGCTAGACTATGAGCCAGCTCGATCATGAGGTACACTAACAATCTCGAATCTACTAGAGTTGCCTTTTGCCTTCGTCGGTGGTGATGAGCACAAGCGCCTTTCATAATCAAATTTCGAGAACCTCAATCTCCAATTGAGTGCTTCAAAGGATCACTGCTACTCCAAGCAGTCTAGATGGCGGCAACTACCAAGAGCAGCAAGAATCTCATAGCCTCAACAGTCACTAGTGCCATTAGATGCAAACTCTCAATACAAATGCATTAGATCAACTCTAACTCAACCAAATGCAAACTTAACTAAGCAAATTTGAGTGAAGAAATTTCTTGAGAGCTTGGTTCAGTTTTGCCATTTTATGGAGGAGTTGATGGTCGGATTTGGGAGGTTAATGAACATAGTCATTCATGGAAATGGGCCACCGGTCATTGTTGTGAGGAGTGGGACTTGCTTGATATAGAAATAAACTATTATCTCTACCATTTTTTAAAATAAAAAATAATATAAATATAATAGATCTAGAAATATCTAATGGATCTACACACACAACAGTGGAGAGATAGAAAGTATAGAAATTTAATAGTAAAGAGAGGTATTTCAGAAAGAAAGGCAGGCGAGATCATTCGTTATATTGACAATAGATACAAAGGTAATTATACAATTTAAGTAGTACAAGAAAAAGAAATAGGATGAAAGTTTATAAGTAGTAGAAATAACTTAAGAAGATATTTTGTAAAGATGGGGATTGGAGGAAACATCATTATTATATCGATATTAAATATGGAGAGATAAAGATAATGATTAGGTATTTGAGATATAGTAGAGAAGAGACAAAGATTAAGCACGTAGTATAGATAAATCAACATATTTGGCAAAGAAGTGGAGGATCTATCATCCAATAATGCATAGGAATATGAAAATGGGAGTTGCTACACTTCTTTGAATATACAAATCACCAATTTGTGGTCATTCAAATCGCAATCTTTCCATATATAGCTTAGAAACTTTCAAGATCCAATGCAAGCGAATCCAATGTAACAAGCCCTTTTAATATATATATATATATAATTATTAAGGGAACTCAAATGGTATTCTTCATTCAGCCACAAAAAAGAATTAATTTGTGCCATTATATACTACATTACTACAGAAACATTTTATAGAGCCACCTATGGAAATCCATCTAGAGGCAGCTCTTTATTCCCAACGGGCTGGCTAGGCACACTACTACAGAAATGAACTTCCGTGGCGTTGCATTTTAGCCCTTCGTGGCGGACACAATTTTTGCCCGTCACGGTAAATCATGCGATTTACCATGGCGGGCACATTTTATTTAACGTGACGGGTATTTTTTGCCCGCCACGGTAAATCGATTTACCGCAGCGAGCAACTTAAAATACTCGCCACGAAAAATGCCTATTTCCGTGACGGTCATATTAAGTTGCCCTCTGCGGTAAATCAATTTACCGTGGCGGGTAACGTAAATAGCCCGCCACAGAAAATCGCGCAGCCCAAAAGGCCCACGTAGAGGCCCGATAGGCGCCTTCATATAAATGAAGCAGTTAGGGTTCCCCACTTCCCCGCCTCTCACTCCTCTCTTCGAGCACACCGAGCGGCGGCTCCTCCTCCCGGCCCTCTCCCCACACCGGCCCCCTCCTCCGAGCACGCCGAGCGGCGGCACTCTCCCCGCACCGAGGTCGCCGTAGCTCCTCCTCCCGATCCTCTCCCCACACCGGCCCCCTCCTCCCTCCTCACAGGACGCGTGACGGCGCTTGATGGCAGGATGCGAGCGCGGCGGCGCTCGACGGCAGGACGCGAGCGCGATGGCGTTCGACGCGAGCGGTGGCGCTCAAGGTACTTGCGCCTCCTCCTCTGTCACTTACTCTCTCTCTCTATCTCTCTCTCTCCATCTCTCCTCTCACCTCCTCTCTCACTCTCTCTTCATCACAGGAGCCCGGCATGGAGGCGATGGAGCTCCAGATCCGGTGGAGGCGACGGAGCTCCAGATCCTGTGGAGGCATGGCGGCGTTCCTCCCAAACCCTAGGAGCGGCGGCGGCGGCGGCGGCGTTCTTCCACGGCGACGATGGCCTGTGGCGGATCCGATGCCATGGCGTACGGGGCCGCAGATCCGGTAGCGGTGGCGGCGTCGTGGTGAGCGGATCGATGGCGGCGGCGCCAGGCCCAGACCTAGGCCCATGCAGCATAGATCCAGGGTCTTGCGGGCCTTTTTTTGTTTTTCCTGATTTATTAACCGCAGCGGGCACAAAGCGCTCGCCACCGTTGTCGCCGATTTATGGTGACCTTACCTTCATGGCGGCAACGATTTCCCGCTGCGGCAAATCTAAAGAGCCTGTCACGGAAAAAAAGTTGTGTAGTAGTGGCATATGCCTCTAGACGGAGCAACCCGTGCGCGCCCAAACAAACCCATCCCTGCCTCTACACATGCTTTCAGTAGTAGTGTTAGCTAGTCATTGATGGATTATTATAAATGTAAGATTAAGGGAAAAAGGTGTTCTGGTAGCACGCCTCCTTATCATGGACAGTAATAACTAGCACACAAGAATATACAAAAGACACAAAGTTTGACTTAGTTAGATGTCAGTTCTAAATACAAATGTCTATCCATGAAAGGCAAAAACCTACGATTTGATACTGTTTTGTAAGTGAAGTTTGCTGGCCCACATTATTATTATGTCCATATATTATGTGGAAATCAGACCTTTTTTTGTTGTGTCTCTAAAATCAATAGTGTCTCCATCTGAAACTGGGGTGCAATATATACGCCTTGCCAAATTTGAGTTAGGAAAGATATTTTAAATTTTGAAGGCTTACTAAATATTTGGAATTAATTAGTGATACTACAAATTCACTAAACATCAGCATCATACAATATATTTGATGCAAACAAATTGTTGTATGCTTTTAGACACTGCGCCTAAGCATGAGGAGCTGAGTAGCACTACTACAGCCGTCTTTATTACTGTCGGAATCTGAACCGGCATTGAAAACTAGCAGTGATGAGGGGGGCACATCTCTGCCGGTAACTTGGCACCGGCAGAAATAACCAACCAACACTGCCGGCAGTACAAGCCGATAGTGTGATTGAGCCTTGCCGGCAGTACAAGCCGATAGTGTTGATTGAGCCTTGCATAAAGTCCCCACCTAAATTGCTCTCTAGGATGGAGGAAGAACAAGAATGAGAATCAAGCAATGTAGCCATCAAAACAAAGCTAATTAAGCAAGAAAATCAAAGGAGTGGATGCTTGTAACTAACCTTGAAGCAAAAAGATCAAGCCATTCTTAAAAATTCAATTTCTAGCTCATGGTTTTCAGCAGCCGCAACAATGAAGGCCCGCGCGCTCCTCTATTCTCTGGACTGGAGTGAGGAGGAAGGAGAGGACGGTATAAGCCTTTTCGTGGTGCCAGGAAATCACTGCCGGACTAAGCCTAGACCTGGCAGTGTTGATCCACATCACTGCCGGCGCTTGGCTTCAACCGGCAGTGATAAGCGGCCGAGGCACCATTGCAGGGTCTAGAAACGAGCCGGCAATGAAATGTATCAACACTGTCAGTGCCTGCGCTCCCTGAACCAAGTCTTGTCTGTCAGGGAGCGACACCGACAGTGAAGACTCATCACTTCCGGTTTTGCTAGTGTAGTGATGAAAATTACATGACAGACTTCGTTGTATATTTGCTTGGCTGCTTATTAGTGTGTACGCTGTATATGTAGTGACACGATGGTTAGTGCGCAGTTTATTTTTCTCCCAATTCACATCAGTTAGCCTTTTCCGAGCGCTAGCCTTTGGATTCTAATTTTATTTCTGAGATATATATTTTTTTGCCATGTAGATAAGTGAGGACAGATGGATATCTCAGAGAGATACATTGTTTAAAGGGAAGGTATATCTTCAATGCTTCTATTTGTAAAAAGGAACAACTATATGCATTAGTCGATGCATAAGTTAAAGATATTAATAGATATTCTCTTTTCTGAAAAATATCTTCAAGAAACTCAATAAGTCTTTAATTTGTTTGGGGAAATTCCATGACTCACCTCAGTGGGACTGTGGAGAGGATGCGGTCCTAGTTGGTACAATTTCCTTGAGGAGCTATGTACACAAATAAAGAAGTCAGGGTAAGCCCATTCTGACCCAACTTCTGCATTTTAGTAAAAAGGGTTGGGAGAAGCACATCAAGTAAAAGCTGCAGAAAATATGTCAGTTGGCCTCTAGTTTTAGGTTAATTATTTTCTTTATAAGAAGCTTAGAGCCGCCCCCAACGTGACACCGTGTCCGTGTGTCCCCAACTTCCATGTTAGTATGCAGTGTCCATGTAATTTTGAGTAGTGGCTTCACATCTGTAAGAGCTCTTTGTAGAAGTTGCGGGCTTCTCCTGACAGAAGATGAAAGCAACATTTCTGCGGAAGAAAGAATGATGAAAGTGGAAGTAGCAGTTGTGTTGCAAGATTTACAATGCCTTATTGTATCGACGTGGTTAGAATTCTATAAGCTGAAACCGCTACTTCTGCTGGATTGGGTTGGTGATGAGAAGATTCACACAAGCCTACGACGCTGTTTGGGCCGCATTTTGCTTTGCTGGTGCAATCCTTATAAGCTATACCAAATAGACCCTGTGTATATGCTCAGGTCAGGTGCGTGCCAAAGAAATCAACCTAAGCCTTGAGCAATAGAAGTAGTATCGCGGTGTTGTGTGTGCCATCGAGCTGGACATTGAAATTATTAACAAGTGTAATCACTTAGTACTTTGGCACGAAATGTAGTACTATACATGGTGTTGTCACGAGATCGAGTGAGACATTGAAACAATTGTTATTAAAGATATATATATGCCCTTCAAATTTCAAAATGACCGTTTAAACAAATAGCCATATATTGTGTCATTGTCATCATATATGTCATTATTACCATAAGTTTAATTATCTATATGATGATGCTAGTAATGCTTAAATACCTTATAAAAACCAAGTATTTGAGTGTTGCATCAATGAAGATCCAAAGGATCTGACTCGGTCAAAAAAGACAATGCACCAGGAACTATTCTCTATAATAATATGCATTCAACCGTCGGGTCCGACAACACCGACCATAACCCCTTATAGCGATCGTTTTTTTTTCGTGAGACCCCAGTGGCCCAGCAGTACCAACAGTGCAGTTCGGAGTCCATATGCTCAGCGCCCAAAAACAATAGTTCGCAGTCCATCTACTCAGGCCATCCGATCCATCAAGGCCACATATATTTACGTGAATTGGAGAAGTGGTCAAACATGTACTGATTAACTTGATCAATAGCTTGATCAAAATTATCATGAATATCCTAGCTATCCGGCTGGCACCACACATGAACAAGTTGGTCCTCAATTGCTAAAAAGCTTTTATCAAGAAAACATGTAGTCATTCATAATAATTTCGTTTATGAACAAAAGTGATACAACTTCTACACAAAAATAAATAGCTGGCACTGTTTATCAAATTGCACATCTCAAAGGCCTAGCTTGGACTCAATTGTATGGAATTTTCTCCTGGTTGTCCTTTCAACATCGGGTTTTAGCTTGAAGTGGAGAAACTGGATATGGTCCATTCTCGCTATCTCTTCATCAAGAATTCTCACCAATATATAGGAAGCCCAATCAGAATATCAAGCACGCACATGGATCGCAACAGGGAGAGACCCATTGTCCCCTCTGCTTTAATTTCATCCTTGCAGTTGACCCGCCCAACTTATATTATCATCGAATTGGCGGCCCAAAGGGGAGTGTTGCAACTATTTCTTTTAAGAGAGCTAGGAACCTAATATGCCCGCTTTATGCATACGATACAACTACCTTTGCAAATCCAAATGCTACTAAACTCAAATACATACAATTTTTTTTTTACAATTTTCAAGGAATGCTTGGGGCTAAAATGAATATGTCAAAAAAACCTTCTGATTTACAATGGAAACATCTTGATTACTCCACTCATCCAAAATTTCCCCGTAGGATCGGTAGCTTCCCTAGAAAACATTTTAGCCTCTTGCTCCACACCTAAAAGCTTTGAAAGATAGAAGTGTAGCCTCCGATAGAAAATCAAGGCATGTCTGCCATGTTGTTAGGGGGATGTTCTTCTCCACCTCTACCCACAAAAACATTTGTAAAGATGGTCATGTTTCATCATAGCCTATCTACCGTCTAACAGTGGCTTATTAAAAAGGATCATCCGCCTAAGGATAAGTTTCCTGTGGCGCAAAGAAACTCTAGATAAAATGATAAGGATCACTCTCCAATCAGTTGGCCCATGACCTATCTCCCCAGAGAAAAGAACGGTCTTGGCATAACTAGAAAAGTGGTTACCAAATTCAAGTTGGAGGAACCTTTAGTAAAATCAAAATCATGAAGATTTGGAAAGCCAAAAACGTAAGAACCATAATTTGCATGGACGTTATTACTCCATAAAAAGATCCTTGCGGCCAACAGCCTAACCAAGTCGGGCAGCCCAATGATTTGATCTATAAGCTTTGTAGATTTAACCCAGAAACTCCAACTCACCTTTGTAAAGATTACCCTTTTACACAAGACTCATGGACATTAATTAAATAGTTGTTTGGCTTTTCTATTATCAACATCGTCAACATGATGGGTCCCATCCATAATAAGTCTGGCGTAAATGTCGAATCAAGTTTGATAAAAAACTATAGAAGATATTTTGATTGCTTATAACCTATTGGTGGAACACTTTGAAAGAGCAAAACATGAGAATTTTTCAACAAGAAAATTTGACTAGAGAGTAGTCCTTATCATTTTATCTGGAGTTTCACCGCGCCATAATGCTTGTTTAATAGATCACAACATACTAATTTCTCTATGTTTGTGCTAGAATCTGCTAGTAAACATTACTATTAGCTTGATCCACCATAGTGAAGTAACTTCAACACAATAAACATGAATATCTTTGTTGCATTGCACGATATATGTTTTAAATAACAACATACTCATTTTTCTATGATTACGTGGGAATCTAGTAACGGCCGTTGTTAGCACTTGTAACACACATCCATAACGAAGCAACTTCGTCAAAGGAAACCGTGAATAGGCTTGATGCATGAAATTATGGTCATTCATTTGTATAATGACATACTCATATATTTCTCTACATTTTTGTAGCAACTATATATGAATTAATATGGGAGGTGAAATTTAGAATTATATCAGTGGATTTTCATGTGCACTGCAAGTTTTAGACGTAGGTGGACTGTAAATATTAAACCTCCAATAGGGAATATGAAACATTTTCCAGTGATTGCCCTTACAAGGGGAATACACCTAAAAGTCCTATTCTCTCTAAAGAGATATACAAAATATATGCACATATATACATTTGACCGCCGTTGATTTGAATCACCATGTTATAATTAATAACGGACACACAAAAAAGGTGTCCAAGTTATTCTTAGGCGGCAGGCATTTTTTTTACCACAGTTCTTAGGCAGGCTTTTTTTTGACAACATTCTTAGGCAGGTATTGAAACCATTCTACTACTGTGCCCTCCCTCACTGACTAGTGGGCCCTGGGCGAATCGGCATCAGCCCTGTTTTCAGGGGACGGTTTCTGTCAGTGGCCACCACTCACAAGTCACTCCGTTGCATGCAGCCCACACTGACTGACATCCGGTCGCGATACTACCGCTGCCCCACTGTCAGTGAGCTATTCTACACGTTACAGTGTCGTTAACAGCCGGCGGCTTCTGCGTGACGACATCGAAGGGCTGCAAGAGACAACACTGTGGCTAGGGCGTTGCACTGCTTCCCCGCTTTCCATCTCTATACTTCCTGCCGGGACCAGCAAGAGAGAGCGTCCGCACGCAAACACACCACTGCCCGCAGTCGTCCGCGGCTCACGAGTCCCGCGCGCGGCGGCGGCCAGCACCAGCGACGACGACGAGCGAGCGATGGCGCAGGTGAGCGTCGTGACGGCGGCGAGGAGGGTGGTGCAGGCGGTCGCGCTGAACCCTGACGCCAGGGAGTTCCTCCCGTGGTGGGGCCTCGGGGGTAGCAGGAAGCAGCTCTCGGTCGACGCTCCAGAGTTCGTCCCGACCAGATGGGGAAAAGCGGCGGCGCGCGCTGCCGCCTGCGGTGTGGTGATAACTCCCCCAAACAAGGCCGGCACGGCGAGAGAAGTGGTAAGCACGCACACGCTGCACCCATGCTTGCCTTCTCGTCAGTTTGCTTGTTTCCTCGATCGATCTTGCTCGCGTCGTCGATCGCGTCTTTATTCCTCAATGGCTTGGCTTCTCTGATTCTCTCCTTTCATTGCTTCCTGTTTCCTGGTTTCATTCGTTTGCGTGCTGATTAATTCGATCTTGCTGTTTTCTTGTTTTAGTGCTTTCTACGCTTTCCTTTTCTGGCTCGATCGTATTCATATCGGTCTTCCGATCCGATCGGTAAAAAGTAAAAACAGCCGCGCAATGGATTCAGATCGGGGGGATTCAGATTCGATCATGCCCGTCGTTCTTAGCTAGCGTGGAGTGACACATACATAGCGGCAGAACTGAAGGGGCTTTGTTGTTGTTGCTCCCTGCTGCTTGAGGTCCTTGTTGTTTTCTAAGGCAGTAGCAGTGGGGATGCACGTGGAGGAAAATCTTCAGGGTTTCCCTTTCGCACACGAAGCTAAGGTTGGGCGCAAAGATGTTCCTTTGCTGCTGCATCTCTGATACATTTTGCCTGGTTAGGTTATTTCTCTAGCTAGATGCCTGAAGTTATTACTTTGTGCTTCGATCTTCTCTCTTTTTATTTCCTTCTGAGTTCTGACATGGATTTGTTGATCCCCATATCTCCATTTAGACTAAACATGATCTGTGTGAATCTGTCCAACATATATATAGTACATACCAAAGCAGGAATATTCAGCCCCAGACTCCAGGCCTCCTGCGCAAAGCAACAAGCAGCTTGCGCACAGGCTCGGCCAAGTTCCACTGCGCCAGAGCGGCAGCCACACTCAGTTCTACTGATCCTCTCTCGACTTAAGTGCATTGGACATCAATGTTTCTGTTCCATCATTTCAAAAGAAACTACTGACTTGTCAAAAAAAAAAAACTAGTACCTTTCATCAGAAAGCCCCTTTCATATATATATGTGCTCTCTAGTCTCTATATATATTACTGAACAATTAACTTGTGGTTCTGGGAAGTGCTCGACTTGCAATACAATTCCCAGGAGTTAAGCTACAAACTTTTGGTTCCACAGAGCAATATTCTCTTGGTTTATTAGATTTTCTTGTGAGTTCTCTTCACATGACAGGTTATCCATACCGCCTTTTTAGTAGCAGAGAGGGTTCGTAAAACTACAGAGCTCATTTGGGAGGGATTCTCTCAGCCCTGGCTCGAGGACCTGGATGGGAGCTAGCTTCCAGTTTATTTCTGAGGGAGATGGGGAAAAAAAGGCTTCATGCTACAAATGCACAAGATTCCCTGGAACCATTTTAGAGGAGAAACCCGTAAACCTCACTACTACACAGAGAACTTCCGTGACGGGCGAAAACCATTTTCCGCAGCAGGCAAAGGCGTCCGCTACGAATGGAAGGTCACGGTTAATCGTGGCCTCCACCGTGGCGGACGCCTGTGCCCGCTGCGGAAAATGGATTTACCGCAGCGGGCAACATCAGGTGTCCGCTGCAGTTAATACTATTAACCGCAGCCAACACCTTATGTTGCCCGCTGCGGTAAAGATTTTAGGGTTTAAAAAAAAGCACACCGAGTCCGGTAGCCCATCAAGCCTGGTATGGCGTGCGCGTAGGCCGCGGTACCACCACGCCGCCGCCATGGTAGCTCCACCACGCCAGATCCGCCGCCAGCCCGCAGACCGCTTCTGGCACCGCCGGAGGAGTACCGCAGCGCCGCCTCCACCGTCATCGGGGCATCCACCTCCACCACCTCGTCCCGCCTGCTGCTGCTGGGGAGGCCGCCGTGGTGGAGGCCGCCGTCACCACCAGATCCACCGGCGTCGGGCCCGGATCCGCCGCTGTAAAAGAGATGAGCAAGGAGAAATAGAGAGTAAGAGAGATGAGCTAGGGGTGATGAGAGAGAGGAGCTACGATGAGGGGATTCAGCCATGCCTTACCTGGATCCGTAGCTGCTGCCTCCTTCACGCCGGGCCCTCCGCCGCGGCTTCGGATCCCACGGCCTTGCTGCTCCGCGGCGGATCCTGCACCTCCGAGCACGACCTTGCTCCTCCGTGGCGGATCCGCGCCGCCGCAAGGGCCTTGCTCCTCCGCGCCAAGGATCCCGCCGTAGTTGAAGGAGGGGCGCTGCCACAGCCTCAGATCCGCCACCACCGAGGGTGTGGCCACGCGCCACCGCAAGGGCGCGACCCGTCGTGGTTTGCCCCCACTGCGGAAGGAGGAGTGGAGGGAGATGGAGTGGAGAGGGAGTGGAGACTGGAGGCTGCGAGGGAGAGGGAGAGGAGCCATCGCGCCTGGGAGATGGAGTCGCGTGAGAGGAGGGGCGGCGCGTCGTGCGGCTGAGGGAGGAACAAGGGTGAGTGAGTGAACCCTAAGTCTAGTATATATATGAAGAAGAGTTTCGGGCCTTCATCTCGGGCTGGTTGGGCCAAGTCATTTACCGTGGCGGGCCGTATAAAATGCCCGCTGCGGTAAATTGATTTACCGCAGCGGGCACGTTAAGACGTCTGCTACAAAAAATAGATATTTTTCGTAGCGGATATTTTAAGATGCCTGCTACCGCAGCGGGCAGAAGTGACCGCCACGGTTATTTAAAAGTGCCCGCTGCGATAAATCATGAGATTTACTGCAGCGGGAAAAAAACGCCCGCCACGGAGTGAACAATAGCGTCGTCACAGAAGTTCTTTTGTGTAGTAGTGCCTCTCTCAAACAGTACCTAAGAGGACTATCTATTTGGCGGAACGGTTGGATTAGTTGTGTGTATAGATGAAATTTTACCAAAGTCATAATATAATGGAGTCCTCACACCACCACTTGTGCTAATTTATGTGTCTAGAAAGAATCATCCCTCGAGATATGATGATAGCTAGCTCACAATCTCACTCATCTTTTTTCCAGTACACTCGGATGATGTAGGTCCAAGACCAGTGGGTGCTTGTAGTGGGATGCAGAGTGACACATCGATATTTGTGTGGGTGGGTGGCGTTGAATTTTTACAGTGTATAATTTTTATCTCACAAAACATATATTTTATTCTCTACATAAATAACATGTTATGGCCCATCTATATTGTCATAACATATCTCACACAATCTTTTTTTTCAAAAATAATATATACACAAGGTAGAACCATTATTTCATTATTGGAATAATGTGACTAATTTTAATATAAGAACATGGAATTTACTTTGTCCTATCTAATTATTAATTTTCAATAGTTGCCAGTAGACATTTCTTAGTTTTGTTGTGTGCAATATTTTTGTTACTTGATTAAGCGTAATTGTTGAGTTCATCAACTTTGGGGGTATGCTTGGGAAATATAAGAAACAAATATTAATGATGCTGCTCTATAACACAAAGCTTAGTACTGAGCAAGAACTATGAAGCTTTGCACTATCTTAAGAGAGCTCTCAAAGGAAGTACTACAATGCAATTTTCTGAGGATACATGTCCTTCTCTATCATCACTTTTTTTTCTTCCCAAACGTTCTTAAATAAAATGACATACAAGTGTCCATTATCTTCTTTTCATCTAGGCTAAAACTCAAGGGACATCATTTATTGAGAGAAACACCTTGACGAGTTGTATTTGACAGGGTAGGGTGAGGCTGTTGTCATGAGGAACTTGCATTTTGGACCACTCAGTAGTAGTATTGCTACCTTTTGGAATTATGTCCAGTTTTCCAGTTTTGGTTCTTATCTTTTTAAAGAGAATTCTGCAGTCCCAATCATCAGTTCCAAATTGTGTTCTCCTTATGTGGAATTCAGTATTATCACATAGGATGATCTTATGATATATCAGTGTATAAAGATACATCTTTGTCGCCTTTTATCAAATGCTTCTTTATCTGATGTAATCATTAATTATATTTTTTACAGAGGAAACCCGCAAGCAATAGTCAGGAAGATCCGTATACACCAAAGAATGCATTTTTCAAGTCTCACAGGTCTCACTGGGATGAAACTGTGAAAAGAACAATCTTTATCAAATATATTGATCACACTGTAAGTCTAGCTTAGCAAGTTGAGTATTATAAATATATAGTGGTACACTTTTAGTCAATTTAATATGCTTGTCATTCTTGTCTTTGGTTCAGGTCACTGAGGAAATGCTGGATTCTATATTTCGGTTATTTGGGACTGTATGTCCTTTTCACCTATATGTTGTCTCTTTGATATGCTTAATGATTTAAAGATTAGATTGTATGGATATTCTCTGTTGCAATGTGCTACATATATATATATATATATATATATATATATATATATATATATATATA
>CM041631.1:30598756-30619226 GCA_023333625.1 Bothriochloa decipiens | reverse complement strand
ATATATATATATATATATATATATATATATATATATATATATATATAAAATTGCAGGTATGGAAATACCTTCCCCTACATGATATCATCTCAAGTTGCATTGTGTAATAAAATGAAGTTAAGACATAAATTAGTAGTTTATTATGGTTTGTTTGCCATTTTTTAGAGTTACGTTGTTTGGAGATGGAAGATGAATGCATATATAGCTCAAGGTGCTTTTTTCATTTCATAGCAAAATAAAGATAGATGTTGAGTATCTGTTGCCATGGGAATTAGTACAGAAAGATTCCAATCTACTATCAAATTTCTATTTCAATCAACAAGCATTTTTCTATGAGGCAATATATAGATGACGAAATCATATATACCATGCATCATGTTTTGTATAAGGTGCTCTATATTGGCCTATTTGATCACATTGCTATAGATTGTTTACTGAAGACTGAAGTTACATTATAAAACATTCTAATTTGTGTTAAGGTATGTTAGACAAGCACTTTGTTTTATACTGTGCATGAATAATGCTGAAATAGGTGTTTGGTGGTGGGGTGTGTGTGGGTGGTAGTGGGGTGGGGGGGTATTTAACAGAATAATTGACCTGTGATTTACACTGATGAAATGCTATATTTGTCGTTTGTCCAATACACAATTATATTTTGGCAGATACAATAATTTTATTTGCATGGAAGCATCAAGTTATAATCTTAGCAATAGAAATATTTGGAGATTGCATATGCATGTATTCAAAGCACTTTGTCACATAGGCACATTTGAGCACAATTTGATTTAACTCAAATTTTACAAAGCCAAATTAAAACTAGATAATCTGGAAGAGGGCATAGCCGTTATACAGGACACGATGACGACATTGATGAGAACCATATATTTGCAGTCATAAATATTTAGTGAACAAGGACTGGATTGGATGGGACACATTAAAGATTAATCCATTTTGTATCATTTCATGATGTCTTATATGTGTCTGAGTGTGTCGATATGGTACATGTAGGTACAGTATCTAGGAAGATTGGAGAGGGCAGGAAATTAAATGCATATGCTCCATAGAGTTACCAATCCTACAAAATTTTCATATATAAAAATTTTTACATGTAGTCCACAACTTGCATGTTGATCTTTTGTAATGCTGATATAACATTGCACATTAACGATGATTCGCTCTGTCCGGTATAGCTAGTAGGTTTTGTAAAGTGAAAATTTTAAACAAAACAAAACCAAAGTGAAAGTTAAAGGACATAAAAATTCAGTTCTTTACAACATGGTTAACTTGTGAGACTATACATATATATACACATGCCTTTAAAGTGTTTTCCAATGCGCTTTATTGGCCATCACTTACATTAAAATTCTGCTAGCAGGATTACTTTATGATGCTTCTTATTGGTTTCCATGGTATCAAAGGAAGCCACCTAGCTAGTAGTATTTTAAGAAAGAGAACTAATACACAATCAATATTATTATTGACCACACAGAAGTTGTATAATATGGATAATTTGTGAATTGCCCTGAATCTCTCATGACACAATACTGTACATGTGTGCCAACAGGCAGTGGATTGCCGCATTTGTGGACACCCCACTTCTGGTGATGGTCTCAGTTTTGGATTTGTAGAGCTTCAGTGTGAGGGTTAGTTACCCATTTCTGACTCAAAATTTTTCATGATTTAATTTGGTATTCATAAAAATAATGAATCTTTGGTTAGCACAAACAATTTATTTCTAAAACAAAATCCAGAAGTCATAATTAATGTTTCAAAACGTTTCCGATGAAGCGTTGCTTCGTTAGATCTTGATGGAACCATTATTGGCACAGCCGCTGTGAGTGTTTCACGCTCAAAAACTGCAATCTGCCCAATTAACCCCAAGTTCCTTCCTCAGGTTAGACTTAAAGGTTTTTTGCCAAGCTTCAATTTACACCCTGTCTAATAATGTACTGATGTTACTACTTGTTTTACTCCTGTATATGTATAGTCTGAAGCTGAGTGGGAGTCGTGCTTGAGGACTATATATTGCACCAATATCAGCAAAATTGTATGTATGCTAAATTTTCATTTAGTTTCACCTAAATTAGGATTCATACACCCATTACTTTTCTCCAAATCTTATATTTACTTATTCCTTGTTATCTTTCTACAGGTTACAAGTAGTAATCTGAAAGCTTATTGTGAGGCGTATTATGGCAAGGCACAACAATCTAGCAAATCATTTTTGTTAATTCTGCAAACGTCATGTACCCTTTTTGTGTTTATCTTCAAGGATTATATATACATATGAATTATTTAGAATCTGTATTTCAATGCATTACAGGTTTGCCACCTTAGGCTTCTGGATAATGGAGAGCGCTCCACCAATATAGCTTTTATTGAGTTTGCTGAGGTACCTAATAGTCTCAAAGTATTTTTTCTGCATCGAATTTACTTTTATGAATTAATGACAATGGGACAACCTACATGACTTGTGGGCTTCTGTTTGTATTCTTTACTTAATTTGTTTTCTATGATCTTGTGCTCACATTTGATACGTGAGCCGGTATGCTATGATTATATATGGATCCTTTTAAAATTGTTCATACAGATTATAATATGAGATTAATCAAGATATACACCTGATGTTAGTTTCTTACCATCCACACAAGTAGTTTAATTATAACACCTCCCAACACCTGCGACCCATTAAAACTCACAGAATATAAATGATTTTCTTCCTGAGTCATTTTGGTTTCTCTACGTGCATATATATATGCAAGACCTGATTAGCGTTGGTGCACATTTCCTACATATGTGGTTTGAAAAAGGTTGATGAATTCCTACATGTGTTATAACTCCAGGTTGATGGTGCTATTGCTGCTCTTATGTCCGACGGCATTTATGTGGATGGCATTCCTATCAGGTTGGCTCCTACCTTTTTATTTTTTGCTTTGTTTCTCCGTAGGAACACATTCCACTCCAATTCATATGTGCTAGACTGCTGATTTGCTGTTATGTGCTACTTGCTGGTTTGTAGGATGTGCCCATCCAAGAGCCCGATAAGGACCTATTGCTTTGGGAGCCCAACTACGCTGGAAGGGTCATTTGTGGATATACTAGTAGCTAATTATAATCTGGAGTGCGCGTAGAAACTGTTGCCGGAGTGTGTGGCATATATAGTAGCGCCACCATATATGGTGCGTCATATGATCTGGCAATATATATCTACTCAGTATTAGTTGCATGTGGTTGACTCATGAGTCATGTACACTCTCTTTAGACTTTTGGTTTTACTTATTAATACCCCAAAAGACCAACAACATTTCAGAACATTACTATAGTACAACATCTAACTATGCAAAGGTTTATCCATCATTGTTTTAAATAAATGGGCTACTATAGTGTGCTGCTATAGAGAGCTGCCGCTATGACCACACCAGAGACAAAAGTGCAGCCTATAGTGGGTATACAATAGCAGTCTATAACGACAATATTAGTGGTTTTTGAGAAGGCTGGCGTTAAGCCCTACATGAATAAAAATATCTTGTGTTAGAATGGAAGGAACAAACATTATCTTGCTTCACAAAGCCTTCTACCATGACATATATCCAATCGAACCACAACTTAGCAAATTCAAGAGACTATATTAAAATGGAAAGAAAGCCAACAACCTTTGGCTACCATAAACTACACCAAGGAAAATTCCCAAACTAGCAAGAAAAATGATCCTTGGTGGTGAGCTATCAAGAAAACTCGTCAAGGGTAGAGCAAAATTAAACTCAATTTCCACAGTAGCTAGGCCTCATGAAAAAGTTCCTTGGTGGCTTGGCCTCCATGAAATTTCAACATCAAATTTTGCAAATTAGCAAGATATAACTTTGATGACTGATGAATAAATAGGCCCTAGGTACTCATTAAAGCCATAAATGGCACCTCAATATGGCTAGGATGAATGGTTGAGAGAGAGGATCAGACCCAGTGTTGCGGTCCATCAACTTGGTGCACAAGGTTTTAGATGATTATCAGGGAGTGATCTGTATGTAACTTTATGAAAACATCGTGTGACTTTATGAAAACGCCATGCACTCTCAACTCCTTAGGTTCTCCTTGCATTGTCTTTTGTTGTTGTGGTCCTCGTTTGATCCTCCGAAGATTGTGAGGATGACCCCATGAGCCATGAAGGTGGATGTAAAGTTGTTTAATTGTGGTTATTGGTCCTGTTTGGGTTGCTGGTTTGTGGTTTTGTGGTTGCAAGGTTTATGGTAGAGGTAGTGGTAGCAGAGGCAAAGCAAGGGTTTGTCATTTGAGCCAAGGTTGGCGAATGAATTACTATGTAAGGCTATGGAGACTATGATTAGTATTGGAAGGTACAGTGTCTAAGGGTCAAAGTGATTTTTGTAGGTTTTATAGTGTTGGTGTAGGTTTCGGTAACTTGGAGGTGGTGAAGGTATTCTGTACTTCATGGGTGTGTATTTTTAGTTTAGGTTAGGTGGCTAGATGGGTGGCCTTTGCATGTGGTTTACTGGTTTTAGTGTTGAGCTTGATTGGGAGTCCTAGAATTCCTTTCCATTAGCAAAACAGCTGCACTGCTTAGTTGTGTGGCCCTTACCTGAGCCACAAAAATGGCGGTAGATTTTGGATGGGTATCTAGCATGTGGCCCTCGATTTGCAGGGTTCTTGAGTAGCTCCTTTTGACCAAGGGTTCTTGGACATTTGTGTTGTTGTTTTAGGGTTAGCAGAGGTGTGTCATTTATGGCATTGAAGTTAATTCGTTCTCCATGAGGTATGGAAGTCTTCATGGCAATCTCAACGGAGGTCAAGGTTGGGATCTTTGTGACTCAGTTTTTCATTCTAAAATTGCATACAATGTGCAGAACTTTTTGTAAGGTCCAAATGGCTAGAGGGGGATGAATAGCCTATAAAAATTTCTTGCAAAGCACTAAAACAACCGGTTAGTGCTTAAGATGGCGAAGCTCTTCTAGCACTAGCTCAACTAAGCTATGCAAGCCACCTACACAATTCTAGCAAGAAGACTATGATTTCTAATCACACCAACAAGCCTAGGTTGCTAATTTACTCCTAGAGAATAAGAACTACAACAAGCTACTACTAGAGAGCTAAACTTAGCAACAAGCACTACACAAGATATATCAAAGAATGTAAATGCTAGATAGAGGATTGTATTGTTATACGGCCAATGTAGAGGTGATGTAACCAATCAATAACAATCATAATCACAAAGATGAATCCTCGGTAATCAAGATGACACAATGATTTTTTACCGAGGTTCACTTGCTTCCCAGCAAGCTACTCCTCGTTGTGGCGATACACCCACTTGGAGATATGCCCGCTAAATAGCGTCACCTAGCCAAACCCACGGCCTCGGGTGTGGCACTACCAACACAAGATAGGGATCCTCCAAGCCACGAGCAATCCACTAAAGTTGCAATTTGGCCCTCTGCCAGGAAAGCACAACAACCCCTCACAAATTCACCTTGATTGGGGGCAGATAGAATCACCAAATCCCCTCACCAATCAATCCAACTCCAACCATCTAGGTGACAAAAATCACCAAGAGTAATAAGAATAACACAATTGCAATCACCACCTAGTGCCACAAATATGAATCACAAATGCATATAAACACTAAGGTGCCCAAATCCTCTCACCAAAGATTACCAACCATGGAGAGGGAGAGGAGAGGGAGGGATCCACTTGGAGCTCTCAAATCAATCTCTAGAGCAAGCTCTCTCAATTGATTGAAGCACAAATCACCGGATTGAGAGAAAGATGGATGAGATCTTTCACTTTTCTCTTCTAGGGTTTGCAAGAGAATGAGCAAGAGAGTGAGAGAGAGGGCACCAGAGAAGATGAGCCTCTGCTTTATCCTGTCGGTCCCCCAACAGGCCAGGTCAGCCGGCCCCAACGGCTCTCCGCTGCTCCAGTCTCCAACCGGCAGAAAACCAGGCGCCGCTCCTCTGCTCCCCAAACTCATTCTCTGGTCTAGAAACGACAGCGTCGGGAAGAGGCAACGTGGTCAGGCGTCCCTTCATTACGTAATGGACCAGCAGCAGCTGCAAACACATGCAGTAGCGGTGGACCACGCGGCTTGGCAAAGCAAGCAACCAGCAGCGACTTGGCAGCCCAGGTAGCAAGCAAAGCGCGGCCAGCAGCGATGCGGCCCAGCTTGGTGCGCAATGCGCAGGCGGCCAGCAGGCGAGGCCAGCAGTGGTGTGGCCCAGCAGGCGGCTGTGCAGGTGACCCAGCACGGCACTCGACGGGCCCGCCCAGCTCTGCGACGCGCGCGAGTGGCCAAAGCCGTGGCCCAGCAAGGAGAGCAAGCAGGCCAGCGCGGCCACGCGACCCATGTGCACGCCTAGGCATGGCCCAGCGGCTTCCCTGGTGCGGCCAGAGGCCCAGCAAGCGATGCAGGCCAGCATGCCACCAGGCCAGCCCAATAGTGCAGCTTCTCCACTTCCAGATTGATCAGACCAGAATCAGCAAGTAGTTTTGCACCTTTTTCAACCAAATATTCAACAAAACTCATTCCAAATCATATGCTATCTCCTCCAAAAGATGGCAAACCATATTCACATAAGAGATAGTTTTTCTCCAAGGCTTTTCAAGGAAATTCTCAACCATTTCATCAAGTCACTAAACCCCATGCATATGCAAAAATATGATTTAATTTAGTGGCATTAGATGAGCGAAGCAATTATAGAATTCCCCTCTTAATAGTACGGTTATCGAACCTAAATCACTCACACCATCTATGGTGTCTTGAATGTCAAACAAAACCCAAATTATACCTTTGCCTTGACCTCTAAGGTTTTGTCTTTCTCCTTCTCATTCTCAAGTTGGAGCACATGATCATCACAACATGTCCACCATCTCCACTTTCATGAGCTTGTGGCCTTCTCCACCTAGCCACCATACTCCACGCACTAGTGTTGCCAACTTATCTTAATTTTTACTTTAGAGACAAAGGTTAGCAACTAGGTTTCATCAATTACCCAAAACCAAACATGGAGCTTTCAATCTCGCTCTTTTTGGTAATTGATGACAACCTTCACAAAAATATGAAATTAAATTCAACTTAAACTTGAATTGCTTGTCCAAAGCATTTTAGACATAAATCAAGGTTGGACAAATATTTCAACTTTAGTTTTGGTAGAATTAGCTCCCCCTACATATGTGCCAAGAGTTTGGATTTGGAAGGCTTTGCACATATGCATAGATAAAAAATTTGTGGAAGAGTAATTTTACCAAAATGATGCTAAGGTGTAGATAATGGACCTTTGAAGCGTGATACCAATCGGAGTTGTGATTTACACCATCCTTAGCACCATGGATAACTAGACATACATAAAAAACTCAAGTACCCCGTGAGATCAACATTATAAGAAAAGAGAACACTTGATTCACTTGAAAGCATAAAAGTCTAGTTACCACCTATGCATGCTAGTATTTCAATTCACCATTCAATTTATATCACTAGCATACACCATCCAAACATAAATATTGAATTTAAAGTTGCAATGCAACATCTCATTATATTAATGCACATATAAATGCAACAAATGACCTATGAGCTTGCTCCCCCTATTTGTGTGCTCAAATTTTAATTGATCCCCTTCCATTGCCATATCCTATCTTTGTGACTCATTTCTCCTCCTTTATCAACAATCACCAAAAAATGATGCTAGTTTTCGTGAGAATTAAGTCAATCAATATATGGTGAGGATCAAGTTATGGTCAAATCTATATCACTTGCCTAGAATATGTAATTCGGTTTGAACCAAGTGCAAGCTTCTTCACACCTCATAAAAAAGGGTTATCTTGACCATGTTGAATTACACATCTTGAGCTCATTTTCTAGATCCAACACTAGGATTGCGAGCCCATAAATATGGCATATACCACCACTAGATTAAAATAATCATAGAAGCAATAGTGGTACCATATATCCATCAAATTCATTTAATTTTCATGAATGATCCTATAGATGCTCTCATATGTCTGGATGATCTAAACAAGTGCTAGACAAGAATGAATGGCATGCCAATACAACTTTTACCTTGCATTGTCGAAGGAGAGGCATGTCATATAATGTGGAGGTGCATCAACTCATGTCATATAATGTGGAGGTGCATCAACTCATGTTTGAGAAGTCAAGTATGTTCAATTCATTTATGAACTTGCAAAATCTTCTCATCAAGTGGTTTGTGAATATGTCGGCTAGTTGATCTTCGGTGTCAATGCTTTCAATGCTAATATCACACCTTTGTTGATGATATCTTATGAAGTGGTGCCTCACATCGATATGCTTTGTTCTTGAAGGTTGAACCAAATTGCTGGTCATCTTGATAGCATTTTCATTGTCATAAAATAAACAAGTCCTTGCCTATCATCTTGATGAAGAGAGTGGTGTCAAACCTTTCCCATCTTGAACCCCTTAGAGAGTAGACCTCTCATACCATGCTCTAGGTGCTTGCTTCAAATCATATAATGCCTTCTTAAGCTTGTAAACATGGTTGGGTTTCTTATCATCTTTAAAACCGGGAGGTTGCTCAACATAGACCAACTCATCAATGTACCCATTGAGAAATGCATACTTGTACTTATTATTTGTCATGTTTCTAGCTCAATTCAAAACCAAACATAAGTGCCTCAAATAATTATAAACATGAACTTGAGGACCTTTCAATTAAAGTGACTCTAGATCAATCCCATTATTGTCACTTTTCTGGCAGATTTTCTACACTCTGAAGAAAAATTCATATCTCCCAATATACAGCTCCAAAAGCCATGAAATTTGGTGGAGATGTGGTTCACTAAGTATACTATCTGCCAGCAAAATTTGAGTGGACTTATAGATTACTACCAGATTTCACATCATTCCACACTGCTATAAGCTGAAAACTGCAGCACTATAGCTGACCACATCCACTCCAAAACCAAAGTATCCCTTGTCCAATGATCATGAAATTTTTACAGCAGCTAATACCACAAGTGTAGAGTATGCATACCAAATTTCAATCATTATAATTGGATTTGATCATTCAAACATAGATATTATCACAGCTATCTCAGATTTGAAAGAATGGACAGATTGCACTACTTGAGCTATTCTTCTCCAAATGTAACATGCTTCAAGCCTCTAACCAAGTCATGCCTCACTAGCTTATTCAATTGTTTTATTCCAACATGACCAAGCCTTATATGCCATAACCATCCCATGCTAGATTTGCTAAGCAAGCAAGATGTGATTTGAGTTTCACTAGCATTGAAATCAACCAAGTACAAGCTACCATGCCTAAAGCCCTTGAATATCATATTTGATCCATCATCACTCATGATTTAAAAATCGTCCTTTCCAAAGATGCACTTTTAACCAAGAACACATAGTTGTGCCACCGACAAGAGATTGAAATCCAAGCTCTCAACTAGCAACACATTGGAAATAGTCTTGCCATTGGATATAGCAATTTTACCAAACCCTTTTGACCTTGCCTTTCTTATTGTTGCCAAAAGTGATAGAATCAAATCCACCATTGTCACTTGTATCAATTGACTTGAACATACAAGAATCCCCGGTCATGAGTTGAGTGCACCCACTATCAAGCACCCATTGCCTCCCTCCGGCTTTGTAATTGACCTACAAGACAAGATTAATCTCTTCTAGGTACCCAAACTTGCTTGGGTCCTACAAGGTTAGTGACCAAACTCTTTGGCACCTAAATGGCTTTCTTCTTTGAGCCCATCCATGGTGTACTAATGAATTTAGCCTTTACACCATTTGCTCCCTTGACAAGCACATAAGATGAAATAAGCTTAATTGAGGATACATTAGATTGCTTGTTCATGCATCTTTGCTCTACATGACCAACTTGCTTGCAACTCTTGCAATAGCTACCATTGTTCTTCATAAAACTAGTCTTGTGAGGAGCAAAGGTGGCCTTGCCCTTCTTGGGGATATAGCCCAATACCTCCCTATGGAGAGAAGCCCTTTGGCTACCCAAGCACATAAGCAAGCGGTCCTCACCACCATAAGCCTTAGCTAAGGTGTGATTGAGCTCTCTTACCTCCTTCTTGAGAGTCTCATTCTCAACCACTAGTGTGGAATCACAAGTGAATTCATCACTACTAGATGAACTAAAAGATGTCAAACCATATTCACATAAGAGATAGCTTTTCTCCAAGGCTTTTCAAGGAAATTCTCAACCATTTCATCAAGTCAATAAATCCCAATGCATATGAAAAAATATGATTCAATTTAGTGGCATTAGATGAGCAAAGCAATTATAGTATTCCCCTCTTAATAGTACGGTTATCAAACCTAAATCACTCACACCCTCTATGGTGTCTTGAGTGTCAAACAAAACCAAATTATACCTTTGCCTTGACCTCTAAGGTTTTGTCTTTCTACTTCTCATTCTCAAGTTGGAGAACATGATCATCACAACATGTCCACCATCTCCACTTTCATGAGCTTGTGGCCTTCTCCACCTAGCCACCATACTCCATGCACTAGTGTTGCCAACCTATCTTAATTTTCACTTTAGAGACAAAGGTTAGCAACTAGGTTTCATCAATTACCCAAAACCAAACATGGAGCTTTCACTTTTTCCATCACCTCATGTAGCTTTATGAGGATTGCTACGGGCTTCCTTGTGAGCCTAGCTAGAGTAACACATGGTCCCGATCTTAAAACATTTGTTGTTGCAAGGATACAACCTCGTCAGTTATGTTTGGAGTGTAGGCCCTTAGTTGAATGAACCTTAGTCAGTAGTCCCTTTCTCCCTATTTGCAACTAAACATGTCCATTGGGTGATTGTGGGCTATGTTGACACCTTTGAAGTTAAAGAAAATCTTATCATGGAGGTCTTCCGATGACAAGATGGAGACAGGTCACACTAGACCACAGCCTAAATATAGTGTCGGGTGATGGGTCGTTATAAGCCATTTCAATGACTTACGGTCCGACATTATAAGCTTATAGTGACAGATATATCAGTTGTTGATACCGGCAACACTAAAAACCTTTAGCGTCGGATCGACTTTTAGCATCGATTGTCCGACGTTACATAAAAGATATAACATCGGACTTTCAGACGTATGTTATAGACTTATAACGATGCATTGTCTGATGATATAGGTTTATACCGACCCACTATCCATCACATAGTGAGGTTAGCACACCAGCTCTATGCTATATCTATGGCTATATATGATGACAAATGACTTGGCCATTATGGCCTCATTGCTGCCTATTGCCGCAACGACTACCTTGTAATTCATGGTGAATTGACATGATCGACATTTCTACGGTACCTTGAGACATTGTAAGGGGTTGTACGCGGGTGGCCACCACTTGGTCTGGAGTATTTGTGATAACAGGGACTTCAGGTCATATGGCATGGATAGAGGTTGTTTCCTCTTGTTTGGCGGGTGTGAAGAATTGGTGTAGGCCATGCAGTGGGGATGGTGAGGGGTTGGGGATCAACGATGATGGGTTTAGTGCAGACGGGGTTAGTAAGTGACCCAAGTACCCTCGAAACAGGCAATATACACTCATCCATCCTACTCAGCTCTTCTTGGGTTTCGATAGCTTTCTCTTAGGGCCTGTTTGGATGTCTGGTATTCAATAAAAAACCCTTGTAAATTATAGCTCCTTATATTTTTACAACCCAATCTAGAATTCATTGTTTGGATGGTCGGTGAGCCTAAAAATATTAAAACACGACAATTATCATGGTCTGCCTCCAGCTCGCTTCGTCTCTGCTCATCAACAGGAGTGCTGGTGTCGCGGCCTTGGCCTCCCCATCCGCCGGAGCTCCCATCTGAGAGAACCTGCCTCGAGCATCGTTGATGCTCCTCCAGCGCCGATGGAAGATCGATCGACATCGCCAGGCGCCGACCCTACCATGACTGACTGCGCAATGGAGATCAGATCATCCTTCCTGTCAAAGCTGCCTCAAACTCCAGTGAAGCTCGTCCTCCCATCATCGACGCCGATCTACAAAGGCTAGCTGGTAGGTGTGGTGCACGTGGCGGCATCTGAGTCCTCGTCCCCGGCGAGGACCGCGATGGCGATTGAGGTGCTCGAGTCCTAGGATGATGAAGACCTAGGTGTATGACCCATACGGGGATGCGGGCGTGATCAATCTGGATGAGGCTGCAGCTGTGCTGGCCATGGCCTAGGACTAGGTTCTCGTCATTCGTTAAGGTCGTCATTGCGGTGCTCAAGCCCGTGGATGCCATGCGGCGAGCCGGTGAGTTCTAGCTTTCTAGGTCGTTGATCTTTTTGGCTTTCCTTATCGTCTGATGCATGCACTCCGTGAACTTCGTTTCCAAACAAATACCTCACAGAGAAAAAAATTACGGTTGTATTGTTGTGTACAACATATTACACCCAGAAGCATATTACGATTGAACAAAAATACATTGCTGCCAAACAGGGCCTTAGATTGTGTGAAGTCGAGCTTGCTTTTCTAGCAGGGGCGGGCCTAGGTATAAGCATGGGTATTCAAGTGGATACCCAAATTTTTTGCAAAAAAAATATACATATAGTGTATGTATATGCATATGTACTGAAAAAAGAAATATAAGAGTAAATGAATAATATGTGAAGAATTCAGCCCAAAAACATAGCTATATACTATGCAATTATATCTATGCAGTATTATACATATCAAATTTAGGTTTTTTCAATAAATATTTAATAGACACCCTTAAAATCTTGCACCCGCCACTGCTTTCTAGGGCCTCGACATAGCACTTTTTTAGATTTATCTCTTCATACAATTGATCAAAGCGGCAAGGCCCTGCTCCTCAACTTCGTCGCCTCCCTCACCATCCTAGTTGTTTGTGCCTTTGAGCCTTACATCATCACAATGATGTCCGTCCATGACAATGAGCGCATTTGGGACGGTCACATCCATGTCCTCTCCTTCTGAAGACAGTGCTACTGCAGGCGGGGTTGGTGCAGTCTGGTTGGCCTAAGCTCTAGCAGCTAAGGTTGAACCGATGGTAGCAAAGTGAGGGTCCATGATTACGGGTCTGCAGGCTATGTTCGGTTTGGTAGGTGGTATGATGGGGTCCCCAGAGTGGGCGCCAGCTGTGAGGGCTTCGCTTTGCCTCCTACCCTCACAAAGGACTAACGCAGAGGAGGTCAAGGGTGTCCTACAGGTAAAGAGGAGAAGAGGGTTAAGCTATGCAAAGAGGAATGGAGAAACAATTAATTAAGGGGTAAATCACTATTAATTCATGCATCGTCCATTACTTACAGGCTATACCTGTGGCCAAGAGGAAATAATAGATTGCCCTCAGACTGGGTGGGGAACTTCTTACATGAACTTGGGGACACTATGGTAATTTGACACCCAACCCCCCTCCCCCCTCTCCCCTAGGCACTCTCCTAACATCATTGGGAGCTTCACTTCAAGGGACCATGATTCTTCGTCTTCCTTCAAATGACAACTGAATAGAAGTTGTCGGGAGATTAGCTTGAGGGGACCCGGGGACACTAGGTCATTTGACCCCTCACCCCCAACTACTCTCCTAAACATTGTCAGGAGCTTTGCTTGAGGGGACCACAATTCTTCGTATTCCTTCAAATGACAATTGAATAAATGTTGTGAGGGTTCTCCCTAGCCACCCAGTCCTCGTAGTCGAAGCTGTAGAAATGAAGAGTTAAAGTATCTCATGTCGGGGACGTTCGCCATGCAGAGCGGGGGTAATTAACAAAGGTGTCCAGTACCCGCGCCCACCAAGCTGATGATGGCATCGGCGAAGAGGCACACTTGCGGCTAGGGGCATTCTCATGCCAGAAGCAAGCAAGGGTTCTGCTCAAGACAGAGCGTGGGGTGTTTCAAAAGGGCGTTCCTCCAATAGAGGGCAGCCCAATTGTTCATCTATTTGCAAGAACGGCAGCCCAAGTCAGTGCCAACTTCTTCACCTGGGCCGGATCATCCACCTAGCACATTTGAACACCCTCGGCAGAAAACCATAGTCGGACATGAAAACCAGTTCATTTGGACAATTCGCATTGCATAAAAAATGTTTTGACTCTACCTTCTTCACCCTTGATTGCATTTGAGTCAAGCTTGATTCTTTGAACCCCCTGCATGAAGTAGCTCTTTGGACCATTTGTTCACAAATATGGCATCTCTACACTTGTGGAACTGGTTGAGCTAAAAACACAAAAGTTCCCTTTGATGATGCTTGGCTCTTGAAAGATCATTCACCTTTAATCGTAAGTCCTTGGTCGCTGTCGATGAAATGTACTCGGCAGTGTACCACAGGGTGCCCCGAGGCAGTGATTTGTGGTAGGAGGACGACGAGATCTACGATCAAAATGTGAGATGCAAGACAAACAACCAAGACAATCAGGGTTTATCCAGGTTCAGACCGCTCGGTAGCGTAAAACCCTAAGTCCTGCGTCTCTATTGATGAATGATGAGTATTGGAGTACAATGAGGTGGAAAAAACTGCATCTAGGGTGGTCCATGCCCGCCTTATATAGTCAGGAGGCAAGGTTACATATCTAGGGTTAATCCTTGGCGATCGGTTACATTGCGCCGTATCCTGGAGGATCCGGAGATCTAACCGACTAAGGCTACTTGGAAGCCGAGCGGTCCTCGACTCCTGCGTGGCCCACCGACTAGGCCAGTAGCAGGCCACGGGCTCTGTCATCCTTGGCTCCCGTGTGGCCCACCGACCAGGTTGGTGGTAGGCCACGGGCTCCATCTCACCGTCCAGTCCATCAATCACGATGATGGAAGACCAGCCTTCGTCTTTTGGTCTAGGCCGTATGGTACCGAGCAGCCCAAATCCTGGTGGTGAGGGTATAGGGGGTCTATACCCCCACAGCTAGTCCCCAAGCATCATGTGTCTTGAGGGAGTCGCCGTCTTGACCTATTTCGAGCAGTGAAGATGCAGACCACGAGGCGCCGGGTAGTGACACCGAGCAGTGCT
Source organism: Bothriochloa decipiens (assembly GCA_023333625.1). Classification (NCBI taxonomy): domain Eukaryota; kingdom Viridiplantae; phylum Streptophyta; class Magnoliopsida; order Poales; family Poaceae; genus Bothriochloa; species Bothriochloa decipiens. The sequence continues at coordinate 30,604,265 of CM041631.1, read as the reverse complement.
GATGCCGATCACGTAGAATAGACCAGCAAAGGTACTGACCAAATGACCCAGATCAGCGCTAAGACTAATCAGGTAATCCCGACCAGTACTGAGACTGAATCAGGTTAGACCAACCAGTATCAATGCTGATCAAGTGGTATCGTCGAGGCTTCTCCCGAGCAGTCAGTGGGGCGGCTCCCGACCACGCTTCTATCAGGGGAAGGTGATTTGTCAAAAGATGCATGGTGTTCAGAGAAAAAAGAAAAAAAATCTTTTTATGTCCTGAGAAATGGGCCCACGTTAACACGTGATGTGGAGTATCACTGGAATACTAACGTGAACCAGCCGTGGTGGCAAGGGAATCGAACCAGGAATAGAAGATAGACCCAAGTCACCGTGAGGTGACATGGACCCACGTAGTCCCCAAGCTCGATAGAAGATAGTATATGTTGTATTGAACTTTTAAGAAAAAACTCAACTAGGACTCGAGCCAAGCATACGTGGTGCTGAAATACCCATGTCTAGAGCAGAAGGAGGAGAAAAAATATGCCCAGGTCACCGCGAGGTGACGTGGGCCCATGTAGTCCCCAAGCTCGATAGAAGATAGGATATGTTGTATTGAGCTTTTAAGAAAAAGTCAAAACACAGCACCAAATAAACAAGGCCAAGCGTAAAAGGACTAGGTGGTTCCCAACGTCATGCAGTCCTCGAGTGTAACTTGACATGGTCATTAGCTCGATCGGGTCAAGGACGCCGAGAGCATGTGTGATCCGCAAAAGCCACTGGGTAAGCAACTGTATTAAGTCCCCGAGCGAGCTCTAGCCGGGCCATGGGCTCGATCGGGTTTTAAAAACACCGAGAGCATACAGCCGGTAGGTGCTGCTCGGTGGGGAGATGCGTGGCAGTCCCCAGGCGGGTCCGGTGTCGATGCCAACTCGATCGGGCGCGGTGTGTCGAGAGTTGGTGGACTGGACGCGCCACGTGGCAGAAAACTGCTACGTAGTCCCCGGGTATAGGAACACCTTTTGTTTCACAAATCAGTCCCTAGATTCGTGGAGCCGAAATCTGGAACAAATTTAGAAGGGAGTAATCAATCTGGGATTGGATCCCTAGATTGCCGGTACGTATGTAGCTGCCAAATGGAGTATGCAGTCGAGCGCACGGGGGAAGAATAAAGAAGTCCGGCCCTATTCGATACTTGGGAGTGGGACGGCCCATAAAGCCGCGTCCACACTAGTCAAGGGGGTCAACTCTGGAAGTCAAACAGCTGTGAACCAAACGGTATAAATATCGGGCGCCTCAAGTGGGAACGGCTTCCCCCACGCATTTACTCCTGCAGACAGAACGTCTCGTCCGCTCGGGCAGGAACCGAGGTGGCTACCCATGCGACGAGCGGGCACCGGCACTTCAAGTGCTCCGCATGGAGTGTGACTATAAATCAGACCCGTGAGGCTGATTCACTCCACAGTGCAACCCTAGCTCCCTGCCCCTAAATCCCCTTCCGCCGCCGCCGCTCGGAAGCTCCGTTGCAGAACTTGCCATCCACCGCCGTCGGAAGCAGCAATGGACCTGCACGGCAAGCGGCCTGTGGCATCGGAGGAGGAGGTGACCTCCCGGCGGGTGAGGCCGCACACCGGGTAAGTCAAACTACTTCCGCTGCTCGGAGGATTTGGGGATTTCGCTAGGGTTTCGATTCGACCTCGATTTCTTTGGCGTGCAGGGATGTTATCCAAATTCTTTCCTCCGGGGAGGATTCGGGTGCTGCCGCCTCCATTGCGGCGGCACCAATCGTTAATCCGCTCCCACCGGAGCGGAGGTGGCCGTGGCCTCCGCCGCGGCGGCGATTGGTGAAGCGGCGCCACCTCCTATGGCAGAGGTCGCGGCGCCGGCGCCCGAGGTAGCAGTGGTGGATGCACCGGCAACCGAGGATGAGACGGACTCATCCTCGAACTTCGAGGAGCTGCCGGCGCCTCCGTCGGAGGACTACTACGAGCGGATGGTCGTCGCAAAGGCCCGCTACTGGCAGGCGATGGGCCGTGTCGAACAGCTGGAGGGCGCGACCGTGGAGCTCCACCAGCAGCTTGCTGCCACCAACCTGGCGGCGGAGGAGCGGGCGGCGGAGAATGTAGCCCTGAGGGCCCAGCTTGAGGAGACCCAGGCAGCGCTGCAGGGGAGGATTGCGGAGGTCACCGTGCTCGGGCAGCAGCTCCAGGCCGCCGACACCCTCCTTGCCGGTAAGTCCCGTCTCATCTTCCATTTGGGGTTTTCTTGATCTGTTGAATGTTTATACACTGGATTTCATGATGTAGACCGTACCCAGCGACTGGAGGCGGTCCAGGCCGCTGGGAACGCCGCTGCTAGCGTCGTCCACGCCCAGGGGGGCACCGTGGTTCATCGGTTGAACCAGGTTGCCCCTCGGGTGCGCGAGGTGGCGTACCACGGCGTTCGCTACGGAGCGGCGGCCGCCATGGCTGTGATCCGTGGACATGGCGGCCTCGACACCCACAGCCTCGACTTTGACACGCCAGAGATTGTCACGGTCATGGAGGACGAGGCCCAGGATTTCTACCCCGAGGCGGAGGATATTGCCAATGTGACCCCTGTCGAGTGGGTTATCAACGAGCTTGTTGACAATGAGCTGTAGATAGGTTAGAATGCTCTTTTATAAAAATGCTCGTTAATTAGTGAAGACCGGTGGCCTTGCTTTTGTGTATTCTTGATGCTTCCTTCTGTGTACCGGCCCGTCGTGGCCGGTGTTAGTCTTCTTGCCGATGTGTTTTCAGTAGCTGTTATAGGATGAGGATTATCCTGTTTTGACCGTCGCGCCGACCACTGGATGGCGTTGGAGCCGAAACTGTAGGTTCATCTCGAGCGCTTGAGCGGATCAAGGGCGAGTAGGGTAAACCATAAGGTGCATTATGACCGAATAGCGGCGTAATCTGTGCCAGGGCGGTGAACAGTAGCCTGATTGGTCGGTGATCGGCACGCATATGAAATATCAAGGGATATTTGATGTATTGGTGCTCAGCTAGTGAAAACAACATCAGATTTCTCTGAAAAAAGAAAACAGGAAAAACAGTAGATATCGTGTTTTACAAGGAAAAATATTATGTTCTCAAGGCGAGAACGTTGATTTTAGATGCGAGTCGAGTGACATGACTGATCAGGGGATGCTTCGGCCCTATCCAGCGACCAAGGTCACGCTAGTGAATAGCGTAGAAAGCCAGGATCACTAGGGACTTGGTGCCTTTAGGGGGGCAGCTGACAGTATCTCCTGTGTTGTGTTAGCTCGTAGCTGTTAACACGTAGTATTGTATAGCGCGGTGCTGTTAACACGTAGTGTTGTATAGCGTAGAGTTGTATACAAGCGATCGGAGGAACCAGGACAGTGCCTTTTCCGATGCCCCCAGCAGACGAGTTTAGTCACTCGATCGCGCTTTCTTTAAGAAAAGAAAATGTTGTAACAGAAGATAAACGAAAAGACAAACTTTATTGATACTTATCTTTTATTTCTTCTGTCGCCACGGGATACAAAAATATTCCGTACACCCAAGCAGTGGTGTACGCGCTTGTTGCAAAGGGAAATCTAAACAAAATGACAAAAACTGGTAAAGGGTGAGATGACGACGCGCCCCTTACTGTGACCCAAGCTCGTTCGTGGCTGGGGCCATCCGGCGGTTGTTAGGACTGATCGGGTCAGTCCCCAGCCTGGCCGTGCTTGGGCTTCTTGTTGGGGCCGTGATCAGGTTCGTCGTCCGTTGCAGGAGAAACTGGGTCCGGCATCCAGACGTGCTCGTACTCGGACTCCTCTTCCTGCGTTGTCGACCGACAACACGAGTCGAGGACGCGCCGCTCGCTGGGCGTGAGTTGTGTCCGGACTCGACGCATGAAGGGTGAACCCTCCCAGGAGACCATCTTTGCCCAACGTGGCGGTGAGCCGGAGCGTGACCGGGATTCCTCCCGAACAGGTCGTTTGCCCTCTGCGATCGAGGGATCGCGAGTATGGCTAGGTGGTTCGTCAGGAAAGACGAGCACCCTTACGACGTTGCTGTTGGGAGCGTTGTGTTGTCCGGGCATGTTGGAGTTGGCCACCGCTGGCACGGATCGGGGAGGCGACCGAGGGCTGTTGTATGTGGCCAGTGCGGCGAGTGCACCGGGGTGCGGGAGTTGTTCTCCTGGTCGTGGCGACCTGGGGTCGAGCCGTTGTTGCGGAGCTGGATCTGGTCCTGCTGGAGAACCTTGCCGGGGCTGCGGTTGGGCTCCCTCGCTGCCATGTGTTCTGGCCGGAGAGGCTTCCGCAGGTTCATCTCTGGGAGCTGGCGAGCTGGGGGACGGAGGTGCCGGGGTTGGTGAATTGACCGCTGGTGGTCGGGGTGGTGGCGACGGAGTCCAGTTCATGTCCATCCGCGAGCCGTATCTCAGCATATTTTGGCGATGCTCTTCCCTGAGGATTGAGAGGAGATTCGGGTGGTACTCGGGCGAACGAGGAGCCGGTTGCTCGACTCGAGCTTGGTTGGGAGTAGGCTGTATCTCCCCTTGCTGCGTCGCGGGTGGTCGGGGATGGGGTGGTGGAGTCGCTGCCCTGTCCCTCTGCGAGCCGCGTCCGCCCCTGTTGCGAAGCATCCCATCCATGAAGGTTGAGATGGTTCCCACATGGTGGATGGGTGAAGGAGGAGCTGACTGCTCGACTCGTTGGCGGATCCAGGCCTGTACTTGGTCAGGCGTGGACGACACCGGGGATTGGGCCTCCCCTTGCTGCATGGCGGTGTGGATCCCGTCCATGGTATAACGTGACGATACGAGGTTTCGTACCGCCGGGGACATAAAATCCCGCAGTGTCGGGGGATGAGCCGGAGGATCCACGGTCGTCGGAGCATCGCCTCGCGGGGCGGGCGATTGTGCCCTCTCAGCGATGACACGCTGCTCGGGACGTGGACGTCTGTTGGCTCGGCGTCTCAGCCGATTACGCTGGTTCCTGCCGCGTCGTGAAGGCGGCTGAGCCCAGGGCGCGTTCTGGTTCGGGCCAGACGGACGCGGGGGATCGATCCAAACGACGTGCCCCGGTCGGCCTCACAAACCGGCAGGCCGGTTCGCCCTATCGTGGAAACGCCGTGCTCGGAACGTAGATTGGTCTTGCCCCGGATGGCGTTGGCAGCCATTCGGGCCACGCCGGAGTATGCTCTGGTAGTAGGTCCCACCGCGCGGTTGTTGAACCGCGGTGCCCAGCGCCGATCCCGATCGCTTTGGTCGTAGGGCCGGCCGGCGCGGTTGTCAAACCGTGGCGCCAGGCGTTGGCCTTGGGTCCAGTACGAGCGGAACGAGCGGTCGGGATGGTTCAAATTTCTACGCCGATAAATGTTGTCCGGAAGAGGGACTCTGTAGTTGAGCTATGTCGGCGTTAGGAACCCGCGGGCGTCCTAAGCCGACGAGTAATCGTGTGCGTGTGTAACCCGTCCGGATGGGTGATGCAAGAAGAACACAGCGATTTATCCTGGTTCGGGCAAAGAAGGGCCCTACGTCCAGCGGGGGG
>CM041631.1:30543499-30590058 GCA_023333625.1 Bothriochloa decipiens | reverse complement strand
TGTGTGTGTGTGTATTCTTCACTAATAGTTTTGGTGTGTGTGATTGTGTCTTTTTTCTTTCTTTCTTTTGATATTATCTGTATTTTTCTTAGTTGTGATTATCTATATAGTTTTTTTATAGCTGCCTGGCTGTTGTTTAAGTTTTTTTTGGCCTTTTGAGTGCGCCAAATCATTTTTTAGGATCTCTACTGATGCTTATTTTTCTTAGTTGTGATTATCTATATATTTTTTTTATAGCTGCCTGGCTGTTGTTTAAGTTTTTTTTTTGGCCTTTTGAGTGCGCCAAATCATTTTTTGGGATCTCTACTGATGCTTCTAGTTGATATGTTTATTTGAGTGTCTATATGTGTTTTTATTTGAGTTGATCTTTTTTTGTATTTGTATTTTTTTTCTTGGAATACATGCGTTTGCTAGCTTTGGTGTCTATGTGTGTGCATGTGTTTTTTTTTCTTATTTTGGTTTTTTAGGGACCACAAGAGTATGGAGAATGCATTTTGTTTTTTGCTTGTTACTGAAATTGGTGGGCTTTTTGTAAGTTTTATGCCTTCATTTGTGTATAAGCTAATGTTGCGTTGTTGAAGTAATGGATCGGTTTTGGAGTTTCTGGAGGTTTGATTTATGTTGTTTTTGGTTGTTTTGTGGAGTTGTAATGATCCATGTTTGGTGGGTTAAATGTATGCATTCAGCAGCATTCTAAGTTGAGATCTGTGCATCCTGTGTATTTTGTGTATTCTGTGTCTTGTTTCTTATTGTATTTTGGCATGATGAATTGATGTTTGTTTATGCTGAATTTTGGACCAAGTATAGTCTATTGGGTTCACAATGCCATTGCGAGAGATTTATTTTTGTGATTAAACTGGGTATGATCAACTGATAACTGATGTTTGTTCATGCTGACTTCAGAAATACATTCGGAGAGATTTTGAGATTGAACTCTTGTTGCTGCTCAGCCTCAGCAAATATTTTTTTTGGTGCATTGACTTAAGCTTACCAGTTGCTTGTGATGTACTATTTGGCAGCATGATGGCGCTTGTGGGGACTGGCATTGTGTTCTCGTGCTTCTCACGCGCAGCCGTGGTTGCCAAGCGCAAGGAGTACCTCTACCTCAGCAGGCTGCTCTCTTCGGGGCTCACCATCTTGCTCTGGCTGCAGTTTGCCACCTCCATCTTTGGCCACTCCACTAGCAGCTTTATGTTTGAGGTTTGTGGGCTGCTCATCTTCCTGAGGTATGTACTACGACACGCAGGACGGCAGGAGATCATCGAGAAGGCGCCCCACGGTGGCATGGACTATGTCAAGCATGTCCTCACTCTCTTCACTGACTTTGTGGATGTCCTTGTCCGCATCCTCGTCACCATGGTGAGCTCTGTTTTGGGATGGATTACCCACCCTTGTATATATGTTGTCGCGGATTAATTGGTGGAGTTTGTACATGACTTGTTTCTGCTGCCGGTGGTGGTGAGCCGGTGACGATGTTGGACAGACTGCCTGAACTGTTTGTGTGCCATGCACGCATGCAGCTCACGAACGCAGCTGACGAATTTGAGGACAAGAAGAAGAGGTGTTGAGCGGTGTCTGCCTCTCCTGTGCATGCAACACTAAAGTAAGGCATGGGCTGCCTGCTGCTACGAGTATTATAAGTTACTGGTGCGTCGAGAAATGGAAGCTCCCACATATACTAGGAGTAATTGGGGGTTTTGTGGGTTAATTCATTATGATGGAAGGCAGCAACATTCTTGAGTTGAGACATCAAACCCGTGTATTTTTGTGTTCTGTTAATGGATGTTGGGTTTAGGAAACCCGTTATGGGATCTTGACCTGTCTATTTTTATTTGACAGATTTATGTACGTTTTATCTGTCAGTTTTTTTCTCCGAGTTGCCATCTTCTTATTGGTCAAAATCTGACAGATTTTGACAAAGAAAATCTGTTGACAGATAGCTAGACAGTCCCTTTATTATTACATACTTGATGGTTTATATTGGCAACCAAAATTAAAATTGTCAAAGAAAACACTTAATGTTTTAATTCTTGGGCAATAAATTAATGTCATATCAGCTTAAGATTACGGTCGTCATGTTTCTATGCATTCGTATTAACAATGAATTATTTCTTAATTAGCTTCAGCTAGTTTCTTGTAAACGTGGGCGTGTCGACTCATCAAATTTACTATCTCACATGTCATATAACCTACCTATATCAGACTCAGCCTTTATATAAGATCCGTGATAGTAAGGTTGTTGTATGTCTCAAACTAAAGTTACCGTTGGCAAAGATCGGAAATCCCATATCAATGTTTATCGATGGTGTTTAACATTATCACCAACATAAAAAGGTAATATACCTTGATTCTGAAAAATTGTCTAGTTATTTCAGCCATCTATGTGCTATACATACGGCTCTAAGGCTAGTCTCAATGTACAGTTTCATGGCACAGTTACCAAGACTATAAACTAGGTAACTGAGCCAGATGAGTTTTATGAGGATAAAACTTCTCTCTCATCTGATAAAACTCTCTTATTTAATGACCCTGCCAACTCAGTAATTTTGCTTATGTGACACTCCAGTGCATGACACTCCAATAAAACATACATTGAGACTAGCCTAACCCAACTCTGATAGTGACTATAGTGCCCTTCTGATGACCCATAGATGCCCATAGGTAAAGCTACAGGCAACATACACTGCAAAGGGAACAAGGGAAGGATATCATTCCCACAATGGCCTTGTTTAGTTCCTCAAATTATGGATGACCGAATTTCTATTCTAGCATTATAGCGCACTATAACATTTTGTTTGTATTTGATAAAAATTATCAAATATTAACTAATTAGGCTCAAAACGTTCGTCTCACAAAGTACAACCAAACTGTTTAATTAGTTTTTGGTTTCATCTATATTTAATACTCCATGTATATACCGGTATTTTGATGTGACGAAGAACCTTCTTTTATACAGTAAATTTAGACTCACTGTGAAAAACACGCCCTGCACAATGCTCGAAGAGAAGCAGATACCGCAAATTAATTACGCAGCAGCCATGTTCCATTATAAAGTTACAACACAACAGTCTACGAAGGAAAAACAAGTACGATCCTCATCTCCCTCTTATTTACCACCACTTTGGCAGAAATCGCCATTATTTGCTCACGGTGTAGAGAGACGGCCGAAGATGCAGCTAAGTTCCGCGAAAATACAAAGGACCTAAAGCCAATACCCAGGAGAGAAAAAAAAAGATCCCTTTGTGTCTTAACCGGTGTTCTGGAGACCGGCTGCTATTCCCTTCATGGTCAGGATGAGGGTGTCCTCCAGCCCCGGTGCATACTCGCTGCCAGGGTTCAGCTTCACCAGCTCCGCAGCCGCCTTGGTGGAGTCCATGATATCTTTGGAGAGGTGGGGGCGCAGCGCCACATGGTAGTCTGGATCACGGATCCGCTTCAGGGTGTAGGCCTGGCAGACGTTCAGGGTGGTGACGTATGCGTCACGGAGGCGGAGCCGCTGCTTCAGGTAAGGGTCACCTTCCAAGAGATCCCTATGCCCAGCAACCTAAGAGAAGACCGAGTCAGAGTCCATAGTATTGTAAACGGCTGGAATGTTGGTGGAACAAAGTGCAAGAAATGTATCAATTTGTCTTTTGGACAGGACAACAGACCTGAAGGAGAAGCTTTTGGGTTTCTTCATAGTTGGCCCTCAGCTTCTCACCCAATGGCTGCAGTTCCTCAGAAACGAGGAGTTTGTCATACAGTGCAGCAATGCCGGGATTACCCTTGGCGAACACCATCTCCACCAGATCAATAGTGACTCTGAAAAACGGCCACTCGTTGTACATTTCCTGGAGCATGTGGAGGTTCCTGATGTCCTTCTGGAGGACATGCTTGAACGCACCTCCAAATCCGAGCCAGACTGGGAGGTGGAACCGTGTCTGTGTCCAAGCAAAGATCCATGGGATTGCTCGGAGTGACTCGATACCTCCGCTCGGCTTTCTCTTGGATGGCCTGCTTCCTATGTTCATCCTACCATACTCTGTTTCAGGTGTTGCCTGTCAACACAAACACCACAAAGTAAATATTCGTTATTGTAGGGTCAAATCAAATGCTTCGGTAACCATTTTAGTCAGGCTTGCAAAATGATATCGTTTCTGCAGTAAATCATTGTGCTACACTGATATTAACTATCGGGTCAGACCTATTTCAAAAGTTTATTTATTGATGTGGTATGACAATGGATGAGAACAAGGACTTACGAGGCGGAAATACTCGACGAAGCGTGGCTCTTTCAAGACAATGGACCGATATTCTTCAGTTGCCACAACTGCCATCTCATCAAGAAGGGCTCGCCATTCTGGCTTCGGTGCATTTGGTGGGTGCATGCCATGCTCCAGGGTTGCAGCCGTGAAACGTTGCAGTGTCCTAAAGCACAAGTGCTCCTCACCAAATGACTGCTCAATGACTTCACCTTGCACAGTGACCCGGAGTGATCCGTGGATCGTGTCTGGTGGCTGGGACAAGATGGCAAGGTGAGTGGGACCACCACCCCTTCCAACAGTCCCACCACGTCCATGGAACATCGTCAACTTCACACCGAAGTCCTTAGCAACCTTGATAAGCTCCTCCTGAGCTTTGTATAGCTGCCAGGCTGCTGAGAGGCGACCTGCATCTTTGCCTGAGTCTGAATAGCCAATCATGACCTCCTGCTTGCCATTGATCCTCTGTCTGTACCAATCAATCGAGAACAGTATGGCCAATGCAGCAGGGGCAGCCTCAAGATCGGCCAACTTCTCAAAGAGTGGGACTACTCTAAGTGGTGTCTTTACATGACACTCACGTTGGAGGAGCTCAACAGCAAGGACATCAGAAGGAGCTGTTGCCATGGAAATGATATAAGCCCCAAAATTGTCAGCAGGAAGCTCAGCGATAACGTGGAATGTGTCTAGAACATCAGCAATCTCCTCAGTCTTGGGAAGGTCTGGGCCAAACAGAGGGCGCTTGCCATTAAGTTCAGACAGTAGCCATTCTTGGCGGCGTTCTTCTGGCCAGTCACGGTAAGATCCTATCCCCAGGTAAGTAGTGATGGCATCAAGGACATCAGTATGCCTATCTGATTCTTGCCTAATGTCAAGCCTTACAAGGGAAAGTCCAAATGTGGAGACTTGACGCAAGAAATCCAGAAGGCTTCCATCAGCAATTACACGGTCACCACATGCAGAGAGTGATCTGTAACATAGTTCCAAGGGCTCCAACAGCTGCAAAAGATGCATCGACAGATCAGAACCCACTGAGGGAAAAAATCAATATTATTTTCTGAAGATTACTGATCAGTTCTCAACCTGCTCAACAGTTGTCAATGTAGCTTCCTCAGGAATATCAGAATGTCCACTGGATAAAAGCTCTCGTGACCGTTCACGTGTGTTGTAGAGTTTATCCCTGACATCACTCAGTATCACCCGATATGGCTCATTTGGAGGAACCTTCTTCCAAAACTCTACAGAAGAAATGAAGAAGGAAAAATCATTACAATGCCAAAAATATGGCCTAATAACAACAGGCCATAGTTAGAAGACCCAATGATGTCACTGGTAGCTACCTATGTAATGCTTGGCATCCTTCTTAGTGGAGCGATGCAGCTCATCAGCTCGCATGCGCAGCTCATCACTGCATCGCCACATAGACAACTGCAAGCATTTCAAGTAATCAAGTTCAATCATCTAATAGCAATGATGTTATGAACTACTCTGATTCTGAAAGTAATAGCAACCTCAAACATGAGATCCTCAATCTGAGAGCAATACAAGTTTGATGCCATCATCCTGGCAAGCAAGCAAACATCCCTGGTAACCTCTGGTGTCACTCTTGGATTTCCTGCATTTGTAGAAACATTGCTTTAGAATACAAAGGACAGAGGTGCAGATTGCAGACACAGGGAAAATGAATAGTCATCTTCCCAACCACTAGCAACAAAGATAATACTAGGTGCTGCAAATACTCCGTATTTAACAATGCCAAGAGAAGATAAGACAAATATGTAGAGATGTCACTCACCATCACGATCTCCTCCCATCCAAGAAGAGAACTGAATAAGAGGTGCATTGTAAGGAACACGCTCGTTAATCCCAATGTTCTTCAATGCAGTATCAACCCGGCGCAAGAACTTTGGAACACCCTTCCAAATTGTTTCATGGAAGTAGCTCATACCAGCACGCATTTCATCTTGGGGAGTGGGCTGTGTTCTTCGGATCTCATCAGTTCTAAATGCAGCTTGGATCTTCAAAAGAAAAAGATAGAGGAGTTCAGGAAACAAATTAAGAATCAATCCCTTTGGTCTCAAGCTTTCAAAGAATTCCATGAGTTGATAGTAATGAACATTAGACTAAAGTAAGTACCTCTCTCTGCAGAGCCTCATCAAGTTCCTGCTTATCATCTGGATTGATATCTTTTGAGTAGAGTTGAACCAAACAGTTGCGTATCCTGAGAAAAATGTTGGAATCAAGATGAAAGGCTACAAACGAAGTTGTGCATATTAACTACAATACACTGTTTGGAGAACTAACCTCGAGTGTTTCTGGAGCAGTGACCTCCTCACAGACTGTGTTGGATGTGCAGTCAAAACCAGATCAACAGTCTGGCTCTTGAGGGCATCAAATACCTCAGCAGGTGACTTCTTCAGGTCAACAACAAGCCTCTTAAGTGTTTCCTCAATGTCAGATTCTGTGATTGCCGAGTTCTCATCAGCAAAGTCCCCCTTCTTGAGCTTGATTCTTCTCCTGTATGCTATCTGGACTTCCTCAGCCAAGTTGGCCAAGTTAAGCATGTGCGAGAAAGACTTGGCGATCACAATAGAATCCCCAGGGTCCAAGCTTGTTATCATCTTCCCGAGTTCATCAAGCTTTTGCAAGTCATGTTTTGTTTCATACTCAGCAGCTACCTCATAGCATTCTTGAACCTAATCCGCACAAGGATTCAATTAATGACCATACATGGTTAAAAAAGAGAGAAAGAAGATATGTCGGTTTATAGATTTTATTACTACCATACTCAATCCACATACCAATTCCAAATAAATTTACATATGCTAAAGTATTGCTGCCAACTGGCCATGTCAAATAAATTTAATATGGTTAGTCACACTTTCTGAACAATGCAAGAACTTAGCCTTAATATGCCCACTTCAACGGAGGCTTTATTTTGATCCAAATTTTTTCATAGTTTGTCTATTCTAAGTGTCCATGTTCTAGCTGTACTTGTCACACGTTCTAGTGTCCGTGTTCTGTCAGGGAAGGTGCTAGAAAGAAGAAAGATGACAGGGGTTCACGTGCTATGAACTGAAATCAGCTGTAAAGTTAAGTTGCTGGACATAAAGTTTGTTTGTCAACTATGTGTTGCCATCCAAAAGGAAAAGTCGAGAAGTCAAAATATGACGTGGAATCTGCAGGCTTTTTTTTCAATCAATCAATCGGGCCAAAGTCAGTTTAATGGACCAGGAAAGATCCACACTGGTTACAGATGGATTTTCCACAGATGAAGTCATGTTTGTACTGACATGATTGAGAACAAAATCTGAACCATATCCGACCAATCAATCAAAAAATCGAGATGGTCAGTCTCCTTTGCCACTGAAAAAAGAAACCAATCTTTGAGCAATAAACAAAAAGAAAAACACTAGGAACGATCGATCTAACACCTAGTCATCCACTATGATTTATATTTTAGTGTAAAATACTATACTTGACAACACCAAATTAACCAGCAAATCAACCACCTTGTATTTATAAACCAGAAAGAGAAGTGTTAATCACTTAATCTGAAGTGTGGATTCTAAAGTCAACCACACTCTCGAGTACTACTCAAGCTGCGCTCTGAAAAGAATCACAAGAAAAGAAAAGAAAACAAAGAACAGAGAGGCATTAATTTCATGGCTTTTTTTACTAATACTTGTTTTCGCAAAAAAAAAATATTTATACTTGTTCACTGTTTTTTTTCTCAGGAAAAAGAAAACGAAAAGTAAAAATATATGGAAGATTAAATGAATAAAGGTAAAAATAACAGGTACAAGCCACAGGACTGAACTAGATTACTTGGATCCAACACAAGATTAAAGCTGCATCGCAAGCCCAAGCCAGTAAAACAAAAGATCAACAAGAAAGCAGCAGGAAGGTGGTGGAGGAGAGGTACCAACCATCTCCTTGAGGTCGTCGCCGTGGAGGTCCTGGAGGATGTCGAGGAAGCGGTCGAGGAGGAGGGCGTCGTACTCGATGAGCTTATCGTCCTCCGAGACCTTCCCGGGCACCAGCATCCGCAGCTGCGCGTCGATCGACGACAGCCGCTCCATCTTCGCCCCTAACGCCGCCATGTCGGCCTGCCCCCTAGCTAGTCCCAATGCAAAGCGCGCCGGCGGTGGATTAGGTTCAAGAACTGCAAGCAAGAACCAAGCAGGGAGGAGAGGAGAAGAGAGGTGGCTGCTGTGATTGCAGAAGGGCCGGATTCTGGCGGCCACTTTATAGACGGAGGAAGAGGAAGGATGGATAGCATTCGCAAAAGCATTTAGCAGGCAGGTCCAAGCGAATGTACGGGATGCACATTATTCTAATTTATTTTATATTATCGATCAATTTGCAGGGGTTTATCAGACTATCCGCGCTCTTCGAACTCTACATTCAACGTCTAAAACGAATATTCTATACTACTTAGCGAGATTTTTTCCTCTATATAATTTTCTTTCGCGCGCGATCCAACCTCTATACCAATTATACTATATTTTATTCACTCCTCTCAACTACCATCTTCTCTCTCCTCATTTTTTCTTTTTTTTTCTTTCCTTTCCCCTCCTCTTCTTCTCCGCCCGGCCCTCTCCTCTCTCTCACTTTTCTCCGCCCAACCTCACATCCGGCGGACGCGGGGCAGGAGAACCTCCGCCGGCACGGCGGAGCTCGGGGCAGCGGCGGACGCCGGCGTGGGCGACCTCGCGCTGCTCCTCGCGGGCGCAGGCCCGCGGTCGACGAGAGCGGGCGAGCGGCGCGACTAGCTCCTCCGGCTCCGGCGCGGGCGAGCGGCGCGGCCAGCTCCTCCGGCTCCGACGCGGGCGAGCGGGCGCGGCCAGCTCCTCCGGCTCCTCCTCCCTCTCCTCCGGCGGCCCCTCCTCTCCCGCTCCAGGCGGCGGCCCCTCATGCCTTGGGGCGCCATGGCCGCGAGCAGAGGGGGCCACGGGCTTCGACGCGTAGCTCGGCTCGACGGCGGCCTTCTCCCCCCGCACGGCAAGGGGAGGTCCGCGCCGCCGCGAATCGGGGAGGCACGGCGTGGAGGCAAGCGTCGGCCTCGGGGCGGCGGGAGCTCCCTCCACCGACGGCCCGACGAGCTTGCGGAGGAGAGGGAGGAGTGGGCCTCGACGAGCTCGCGGCGGCGCGTCGTCTTGGAAGGGGCGCAGGGGGACGCCGAAGGTGGGGAGCAAGGGGATCGCCAGCCTCGGGCTCGCGGAGCAGGGCAGTGCGCGGTGGCTCGATCTGCTCCACGCCATGGCACCTTTCCCCCTCCGACTCGACGCTCGCGGCAGGCACCGCGGCCTCCGCCGCCGCCCAGGCCATGGCGCCCGCCGACCCCATGCTCCACCGGCTGCCGCGACCCCTGCTCCACCGGCGAGGCGCCCGCGACCCCATGCTCCACCGGCAGGGCCCTCTCTCTCTCCCTGCTACTCCCGGCGGCTGCGCCCTCTCTCTCCTCGTGGTGGTTGCGACGTGGGCCCGCGGCAGGCATGCCGTTCGGTCCGTACGCACGCCACAGGTAGCGGGCGGAGGCCGGAACGCAACGCTTGCGGGCCTCTTTGCGTTCCCCGCTGCAGCGATTTTGAAACTGTAAAGCCCTTTACAGCTTGCTTTTGAGTAGCCGCTGCGGATAGTCTTACCAAAGCCAAGAACAGCATATACTGATCGAGAGACATCTGTACTGTGTGTCGATGTGGACGGCCACGATTTACTTTCCCATACGAGAACGGAGACAGTTGAACATGGGTGATGTGTTCATGGTCCACCGTTGAAATGGGAATTATGCACATTTGTTTGCGCTATTGGAAACACATTTTTTTTGCAAATGGTTATGTACTGCTCCCTACTACATTTTAAATTGCAAGTTGTTCTATTTCTATTAGATATATCTTACATTTTAATATTGTGTATATAATTAATTAGATGTATATTAGAAGCTATATTCGTAGAAAAGATAGAACAACTTACAATTTGTTTGATAGGCAACTTCTTTGTTTAGTGTTTGAATTGTCTCCAGGAAATTTGAAGCAATAGTTATACAAGGACAATTGTGATATGCATATGCAAAAAGACGGCCGCATCAGTTACATCAATGAAAGACCTTTCGATCGGACCAATTAGAACCATACATAGATCGTGTAGTTGCACTTTGCTTTCTTTACCTAGTTCGCGTCCGTCCAGCAAAGCCAAACTTTATGAACAGAAAAAAGGGTTTCCCTTTTTTCCACGTAGTAAATCAAAGCTCACATGGTTTGATAGAATTTCTCACAGTTTCTTTACCTTTTTCCTAAAGCATTTGTGAAGAACACGAGTAAAAGGTATTTATCCTTGTAGCAGCGCTCATATCTAGCTCCTTCACATAGTGTGAGCTGGGCTGAGGTGGTCGCTGCGATAATTTTATTACCTTTACGAGAGAGGATCGCACCCTTTATAACGAGCTCGTACACAGGCTTCTAAAGTCACACGATTAGCTGCTGCACAAGTTCATTTCTCCAAAGATGTCCTTAAAGCCACATAATTAGCTGCTGCACCAAGTGTATTTCCTCAAAGGTGTCCTAAAGTTTCATTTCTTTTTCATGTATTTTCTTATCAAGAGAAACATTATACAGTCGTTTTTAAGTTATTCTAATCTCATACAAACATAAAAAAATTACAATTATTCATCTATCGTTGGAATTTGTTCTTTTTATTTATGTAGAAGAAACATTTCTTCTGTCCCTTTAATATCCACTAAATTGATAACTAAGACACAAATAAACATCATCCTAGATATATTGCGGGCTTTGTTGTAACTAATTAGAAAAATTATCTTTCTTCTTATGTTATTCTTATGTATGTTTGATAAAGAAAACTTAAAAAAAATATATGTATAAACCTATTATGGATACGACACATGCATGTATCCCTAACTTCCTAGCTATATAAAGCGACACAGAGCCATTTGATTTAATACAACCTCTATAAACAAGAATACAATTTGAAGTGTGTTGTTGGTTAATATGTCTAAAGATTGATAAAAAGATATAGATAAAAACCATTAATATTTATGACACCAAATAATTAAGTACAAGTATAGTATTCTTGGGTTCACACATTGCTCCATATATTAGTTATCCTAAGTCAAACCATCATAAAAATTTGATCAAATTTGTAATAAAAAGTACTAACATCTCTATCACTTCTTAGAGGCCACTTCGTAATGTATCCAATGAAGCTCATTTCTTTCATAAACACTGTTGCTCTTCTTTGTAGACTTATCAGAAAGCAGGAGCGCGCATGAGGATCCTATTACAAATGCGCGGGTTGCACAACTGTGTGCCCTGTCCCAGATGACGCTCTGCCGGGATACATATATTTCAATATTTCAATACAGAGGGAGTACAAATAAACTATGTTAGAGACAAAATAAAGTTGAAACTTGGTAGTATATGGAGATGGAATTAATTTCTCAACGACAAACTTGTTATGAACAATATTTTTGTCCCGTGCAAGGAAACAAATTGCCACCTACATCAATCTTCTTCATCTATACGTCTATCTGTGGATCAATTTTTCTAACCCCTGTCAACGTCTCCAATATATATAATAACTTTTAGACCAACTATTGAAGTAAGCTATTACGTATACAAAAGAGTGGTCTACATCAGTAAACATGACCACACATGTGACGACCAACACCATGCGTTCCTGCATACCATAATTTGCCTCCTCCATTTTTCTTGGGACTCCCTGTGTGCCCTCTGTATTATATATGTACTGTATCATTCTTAACTACTATCAGCAGTCCAATAATTGTAGTTTGACTTAGGTTTAATGCTTTCTACGCTGTGATAAGCTTATACGAGCATAGCAACCTATATATAACTAGTAGCCAAAAGAAGAAGAAGAAAACTTCACCATTTCTCTGGGAAGTCCACATCAATCCAGCGACAGCAGCTGGCCGGATTAATATTGTTATTGATCTCCTAATTTCCTATCGATGTTTCCAAAATATTCGGATGTTCTCCCTTATTATATTTGGTTGCGTCCTACTTCCATTACCATTCTTTGAATTATATGTGCAATGCAATGGTTGTGACGGTATGCATGGCTGAATTCGTCCTTGATATATGTCATCAGCCGACTAGCTTCTTAAGTTTAGAACTCTTCTCCTTTCTTTTTCACCACTGCAAACCAGAGATCTGCATGACAGCTATCTACTACAGTACTATACACCTTTTGGGCCACCTTGCTTCTCAAATACTCAACCGTACCATAGAAAATAGTCATTCTCACTTTAAGAAAACTAAAATGTTTTGAAACTTTCATTAAATATACACAAGAGATTATTGCTTTTTATAGTGCATAATAATTATCATTGGACCAGCACAAATCCATGATCAGTTATATAATTTATATGCTCTACAAACTGCATTTGGCTGGATTTCTCGTGGTCTAGATATTTTCAAGCAATTTATGCGTTTAATTTGCTGGTCTGAGTTCATGGTGTAAATGACCAAATTAACAGATTGATTCACACATCCGAAGTGTGTCCAATTCAAGAATAGACAGAGATGCTTGGTTTAAGAAGGCTTCCCTTTATCCAAGGCATCTTACGATCCTAACCTAACGCATAATCTGTGCCTTTCTTATAGCACTAGCTATAAGAACAACCAAATAATTATTTTTCGCATAAAGTTGATCTGTAAGACATAACATGATAAGATAAGTTGATAAGAACATGGCCAGGCACACATAGTGATATTTATATCCCCCTTGGAATCAAGTACAATCAGTGTGAAAGAGAAAGGCAAATAATGCTCTTCTTTAATTTCGTGAGCATAAACAATGATGTGCATCGATCTTGCAACTTGTACCATGCCAAAGCCTACATGCTGAACAAAGGTGGACCAGATGTGCTTAAAGATTTGCTTTAGAACAAAGAATAGTGAATCTAAAAAAGAACAAAGAATAGTGGAGTTTTTAATTTTATTTAGCTTATTACTTGAGATGATTAATTGCAGCAAAGCTTGTAATAAATAACTACTCCATTCGTCCCTTTTAAACTGTCGTTCTTGCTTCCGAGAAGTCAAAACATATTCAACTTTGACCAAATACAAGAAAATACTAATATTTATAAGACATAATTAGTATTATCAGATAGATCATTAAATTAATCTATTTTCATAAAACTTATTTTAAAGATATAAATGTTACAAATATTTTCTAAAGATTTAGTCAAGCTTATGAAAGTTTGATCAATATGTTTCCCATAGTGTATAGCGATAGTAAAATAGGGACATAGGGAGTAGGGTTTCAATTCAAATTTATTAGGCAATATTCGATGCCATTAGTGTGTATTGGATCAGGACCATATTCTGCAGTACTCTAAAAAATTATTGCTTAAATCAACAAAATATTTAATGATAGCTGTGTTCAGAAAGGATATCCGAAGCATATTTTGCACCTTGCTATTATTTTCTTCCTTATAGATAGCTACTCTTGAAAAAGCCACAACATATTTTCTTCCTTAAGCTGTTAAGCACAAGTCTTTTCGATTTTGTCGCTTTCTTTGAACATATCAATATTGAGAAAGTGTACCGCTACTCTTGCCAAATCTTTCAACCAAAAAGGTCAGCAAAGCTTTTGCCATTTCCAAGCCGCAATATTTTCCATGCTTTTTACCTATCACATGACTTCTTATCATATAACAAAGTGTGTGATAGCTTATGTAGAAGAAACGGAAAGAAATGAACTTCTCTTCTTCGAATTTGGTCTCCGGAAGTCTTACAAAGTGGAAGGACAACTCATATCTATACTATCTCATACTCCTTACAAGTCTGCTTCAGCATTTTGCCTACGTGGAAGAGTGATGGAAGAGAGAGTAGAAAGAAAAAGGAAGGCCTAACTCTTGTTTTCACATTAGGTTCAGATGAATTGCGAGGTATGATCCTAGGACTCACCTAGGTGCTCATTCATCTTTCTCTCTTGCTCTCCTTTTGTCACATTAGCCAGTGTAGACCTAGCTGGCGTTGGCCCAACACAATGGGTGCAAAGGAGCGGTGCCTCTAGGCCCCAACCATAGGGGAAACCGTGATAGTCCGACATTAAGGATATGGAATAGCATGTTGGTGGGATTGAGGTAGCGTCTTCGACATGGAGAGGCATGTGCGGCGGCAATGGCCTAGCATGGAGGAGTGCTCACACGGCGGCTGCAGCTTGACATGCATGGAGGGGGCACACGAGAAGGCGTTAGTAAAGCTAATGCTCAACACCATGAAACTCTTAGACTGACCTTAGTAAAACTCCTTAGTAAAACTAATGCTCAGCACTATGAACAACGCGTCATAAAACTCTTCATGCGAGTTTCATTCGCAGAGTGATTGTTGCATCCAAATTTTATTTCATTATATTTTATTTCATTATATATATATGACATGGCAGTCTTGAAAATGACGCCATGAAACTCTAAACTTAAACTTAGACTGGTCTTAGTAAGCTGCAAATGAAAATCATTAAGAGGCTGATGCAAATTAAAACAGCCGGCCTATATATAAATGTATCATTGCTACTATCAGTATGGTGTAGTAAATACCAGCTGAACTGAATTTATTTTTTTGGACGGCAAGTACAATAACATGCATTTTGTGTTCGTTGTAGGGAACAAAAATCTACTTGGCATGCGCATAATAATTAAAGCAATGATGGTTGCCTAGTAGCATATTTAAAGCACAAGAATATAAAGACTTTTCCATATTATAACATTCTAACTAAAGTAGCGAATCGTTTTGCAGTTTTTTCCAAGCTACTAACCACGAAAGTTGTTGCCGTCCATGTGATCCAATAAATGAGACTCTTCAAAGAATATCCAAAGCATCTCCGTTCATTACGGAGACTTCCAGTAATCTATGTTGTTTCCTTCGAAGATGCCATGTTGAAAGAAGATCATATGCCCTTGGCGTTACGTGATTTGACTAATATTATAAGCAAGTGGTCACATGGATTGAGATGAAAAACTGTTGCTTCACATGGATTGCTTATCATATCAAGAGATAAGTTATAAACAGAGCTAGTTGTTGGTCAAACGAGGCAAACGATATGATTCAATGATTCAACGCTCTCTTACTTCGTTCTTGCTATTTATTTTATAAACTAGTTTGATTGGCTACGGAAAAATTGTGACTGCACACAGTGCAATTTCTCAATTAATTTTATGATATATTGTTAAGACATATAAAAGATCAATATGCCATGGCAAAAAAGAAGAGAGAGGATATAGTTATAGACCTAGGCCCTATTTATTAAAACTAGGGGAAGTCCCCGCTGAGGGAATTTGGAGACATGAATTTCAGATATGCAAAGACTAAATTAGTGGGATATTTAATTATGATACCGTAGAATGAGAATAATATTTGGGATCTTGAAAATCTCACTTGATGTCTTTTAGTAATAGTAATAATAGGAGTACGTAGTGGTGAGATGGGGAGGCGAAGCGCAAGTGACGTGCAATGAATGGCTAATATGTAAGTGTCTAAGTGACATAGATCGGTAGAAGGCCGGAAGCTAGGCCCTTTTTATGACATTATGACATAAGCAGAAGATGTGACGTAAGAAAAAGCTAAAAAATAGTCTAGTGGGCATTAGTTTTATAGAAGTTTAGGATATTAAAGGTTATTTCTAGGAGCTTTGGACTTCAGCTGTGAAACTTTCTAAAAACGAAAAAAAGCTATCACAAGTCAAAAGCTCACTTTAACTGAGCTTCTGGTTCTTTTGGCTTCCGAAGAGAGCTTTCTGGCTTTTGGAAGATCCAAAGCTCCTAGGAAGGCTAAAAAATGCCCTTACCATGCGTTTGAACGATATTTCTATTAATCCCTCTCAGTGCAGCAAGGTGGTTGTGGCACAGAGAGAAACTAACCACATCCACATCTTAATTAGTATCATGTGCTCTATTAGTCCATGGTGTCCCGTGCTTATTCCACTATTATGGCCAGGATTTGTAGAGATGACTAGTCATTATTTTTAGAGACGGATAGCCGCAATCTCAAGCTTTGTGTGTACCTCCCCTAGCTTAGCCACTCTACCCCCAATCACTAGTGACTAAAGAGTAAATATATTTCTTTTGTATTCACTTCACTAAAATTTAAAAGTGAATATTTGGTACCATAAACATATTTAAATAAAATATTTTGACTAGAAAGTTGTAGGTATCGTTGAGTACTATAATTTTGGTTTCAGACGTTTCTCCATGTGAGATCGTTTAAGACTTTAATTTCAAAATGTGAGAAACTCAAATAGAAAGTTCCTTGGACAAATAATTTCAAATAAAAAGGTTGTGTAGAACTTCAAGATCTACAACTTTGATTTTATGGTTTCTTCATTAGAGGCTGCTTGAACATTTGAATTTCAAAATGTGAGAACTTCAAACCAAAATTTGGGACTGTAGATTATTTCAGGTGCAATGTTTTAGATCCTTTCAAAATTCATAACTTTGGTTTTCTCTTACTTCTACATCTGAGGTCATTTGCAAATTCAAAAAGTTGAATTCCAAAATGTGAGATCAAGACTTCGCATTTCATCCAAAAGTCACCTTGTTATTTGATTTAAGAATAATCTACACTTCACACTGAATGGACTGACTAATTCCTTAGTTTTAACACAAGTACTTGCTTCTTCATCTATGCTCAATACCTAGATTTATTTCCTTGGTGGCCAAGATTTTGATTGCCCTTCATCTATGCTCAGTGCCTAGATTTATTTCCTTGTCGAACCCTACTCTATCATGCCATCCTCAAGTCAAGCCTTACTTCATATCAACAATAAATCCATTATTTGAAATCAATTTCTTCAATTTAACAATGTTACTACACATACAAAATTGTTGGTGACGATTTAATTTCACTGGTAGATCATTATATGTTCATTTTAACCGGAACCATTTTCACTGAGGATTGATAATATGGACCACTTTGTGAAAATATGTACCTCACTCCCAAGTGTGACCATGGTTTATAGGCATTTTCTTCATAACTTTAGGTGAACCATTTTCACTGAGGATTGATAATATGGACCGCTTTGTGAAAATATGTGCCTGACTCTCGAGTGTGACCATGGTTTATAAGCATTTTCTTCATAACTTTAGGCGAATCATTTTCACTAAGGATTGACAATATGAACCACTTTGTGAAAATGTGTGTCAGACTCCCGAGTGTGACCATGGTTTTTAGGCATTTTCTTCATAACTTTAGGTACAAACTGTTAGTGATGGCAAAATTCTCAACTTCATAGGTAAATACTACAAAATCTACTTCTTGTTTGGATGCACACGTATTCAATCCATCCCACATATATATTTTGGATTGGATTGGGGTGTAGTTGAACTAAGTTACACTTTAATCCACTCCAACACGCATGGATTGTATTGAATACGAATGCATCCAAATAAGACATTAGATATTTCGACTCCTACCCCATCTGAGTTCTACACAGGAGGTTTGGGTGAGTCTTCATTGATTTCAATGAAATACATGATAAAGTTAAGAGTCTAGCAATCTTATAGAGATGGGAGTGGCGGTGGTGGTGGGTGGTGCACGGTGATGGGAGTTTGTACTTTGCTAGCGTGAGAGCAATTTCAAGATATGGAATATATAATTTCAGTAGAAATATCCTTTAATAGTCTCTTTAATTAAATATATATAAATATAGACATCATTTATTTTGAATTTTTCACTTGCCAAAGATGGAGAGCAAGGATGGCTCTCTATTTTTTTTACAAGAGTGAGGATGACTCTCTAAGGTGCATACATGATATAAAAAAGCCATTGGAAGGTGTAAACATATAGAAAATATTTTCTTTGCTCAAATAACTCTCCAAATGATAATTTAGAAAATAATTTTAAGATAGACTCTTGGAGACGCCATGAATGACACATTATTGTTACCATGACATAAATAAAGACTTTAACATATATTCAATTCCAATGTTAGCAATATATCACACATTCAAAATGTTGAATGAATCCCCAAACAAAACAGAAGTTCGAATTCAAATTCAAATTGCCCATTTCAAAACGTGTCTTGCCGTGATCCAGTCCAGGGGCAAAACTGGCAAGCAGCACAATTGAGGGGGGACCCCAGGGTTTGTCGAATTGCCGTTCGGACTTCGGACGGTGATCCCTGTCTCTTTCTCCCTCTCCTACCGCCGCCAGCCCGCCACCAATTGCTGTGCCTCACCGCCGGCGACCTCACCGCCGGCGACGGCGCGTAACAACCCAGCCGTCCTCACATCCAAGTCTCCATCCGCCAGTGGCGCCGTCCCCCGATTCCGCTAGTGGCATTGAACTGCGGCAGAGTGGTGGAGATCCGTCCGCCCATGACCATTGACCCACCCAGCAGGCCCTGGATCGATCCGACATTCTCTTGGTAATTGATCCGCGCTTGCTCGGAGGAACGGTGCAGGGCGCAAGAAATGCAGAGGGACACCGGCGCTGGCGACCGGACGCCGGGCACCCCGAGCCCCACGCACGGTGGCCGCCTCAGGCACCGGAAGCGCTCCAACGAGGTGATCTGTTCTACCCTTCCATACAGAAATGACAAATGTCTCTGTTCCTGGATGTAGAGGTGGACTCATCTTGCCATCTTTGCGCATCCTTATTGCTTTTGTTTATATAGGTTCCCAGCGATGTGAACACGATTAATGGCGCCAACCTGCTCTTGAACGATCAGAACAAGTACAAGTCGATGCTGGTCCGTACCTACTCCTCACTGTGGATGATGGCCGGGGTCGTGTTCTTGATATATATGGGGCATCTCTACATCTGGGCCATGGTGGTGATCGTCCAAATCTTCATGGCCAAGGAGCTCTTCAACCTTCTCCGGAAGGCCAATGAGGACCGGCAGCTTCCAGGGTTCAGGATGCTCAACTGGTGAGGCGGTGGTAGGATATATGGCTGATTGGTTGATGCATTGGATGACCTGGTGTTTACATTTTAATCTGTGATGTGACAGGCATTTTTTCTTTACCGCCATGCTGTTTGCCTATGGCCGCTTCCTTAGCCGCCAGCTTGTTAACACGGTGACTTCAGATAAGTTGTTATACAAGCTGGTGAGCACGCTCATCAAGTACCAGATGTTTATTTGCTACTTTCTCTACATAGCAGGTAACTGTGACCATTTTATTTTTTTTCTCCAAACAATGGTCATGAAAATGTACAAGTTTACAACTTAAGGAACTTCAGTAGTTTATTAGTTCTTGGTTGGATAGGCAGGCATTGGACCCTGTAAGTTCAGACTGTCAAGGAAATTTGGTCCATTTCCCTTTTGGTAGATTTGTTTAGAACTGTAGGCTGGAGTAGGTAGTGCCATCAAATCTTCCCTCGTTCTCCTGTTCAGGGTATTCGTTTTAGTTGTTTCTGTTTATTGAGTAAAGGTGGTTTTATTATGCTTGTTGAGTGATGGTGGTTGGGAAGGTTTGTTGGTCCCTGCACCCAAGAACCAGGTGAGCAGCAAGCTCACCTCCTCTCTCCCTCTCACCCTGAACCAAGGTAGAAGAAGAGCCTTGAGCTCAGCGCACACACACACACTCTGTTTCTGGTTTCAGCGTTGGCTGAAACAAAACAGGAGCACTGTAGACCAGCCCCAACCAACTACAACCAGCTATAACCAGCTGAAACCAGCAGCTGTGGACTCGAACCTGGACTGAAATTGTGATATGGCTGAACTGCTCAGGGCTGGTGCCCTTTACCTTCTATTTATAGCTGAAAGCAACTACTTACAACAGCCCTAGTGGCCTTCCTAGAAGTTACCTAAGTAAAGACCTTGACTGCAAGTCAAGTCTTCAGCCAGTTTCCAGGAAGTTGCCACTGCAGTAGCAAGGAAGCTGCCTATTTATGCAAGCATTGACCTAATGTCAATCCTGCTACAGGAAGAGAGATTTGCAGCAGATTACATCTTACAATTCTTCCCCTAATCCTGCTGCTAATCCTCGCAAAAAAAAACTCAGCCATGCCAATCATCTGCCTCAGCTCTAGGAACCTGAGACGCCCGAGTGACTTGGTGAGAATGTCAGCTAGCTGTCTGCCGGTATCGACGAACTCAATGACGATTTGCCCTCCATTGACGCAGTCCCGAAGAAAGTAGAACTTGATGTCGATATGCTTGCTCCGGTCGTGGAGGACAGGATTCTTCGCCAGCGCAATGGCCGGCTTGTTGTCCACCTTTAGCGCTGGTGGGCGATGTTGAGTAAGCCTGTCAGTTAAGCTATCAGTAGATTAGTTCATTTCCTGTTTCAGTCATTAGCTATGTATCGCCCTTGAGCTGATCATGATCAAAGCCATGAGCTTGCTTGGCAGCCAAGGAGCCTATGATCAAAGCCATGAGCTTGCTTGGCAGCCAAGGAGCCTATCTTTACCTACTTTATGCTTTATGCTATATGTTGTAGGAATATGCTCTATGTGCATCTTGTATTCCAAGCAAACCTTTATCCTATATAAGAAAGCAAACCCCAAGGGGTCATGGTGCCTTTGGCTCACCAAATTTCAGTGTCTTTTGCCAACAATTGGTATTAGAGCTAGGTTTCCAGAGAGCCAAAGTTACCCCTTTCCTTCCCTACCCCTGTTCTTGCTGTTGCCATGGCCACTTCGGTTGAGCGCGGCGCCGCTGCCGCCAAGACCGTCAAGGACGGTGCTGAGGATGCCGGTGAGGGGCTCCAGGGCGACCCCAACAGCCAGGCCGCGTGCTTGAAGGCAGCAGAAGACGCTGCAGCGGCGGTGATCCAGGCAGCGCGGAACGCAGCAAAGGCGGCTGAAGCTGCGGCCTTGACGGCGCAGAGGCTCCGGGCGGATATCGCCGCGGAGAAAGGAGCAGAGGGGAGCGGATTGAAGGAGGGATTCGTCCACGGTGCGTCGCCTGCGAGGGACTCGAGGAGCCCTCGTCGCAGGCCTTGTGGCTGTCAAGACTACTTGCAGAGCTGCTGGGAAGGAAAGTGGAGGTGGTGGAACTCAGGGTTGACAACAAGTCAGCATTGGCCCTGGCAAAGAACCCTGTCTTTCATGATAGGAGTAAGCATATCAGGACCAAGTACCACTTCATCTGTGTTGAAGCTGGCAGCATCAGGACTGAGTTCACACCTACAGCAGACCAGCTTGCAGGCATCCTGACCAAGTCCCTCGGCAAGGCCAAGTTTGAAGAGATGAGGGGAAGAATTGGGTTCAGGGAGATCAGCAAGTTGAAGATCTGTCAGGCTTAGGGGGAGAAATGTTGAGTAAGCTAGTCAGTTAAGCTATCAGTAGATTAGTCCATTTCCTGTTTCAGTCGTTAGCTATGTATCGCCCTTGAGCTGATCATGATCAAAGCCATGAGCTTGCTTGGCAGCCAAGGAGCATATCTTTACCTACTTTATGCTTTATGCTATATGCTGTAGGAATATGCTCTATGAGCATCTTGTATTCCAAGCAAATGTTTATCCTATATAAGAAAGCAAACCCCAATGGGTCATGGTGCCTTTGGCTCACCAAATTCCAGTGTCTTTTGCCAACAGGCGAGCCTTAACGCTGGTGAGCTCACCCAACAGCCTGCGCAGCCAGACAACTTGGCACGTCGCGGTGGCCGCTGCGACGTACTCCGCCTCACAGGTCGATAGCGCCACCATCTTCTGCTTCAGCGATTGCCAGGCTATCGGCCCGAGCCGAGGAAGACGAGCATGCCGGAGGTGCTCCGCCGCCCATCCACGTCGCCTGCCATGTCCGCGTCGCTGAACGCCGTGAGCTCTGGCTCACCTTCACCGGACTTGGGCGGCGCCTCGCTGAAAACCATCAGCTGCAGCCCACCGGCGCTTGGGGAAGCCGACCGCCTGATCAAGTGAGACCTTGATGTAGCGCAACAGCCTCTTTACCGCCGTCCAATGGTCCTCCCGAGGATCCTCCATGAAGCGGCTCACGTATCCGACCACGAACGCGATGTCCGGCCGAATGTGAGTGAGCCACCGCAGCCCGCTGACGATGCTCCGGTAGCGCGTCGCGTCCACCTTCGCCACTGTGCTGCGTTTCGAGAGCTTGATCCTCTCCTCCATCGGAGTCGCACATGGCTTGCAATCCGCCATGCCCCCGCGCTCCAGCAGCTTCTCCACGTAGGCGCGCTGCCCCAGCGTGATGGAGTCCCTCCCCTGCTTCACCTCAATGCCAAGGTAGTAGGAGAGCGCGCTGAGATTGCTCATTTTGAAATGAGCCGCCATATTGCGCTTGAATGCGTCGATGTCCTACGCCCGCGCTCTTGTGACGATCAAGTCGTCCACGTACACGCCGACGATGAGCTCCTCCTTCCCCCGTTGTCGCGTGTAGAGCGCGTGCTCCGTTGCGCAGAGTGCGAACCCGAGCTCGCCCATGGTGGCGTCGAGCTTGGCGTTCCACGCCCGTGGGGCTTGCCAAAGCCTGTAGAGCGCCTTGCGCAGCCTGAGCACCTTGTGCTCTGCTCCCTTCATGGCAAAGCCCGGAGCCTGCTTGACGTAGACCGTCTCTGCCAGCTCGTCGTTGAGGAACGCTGACTTCACGTCGAGGTGGTGGACGCACCAGTCCTTGGCCACTGCTAGCGCCAGCAGCAACCGCACCGACTCCATGCGTGCCACCGGGGCGAACACTTCCTCGAAGTCGATCCCCTCCGTTTGCACGAAGCCACGGGCGACGAGCCGTGTTGTGCTTGACGATGGCACCGTGCTCGTCCCGCTTCACCTTGTAGACCCATTTTAGCCCAATCGGCCGGCATCTCGCCGGCGGATCTACTAACTCCCAGGTCCGATTGGCCTCGATGGCCTTCATCTCCTCCGACATGGCTCGCCGCCAGTTGGCATCGCGTTCCGCCGCCGCGAATGTCGCGGGCTCCTTATCAACAGCAGCTCCGGGTCGTCGTCGAGCAGCCGTGCTGCCAGGCCCGACGCTTCTGCCTCGCCGATGACGTTGTCGATCTGGCGAAAACGCACCTCCTCACCCTCGTGGATGCCTTCCACGAACTCCGAGATATCGGATGGTGGTGACATGAACTCAACCGCCGCTGCTGCTGGGGTCCCCTGTTCTGGCGAAACAGGGAGACCTGCGGAGGCGAGCTTGCCGCAGCTGGACTTCTCAGCTCCACCTCTGTAGCCGTGGGCTCCTGGCCCGTGCCTCCGACTCAGCACCCGCCTTGCCGCCGCCGTGGATGACCATGTGCTCGATGGTGAAGGTGTCGCCGATGCCGTCGGCGCCACGCTCTTCCCCCGTTGCCGGCCCATCCCACTTCCATGTTGTTGCCTCGTCGAAGATGACGTCCCGGACCCCAACACCTTCCGCCGATCGGGTCGTAGAGCCGGTAGGCCTTGGACCCCTCCTCGTAGCCGAGGAACACCATCTTGGTGCTCCTGTCCTCCAGCTTGCAGAGGCCCGGCTTGGTGGCCTTCACATGGCCAATGCACCCGAACGTGCGCAAGAATGCTACGTTCGTCTTGTGCCCATGCCACGCCTCGTAAGGCGTCTTCTCCTTCAGGGCCTTGGTGGGCGTGCGGTTGAGGATG
This sequence comes from Bothriochloa decipiens, assembly GCA_023333625.1. Classification (NCBI taxonomy): domain Eukaryota; kingdom Viridiplantae; phylum Streptophyta; class Magnoliopsida; order Poales; family Poaceae; genus Bothriochloa; species Bothriochloa decipiens. The sequence continues at coordinate 30,566,295 of CM041631.1, read as the reverse complement.
AACACCGCCGTGCTCACCGCCTCGCCCCAGAACTCCGCAAGCATCCCCTTGGCCTTCATCATCGACCTCGCCATGTCGACTACCGTCTGGTTCCGCCGTAACACCACTCCATTCTGCTGCGGCGAGTACGGTGCCGTGAGATGGCGGCCAACTCCCTCGTCCGCGCAGTAGGTGGCGAATTCCACCGCCGTGAACTCGCTGCCGCGGTCAGTCCGAAGCACTCGCAGCTTCTTCCCAGACTATGGCTCCGCGCGCGCCTTGAAGCACTTGATTGCCTCCGCCGCCTCATCCTTGCCCGTCAGGAGTTGCAGCCACATGTATCGCTGCAGTCATCCACGAGAAGAAGGAAGTACCGCCGGCCGCCGTGTGTTGCCAGCGTGATCGGTCCACAAAGTTCCCCATGGACCTGCTCGAGCTCCTCCTGCGCGCGGTACTTGGCTGCCTGGGGGAACGACAGCCTCCTCTGCTTCCCTGCCAGGCAGCTGTTGCAGAGCTCGTTGGCGTGCTTGATGTGCGGCAGCCCGGTCACCATCTTCCCGAGATGGCCTAGAGCGTTGAAACTCAGGTGGCCGAACCGGCTGTGCTATAGCCATGACTCCTCTGTGCATGCTGCCGCGAGACACACCGGCTGCTCCACCTTCAAGTCCAAGAGGTAAAGCCGGTTACGGGAATGCGATACCTTCACTAGAAGGCGCCGTTCCCGGTTCCTGATCCATAGCACGCCGTCGCGGATCAACACCTCCGCACCGCGCTCGTCAAGCTAACCCAGGCCGACTATGCTTGAGCGCAGCTGTGGGATGAAGTATACATCCGTCAGCGCGCGATGCTCTTTGTTTCGGCACCGGAAGAGGACGGTGCCTTGGCCGTGGATGACAACCCGCGACCCATCACCGAACTTGACTGAACCGGTCTTGTTCTCGTCGAGGTCAGAGAAGGCGGCGTGGCAGCCCGTCATGTGGTTGCTCGCGCCAGAGTCGAGGTACCACCTCTGCTCCAGCTTTGTCGCCGACTGCGCCCAGATGGACTTGCGCACCCGGCTCGTCAAGTTCGACGGCCTGCGGCGCAATCCTCCGCTCCGCCTCCGCCTCCCCTACTTCGCCTTCCTGCAGCGCGCAATACTCACCCATCAACAGCGCGTGTTCGTCGTCGTCGCTGTCATCCCGAGCCAGGTGTGCCTCCTTCTCCGGCTTCCTCTCGGGCACTCCCGCGCCCAGTGCCCCACCTTCCCACAACGCCGGCACGCGTTCGGATCGGTGTACTTCTTCTTCTTCTTGTCCGCCGGCGCCTTGCCGCGCTGCTTGCTGCCTTCGCTGCCGCGGTCACCACCGCCCCGGCTGGAAGAGCCTTCCCCGGACCTGCGCTTCTCCTTCATGCGCGCGGTCCACTCCTCCTCTGTCAGCAACAGCCGCCTTTCACCTTCTCCTGCGGCGCCGGCGCACGATCCTCCACCGCGCGCAGCCGCCCCGTCACATCCTCGAGTGAGAGTGTGGACAAGTCCAGCATCGTCTCGACGGACAGAGCGAGCTGGGTATACTTGGGCAGCACAACCCGCAGGAGCTTGGCCACCATGTCCTCGTCGTCGATCGGCTTGCCATAGGTGGCCGGCTGGCTCGCCAACAACTGCAGCATGAGGGTGAAATCCTCCACGGTCTCCCCGGACTTGAACCGGAGATCGTCGAATTCCCGGCACAGCTGCTGCGCCTTCGCCTTCTTGGCTCGATCCAAGCCGATGCGGAAGGACGCCAACATGTCCCACGCCTCCTTCGCCGTGTTCTTCGCACCGATGGCCTCGTGGTACTCCACCGGCGTGGACGCTAGCAGCGCCTCCATGGCGCCCACCTCCACATCCTCACCGGCGCCACTGGTTTCCACGGCGTCCCAGCACTTCCGAGCGCGCATCTTCCACTTCATGTGGACAGCCCACTCGCCGTAGTTGGTGCGGGTGAGCATCGGCCATGATGTGCCGCTCACCTCCCGCACCGTGCGCACCTCAACCCGGGGCTGGTCGACCGGAACGAGGGACTTCTCCTTGCCCTGTCCAGCCGCATCCCCTGCCCGAGCACCAGGAGCACCAGCACCAGTCCCTGACATTGCCGGCGGTTAAGCGCAGCGATGTGTACGGCTCCGATACCACGTGTTGGTCCCTGCACCCAAGAACCAGGTGAGCAGCAAGTTCACCTCCCCTCTCCCTCTCACCCTGAACCAAGGTAGAAGAAGAGCCTTGAACACACAGTTTCTGGTTTCAGCGTTGGCTGAACCAAAACAGGAGCACTCTAGACCACCCCCAACCAGCTATAACCAGCTGAAACCAGCAGCTGTGGACTTGAACCTGGGACTGAAAATGTGATATGGCTAAACTGCTGAGGGCTGGTGCCCTTTACCTTCTATTTATAGCTGAAAGCAACTACTTACAACAGCCCTAGTGGCCTTCCTAGAAGTTACCTAAGTAAAGACCTTGACTGCAAGTCAAGTCTTCAGCCCTAACTAGCTACCAGGAACTTGCTCTGCAGTTTCCAGGAAGTTGCCACTGCAGTAGCAAGGAAGCTACCTATTTATGCAAGCATTGACCTAATGTCAATCCTGCTACAGGAAGAGAGATTTGCAGCAGATTACATCTTACAAGGTTGTGTATGATGTGACTGTATAATGCAATATAATCCTCTATGTTGGTCTCATTAAGTTTGGGTCCTTAAGCACTTAAGCTTTTATAGCACGTAAATTCTTAAGCTGTTGTTTTTATAAATAAATGATGCAAATGCATTCTCATAAAGTTTGAAAATTGCTTGCTTGTTGCCACCATACTAATTTATTTACTATCCAGGTTTTGTTTGGTTTATTATCACACTAAAGAAAAAGGCATACAAGTACCAGTTCAGTCAATATGCATGGACTCACATGATCCTTCTCATGGTATTTGCCCAGTCATCTTTCACTGTGGCAAACATTTTTGATGGAATATCCTGGTAAGTTTGCATCTTACAGCATGCTTTAATGCTTTGATCTGATAGTATAATATGGATGCCAGTGCTATGCTTGAACGAGATGTAGTTATGAACAGTGGCGGAGCGTGACACAAAAGCAAGGCGGGGGGGGGGGGGGGGGGGCAATTTATTAGCGATGAGATATCCAGGCGAGTTGGTGACGCTGCAAGCCGTTGCACCTTCCACATTGGCATGCTTGCGCCTAGCACAACCGTGCCTAGTTGGCCTTTGCTTGCTTGGCTCAATATAGCTCTGTTAAATTGTTGTGCACGGAACATCCTCGCATGCAAATCAACTGGGCGTCTAGGCCTACGGAAGTAACGGAACCACTTACATGAGTAATCAGTTATGTGAGGGGTCAAAGACCTGCATGCAGGACCTTCTAAACTCATACCAAAATAGAAGACATCTAAAAATCTGGCCGGAGTACATCATGCTTGCAGTGAAACTACCGTAGAGGGGCGGGGGGGGGGGGGGGGCGGGTTGCGGCGCCCAGTTTGGCCATAACTACGCTCCGCCTGTGGTTATGAATACCAGCTTAGGAGCCTGAAATGTTGTTTACATCCTACAGTCATGAATACATGGTATTTTGGACAAACAAAACAAATTATGGCATGTATTCATGACTGGAGGGTGTACCAATTTCTACTTTATGCTTGTGTTAATAATTTTGCTCATAAAATTTTATTGATGACTTAATGAGACCTGTAAGAGATTAGCTGCAAAGTTACTTTCATGTACCAAGCAGTAGCTGAATGATTACGGTGATGTTTGTAAATATGTATGGATCCAAAACAATATTAATACAGGCTATTCTGTTTATTCTTGTGACCTGAAGTGCCAATGGAATGCAGCATCAACTTATCTTGTTTAAAGAAGAGGGAAAAAGCGTTTATCTGCTTTTGTACTGATCTGTTTTTAAGATCTTCATACCTACTGATTTTTTCTTTACTCCATTTATTTATCTTCATTTAGTTTTGCATATCATGTTGAGATTGTGCACTTGCCAAACTACACGATTGGTATTGATAAAGCTTGGACAGCTAAACTATGCCTGGATGTTGGGTGGGGGCGGGGGTGCATTTCTCTGGGGGTTGTTACTATTTATTTGAAATCTGATTCAGGTCGGACATTCAATCGGCCCCTATGTGATTAGTTGTAAGGCTGACATAAAGATGATGCTTTTGTAGGTTCCTCCTCCCAGCTTCGTTAATTGCTATCAATGATGTTGCTGCATATTTCTTTGGATTCTTCTTTGGGAAAACACCACTGATCAAGCTCTCTCCAAAGAAAACATGGGAAGGATTTATAGGTGCATCAGTGACAACATTGCTTTCTGCATTTGTGGTCAGTAAATACTTACTGGCCTTCTAAAATTATCTCTGTTTGCTATTGCTAACCAATGTCCATGTAACCAAAATATGTGGTGCATAAATATCTTTGTTCAATGTTTTTTTTGGTTCCCTTCTTTCTGCAAATGTTGGAGATGCCTGCTTATTTGAATTATGAACACTTATAAATTGTAAAATTTTCAACATCTGCATGTCCTGTGGCAACAGTTTTTCTGTAGGGCTGGAAAATGGTTGGGGGGGGGGGGGGGTGTTGTTTTGTTGCTGCCCCAGCCTGCCGCACTGCAATTGGGCATACTTTCTATGAAATTTTAGTCAAAAAAAGATGTATGCTTGAGGGTGAACAAAAAGCTCCAAATCTTGTGTTTGAAAAAACAACTGTTGATCCTCTTATCAAATGAATGTATCTGTGATGATTTCATTGTAGTGTGTTAACTGGTGAGTGAGATTGTGCATTTAAACGTCTTACTTGTATGTTTGCTAATACTTTTTAAAATAATTGGGTCTAGCATTATTAATTTAGTTTTCCTGTTTTGGCAGCTTGCTAATTTCATGGGCCATTTCCAGTGGTTGACATGCCCAAGAAAGGTATAGTTCCTCTTGGATGACTTTTTCACTTGCCATTGCAAAATTTCTCAATCCTGTATTTCTCGGCTCTGTCATTGACATATGGGCCCAGGTCCATATGTTATAGACATACCAATGGTGTATCGAGCAATTGTAACAGTGGTAGCTACCTTCTTTGTCATAGAGAAGTGTATTTCTAGTGAGCTTACCTTATTTCATTACTCTGTCTTTAGGATTTGTCAACTGGATGGCTTCATTGTGACCCAGGTCCTATGTTTACACCAGAAAGTTACGATCTACCAGGATGGATGCCACAATGGGTAAGCAAGCAATTCGAGCCTAACTCAAAGTCTCAATTGGAAACGGTTGGATTCCATCTGTTCTAGTTGTTGCTCCAATTTGTTGATTGGTACTGTACAGTTTCCATGGAGAGAAATTGCAATTATGCCCGTTCAATGGCATGCTTTAGCTCTTGGCTTGTTTTCTTCAATAATAGCACCCTTTGGTGGCTTTTTTGCAAGTGGCTTCAAGAGGGCATTCAAATTTAAGGTACTTATTTTGTTTGGAATTATTTGTTGGAAACACATATCACCCTCAAAATCTCATTATGTTTATGCATTCAGGATTTTGGGGACAGCATACCTGGTCATGGTGGATTTACAGATAGGATGGACTGCCAAGTATGTACTTTTTAACTTGATTTTGTAACAAAAGGTTACACATTTATTGGTGGTGATTTTGAATGGGTTAAATCGATCTGTGAATGCACCTGCTAGTTTGCTTCTACTCTATAACATATTTATTGTGAATTGGTGATTAAAAAAGAACGCGTCTTTATGTATGATCATAAATAGTTTTTTTATTGGGGAATCAGGCTTTGCTGCCAATTCCAGACCTTAGGAAAAGTATGTAGTTATGCTCGTTCTCTCTGCATGCAGTTCAGACTTCAACTGTGCTTTTTTTTTAAAAAAAAAATTGTATATGGTTTGCAATGTGAAATCTGGTAGTTTACATAGTGTTTTTTTTCCTTTTCTTTTCTTTATTTTTCCTTTTTTTTCTGAGAAACTCCAAAATATGCCTTGCAGATGGTCATGGCTGTCTTTGCGTACATCTATTACCAGTCATTTGTGATGGTACATGACTTATCTGTTGAGACAATCCTTGAGCAGGTAATCTGGGTTTTGCCATACCTGTATGCTAACTTTGGTTTCTTTGCTCCATAAAGATATCTAGGTGCTAAACAGCATAGCCATCAATGCAGATACTACGGAATCTGACCTTTGAGGAGCTGCATGAGCTGTATGAACAGCTAGGCAAGTTACTAGTGAGAGCGAACTGATCGTAACAGGGACCCTGTAAGCACCTAATCCAAAAGGATAATGTGCAGCGCTTTTGAGGCCTTGCTTTTGTTAATCTTATTGTACAGCCCTAACACCCCTAAAAACGAAACAAAGAATCACAACGCTGACAGGGATTGCATCATTGTATGATGTTGGAATATACAGCTCCTGTGCTTTTCAGAGATTTGTGTCACCTTTTTCCTTCCCATTTGCATCTGTTGTTACGCATGTTGCTCCACTAAAAAACCAGCTAACGCTGTTTTCTCGTGTCGAAGGTACTTGCTATTTGGCAATGCGTTTCCAACTGTCAGTGTCTTATTCACTAGTACTAGTAGTGCGCGATGCATCCATGGCATCGTGTTGCGTCAGTGAACTGATGCTGGTAACCATGGTGCTTTCTATTTATATGTATGTACATATATATATGGATATATCTTTTGGTCCGGATGTCTGGCCCAAAGCTGCGTCCGGACTCCGGACGTAGCTCCCAGATGTCTGATACACGCAAGCGGAACTGTTAAATCCCACGTTCCTCAACAACATCGTTCATCTACATGATTTTCTTAGACTATCTGTACTCGTAATCCTCTAAATCTATCCTCTATCTGTCTTAGTCATCTAGATTTCTTCCTCTATATATATTTTTTTCGTACCCATCATTCTCTGTATTTCATACTTTATACTAACTACTATCAGTGGGGTCTATTTGTAATTTTATCTAAATATATCCATATGAGATCTTGTTTTGAAGGATTTATTGTAACGAATTCAATGGTGTAATCGGAATTTAATTTGGTTTTTTGATTTGTGAGTTATAATATTTTTTAGTTAGTTAAAACAGTGGGGCCCACACTGCATGCTCTCTCCACTTTTTCCCCTCCTCTCTCGCGCGCGTAGGACGAGCTCGGGCCCCACGCCTAGGCGTAGCGTAGGTTTCGTACGTGCGGTAAATTTGGCATGCGCGCGGCCGTCCGGTATCTTAGCGTATCTTTTATAGGCGAGCGCTGCAGCAAAATGCTCCACTATATGCTATACCGGCTCCTTGTACAGGAGCCAGTGCAATCAGTCTTATGTAACAAGAGCACGCCTGATGCTGTGCACTGTCTCCACCATGACCTGTTTGTTGCACCGCACCCCAGCCTATCTGTCGCTTACCAAGATTAGGGGTACCCAAAACCAACGATTAAAGGAAGCAAACCCCCGAGAAATCTGCAGTATCAACCCCATCAAAAATCACACCAAAACTCCATCCATACGAGTACAACGCGATCAGGCTTAATTTACGCTCATATGGCGATGCGGGGCTGCCCTCGACCGCGCCCCGACTCGTACGAGCCCCGCTCGACAGGGGGCCTCGACGATGGGGAATCCTCGATTCGTACGACCCAGGGTCGAGCCGGTCGACCCTCCCTCACCCACCTACTCGCAGACAAAATTCAAGGCATTTAATGTAACCACCAACTACTTCCTACCTACATGGCTATAGCGCCGATGGCAGGAAAGCTATACTGGGGTCAAATCTTACATTTTACTGCCATCCCGGGATGGGTGGTCAAAACCTTCATTGTGTACACCACGCCGGGCACTGTTCCACCTTCGATGCCCCCTCGAGGCACAATACGACAACCACCGCGCTATGGGTTTCCTGGGGCTCAGCCTTATCTGTTCCTCGTCGACCTCCTCCGCTATGTCCCGACCAGGCCTCGAGCGTCGCCGGTCAACACCCGTACGACAACAACAGGGGATCACACGTCCACCACGGGAGCCAGAGTCTTTCATCGTCCCATCACCGACATCATCATGACGCTCCAAGGATGGTCGGCATTTACAGGAACACGTCGCTACAGCAAGCTCCACAGAAGTCGTTCCCGCCTTCTCTTTCAAGGCACCTCCCTAGGGTTTCCTGTATGCCTTAGCCTCCCTTTGAGCCTATAAAAGGGGATGCCATGGCTATTACTAAGGCATGAGACACACGACACTCAAAGGCAAAAGCTAGTAGCTCTAGACTTAGGCATTCTGCTCTCTTGAGATTAGCATCTCAAGCAATCTCCACTTTCCCTCGCTTGTAACCCCTACACAAGCACTTCGGTGCAATGAAATACAATACTCTCTCCCCCGTGGATGTAGGGCCTTCTTTGCCCAAACCAGGATAAACCCCCGTGTATTCTCTTTGCATCACCATCCGGATTAGGGAGCACGCAGCACAAATTCACTCATCGGCTTAGGGCCCCTGGGTTCGAACACTGATAGTTGGCGCGTCAGGTAGGGGGGTCGCTGCGTGCTAGCATCGTCTTCTCACCATTCTTGCAGATGGCTGACCCCGAGCGTCCACTTTCGTTGGCCACGGTGATCTAGTTTGGGAGCTTGGAGTTCATGTCTCTTGGCTACGGCTACGACATGGTCCTCCTCTCGCTCAGGCACCCAACCGACCACGACTACGAGACTCCGACGTCATCATGGCTTTCCTCTCTGGAACTACGTGCAAGGAGCTGGTCCGGGAGTTGGGCCGCAACACTCCAAAGACCGCCAACAAGCTGATGGACATCATCACCAACTACACTGCCGGCAAGGAGGCGGTTAGTGCCATCTTTGGCGACGGCCAGGACAAGGAGAAGCGTAAGGATGAGGACCTAGAGAGCTCTAACCAGGACACCAAGAGAAACAAGAATAAGAAGAAGAATTAGCAGGGCAAGCTTGAGCCCATGACTAACGGTCTTGTCGCCGTGGCCGAACAAAAGAAGCCTCAAGGGCCCCCAGCGGGGGCATCTTCGACAAGTTGCTGAAGGAGCCGTGCCCTTACCATAAGGGACCCACGAACCACAACCTTGAGAACTGCCATATGCTCTGTAAGTACTTCGAAGGCTTGGGCATCAAGAAGGATGACAAAAAGGAGGACTCCAAGGAGAAGGACAGTGACAAGGACGAGGGGTTTCCCAAGGTCCACTACTGCTACATGATCTACGAGGGGCCCTCGACGCGCCTCTCCACGTGCCAACGCAAGCGTGAGCGTCGAGAGATCTTCTCCGTGCAGCTCGCGACCCCTCTCTTCCTTGACTGGTCCAAGATGGCCAAAACACTCGACTGTGGTGACCACTCGAACTATGTCCCCAATCCTGGGGTGTACCCGCTCGTCATCAACCCCATTATCGCCAACACACGCCTTACCAAGGTGCTCATGGACGGAGGCAGCAGCCTCAACATCATCTACACCAAGACCCTCGACCTCCTAGGGATCAAGTAGACGCAGCTCTGACCCAGTGTCAGGGGCTTCCACGGGGTCATGCCAGGGAGGCGAGCAGAGCCTCGGGCGGATCAACCTGCCTGTCTGCTTTGGCACCCCCTCGAACTTTAGGAAGGAGACCCTCACCTTCAAGGTGGTTGGGTTCCACGGAACCTACCACGCCATCCTTGGGCATCCCTGCTACGCCAAGTTCATGGCGTTCCACAACTATACCTACCTCAAGCTCAAGATGCCGGGCCCCAAGGGCATCATCACCGTCGGGTCCTCCTAGAGCACGCCTATGAGTGTGACATGGAGTGTGTCGAGCACGAAGAGGCCATCATAGAGTCGGCAACCTTAGCTGCAGACCTCGATGGTTTCGCCAAGGAGATCCCCGACCCCAAGCGCCATGCTAGCAACTTTGAGCCCACGAAAGACGTCAAGCTCGTGCCCCTCGACCCCAGCAGCTCAGGCGGGAAGGCGTTGAAAGTCAGCGCCGCCCTTGACCCCAAATAGGAAGCAGGCTCATTGACTTTCTCCGCGCGAATGCTGACATATTCACGTGGAGTCCCTCAGATATGCCGGGCATACCTAAGGAAGTCGTCAAGCATGCCTTGGAGATCCGGGCCGGCTCCAAACCAATGAAGGAGAAGCGCAAGGTCATCGGTGAGGAGATTCACAATCTTTTGGAGGCCGGATTCATCAAGGAGGTTCACCATCCCAAGTGGCTAGCTAATCCTATACTAGTTAAGAAAAAGAATGTGAAGTGGAGGATGTATGTAGACTATACTAGCTTAAATAAAGCATGTCTAAAAGTTCCCTTTCCTTTGCCACGCATTGATCAAATCATTGACTCTACCACGGGATGTGAAACTCTGTCTTTTCTCGATGCTTATTTTCGGCTGCCACCAAATTAAGATGAAGGAGTCCGACCAGCTCGTGACTTCTTTTATCACCCTGTTCGGCATGTATTGCTATGTTACTATGCCCTTCGGTCTCTGGAATGGGGGGCTACGTACCAGCGATGCATGCAACATGTTTTCAGGAAACATATCAGGCCAACCGTCGAGGCCTACATCGATGACATCGTGGTCAAATCCAAGAAAGTCAGCAACCTGGTTGACAACCTTGACATCGCATTCAAGTGCCTCAAGAAGAAGAACATCAAGCTTAACTCGGAGAAGTGCATCTTCGGTGTCCCTCAAGGCATGCTCTTGGGGTTCATCGTTTCCGAGCGTGGCATCGAGGCCAACCCGGAAAAAATCTCTGCAATCACCAAGATGGGCCCCATCCGAGATCTAAAAGGCATACAGAACATGATGGGCTGCCTCGCAGCCCTCAGCCACTTCATCTCCTACGTCGGAGAGAAAGTGCTACCTCTGTATCAGCTTCTAAAGAAATTGGAACACTTTTCATGGACCCTCGAGGCTAAGGAAGCCCTCACCAAGCTCAAGGCAACGCTGTCTAACCATTTGGTCCTCGTCCCTCTAGCCACGGGAGAACCCCTCTTGCTCTACGTCGCCGCGACGACCTAGGTTGTTAGTGCAGCAATAGTTGTCGGGAGGGCAGAGAAGGACACACCCTACCCATCCAAAGGCCCATCTACTTTGTTAGCGAGGTACTCTCGAAGAACAAGGTCCGCTATCCGCAAATCCAGAAGCTGCTCTACGCAATCGTATTAACACGGCACAAGCTCTGAACTACTTTGAGGGCCACCTGGTGACCGTGGTCTCTTCTTTCCCTCCGGTGACCTCGGTTAGGGTAGCTAAGTGGGATGTTGAGCTCATGGGCGAGACCCTCTCTTATGTGCCACGCAAAGCAATCAAATCCCAAGTATTGGCAGATTTCCTGGCAGAGTGGACCAATACTCAGCTACCTCCGACTCAGATTTAGGCCGAGCTGTGGACCATGTACTTCGATGGGTCATTGATGAAAACAGGAGCGGGTGCGGGCTTGCTCTTCATCTCGCACCTCAGAGTTCACATGCGCTACATAATTCGGCTGCACTTCGCTACCTTGAACAACTTGGCGAAATATGAGGCCCTCGTCAATGGCTTGCACATCACCATCGAGCTCGGGGTTTGACACCTCGACGTTCATGGTGATTCCCAGCTCGTAATCGACCAGGTCATGAAGGACTCAAGCTGCCACGATCCTAAGATGGAGGCCTACTGCAAGGAGGTGCAGCGCCTCGAAGACAAGTTCCATGGCCTCGAGCTCAACCACATCGCGCGGAGGTAAAATGAGACTGCTGACAAACTCGCCAAGATCGCGTCAAGTCAAACCATGGTTCCACCTGATGTATTCTCGAGGGACCTTCATAAACCCTCCGTCAACCTTGGCATGATTGAAGGGATCGATGGCCAGCCAGTCGACCCCCCACCAGAGGCTGAGGCTTCCTTGACGGGAGCTGACATCATGTAGATAGAGGGTTCACCTCTACCAGCCAACCTCGAGCCCGACTGGCGCACTCCATACCTCGACTGTCTCATTCGAGTGGAGCTCCCCCCGGACAAGACTGAGGCTTGACGGATCGCTCATCGGGCCAAAGGTTTCATGATATACGGCAATGATTGAGAGCTGTATCGATGCAAACCCACCGGAATCCTACAGCGCTGCATCATGATTGAGGAAGGCAGGAAATTGCTCAAAGATCTACACATGGGGCTTGCGGCCACCACGCGGCGCCCCGGACCCTCATCGGGAACGCCTTCTGACAAGGCTTCTACTGGCCGACCGCAGTCTTCAATGCCATCAAGCTGGTACGCTCCTGCAAAGGATGCCAATACTACGCAAGGCAAACCCACCTCCTAGCCCACACACTGCAAACCATCCCCATCACATGGCCGTTCGCCGTTTGGGGGCTCGACTTGGTCGGACCCCTAAAAAAGACAACTGAGGCTTCACTCACTTGCTCATTGCCATCGACAAATTTTCCAAGTGGATAGAGGCCCGGCCCGTCACCAACATCAGGTTAGAGCAAGCCGTGCTGTTCTTCAACGACATCATCCATCGCTTCGGGGTTCCTAACTGCATCATCACTGATAATGACACCCAGTTCACTGGCAAGAAGTTTCTAGATTTCTATGATAACCACCACATCCGTGTGGTCTGGTCCATCATAGCTCATCTAAAAACAAATAGCCAAGTAGAGCATGTCAACGGCATGATCTTACAAGGCCTAAAGCCGAGAATTTTCAACAGACTAAACAAACATGGCAAGAAATGGGCCGCCGAGCTCCCCTCGATACTTTGGAGCCTAAGAACAACACCGAGTCAAGCCACGAGGTTCACTCTATTTTTCTTGGTTTATAGGGTCGAGGCCATGCTTCCAACCGACTTGGAGTATGGATCCCCGAGGCTGAAAGCTTACAATGAACAAAGCAATGATGCCGCAAGAGAAAACACCCTCGACCAGCTCAAGGAGGCTTGAGACGTAGCTTTGCTGCACTCGGCAAGATACCAGCAGAGTCTCCGACACTACCACGACAAGCACGTGCGCAATCGAGACCTTCATGTTGGTGACTTGGTCCTCCGGCGAAGGCAAAGCAACAAAGGGCGCCACAAGCTCACCCCCACCGTGGGAAGGTCTGTAACACTCTGGTGTTAAGCATGCATCATATTGCACTTTAAGAGCATAACCATCTCAATTGCATCATTTTTGTTACATGAAATGATAAGGTTTATATATGTGCATACCTTGACTTGAACTAGAACTATATGAAGGGTTGCTTGTTTGAGGTTGAGTGTTAAATGAAGTTTGTAGAGAAAATTATTTGGAGGAAAACTTATTTTGGGGTCATTTCATGAAAAGGCTTGGAAGTGGGTCAAAAATGTCAAAAACAGTTTGTAAAAATGATTTTCTTTTAATTTTAAATCCCCATTTTTGAAATTCAAATTCTAGGCAGAATTTGGTTTTGGTGTTTAAAAGCGAAATGTTCTACTCATCAAAAGGAACATTTCATCTTTTATAAGTTTCTTCAAATTTGGATTATTTTGGAAAATATGGGGTTCATCAAGTCTGCACGAATCTTGGCGCAGTGGGACCCACCGCACAGTCTCTTCTTCCTCCTCTCTTCTTCTTCCTCGCGGCGCTGTCCGACCCGACGCCGGCCGCGTGGCGTCCGTACGCCGGGCCGCTGCCGCTGCCCGCTGTTCCGACCCCGCACCCAAGCGCCGCACACGGATCCCCGCATCGCGCTCGCCCGGTCCCACAGCTCGCCACTCGCCCTCCGCTCGGCCCCGCTCAGCGCGCATGAGTGCCACGCGCTCGAAGAGCTCCGACGCTGCGCTGCCTCGGTCCGAGCTCGAGCGGCCGTTTCAAGTCGCCCCGACCGCGTCAGTCTCTCCTTCCCTCTCTTCTCCGCCACCAGACACGCTCTTGCCCTTCATCTTCCACCAGAGCCCGAGCACTCGGACGTCGCCCCGCCATTGCCACCGCCGAGACCTCGCACGCCACCGCACCCCGTAGCCTGAACACTTTTTGCCCTAAACTCGCCAGTCGCTCCGCCGAGGTGTGAGGCACACCGTGCGCACCTCTCCTGCCACCGAGACCCAAGGTAGAGGTCGAATCGACCACCTTCTCCTTCGCCGGTCATGGCCGCCCGACCGCCGCGCGGTCCGCCGTGCCCAGCAACCCCTCTCTCTCTCAATTAGCTAGTGAATCGTGTCCGTCTGATCGAGTAGGATCGATTGGAGTAGTTCATGAGGTCTATTAGAGTCTGAGCCCGACGAATTTGGCCATCCGCCATCGCGGATTCGCGCCGCCGCTCGCCGTCGTACATTGCCGATGTTGCTCCGGCCATCCATTCGTCACTTGAGCTAGTCCGTTCGAACCATCTTGGTCTGCTAGAGCTGTTAGGCTGGTCCGTTTGCCCCGCCGTGGCCCGAGATGGCCGGCGTACCGCGAACCCTCGCCGCCGTCCGCCGCTGTTCGTCGCCGCCGGTCGAAACCTCGCTCCTAGTTCACATCTTGTACACCAATGCGCCCGCTTTGACGAGTTGAGTCTGTTGGTAACCGTGGCTCGGCCGGAGACCTCGCCGTCGGCGAGGAATCCCGACGCCGACGACCATCCCCCGCCGCAAGGACCTCGGGCATGATTCCTATCCTTTCCCGGACTTGAGTGTAAAGTCACCAAACTCAGCGCTTTTCTTTTTAGGGCTCGGTTAGTTTCTGAAAATGTCAGGGTCCCCAGTGTAAAGTGCCTTTTTCTTTTTCTTTTTCAGAATAGATTTCAGATTTTGTTTAAAGCTTTGAAAATTCATAACTTGCTCATTTTTCATCCAAATGAGTTGGTTCAACTTGCAGTATTTTTCTTATGAGATGATCTATGCATGAAAAATATGAAATGTGGAATTGGTGAAACTTTTCTGTATAGCTTTATTTATCTCTATTAATTGTATTTATCTTAGGAAATGCATAACTAATTCTCTGTTGCTCAGAAAAATGTGAGACCAAGTTTGTTAGTCTTCTTATGTCATGCTCTATCTGTGAAAAATGTTGTTAGGCTATGTCATATGTAAATTTTGCTATGTCTAGTTATGGTGCCTATTTTCATGTGAGGATAAATAATTCATAATAAATAATATATAGGGAATTTGTGCATTAAACTTTTTGGAGAGTGTTTTTATGTCAATCTAGAGCTAATTATGTTCTGAGATCTGTTGTTTGATATACTTTTATGTACAAAGTATTTTATGCCCCTGGAATTGTGCTGCCTTGTCATTTTGGTGCAGGATAAAGTACTTACTGTTTTGACTTGAAATTTTTATGGTAGTCTTTATTTGGTATGATTAAGCTTCTATAATTTTTACAGAATTTTCTGAGTAGTCTAAAGTTATGTTGTAGTTATACCCTGATTTCTTTTATTATAAATAATGCTTTAGAGTTATCATTTCATGTGTGTAAAAAGATGCTTTTTATGCTATTCATGTTATGTATGATCTGCTATTGGTTGTGGTTCAGTAGAGTGTAGTGTGCAAAACAATGGTTGTTTATAATTCCTTATAGTGTGCGAGTAAATTTTAATGCGAGGCCTATTTGGAGATTTATCGGTAGAAGAGAATGCAGATGACATGTGCTTATCATACATGTTTTCAAATATCATATCATTCATCTTAGCTGAGCTTTCATTCACCATCACCATCAGCATTGTATTTATATGTATGCACGGTATTCATACGCACTATGCATCATACATGATCGTCAGAGCTCGCGACGGTAGTTCCCGGAGCACCAGGAGAGGAAGGCCAACAGGAAGCTTTGGTGCGGGAAGCAGTAGCCGAAGAGGATCCCGAAGCTGATCTTCCGGAGTGTCCCGACCACCAGCCAAGCGCTTTCCTGAAAGGCAAGCCCCGGAGCATTCTCCCTGTGGTTTGCGAAATATCTAACTTGAGTCCTTTACTTGTTTGTTGCATTAAGTTATAGGCGTTGTTTTATACCGTTGCTGCATTACTTATATTCCTTGCCACTGTTTATACTTCAACCCTGTTAGGTTCAGGTACGATTATTTGCTTAGCCCTGGTTAACTAGATCGGTAGAAGTCGGGTGATTTCCTGTCATCCGCGAGTTATAGGTGGTAACTCGGATGGTTGAATACATTGTTATCTTGGATAACCATGTGGAGATAATAAATCGAGACCGGGCGGGATTGGTGTTGAGACTGAACTGGAGGTTTGGTGTGGTTATCCCGTCTGTGTCGAACTAGGACCCCGTCCGTTGTACGTCCTCAAGTCATATTGAATTTATGCCTCACATTTAGCTGGAAGGATAAGTCGTTCCGACCGCGAAGCCTAATTTTGATTTGGGCCGGGAGTCGACCTGCTGTACGCATCGCATTGGTGAAGATGGGGGACCACGGGTTACGCGGTTGTAAGGCCTGAATATAGCATGGTGCGCCCTGCTGGCAGCCGGACGGTGCCCGGATGTGATGGTACCTGTTGATCTCGTGTTTTTCCTGAATTGGATGTCGGTGACCTGTAGCTCACCGTGGCTGATGAGTGTGGTTTGTGTGAGGAGTACCCGCTAGCTGGTTAGTAATCGATTATAATCGCCATCGTTCCTGGACAGTGAACACTTGACTTGAGCAGCGGCATCGTAGTAAGAATTTGAACAAGAAGTGAGATGGTTGAGCTGTTGAGACTGAAAGATACTCAACCGGAAATGGTTACTTGCTGTTGAATAACTATTACCATGCTTGTTTAGTACAGGTGCTAATGTAGCATGATAAGGATAATCAGATTAAAATACATTGCTAGAAGGTCCTTATTAATTGTTTCTTAATGCAAGCTTTTCCGCAATTTTAATGAGTCAGCTATCCCACGTATACAGCCTTGCATACTCCTTGGAGTCTCTTTATTTTAGTTTATGACGGGTAAGTCTAGCTGAGTACATCCTCGTACTCAGGGTTTTATTTTCCCATGTTTTTGCAGATGGTGAGATGCTTTATGGTTATTGTCAGAACTGTTTCTATCCCGCCTTGGGAGATGACTAGACCTTGGGCATGGTCACTCTTCTCGACTTGATGCTTTTGCTGGATGTGGACCAAGGACCTGGCACTGTATTTCAAATGTGTGTGTGTGGCTTTAAACTAAATCGCTTCCGCTTTTATTTGAATTTGAACTTGGTTTTGTAATAACTCTATTTCGTACTCCGATGATGTTTTAAACTATGTTCGAACTGTGTACTTGTGAATGGAATCGCTAAACTATTACGATCTTGGTCGTGCCGCAAAAGTTTGAAATCCTTCGAGATTTCATGGACTACCGGGTTTATTAGGTCTCAATCATATGATTTGCTGAATTAATGGCGGATTATGTGCTTGTGCTCTAATAAATTGGTCGGTTCTGTCACAAGGTCCCTACATCATCATGGAATTATTAAAGCCTGGAACCTACAAGTTGTCCAATGGCAAGGGCAAAATCTTCACCAACGCATGGAACATCGAGCAGCTACATCGCTTATACCCCTAGAGCCTCGAGGCTTTGTACATATTCTCATTTCACATGAATGAATAAAGAGTACATCTATGTTCTGTATATTTCCTTCATGAAAAATAGGTAGGCTTGACTCTGCCCTCACTGATTCGAACCTCCCTCGAGGGCTAGAAAGGAAGGAACCCCCTGCGTCCCTAAAAAACTCGCATTTTTTAAAAAACTTTTACATAGTCGACAAAGCCGCGAGGGCACCTTAAGGATCAAGGGCTATCGAGCTACGAGATCACCTACATGTCTGTGCTATAGTACCTCCACTCACTCTCTCATGCCAGGGGGCACAACCGTGCGCTAAGAAGACTTAGTAAAAGCTCACAATTTTGAAAAATCAATGTCTAACGTTCCTATATGCTTCGATACAAGTTCCTATGTAGTCGATGAGGCCACAAGTGCACCTAAGGATAGGGGCCATCGAGCCATGAGATCGCCTATGCCTCAGGGCTATGGTACCTCCACTCACACCCCCCACACCGAAGGATGCAAACACGCCTCAAGAAGGCTTCGTAAGAACACAATCAAGCGAATAAGGAGCGAATGACTTGAACTTAAAGCATTCAAAATGCATATATACACATATGGCATCAAATGTTTTAAGGCCCCCGAGGCCATGACAACACAAGTCACGAACACAAACTAACTTATTACATGGGCCTTCATGCCTAGATTTGGCTCACAGGCCCTCGTCATCATCCCCAGCAGTAGGAGGGAGCACCTCGTCATCGAACAGCCTCATGAGTTGACCTCCAGGATCTTCTGCTACCTCGATTAGCCCTAGGCAGGACACCTCATTCTCCTCTTCATGCCATGGTGCAGCGCCCCCCGCACCCGGTCACGTACGAGGTCACCCAGTGCCAACAACCAACACACAAAGGATGTCGGTGTTTCGACCCCGGGGGCCAACACCAACGAGTGATTTATGAGTGCATGCTCCCTAATCCGGATGGTGGTGCAAGAAGAACATAGTATTTATCCTGGTTCAGGCAAGAGAAGGCCCTAGTCCAGCTAGGGGGATTATCTCTGTTATCTTGCACCGAAGTGCTGTACAGGGGTGAATACAAGCAGTTGAGTGGCGAAGTGAGCTAGGGCTTTGCGTATGGGCGCTGCTAGCTCTCTAATGGCCTCTTCAAAACTAGGGCCTGGCACATCCTTTTATAGATGAAGGAGGGGCGCAGGCTTACATGCATTTTAGGGTGGACGCGGTGTTGACATTGAGAGATTGATGCCGGTCGAGTCGGTGTTCCTGTAGCGGCGTGCTCTTGGTACGGCGAGCCCTGTAGCGACGTGCTTGGAGGTGACACGGCTGTCCTTGCTGTGCATGGGATGACGCTGTTCGAGGGTTGGTGAGAGCCCGACGCCCATGCCTGCACGTGGGGATCCCAGCAACTATCGTGTCGGGAGTTGTTGGAGCTTTGACCGGTCATGTTGGGGTCCGACTCAAGGGGGTGGTCGAAGGAATCAAGGCCCTGGAAGATATGGGCTACCCCGGGGAACACGGAGGACCTGCTCACTTTTGCGTCTCGAGGGGGTGCCGATCGGGGCACTGTGCCTGGCGCGGCGGAACAGTGCAGTACGGATCGCCGGTTTCCCCAGGTATCGGTGGTGAAAGTGGGATTTGACTGGCGTACTATCCATTGTAACCGCCACTGTAGCCATGTGGTTAGATGGTTTGACGGGGGTAGGTAAAATGCATTGAATGCTCCTGGCAACCGTACAGGAAGTAAGTGATTCGAGGGATGTCCCGTGTTCGAGGGTCTCCCGTTCGCTCGGGCGGACTTCTGTCATCGAGGGGTGGCCCGAGCCATACCCTCGATGGTTCTGCCTCGCCTCGCACGGGTTCCCATTGAGTGGGCTATAACGGTGGCCATCGAGACCCGTTCGTGGGCCGACTCAGTTAGTCGTGGCCTTCGGGTTATCGGTGCTCGATAGATGATGCAAGGGTTGGTTTAGGAAATTAGTCTCAGGGTTTAATCCCTTGAGTCAAGGGTTTAGGGTACCCCTTTCCTCAGTACCTGACAGTAGCCCCCCGAGCCACAGAATGAGTGTTGGCACTCAAGCTAGGGGTCATTAGTCGAGTAGGAGGGTTGGTTCGTACTTTCCGTGGGGGACGCAAGAGCGTCCCCCGCGGGGGTAGCCCTCGAGGCCTCGGAGGAGTAGGTAGACTACTTCAAGGGCTAGAAACGGTTCTGGCTATGAGGCGCTCATCTGGTGGTCATGATTGACATCCTGGTTAAGTTAGAATAATATGAACTGGAGTCATAGCACCTCTTCGAGGGGTGACTTGATTCGTCGAGCCCCCAAGTCATTTTTTACCCTCTTTCGTCGAGGGGTGCCGGGCATGGTCGAGCCCCCGAGCCTCGTGCGGCTAGGGCATTGCTTGCCTCGACGTTCATCTCACGAGTCCTTTCGATCAGACGTGAGGCGAGAAGCGTCATTCTACCCTCGATTGGGCGAGCCTCGAAGTTCTCAGTGAGCTGATGACGGGAAATCCAAGTGAGGATTTGAGCCCCATTCGATAGGGGTCAACTAGTGGCCCTGAGGCTTCCTCATTGAAGCATATGCGTAGAAAATATGGATACCGTCTCCATTCGATAGGATTTGGCGGCTTGATGCCTCCCCTCGAGGGGTTCTGTGAAATTTCCATGCATTCTGCCTTGGATATGTCCATAGGGGTCTCGAGAGTTTGTTCTCAAGCTAGGCCTCGTGTCGGCTTCCCCTTGGTCATCCCTGACTTGGGTGCTTGAGGACGGGTATCGAACCCTGGCTGAGGGCCAGCCTTCGATCCCTCGAGGCTTGCTGTGGGGCCGAGGCCCATTTTCCTTCTTGTGGAAGGCTCCAGCAACGGCTGTTACTGTGTTTCCACCCGTTGGGCGCGCCTTTTGAGGTATCAGCCGAGGCGGCGCGGTCGTGGTGGGCCCAGGCAACGGTTAATTGACTGGGTGGCGATGCGTGTTACAGCCACAGGATTCGAGGGGGCAGTTAGGTGAAATGAATTCAATGCAGGGATTTACCTTTCCCATCGCCGGATTCACCCGTTGCTCTTCTTGAATATAAAATCGGAGAGGGGAGATTCATCCACCCCTGTTCGCACCTTCTCGCTTCCGCCGTCGCCGTTGTCCGAGCTCTCAAGTCCCTGCGTGCTCGTGCGAGAGGAAAGTGAGATTAGCGTTTTCTAGCCACAATTGGGAATCTCACCGGCCATCCATCCACCGAGGAGATCCGCGCCGTCGTTGCCGCCGCCGTCGCATTCGTCGAGCCGCCCCATGCCGCCGCCGCCATTGCCATGGCACCTCCCACCATCCTACAAGCGAAGCCTTGGTCTTCGACGACCGTGATGCAGAGGAGGTTGCTGGAGCTGGTGGACGAGGGGCTCCTTCCCCCCATCTCCGATCTGGATCGACCGGAGTGGAGGGTGCCACCACAGTCGCACCAGGAGCTGCACCCGCCGGAGGGCTACGTGGTGAGCTTCCCCAAGTACCACCGGCATGGGCTTGGCTTTCCCCCGAGCCAGTTCATGCGGGGGCTACTCCACCACTACGGCGTCGAGCTCCAGCACTTCTCTCCCAATGTGATCTCTGTCGCCGCCGTCTTCGCAGCCGTCTGCAAAGGATATCTGGGGATCGAGCCCCATTGGGAGATGTGGCTCCACCTCTACCACGGGGAATGGTTCAACGCCCCGGCGGGAGAGGGTAAAAGGCAGATGGTCTGCACTGGCTCCTTCAACCTGGTGTGGAAGACCAGCAAGATGGTGCAGGTGCCTCGCGAGTACATCCACACCGGGTTCAGCACCAACCAGGAAAAATGGGACGAGCAATGGTTCTACCTTTACAACGACGGGGGGTATTTCCCGCCGTACATAGGCCGCCTCCTCACTAGAAGGCCGAACAATTGAATGCACGACATGGCGTGGGATCTGCAGCCCTGGTTGAATCCTCTCATCAATGCGATGTGGGCCCTTCAAGAGACGGGTCTCACTGCGGCGGTCGTCGTCTCTTCCTTCCACAACCGGAGTGTGCTTCCTCTGATGGAGCGCCCGTGGCGCATCGATCAGATGACGCCCGACGTGTTGTCTAAGGTGCTCAACAAGTGCCAAATGTCTACCGAGGACCTCCCCATCGAGGTGATCGTTGCTCAAGTGACGAGCGCGGTCTCCTGCTCCTTCAGGGCTCAGGACATCGCGAGCATCCCGATGCGGCCTGACGAGGGTTACCTCGACCTGGTGAGTGCCTCGACCTTCGTATTTCGAGCTTTTGTTCCTTCTTTCCTCTCTTTGTTCTTATATACGCATCTGTATGCTTCCATGCAGGGGAGGATCGACTGCAGGGTGTCGAGGCCCCCGGTGAAAGAAGAAACCGCCGACCAGCAGGTGAGATGTTTTGACACCCAACAAGACAAGAAAAAGAAAGATGAGGAGAAGAGGAGGAAGAAGAAGAAACTCCTTGAGCACAGGAATCCCGAGAAGCGTCGTGCTCAGCAAAAGCGTGATGGGCTCTCGGAGGAGGAGTCCCCCGACGAGGATGAGGAGGATGATGATGATGACGAGGAAGGAGTAGCAGGGCGTCTCAAGCGCCTCTTATCCAGTTCCTCCCACACTGACCGTTCTTCGATGCAGGAGGACGTATTGGAATGGCCGGCCCCTCAATCGTCGAAGTCGGCCTCGACGCGTCGCCAAGAGGAGCAACCTACTGGCTCTGCTTTGGGGGGTGGGTCGTCCTCCCATCGCGCGCATGGTGGGACTCTGCCTGCCACGACTCGGGAGACCCGGTCCCAGTCCCTGGCACAGCGGACTCGAGGCCAGGCGGCCCCATCCGGTCAGGAAGGCATGAAGGCGCCATCAGAGGCCTCAGGCGGCTCCGGCTCCGGGAAGGGCCTCACCTCGACTGGGGGCTCGAAGCCCCGAGTGGCTCGAGGGGGACTCGGAGGACCCCCTTTGGGTAAGTTTCGCTGACTATGAGTATTTTCTATCGCTTTTCTTCCTAGCGGATCCTGCTAAGCATTCCTGTCTGCTCTCTTCTTTGCTCAGGTCTAAACGCGCCATCGCAGAGGCGAGCCCCACGGAGGCCAAGCGGCTTAAAGTGGATGTGGCCGCGAGGATAATGGCCACAGCTCCAGGTGCGACTTCGAGGCTCCTTTCACCCTGGGACGTGAGATGGTTATCTCTAGCCCGTGGTGCCATAGTTCGAGGCAGGCTAAAAGGTGCCGCTTCTGCTGCAGGGTCGAGCGATTCGGGGGCCGCGGCTAGCGGTGGTGCCGATCAGGAGCTGATGCAGGAGGCAAAGAGCACTGCCATGGTGATGACTTCCTGTTGATGCAAAATTATATCTGCAAACACACCGGGCTAATACCCACA
>CM041631.1:30421585-30533499 GCA_023333625.1 Bothriochloa decipiens | reverse complement strand
CAACATGTCCTTTATCGGCACTCATCCATCGGTCAACTCAGAATCAACGCTGGAGAAGAACCACTCCCTTGCCGATCAGCACAGTTTTTGGTCCATATTGACACGTGTCAAAAAACGGTGTCAACACTTCCGCGGCCCCTGTGCTAGGCCCGGTGCCTGGGGACGGAAGCGCCATCTTGACCCCGGCGCCCGCGGCCTCCGCTTCGGGCCAACCTGAAGCCACCCCTGCTACGCTCGAGGGGGAGCCCCCGAGGGTGGCGTACCGGGGATGGAGAAGGAGCCTATCATCCTCGAGGATGAGGAGGCTTCGACCCAGTCTCCACCCATGGGGGAGTTGGCCTGTGGAGGAGCGGAAGCCATGGCTAGAGGGCTTCGCGAGGTGGAGAGGAAGTACAAGCAGGAGCAGGAGCAAGAGGACCTGCAGAAGAAAGAGGAGGAGGAGCAGCTGCGGAAGCAGTCGCAGGAGAAGGAGGAGCAGCCGGAGCAGCTGGAAGAGGCAGGGCTGGCTACAAGCCAACCCCAGCAGCAGCAGGAGATGGAGCGGCTAGCGTCGAGCCAGTCGCAGCATGACCAGCAACAGCAACAGCAGCGACAGCAATAGGAGCTGCAACAACAACCGGTGCTGGTGGAGGACATGGTGCCCCTCGACTCGCCGCCGCAGTGGCGAGTCGAGCCGTTGGCCGAATCGGTGGACTCGAGGCTCCCGGAGCAATGGGAGCCCATGACTACCGTGGAGGAGTTGCTGAACACGTCGAAGGTGCCGCCGCCACTGCAAGCGCAACTTGAGGAGGCGCGAGACGCGAGGCGGGAGCGTCGAGGGTGTCGTCCTCACCCCAAGCACAACTCGAGGGGGTGCAGCTGCCTTCAAGCCAACTGGACGCTGAGATGGTGGATGCGCCAGCATGAGAAGATGCCACGCTGGGAGAGGCGTCGACTTCGAGCCTTCCGTCGCCTCAGGGGATGCCAGTGCCTGCCCCCAGCCAGTCGACACTACCACCGAGCGTGCCGCCAGAGGAGCCAACAGCCTCGGGCCTGTAGCTACGGGCGTAAGAGGCGGCTACCATGGGCCTCCTGGTGCTTCATCGTCGGGAGGAGGAGGCGAAGGCCCTTTAGCTTGGCAAGGGGCTTCCCTCCCTCGGGCCCGGTGGGGTCACCACCACGATGGTGATGCCCAGCATCTCCGACCTGGCGGAGCGCTACGGCGTTTTGCGCGAGGTGGGTGAGGGCATCAGGACCTCGGCGCAGGCTAGGGTCGAGATGGCCCTCCCAAACTAGAGTGGGGAGCACATCGTCCTCCATGAGTGTTGATGGTCGATAAACCCTATTTATAACTATCAGTTATTGCATGAAATAACATGAAATGGATCACACATGATAGATATAGGGTTCGAAACTAACAAGTTCCACGAGTGTTGTTGTCATCACATGTGTTGTAGGGATCTTAAAATATCATCATATAAAAGTATCTCAAATGATAAAATAGATTACACCATTGCGACGGGCTCGTCGAGCTGATCGAAATGGATATACTATTCGCTATATTTGGACTCCGGAATAAGAAGATATGGAGCGGCAAAGGAAATCACATGAAATGATAAAGAGATCCAACGTCAGCAGACATGTGGGCCTCACGCGCGCAGAGCTGTCCCCTGGCCAGTGCGGCAGACGGACAGCAGGGACCCACGTGCGCAGCGGCTGTCCCCCGCTGGGGGCGCGGGCGACCGGGGGCACCAACCGGGCGGCGACACGTGGCCACACAGGACGCGGTGCGGCCTGGCGAACGGGGCAGCGCCACGTGGCGCACCGATTTCGAACCCGCCAGGCGCGTGTACACGGGAGGAGTAGGCGGCCCGCGCCGCTCGGTTCGTCGGTCCACGGGACAGGTGGCGCGACCCCACTGGCGCACGAAGGCGGTGCTCCGGTCCGGCGCGGTCTGGACGCGGTTGGACCATGGTTCAGGCCAGTTCAGCCGGCCGGGAGCCCAGATTTCCTCCCAGAAATGGATTTCAGCCTGCAGTTCACCGGTTTGGCTCCGGTTCGGGCACTTAGGTTCCGGTTTTCTACGCCAACACGTGGGGGACATCACCACCGACCTACATAGGTCGGTTGCATGCATTTGGAGCATCCTAGCCACTGGTTCTATGGCGGTTTTGATCCAAGGGAGAGGATTCGCTTCACGCGGATCGTTGAGGTGGCAGTTTCTTCACCCCTACTCCACCTCCCACCTATAAATAGACCCCTGTTGGCAGTCCTTAACTCAATTCTAACCCCGCCAACATTAGTATAGAATACACCAAAAACAATATAGATAGGAGTTTTAAACTAACAAATTTCATAGTTTTGGTGTACACACTTGTTTTGCAGGTCATTCATGAAAATACATATATATTGGGCCAATAATGAAAGAAAAGAATAACAAATCACTCACCTCATTTCTTGGCCCAAGGCAAAGCAAGAAAAAGAAGCAAGAAAAGGCCAAACGGAGATGTGCCAGCCCAAATCAACACCATGGGCCAACTCAGGAGTCGAAGTGGAGTGTGTCTACCAAAATTGGACTGATTCAGCCACAGAAGTGCGCCGGCCGCCCCCCTGCGTCGGCCGCCGCACCGACTGAGCCTCCCGGGCCCATCTTTGTTGAGGCGGTACATTCAATGCTGAAGACTGGCGGTGCGAGGGCGATTTGGTCATTTGGGCGATGAAACTGACCTGCTCACTCCCTATTTAAGCATGGGCTCTCTCCCTCTCTCAAATAATTCTTCATTCCATTCCATTCTTCATTCCTCACCTCCTAGGATAGCTACAAATTACACAAGAGGGAAGAGAGGAGAGTGAGCCATATTTTCACTAGCTTCTAGCTAGTCTAGTAGAGGGAGTGGTGAGTGAGGAGCAAGTTAGCGGGGCTTTTTTGGAAGTTCCCGAGAGGATCGTCTTCCCCGTGGAGGAGTGCCGGAGTTGTTGGCTCCCTCCACGCTTGTACCTCGACAGGCGACTTACTACTTGGAGTAAGAGTTCATGTTTATCCTCTGAATTTTAGTTCTTAAGTAGTTATCTTTGTTTGCTTTATTCTTGCGGGTTCGATTGTTCGTCCTTGTGACGTTTGCTTTAGTAAGAAGGAGCCCGGGGATGGGTAAGCCTTGTCGACACGCTAGAGTACGTAGTTGACAGCTTAGACGTGGTGTCTAGGCTAGAGACTACCTTCGTTTGCACCGTTCACGTACGGTTGAGGTGGTAGGCGGCAGGAGGTGACAACCCTGTCTGTCCCTTTTAATCCCCCACGTCCGGGTTCGGAGTAGAGCCGTAGACCGGCATCGCTTGGTAGACCAAACGTTATCCGATGCCCGAAGCAAGACTTTAGTGGCAGAGCTATCTTCACTTAGGATCTTTATTCTTAGAAAACCTCACTACCCAAGCTACTCTCCATCTCACCTCTTTGGGCAAGCTAGCTAAGAGACCTTTTTACACACCGTTCCTTGAGGAAAATACGATACCCTGAATACTTCCGGGTGAAGTGCTACAACGGTACTTCCGTGCGCTTGCAGATTTGGCTGCTTTTGCTAAGAAATACCAACAAGCATTTCTGGCGCCGTTGCCGGGGAACCGTTTTCGTAATTGTCTCCGAACCTAGTTCGTCCCGTGTATCCTATCTTTTCTTTTCTTTTACTTTTATAAAAAACACATCTTTTCCAATGGAGCTAAAATCTATCCAGCATCTTGCCGCTCCGAAGGGCGTAGAGCCACCTAAATCTTTGAAGCCAATCACAGCTTCCAGCTATGAACTCCGCCTAGGCTTTATTGCCATGGTTCAGGAACAAACCTTCTCGGGTTTCGATGATGAAAACCCATACCATCATTTACGGGAGTTTGAGCAACTCTGTGCATGCCTATCCATTTCGGGCATGTCACACAACACCTTGCAGTGGAAGTTGTTCCCCTTTTCTCTTGATGAGAGGGCGTAACAATGGTACGCCCACAACTTAGGAAAGGTAAATGGAGATTGGGAAGAATTGAGGAAAAATTTTTGTTTCACATTCTTCCCTATATCTCAAATCGCTTCTCTGCGTCAAGAGATTCTCAACTTCCAACAAAAAGAGAAGGAAACAATAGGTGCAGCCTGGGACAGATTATCAATCCTATCATGTTCTGTCCCAGACTTGTCTATACCAAACCATGTGCTATTACAGCACTTTTGGTTAGGTCTTAGCAAGGAATCTGTGCTACAGCTCGATATTGCCGCCAGAGGTTCTTTTTCACATAAAACCGAAGCGCAAGTAGAGGCTCTCTTAGATCGCATTCTAGAGAACACTCCTCCGTTAGAACCTCTCCGCGTAGAGCCTAAGCTGAGCCATGAGGAAGTCTCTTTGGCCAAGGCCGAACCATTACCTCCCAGCCAGAGACCATCACCCGAACTAGGAACTTTGGAGGATGTTTCCCAAACTTCAGAATCTCCACTTTTTGAGGACGAATTTGAAGATTTTGGGAACACCTCGAAGTATCCACGCCAAAAGAGACCACCAGTCCCCATCACTCCTAATGATCCGTTAGATAAAGAATTCCTTAGAAATTCTATCAAGGAGTTGATGGCCATCATGAGCGCCGAATGGATAGAGGAAGTGGAGCTTTCATCTGAAGAAATTCAGATTCGCGCTCCCTCTTTAACCATTCAATGCAAACTCTTTAGGACCATGGTGGATGTTCTTTACAATCCTACTGTCGGTGCAAATCTTATGTCACTATCATATGCCCTCACCTACTTGAGTGATGAACCTCTTGCTCTGACAAACAAATCTCTTAGAGTTGCCCCACGTTCTAGCATGAAAGGATATGGGATTCTGCACAACATAACAATACATCATGATAATGTCAAAATAGCCCTTGATTTCCATGTCTTCGACATCCAAGATTTTGACATCATGATAGGGCATCCCCTAGAAAAACTTTTTGTTGACCCACCAACAACAGGGGATCTGGACGTGAAATTGGGGAGGGGATCATTTTCCATCCAAGTCACTCGAGCTAAAAACTCGATGGCAGAACTTCTCCCCAATCATGATCTGCCCATGGAAGTCAAGTCGGTTTTACCCTTTGATTCGCCTGAGTCATCTTTAGAAAAAGACGCCGAACTCTTCATAGAAGAAGAGGATGACTTAGGAGAGACCTTTGACCTTCCCAAGGAGGAAGTACCGACACGACCTCTAGTTGAGCTTAAGCCCCTGCCCGCTAGCCTATGTTATGCTTTCTTGAATGGCGACACACAAACTTCTATCATCATCAGCGATAAGCTAAATGACGAGGAGACATCCAAACTCATCGCTATTCTAAGAAAGCATAGGTCTGTCTTCGGGTATTCCTTGGAAGATCTTAAGGGGATAAGCCCAGCACTTTATACCCACCACATTCCTATTGACCCTTCGCATAGACCTTCTCGAGAACCTCAGCGAAGGCTCAAGAATGAGACGAGGGAAGTCATGAAGAAGGAAGTCCTCAAACTTCTTCACGCCGAGATTATTTATCCCGTGCCACATAGCGATTGGGTTAGTCCCGTCCATGTGGTTCCCAAGAAAGGAGGCATGACGGTTGTTGAAAATAGCAAAAATGAGTTAGTTGCACAATGAACCATCACGGGGTGGAGAATGTGCATAGATTACCAAAAACTCAACTCGGCCACAAAGAAAGATCACTTCCCGCTGCCTTTCATTGATGAAATGTTAGAACAGCTGGCGAAGCACTCTTTCTTTTGCTTTCTTGATGGGATTCGAGATATCATCAAATTCCCATCCACCTCGATGATCAAAGCAAGATGACCTTTACATGCCCGTATGGAACATACGCTTATCGTAGAATGTCGTTCGGGTTGTGTAATGCACCCGCGTCATTTCAATGGTGCATGATGTCCATTTTCTCAGACATGATTGAAGAGATCATGGAAGTTTTCATGGATGATTTTTCAGTCTATGGAAAAACTTTTGATCATTGTCTTGAGAACTTAGACAAAGTCTTGCAACGTTGCCAAGAAAATGACCTGGTACTTAATTGGGAAAAGTGCCACTTCATGGTCCATGAGGGCATCGTCCTTGGACACCTTGTGTCTAAAAGGGGGATTGAGGTAGACAGAGCCAAGATCGAGGTTATTGAGCAACTACCACCCCTGATGAACATAAAAGGAATCCATAGCTTCCTAGGTCATGCAAGGTTCTACAGGCGTTTCATCGAAGACTTTTTGCAATTTTCTAGACCCCTCACGAACCTGTTAGCTAAGGATGCACCTTTCAAGTTCACAGATGAGTGCTTCAATTCTTTCCTCACACTCAAGAAAGCACTCATCTCAGCACCAATCCTCCAACCTCCAGATTGGTCGCTACCCTTCGAGATCATATGTGATGCTAGTGAATATGTTGTTGGGGTGGCCCTTGACCAAACCAAAAATAAGAAGCATCATGTGATCTCTTATGCTAGCAAAACGCTAACAGGAGCTCAGCTTAACTATGCTGCCTTAGAAAAAGAGCTCTTGGCAGTTGTTTTTGCTATTGAAAAGTTTAGATCTTACTTAGTGGGAGCAAAAGTTGTTGTTTATACTAATCATGCTGCACTCAAATTCTTGCTCACTAAGAAAGATCTAAACCTAGATTAATAAGATGGATTCTTCTACTCCAGGAATTTGACCTTTTAAAGATAGAAAAGAAATAGAGGATATTGTTTCAAATCCTTTATCGTGTATGTTAGAAAAGAAATAGAGGATATTGTTTCAAATCATTTGTCGTGTATGCAAGTCGCTAACCTGCAGGAATTACCAAAGAACAACTTTCTACACGACGACATGCTACTAAAGGTGACAGAAACGAACCCATGGTATGCGAACATCGTGAACTTCATGGTTGCAGGATATGTACCAGCGGGAGAAAATAGAAAGAAGCTCCATGTTGAGAGCAGACGTCACCTTTGGGATGACCCGTACCTCTACAGGGTGTGTTCTGACAGACTGCTTAGGAGGTGCATACCAACGGCAGAAGGGATGCAAATCATAGAAAAATGCCATGCAGCACCATACGGAGGCCATTATGGTGTATTCCGCACACAAGCTAAAATCTGGCAGTGCGGGTTCTTCTGGCCGACAATGTATGAAGACACCAAAGAGTTCATCAAAAGGTGTCAAAAATGCAAGTTGCAAGGCAGCATCACCGCTCGCAATGCAATGCCCCAACACTACAACCTTCAAATTGAGATATTTGACGTATGGGGCATTGACTTCATGGGACCGTTCCCAAAGTCCCTTGACAGTGAGTACATCCTGGTGGCCATTGACTATGTATCCAAATGGGTGGAGGCATTACCATGTAGAGCTACTGATGCCAAGCATGCCAAAAGGATGTTTCATGAAGTGATCTTCCCTCGCTTCGGAACACCTAAAATGGTCATAAGTGATGGAGGGTCTCATTTCACTGATAAGACCTTCCGTAGCTTTTTGAAGGAGCTTGGAGCAAAGCACAACATAGCCACACCCTATCATCCTCAAACAAGCGGTCAGGCAAAAACTTCAAACAAGCAAATCAAGAACATCCTGCAGAAAATGGTTAATGAGATGGGGAAGGGTAGGAAGGACAAGCTACCTGATGCACTACGGGCATATAGAACAGCTTACAAGACCCCCATTGGCATGTCACCATACCAGCCCGTCTATGGGAAAAGTTGTCATTTGCCGGTCGAGCTAGAACATAGAGCTTACTGGGCAATAAAGAGCTGGAACGTAGACGAAATACTAGCTGGTAGAAACCAACAGAGGCAAATTTCTGAGCTAGAAGAATGGAGGGAGAAGGTTTATCATAGTGCCAAGCTTTACAAAGGAAGAACCAAAAGATGGCACGATCACCGAATCAAGCAAAAAGAGTTCAAGGAAGGAGACAAAGTTCTTCTATTCAACTCCAAAGTCAAGTTGTTCGGTGAAGGAAAACTTAGGAGCAAATGGAAAGGACCGTACACCGTCGTCAACACATCATCACATGGCGCCATCACAATTCAAGACAATGAAGGTAATATTTTCAAGGTAAACGGTCAACGTTTAAAAGTTTTCTTTGAGCCTTCATATAATTTTAAAGAAAAAATAGATGTAATAAAATTGATAGACTTTAATAAATACCCTCGCTCAAAATAATTACATCTCAATTTGAATAATATTTTATATCATATTAGAATATCTCCACTTGTTCTTGTATTCTTTCTCTTTCTGCAAAATAAAAAGGACAGGTACAAAAACAAGTGTGGGGGAGGTGACACACTCACCTCTAGGAAAAGGTACGCAATTGTTTAATTCAATTCCTATTTATCTTGTGGAACTCAAATAAAATGAATTAAACTAAAAATTTGACGCTCCATTTCCATTTTTGCCAATTGATAATGGTTTGTATACGGTTTATTCCTTGCTAAAAGCCTAATAATCTGTGAACAACTTTACAATAGGGACCCCATTTTCTATCTAAGTTATTGAGGGATGTGAGATAGTAGGATGACATGAGGCTTACTTTTCTCTTGCAATGATCTTGGGATTTATTTACAAAATTCAAAATAAATAGCATGCTCCTCAGTGATGAATAAATTCCTACCAATGCCATATATGATCATGCTTTCATGACAAACTTGCTACATAGCCATTTATCTTGTGTTGAGTTGTATCAAGTTTTGTGATCTATGTTGAGAGAAGCTTCATACCCCCAAGATCGAATCTCATGTCCACCCACCAAATAAAAAATACCGACTCTTACCCTGAGAGCCACGCAGTTGTCATCCACCAAACTTTTACTCCTTGCATTCTATCATTACATCTCCTCATCATAATCTTCATATACCAGAATAGAGATATGGGCTATGTTAAAAAAAAGAAGAAAAAAAGAAGAGAGAAAAAATCCATGCCAAGGGGCAAGAGAGAAAAAAATAACGAGAAAATTCATAGTCTCATTCAAAAAAAAGAGTATAAAAATACAAAGTACATTCAGTACATAGCCTATACTCTTCAATTATCATCCATCAATAAAGAGAGTCATAATACAAGGAGTACCAAAAACATCTAGAATTAGGAACCATCTTCCACATATACTTCCACACATACACACTTGCACATGATTCGATCTAAGGATATGTCCTTTCCTCCAAGGATCCGAGGCTTGATGCAGTAACATATGCAAGGTAAGTGTGCATCTCATCCCTACCTATAAACTCCAGATATTAAGCCTGTCAAAATAGAGTTAGGGTGAGTATCATGGTACTTGGTGAGGAAAGACAATAAGAATTCAAAGAGCGATTTGAGAGTATCACTTGAGGAGCTAAGCTATCTTTCTTTACAAAAATTCTCAAAACCCAAGATCCTAAGCAGGAGGAGAGTAAGTTGATTTGAATCCAGGCTATTCCATCTTTCAATAACTCCATGATAATTTGGTAGACACCATGAATGTTCACAGATGCAGGTGAAGCTCCGAATAATCTGTATACAGATCAACATCTTGGGAAGATAAACCACTTGGTCCTTCCAAACTTTACTCGAGGACGAGCAAAGGACCAAGTGTGGGGGAGTTTGTTGGCGGTCCTTAACTCAATTCTAACCCCACCAACATTAGTATAGAATACACCAAAAACAATATAGATAGGAGTTTTAAACTAACAAATTCCATAGTTTTGGTGTACACACTTGTTTTGCAGGTCATTCATGAAAATACATATATATTGGGCCAATAATGAAAGAAAAGAATAATAAATCACTCACCTCATTCCTTGGCCCAAGGCAAAGCAAGAAAAAGAAGCAAGAAAAGGCCAAACGAAGATGTGCCAGCCCAAATCAACACCATGGGCCAACTCAGGAGTCGAAGTGGAGCGTGTCTACCAAAATTGGGCCGATTCGGCCACAGAAGTGCGCCGGCCGCCCCCCTGCGCGGGCCGCCGCGCCGACTGAGCCTCCCGGGTCCATCTTTGGTGAGGCGGTACATTCAATGCTGGAGACTGGTGGTGCGACGTTGATTTGGTCATTTGGGCGATGAAACCGACATGCTCACTCCCTATTTAAGCATGGGCTCTCTCCCTCTCTCAAATAATTCTTCATTCCATTCCATTCTTCATTCCTCACCTCCTAGGATAGCTACACATTACACAAGAGGGAAGAGAGGAGAGTGAGACACATTTTCACTAGCTTCTAGCTAGTCTAGTAGAGGGAGTGGTGAGTGAGGAGCAAGTTAGCGGGGCTTTCTTCGGAAGTTCCCGGGAGGATCGTCTTCCCCGTGGAGGAGTGCCGAAGTTGTCGGCTCCCTCCACGCTTGTACCTCGACGGGTGACTTACTACTTGGAGTAAGAGTTCATGTTTATCCTCTTAATTTTAGTTCTTAAGTAAGTTATCTTTGTTCGCTTTATTCTTGCGGGTTCGATTGTTCGTCCTTGTGATGTTTGCTCTAGTAAGAAGGAGCCTGGGGACGGGTAAGCCTTGTCGACACGCTAGAGTACATAGTTGATAGCTTAGACATGGTGTCTAGGCTAGAGCTACCTTCGTTTGCACCGTTCACGTACGGTTGAGGTGGTAGGTGGCAGGTAGTGACAGCCCTATCCGTCCCTTGTAATCCCCACATCTGGGTTTGGAGTAGAGCCGTAGACCGGCATCGCTTGGTAGACCAAGCGTTATTCGTGCCCGAAGCAAGACTTTAGTGGCAGAGCTATCTTCACTTAGGATCTTTATTCTTAGAAAACCTCACTACCCAAGCTACTCTCCATCTCACCTCTTTGGGCAAGCTAGCTAAGAGACCTTTTTACACACCGTTCCTTGAGGAAAATACGATACCCTGAATACTTTCGGGTGAAGTGCTACAACGGTACTTCCGTGCGCTTGCGGATTTGGCTGCTTTCACTAAGAAATACCAACAACCCCCTAGGCTCATTTGTAACACACACCTACACCTACAAAGCTTGCACTCTTATTATTTAGTAGAGTAGTGTCCCTCTGGAGGATTCTCTCCTCCAGTTGTAGAGAGGTGAGTTCGGGAGAAGAGCCGGGCCTGTCGGAGTCTCTCCTGCCTTCTCCTCTCCAGGTCTTGTAAGTTTAGCTCAGGTTCGAATATTTATTTGAGCATTAAGTTATATTATTAAAGTCTTTACTGGTTCCTTGCTTACTACTTAGTATTTATTATTTAGTATTTATTTACTGCTTAGTATATATTGAGTGTGAGTGCTTTGCCTTGTGCATGAGGTAGAGTAGTAATTAATAGTGTAGACGTGGTGTCTAGGCTAGTAATTACCCTGGATTGCATTCAGTTCAATGAATCGCAGTGGTAGCCGGCAGATGGTGATAGCCCTGTCCGGCCTACGTATTCCACCA
Organism: Bothriochloa decipiens; assembly: GCA_023333625.1. NCBI lineage: Eukaryota > Viridiplantae > Streptophyta > Magnoliopsida > Poales > Poaceae > Bothriochloa > Bothriochloa decipiens. The sequence continues at coordinate 30,522,158 of CM041631.1, read as the reverse complement.
TGTTAGTTCTGATCTGTAGGACCTAGGGGTGGACTCGCCTGCTCTTGTGAGTTGGTTGGTCCTAGGCGCCCGAAGTAGATACTTTAGTGATCGCTCTTTGCTTAATTACCTATAGAACCTTAGCTCTACTATCCAAGAACCTGACTCCCTTTTCATCACCAACCTTGGACTACCTGGCTTTAGATTAGAACACTTCGCGTTCCCTGTGGATAAATATGATACCTTGGAATACTCTCGGGTGAAAGCTACATCGGCATCCGTGCACTTACGAATTATATCTACTAGGCATAGGATTTGCCAACAAGCTTTCTGGCGCCGTTGTCGGGGAACGGTAGCTATTCTTGATCTAGAACCCAGTGGTCCAGTAATCAATCAACCTATTCATCCATCTCATCATGGACCAAAAACCCCTTTTTCAATATGGTGCTCCAAAGGGCGATAGCTTGGAACCACCTAAATCATCCAAAGCCATTTTGGCTGTTCATTATGAGCTCCATCCAGAATTCATAGCGATGGTTCAAGCAAACCCCTTTTCTAGGAGCAAAGAAGAGAGCCCATACACTCATTTGCGTGAGTTCGAGCAGTTGTGCTCGTGCCTCCACATTCAAGGCATGACACGAGATACTTTGAAATGGAAGCTATTCCCATTCTCCTTGAAGGGGGATGCTAAACATTGGTATGCTCGTCACGTAGATAGTGTAGAAGGAGAGTGGGAAACCCTTCAAACCAAATTCTGCCAAAAATTCTTTCCTACCTCTCGAGTTGTCCATCTTCGACAGGAGGTCCTAAACTTTAAGCAAAAGGAGGAGTCATTAGGTGCAATTTGGGCCCGATTTATCGACCTCATTGCTTCTGGCCCTAACCTTGCTATCCTAGATCCAGTCCTTTTACACCACTTTTACATGGGTCTTAGCAAAGAATGTGCCCAATTCCTTGATACAGCCTCTAGAGGTGCTTTTCTACATGTGTCTGAGGGTGAAGCGCGAACTATCCTTGATAAGATCCTTGAGAACACCCCTTACACTGGGATTCATGATGAGTTTCCCGATGAAGTGCCCGAAGAGTCAATAAAAGAAGAGGCACAGTCTATAGAAGCCAAATCCTTTGGTCCTCCTTTTGAACCCACCTTCAAAATATTGCCCGAACCTAGTCTTCAACATAACCTCGACCTTGATGATTGCCCAAGCTTTTTCCCATATGAGTGTTACGCCGATTTATTACTTGAAGATTTTGGTAATACATTGAACCACCCAATGGAGGAGAAACACACACATTGGCACTACGAGGTCGAAGAAGGTGTCTCGATGGCTGAATCCATATCTCGCATATCCTACAAACCAGCCGTCGAGCCTGAACCTCACATCCCAAACCCTCAAAAGGGAGAAGAGATTCTACCTTTTGTTTACCTGTCTGATTTCAAGTATGATCTTTCATTCGAGTCTGACTCTGAAGATAACTCAAACTCGGGGGTTCAAGAGAGAACTCTTGGGGAGTTTGGGATAGAAGAAACTTTTCAAGGAAAAGTGATCGGTAATCCCTTGGAAGAAGAGCCACAGATGTTTGAATCAAAATCCATCAGCTCTTCTCTTATATCCTACCCTGACACATCCCCCGAACCTATCCTTGACCCTGATAAAGTCCCTAGTGCTCTACCCCACAAACCTCATCATGATGAATCCCATTCTTACAGGAATTCATCAACAAATTTTTTAAAGGAAGAGCACGTGAGGCATGGGTGCCACTCTGACCAACGGCAACGATTAGAGAAAATAGAGGCTCTCTCTGCCGTTATGAGTCAAGAATGGTTGGACAAGGCAAAGTCGTCCGCCAAGACCGTCAAGTTGCCTGATCATGTTAGGAGGATTAATTGCAACATCATGGGCATCAATAGCAAGTTTTGCTATGAACCCAACCTTAGGATCAACATCATTCCCAAATCTCTTGTCCTAGATAGATCCTCTCAAGAACATTTGTCACAATCGCAAAGCCTTCTTGAACTTCCTTCTGGTCGACTTCTTGACTGTGAAGGAGTTCTTAGAGCCATTCCCGTTGTGATAAATGGGCTTAAAATCTTCCTAGACTTCCACATCTTTGACCTTCCTGGACTATCCCCTCATCTCACATTCATTGGAAGATCAATCATAGAAAATGATCTAGGAAGTTCAGCTTTGGAGTTGGCCATAGGTAAGGATTATACATCTGTTTGGATCACACCATCCACACAGGTAGAATCCAAGCCTAGTTCCAATCCAAAGGAAGAGGTTATGTCGATGCCTCTGCCAGACTTGAATCAACCACAAATCAAGGGGGCACGACTTTGGACAATGGGCATTCCTGAAGGATCAACTTTGGAGATTGAAAAGGAGAAATGTGGTAATGAGCATGGAGGTTTCATCTTGGAACATTCACATGATCCATGCTCATATGAGAACTCACCAAAGTCGCCATCTCGACTCCTCTGTACCTACACGAGACACAACCATCTTTCACGCTCTATTCACAAACACTTCAAAAGGATGGTTGTGGATGCATTTGTGTACCACAAGTTTTGCAAGTCTCATAGTTGCAGTGGCGCAACTCTTGTAGTTTCAAACTGCCAAAGTCGAGCTTATGACTTAAAACAATAGCACTACTAGGAGATAGCCTAGACTTTTTACCTTTTCATCTTTCCCTTTCTTCATAAATAAATTTAAAAATGAGCTTTACAAGAACTTGTTTAGGACAAAGTTTCCCTTCGGGTATTTTTGGTCACTAACCGTACAGGTGGAGATTGAAAAGAACGAAGAGCCATACAATGTCCAAGAACATGAGGTCTGCATCAACTCCAACATCTCAATATTGTTCAGCAATGGAATATGCAATGGAGGACTCAACATTCACACTTCATTTTCGATGTCCATCGACACAAAAATCCAAGTGTGGGGGAGATCGTCAAAGCATGCTCAATTAGCAAGAATTGCAAGAATGAACATGAGATCGGAGAAGACCAAGTGATGCAAAAACCCAAGTGTGGGGGAAGATCAAAAGAACGAGGTGGAGACATTTTGAGAAAGCCATTATTCAACAATGGAGTACATTCTGATAGGAGTCCAACATTGACACTAGGCTTTTCATGTCGATTGACATAAAAGTCCTAGTGTGGGGGGAAGGCCGCACGATTCTTATCTACCATCTTTTTGGCCTTCGCCAATTTGGCATGCTGGTTTGCACTCCCTTTGTTCACTCTTGATTCATCATAAGTTTGATATGTCAAAAATGCTAAATGTTTAAATCAAACTTAAAACCTTGCCTTGCTCCTCTTGAAGTTTGAGTGAATTGAAATTGTGATCACATAAACCAAACTTAAAGTCTGCTTTGAGAAAGTTAAGATTAATCTTGATGTGTGATCTTCTCAAAGTTGGCCAGTGTAAACTTCCATGATCATAAACATGATGCTAGTGGGAAATAACTTTATAGGACCACATGTCAACTAAGTGGTTGTGAAACGTGATATGGTAAAGATAGAAGTATTACATCCTTTCTATACTTGATCTTGGACAAATTTTATTTGGATAAAACTTTGAAAACCTCATGGCTTAGTAACTCCTCAATGGTGAGAAATTCCTACCAAGGCCATATGACATGCTCTATATATATACCTTCTGCCATAGCTGCTTGTTTATCATTGAGGTTTGTCAAATTGTTGAACCTAACTTAGATTGGGGTCATATGCATAAGATTGAGACTCACTAGCACCCACCGAATAAAGCCAACTCTTACACTGAGAGTTGCGCACAACATGCACCCATCCATCCACCAAAAATGCTATACTCCTACACTGGGAGTAAGCAAAAAGAAACATTGGTTAGGAAAATACTCCAAGTCTTATTCTATGATCTTTCTCTTATCATCATCTCGAGAGAGACATGGCTAAAAAAAGAAAAAAAGAAGAGAGAGATAGTAGAATAAGGGACACATCAGAAGTCCCAAAGCTTCTTGTAAAAAGAAAAAAAAGAGAGTTTGCGGTAGCCATGTCTCTAGAATTAGGTTTCCAAAAGAGAAAGATCAAATCTCAAAAAGGAGTATGGTTTAGAAGATAGGATATATTCCACACACTTGCATGTCTCAATCTAGCATATGACTTTGATCTTGACCTGGTTCGGTCTTTGACTTACCAACATATGAGAGGCAAGTATGCCCACTTTCATACCTACCCAAAACTCCACTAAAAAAAACCTTAGGATAGGTCGTGAAAGGGCAACCTTCAATACCTTGGTAAGGAATCATACACCTTTTGAGTGACTTGAGAGCACCACTTGAGGAGTTTACCAAAGCCATGTTGCCTTAAATTTATGCTTAAAAGAAAAGTCTCCAAGTTGCTAGCTATAGAAGTTTGTGATAATCTTCATGTCTGCATCATTCCATTTCTCAACCGCCAAGGTGACATGTTAGACAATTCCACAAACCCACTAGTACATGCAAATGACTTGGAATAATTTTTATGCTAGCATCATACTTAGAGAAGTTATATATGCTTCTTGATTGATCTGAGCTTTGCTCGGGACGAGCAAAGGTTTAGTGTGGGGGAGTTTGTTGACGGTCGATAAAGCCTATTTATAACTATCATTTATTGCATGAAATAACATGAAATGGATCACACATGATAGATATAGGGTTTGAAACTAACAAGTTTCACGAGGGTTGTTGTCATCACATGTTTTGCAGGGATCTTAAAATATCATCATATAAAAGTATCTCAAATGATAAAATGGAGTACACCATTGCGACGGGATCGTCGAGCTGATCGAAATGGATATACTATTCGCTATATTTAGACTCCGGAATAAGAAGATATCAAGTGGCAAAGGAAATCACATGAAATGATAAAAGGATCCAACGTCAGCAGACATGTGGGCCCCACGCACGCAGAGCTGTCCCCTGGCCACTGTGGCAGATGGACAGCAGGGACCCACGTGCGTAGCGGCTGTCCCCCGCTGGGGGCGCGGGCGACCGGGGACACCAACTGGGCGACGACACGTGGCTCCCCGGTCTCCCCACGCGTGCGCGTCCGTGCGCTCACGCGGGCGGGACGCGGTGCGGCCTGGTGAACGGGGCAGCGCCACGTGGCGCGCCGATTTCGAACCCGCCAGGCGCACGTACGCGGGAGGAGTAGGCGGCCCGCGCCGCTCGGTCCGTTGGTCCACCGGGACAGGTGGCGCGACCCCACTGGCGCACGAAGGCGGTGCTCCGGTCCGGCGCGGTCTGGGCGCGGTTGGACCGCGGTTCAGGCCGGTTCAGCCGGCCGGGAGCCCAGATTTCCTCCCAGAAACGCATGTCAGCCTGCAGTTCACTGGTTTGGCTCCGGTTCGGGCACTTAGGATCCGGTTTTGCTCTGGTTTTCTGCGCCAACACGTGGGGGACATCACCACCGACCTAAATAGGTCGGTTTCATGCATTTGGAGCATCCTAGCCACCGGTTCTATGGCGGTTTTGATCCAAGGGAGAGGATTCGCTTCACGCGGATCACTGAGGTGGCGGTTTCTTCACCCCTACTCCACCTCCCACCTATAAATAGACCCTCTAGGCCTCATTTGTAACACACACCTACACCTACAAAGCTTCCACTCTTATTATTTAGTAGAGTAGTGTCCCTCTGGAGGATTCTCTCTTCCAGTTGTAGAGAGGCGAGTTCGGGAGAAGAGCTGGGCCTGTCGGAGTCTCTCCTGCCTTCTCCTCTCTAGGTCTTGTAAGTTTAGCTCAGGTTCAAATATTTATTTGAGCATTCAGTTGTATTATTAAAGTCTTTACTGGTTCCTTGCTTACTACTTAGTATTTATTATTCAGTATTTATTTACTCCTTAGTATATATTGAGTGTGAGTGCTTTGCCTTGTGCACGAGGTAGAGTAGTAATTAATAGTGTAGACGTGGTGTCTAGGCTAGTAATTACCCTGGATTGCATTCAGTTCAACGGATCGCAGTGGTAGCCGGCAGGTGGTGACAGCCCTGTCCGGCCTACGTATTCCACCACGTTAGTTCTGCTCTGTAGGACCTAGGGGTGGACTCGCCTGCTCTTGTGAGTTGGTTGGTCCCAGGCGCCTGAGGTAGATACTCTAGTGATTGCTCTTTGCTCAATTACCTATAGAACTGTTGGTGTTTTGATCCTCGAGGGGTTAACACCAACGAGTAATATTTGTAATTGTGTGCTCCCTTATCCGGTGGGTGATGCAAGAAGTACACGGCGATTTATCCTGGTTCGGGCAAAGAAGGCCCTACGTCTAGCGGGGGGAGGATGATTCGTGTTATCTTGCACCAAAGTGCTAGTACAGGGGAAAATACAAGCAGGTGTGAGGAGTGCAAGGTGGAGTTTGGGCGTTCGGACGCCTAGCTCTCGACCTTACACAGGCTCATGGCGTCGCTCTGTGATCTAAAGGCTTAATGTTTCTATGCTCTAGGTCCTCTCGTCTTTTTCGTCCCGTCCCTTTTCTAACGCCCTGGCGCCTCCTTTTATAGATGAAGGAGGGGCACAGGGGTACATGTATTTCGAGTTCGCATGACGTTGATGACGTATGACGTTGAGGCCGATTACATCGATGCCGCCGTAGTGATGTACGTTGGTATGGGAGGCCCTGCAGCCGTCGCGTCGGGAGTTGTTGAAGTTTCACTCAAGGGTTCGTTTGTTGACGTCGAGGGGCGACGGTCGAGGGTCTTGGCCGGAGTCGAGGGGGTCGTGCCGAGGAGGTCGAGCCTCACCGGATAAGGCCGAATCCCGGGAAATGCGGGAAACGTGTTGGTTTATATGTCTCGAGGTGGTGCTGGACGTGGCACAGTGCTCGGTATGGTGCAACAGCGTAGTACGACTTGCGGGATTCCAGGGCATAGGTGGTAAAAGCCAGATTTGACCACCACGCCTACAACTGTTACCGTAACTGTGGCCATGCGATTAGGCGGAGGTAGGTAAATCGCATTAAATGCGCTCGGGCCCGTACGGGAGAGTCGGTAGCCGAGGGGTGCACTGTCCTCGAGGACCGCCCATTCGCCCGAACGAAGTTACGTCCTCGAGGGCAGGCTCGTTCGCAGGGCGAAGTTCCGTCTTCGAGGGGTCGCTCGAATTGTACCCTCGCGTGTACAGTACCAGTCCGTTCGGTAGCCTCTCGAGTGTACAGTACCAGTTCGTTCGGTAGCCTCTCGAGTGTACAGTACCAGTCCATTCGGTAGCCTCTCGAGTGTACAGTACCAGTCCGTTCGGTAGCCTCTCGAGCAGGCTTTGGCTTTGGGCCGTCGTTGTCCGTTCGTGGGCCAGTCCGATACGTCTCAGCCTGTGGGCCTTCGTATGTTAGCGCGGGAGGTCACTGGAGGGTTTGCGTTGCTGATTTTGCGGGGTTTAGTTTAGTAAACCAGGGGTTTGGGGTACCCATTTCCTGGGTATCGACAGTAGCCCCCGAGCCCCTGTGCGAGTGATGACACTCGGGCAGGGGGTCAGAAATTGGAAATGGGACGTGATTTGGATTTTTTCGTGGGGGGCGCGAGAGCGACCCCCGCGGGGGTAGCCCCCGAGGCCTCGTAGGAGTCGAAAGACTCCTATGAGGGCTTTATTTATATTTAGTTAAAGGGTGCTTTTCCAGTCGGGTACAGGCCTGAACTGGAGTCGTAGCGCTTTACCGAGGGGAGCCCCCGGGGGATTTTCGACTCTTTTTTGTCGAGGGGCGCTGGGCACAGGCGAGCCCCCGAGCCTCGTGCGGCTGGGGCGTTGCTGGCCTCGACATTCTTCTCACGAGTCCTTTCGATCGGATGTGAGGCGAGAAGCATCGGACTACCCCCGATAGGGCGAGCCGCGAAGTTCTTAGTGAGCTAGTAACGGGAAAATCCAAGTGAGAGCCCGTTCCTCGTTCGATAGAGGTCGACAGGAGGCCCGGAGGCGGTCTCATTAAAGCAAAACGCAATGGTCTTACGGATACCGATTCCATTCGATAGGTCTCGACGGCTCGATGCCTCCCTTCGGGGGATTCCATAAAGTCCGTAGCGTTTCACCTTGGATGCGTCCAAAGGGGTCTTGAGAGTTCATTCTCGAGCAGGGCCTCGTGTTGGCTCCCCCTTGGTCACCCCTGACTCGGGGCTCGAGGGCGACTGTCGAACCCTGATCGTGGGGCCAGCCTTCGCTCCCTCGAGGCTTAGGCCTGGAGCCCGATTTTTTTGGGCTCAAGGGCGGCCGTTGAGCCCTCACTCGAGGACCAGCCTTCGCTCCCTCGAGGCTTTGAGGTGGGGCCAGAGCCCGTTCCTTTTTTGGCGCTCAAGGGCGGCCGTTGAGCCCTCACTCGAGGACCGGCCTTCGCTCCCTCGAGGCTTTGAGGTGGGGCCAGAGCCCGTTCCTTTTTTGGCGCTCAAGGGCGGCCGTTGAGCCCTCACTCGAGGACCGGCCTTTGCTCCCTCGAGGCCTTGAGGTGGGGCCAGAGCCCGTTGTACCTTTCATAGGAAACTCCATTAGCGAGCAACGGTTCTCTTTTCTTATCGTTGGACGCGTCTTTTGAGGAGAAGGGCTTCAGCGGTGCGATCGTGGCGGGCCCGAGCTCTCTGTCAGAGGTGTGACGCGTGCATCCGATCGAGGATCGAGGGGGGAACGGTCAGGTAAATGCATTAATTGCGGGGAATTACCTTTTTCCTGCCGCCGGACTCTGCCCGTTGCTCTTCCCGAGTATAAAAACGGAGGGGGACAAGTGTTCGCTCCCACCTTTGCCATCCTTTCAAACTCCTGCTATCCTGCGCGTGTGAGGGTAAAAGCTTAGACCGAGAAGTCACGATTGGGAACCTTCCTGGTCATCTGTCCTCTGAGGAGATTCGTGCTGTTGTTGCCACTGCCGCGCCCACCGAGCAGATCTGTGCCACCTGGTCGTCTGTCCTCTGAGGAGATTCGTGTGGCCGTCTACGAGGGCTACCTCGGGATGGCGCCACATTGGGAGCTATGGCTCTACCTTTACAAGGGGTAGTGGTTCGCCTCCCCGGTGGCGCAAGGAGTAAGGCGAATCGTCAGAGCGGGGTGCCTCAACTTCGCGTTGAAGGCTGGGAGGTCGGAGAAGCCACGCAAGTACATCCCCATCGGGTTGACGTCCAACCACTCCCGGTGGGACGAGCAGTGGTTCTATCTTCGCAACGACGGCGGCTACCTCCCATCGTACACCGGGCGGCTTATCGCTGAGCGTCCATACAACTGGCCGCACGGTGTCGCGAGAGATCTTCAGCATCGACTTCATCCCCTCGTCGTCGCGATGAGGACCCTTCGAGAGGCGGGCTTGACGGCGGGTGTGGTGGTCTCAGCCTTCCACAGTCGATGGGTGCTCCCTCTGATGGAGCGCCCATTGCGGTTGGACAAGATGCTTCCCTCGGTGGCGCCCGAGGTTCTCAAGAGGTGCTGGATGTCCGGCGAGAGGCCGTCCGCTGCAGAAGTCGTCGCACGGGTAAAGGGGATGGTGGCTGGCTCGTTCAGGGTGGAAGATGTCAACCGCCTCCCCATGCGGCCGGAGGAGGGTTGCCTCGACCTGGTGAGTGCCTCGACCCATGCCTTTCGCGTTTTCCCCCCTCCCTTTCTCTTGTCCCTGTGACTAAACGTCTTTGTGTAGGGGAGAATCGACTACCGGAGATCGAGGCCCCCGCTGAGGGAGGACGCTCCCGATCATCAGGTAAGACGCTTCATCGCCCAGCAAGAGAAGCGGAGTAAGGACGAGGAGGAGAAGAAGAAATCCAAGAAGCTCCGGGAGCGCGAAAGACTTGCGAAGCGCCGCGCTGAGCAGAGGCGCGACGGGCTCCCGGAGGAGGAGTCTCCCTCGTCCGAGGGAGATGAAGATGACAATGATAGTGATGACGTCGAGGGGGTGGAGGGGCGCCTCGACCGCATCTTGTCGGGTTCCTCCCATGCTGACCGCCCCTTCGTGCAGGAGGAGGTGGCGGAGCAACGCGTCCCCCAGCCGGTGGCGTCGGCCTTGGAGCGCCGGCGTGGAAAAAGGGGGGCCGAGGCCTCACCTCGAGGGGGTTCACCCTCCTCCCATCATACTCGAGGCGGGACCCCACCCACTTCGATCCGGGAAACCCGGTCCCAATCATCGGCGCGGGCGAAGCAGAGCCGTGCCCAGGAGGCCCCGTCGAAGCAGGGAGGTGCAGCGACCCCACCGACGGCCTCGAGCAGCCTCAGCCCCGGGAAGAGCTCGGCTTCGGGAGGGGTCTCGAAATCTGCTGGTGGTTCAAGGGGGACCCGAAAGGCCTCTATCCCCTTCGGGTAGGTGTCGTTGGTTCGTTTTCTTTTTGTTGCGTCTCCCTTGCGCAATTTAATAAACTTTTTGCCGTTCTGCTGCCCATCCAGGCCCAAGCGCCAGATCGAGGAGGCGTCTCTTGCGCCGGCTAAGCAGCTCAAGATGGATGCAGCCGCGAAGATGGAGGCCCCGGTCACAGGTACGACGTCGAGGCCCTTGGCTCCGTGGGAAGCCAAGTGGTTATCCTCAGTCCTCGGTGCTCTGGCGCGCGGTAGGCTGACGGGTTCCACTCTTGCTGCAGGGTCGAGCGTCTCGGGGTCCGCGGTGGGCGGCGACTCCGAGCTGGGGAGGACGCATGAGGGAGGGAGTGCCTCCTTGACGCCATCGCCTGCGGCCCTCGAGCTTGGCCCGGCACCAGGGGGCGGTGCCCCGACATCGGGAGCTTCCGTTCCAAGGCGGGAGCCCCCGAGGGCCACGAGTCGGGAGAGGAAGTAGCCGTCGTGGACCTCGAGGGTGAGGAGACCACGGCCCTTCCCCCCTCGACGGGAGAGCGGCGGCCCTGGCCGGCGGGGCTACGCGAGCTCGAGGCCCGGAGGGAGCAGGAGCAGGGGGCCCTGCAAGAAGCGGAGCTGCCACGGCCGCAGTAAGAGGAGGAGAAGGAGCCGTCGGAGCAGCGGGAGGAGGAGGAAACTGGGGGCCAGCCCCAGCATCAGCAGGCGCAGCAGACGCTGCCGGGGGACACGGCGCCGCTGGACCCGCCGGCGCAGTAGCCGCCCGAGACGTCGGAGGCGGAGGCGACTTCTGGACTGCCCAAGCAATGGGTGTCCGTGATTACCCTGGACGAGCTGCTGGCCGAAGGAGAAATGGTGTCGATGGCATCGATGGTCCCGCCGCTGCCGGGGCCGCAACCAGAGGAGGCCTCGGTACCGAACCCAGTGGAAGACACGTCGATGGTGGTCCTGCTGACGCCACAAGTCGTGGTGTTGGGGGAAGCGACGGCCTCGACACCCCCGCTGCCTCCGAAGGCGCTAGAAGCAGCGTCGGGTCCATCGACGCAACCCTCGATGGAGCAGCTAGAGGAGACGGTGGCTTCTGGCGTGCTGAGGAGGTCGACGTCCGACCCTGGGCTGAGGGATGCCCGCGCCGCGTCGGAGTTCCGCACCCCGGCGGAGTTGGCCGTGAGTTACGGTGTTCCGTGCGATGTGGTGGACGAGATCGAGTCCTTGACGCGAGCCAAGGTCAAGACGGTCCTTTCGCATTGGGGCAAGGAGCGCATCGTACTCCGAGAACTCGGTGACTCCAGCGCTCCGGGGATCGAGATGAACAACCCGGCGGAGGTCAAGTGCTGGGAGGAGGCCGAGCGGTCCCGGGCGTGGCTGCGGCACTTGCTAAAGCTGGGCGTCGAGCTCGCTGAAGACTTCAACCAGAACCTCGCGGTGAGTCGCTGGTAGGCCGTATGCAGTTTTTTTAAGTTCTTTTGTATGAAAGGTGTCAGCCCTCGACTTCTTGTCTCCAGGAGGCGCAGAGGCATTCCTACTCCAAGTTGTACTTCCTCCATGAAATGCACAATAGCCAGGAAGAAGTGCTTCGCCAACTCAAAGCCGGCCGCTCTGCGCAGGGCAGGGTGGCCGAGATCGAGGAGGAGCTAAAGTGGGCCAGGGAGGAGGCCGCCAAAGCCAAAGAAGAAGCCACCCGGGCGAAGGAGGACTCCGAGGCCGCTCGAGGGGAAGCCGCCCACCTCAAAAAGGAGCTCAAGCGTGCCAGGGAGGAGGCTGACGCAGCCAAGGCCGAAGTGGGGAGGGCCAAGGGCGAGAGCATCCGAGCCCATGAGCGCGTCGAGCTACTCGTGGGGAGGCTTAAAGCTCCGTGGAGCACATCTGCTCGCTCGAGGCCAGCTTCGCTGAAGTCTCCACGGCGCGCAACACCCTCTCTACCTTGGCCTAGGAGGAGAAGAACCAGGCCGCTAGCCTGGAAACCCAGCTCGGGGCGATGAAGGTTACCCTCCAAGAGAAGGAGCAGGCCATCATCCTGGCTGGTGGTGCCCTCGAGACCCTCCGCTGCGAGAAAATGGAGGTGACCCAGGCCTTCAAGGAGGCCCAGCGGGAGCGGGACGAGGCTCGGGGGGAGCACGACGCCGTGCTGGGGGATCGCAACGCCCTCGAGACTCACTGTGCTGGTGAGTTCCATAAAGAGCTTTTGATCATTTTTCTTCCCATATGGTTTTGTCTGATTCTTGCTTTGTGTTTCAGGCCTCAAGTCTGAGCTGCTCACTACCCAGACCGCTGCCAAGGCGCTGCAGGAGAGCCTCGCGACGGAGGGGGCGCTTCTCGGCTGGCTCCGGGTTGCCCTCGACGGCCTCTGCGCCTCCTGGGAGGTCGGGCCCGTCGAGGGTGCCGAAGAAGACATCCCGGGTGCCGCGCTCGTGGACCGGATCTATTACCTCGACGCCACCCTTCATGATCGCGTGCGGGAGGCGCTTCATATCGGCGTGAAGCGGGCGCTAGCAGTGGTCTCCTCCGGCTTCGTCTTTGACATGAACGTGGTCGCCCAAGGCTTCATTCCTGATATCTCGAAGACCGACGCCGAAAATGAGGAGCGATGCCGAGGGCTCATCAATGATGCCGAGAGGCCGGGGGGAGCGCTGGCGAAGCTGTTCGAGGATGAAGTCATCCCACCTGCTGATGAAGGGTACCACGTCGAGGAGGGCGGCGACGCAGCGGGCCTGTAGGGAAAGGCTAGGCGAAGATGCCCATGTAACGAATTAGTTTTTTATAACTTATATTCAATGTGGCTTTGAAAGCCCTTTTTGAACATTAATGCATCTATCGTAATGCGATTTGTCGTTTTGACTAAGTTTTCGACGCATGCTCGTATCCCTCGAGGAGGGGAGCGAGTGGAGGTACCGTAGCCCGGAGGCGTAGGAGAGCTCCCGGCTCGACAGCCCTCGACCCTCTAGGGAGTTCGAGGCGTTTTCTACTTAGTCGCGAAGCGTATCGAGGCATGAGAAAGAAGAAGCGCTCGAGTTCTGATCGCCTGACTCTTGCTTTCCGACTGAGCGTTAGACGCAAGCTCGTATCCCTCGAGGGGGGAGCGAGTGGAGGTACCATAGCCCGAAGGCGTAGGAGAGCTCCGGCTCGACAGCCCTCGACCCCTAGGGAGTTCGAGGCGTTTTTCAACTTAGTTGGGAAGCGAAAGGGAGGCGTGCGAAAAAAAAGTCGTTCGTATTTTTTGGAACTTAGGGGGTCCCCCCCGTTAGCCCCTGAGGGAGGCTCGACTCTAGCAAGACAGGGTCGAGGCTACCTCTTGCATGTACAATAACAAGTTTGAACTTATAATCGAAAGTACTCCTTATATTTGTCATGCGGAAATGTACAAAACATGCAAGAATGTACAAGGGCACTGGTGCCCTATGGGTAGAAACAACGTAGCTGTTCGATGTTCCATGCGTTGGTGAGGATTTTGCCTTTGTCGTTAGCGAGCTTGTACGTCCCGGGCTTTAGCACCTCAGCTACGGTGTATGGGCCTTCCCATGGCGGGGTCAGCTTGTGACGTCCCTTGTTGCTCTGTCGTCGACGTAGGACGAGGTCTCCAACCTGGAAGTCTCTTGGCGCACGTGCTTGTCGTGGTAGCGTCAAAGTTTTTGCTGATACCTCGCGGAGTGAATTAGCGCCATGTCTCGAGCCTCCTCGAGCTGGTCGACGGCGTTTGCGAGGGCTTCTTCGTGGCTTTGCTCGTTGTACGCCTTTAGTCGAGGGGATCCATACTCAAGGTCAGTGGGGAGGACGGCCTCGGACCCATAGACCAAGAAGAATGGGGTGAAGCCCGTGGCTCGACTAGGTGTTGTCCTTAAGCTCCATAGGACCGACGGCAGCTCCGCGGCCCATTTTTTTCTGTGCTTGCTGAGGCGGTTGAGGATCCTTGGCTTGAGGCCCTGCAAAATCATGCCATTGGCGCGCTCGACCTGGCCATTAGTTCAAGGATGTGCAACCGCGGACCAATTCACATGGATGTGATGGCGATCGCAGAAGTCCAAGAACTTCTTGCCGATGAACTGTGTGCCGTTTTCGATGATGATGACGTTCGGGACCCCGATGCGATGGATGATGTCGGTGAAGAACTCAACTGCCCGTTCGGAGCGGATGTTGCTGATGGGCCAGGCCTCGATCCACTTGGTAAACTTGTTGATGGCAACGAGCAGGTGCGTGTACCCTTTGGTCGTCCTCTTGAGAGGCCCCACAAGATCGAGCCCCTAGACCACGAACGGCCAGGTGATGGGGATCATTTGTACGGCGTGAGCTGGGAGATGCGTTTGCTTGGCGTAGAATTGACACCCTTTGCACGAGCGGACAATGCTCGTGGCGTCAGAGACGGCGGTCGGCCAGTAGAAACCCTGTGGAAAGGCATTGCCTACGAGGGTCCTTGGTGCTGCGTGATGGCCGCAGGCCCCCGAGTGTATGTCCTCGAGGAGCCACCTGCCTTCCTCGATGGTAATGCAGCGCTGAAGAACGCCTAAGGGGCTTCGCCTGTAGAGTTCCTTGCCGTCACCGTAGATGACGTAGGACTTGGCCCGTCGCGCGATCCGTCGAGCTTTGGTCCGGTCCTCCGGAAGCTCTCCCCGAATGAGGCAGTCGAGTAAAGGGGCTCGCCAATCCGGTGGCGGGTTCGACGGAGGAGGGGTCTCCTAGATCTCCATAACCTAGGCCCCGGTCGAGGAGGCCCCGGTCGAGGTCGTGGGGTGGAGCTTCGAGGGCGTAGTGCAAGCCCCCGAGCCCAAATCGACGGAGGGCTCGAAGAGTTCCCTCGAGAACATGTCCGAAGGGACTGTACCTCGAGTCGACGCAATTTTTGCGAGCTCATCCGCAGCTTCGTTGTATTGTCGAGCGACATGACTAAGCTCGAGGCCGTGGAACTTATCTTCCAACTTGCACACTTCGTTGCAGTATGCTTCCATCTCAGCGTTGTGGCAGCTCGAGGCCTTCATCACTTGGTCAATGATTAGCTACGAGTCGCCTCGAACGTCAAGGCGTCGAACCCCGAGTTCAAGGGCGATTTGTAATCCAGCGACAAGTGCTTCGTACTCCGCAACGTTGTTAGAAGCGGCAAAGTGGATGTGAATGGCGTAGCGCATGTGGACTCCGAGGGGTGAAATGAAGAGCAAGCCCGCGCCTGCTCCTGTCTTCATGAGCGACCCATCGAAGTACATTGTCCACAGCTCGGCTTGGATTTGAACAGGCGGCAACTGAGTGTCGGTCCACTCGGTGACGAAATCTGCCAGCACTTGAGACTTGATGGCCTTCCGTGGTGCGTAGGTGATGGTCTCGCCCATGAGCTTGACCGACCACTTAGTGATCCTTCCAGCGGCCTCCTGGTTATGGATGATCTCCCCCAGGGGGAACGAAGATACCACAGTAACCGGGTGGCTGAGGAAGTAGTGCTGGAGCTTGCGATGCGTAAGGACGATGGCGTAGAGCAGCTTCTGCACCTGTGGGTAGCGGATTTTCGTTTCTGAAAGCATTTCACTGACGAAGTAAACCGGCCCTTGGACTGGCAAAGCGCGCCCTTCCTCTTGCCTCTCCACCACTATGGCCGCGCTGACCACCTGAGTGGTTGCGGCGACATAGAGGAGGAGGGGCTCGGGTGGTTCAGTCGACGTCACCGGTCAAGGAGGGAGGAGAATCGGAGTGGATGTCAGCTTGGCTTTGAGTTCATCGAGGGCCGCCTCGGCCTCCGCGGTCCATGTGAATCGCTCGGATTTTTTCAAGAGGCGGTACAGAGGCATGGCCTTCTCCCCTAAGCGTGAGATAAAGCGGCTGAGGGCCGCGAGGTAGCCCGTGACCCTCTGCACGCCCTTGAGATCCCGAATCGGCCCCATTCGTGTGATGGCCGCCACCTTCTTGGGGTTGGCCTCGATCCCATGCTAGGAGACGATGTACCCGAGGAGCATGCCCTGAGGCACTCCGAAGACACATTTCTCAGGGTTGAGTCTTATGTTTTTGGCTCTAAGGCACCCGAACGTGATTTTGAGGTCTCGGATGAGGTTGTCGGCTCTTTTGGACTTGACCACGATGTCATCGACGTAGGCCTCGACCGTGTCGCCTATGTGTTCGCCGAAGACGTGGAGCATGCACCGCTGATACGTTGCCCCAGCGTTTCGAAGGCCGAAGGGCATGGTGACATAGCAGTACATGCCAAAAGGGGTGATGAAGGAAGTTGCGAGCTGGTCGGACTCCTTCATCTTGATTTGGTGGTAGCCGGAATAAGCATCGAGGAACGAGAGGGTTTCACATCCCGCGGTAGAGTCAACAATTTGATCAATGCGTGGTAAAGGAAACGGAACTTTGGGACATGCTTTGTTTAAACTAGTATAGTCAATACACATCCGCATTTTTCCATTCTTTTTCTTAACTAACACGGGATTAGCTAACCATTTGGGGTGATGGACCTCCTTGATGAATCCAGCCGCCAAAAGCTTATGAACCTCCTCGCCGATGATCCTACGCTTCTCCTCGTCGAAGCGGCGCAGGCGTTGCTTTACCGGTCTGGACCCGGCCCGGATTTCCAAGGCGTGCTCGGCGATTTCCCTTGGTATGCCCGGCATATTCGAAGGAATCCACGCAAACATATCAGTGTTCGCGTGGAGAAAGTCGCGAGCACGGCTTCCTATTTGTCCTCGAGGTCGGCGCTGATCGTTAGCACCTTCTCGCATGGGCAGCTCGGGTCGAGGGGGACTTTCTTGGTGTCTTGTGCTGGCTCGAAGTTGCCGACGTGTCGCTTGGGGTCTGGCATCTCGTCGGCGAGGTGCTCAAGGGTCATGGCTATCATGGCATTTTGCTCGATGGCCTCCCCATATTCGATGCATTCAACATCGCAGTCGTACACGTGCTCGTAGGAGGAGGCGACAGTGATGACGCCTTTGGGTCCTGGCATCTTGAGCTTGAGGTAGGTGTCGTTCAGGATCGCCATGAACTACGCGTAGCCCAGTCAGCCAATGATGGCGTGATACGTTCCGTGAAACCCGACCACCTTGAAGGTGAGGGTCTCTTTCCTGAAGTTGGTAGGGGTGCCAAAACAGACAGGAAGGTCGATACAGCCGACGGGGAAGGCCTTCTTCCCTGGTACGACGCCATGGAACCCCCCGGCGCTGGGTCGGAGTTGGTACCTTCTGACTCCCAGGTGGTCGAGGGTCTCGAGGTAGATGACGTTCAGGCTGCTGCCACCGTCCATGAGGACCTTTGAGATGCAGGTGTTGATGATGATTGGGTCGACGACGAGCGGATAGGCCCCGAGGTTGGGGACTCGATCCGGATGGTCATCACGGTCGAACGTGATGGGCGCATCAGACCAGTCGAGGTAGTGAGGCGTCGCGACACGAACGGAGAAGACCTCTCGACGCTCCCGCTTACGCTGTCGGGGCGTGAGCTGGGTCGAGGGGCCCCCGTAGATCATGTAGCAGTCATAGACTTCGGGGAATTTTCCGTCTTCCCCGTTGTCTCCCTCACCGCCGCCTTGGTCTTTCTTGTCATCACCTTTCTTCACACCCACTTGCTCGAAGTGCCTTCAAAGCATGCGGCAGTCCTTAAGCTTGTGCCTTGCCCTGTCCTTGTGATAAGGACAGGGCTCCTCGAGCATTTTGTCGAAGATGGCGCCCTCGGGAGGACCTCGAGGTCTTTTGCGTTCGGTTGCTGCGACGAGATCATCTTCTGTAGCCTCACGCTTGCCTTGCTGATGTTTCTTCTTCTTGTTATTTCTCTTTGGCCCTTTGCTCGAGCCTCCGACGTTGTCGGCTACCGGCGTTTTTCCCTTGTCCTTCCCGTCGCTGAAGAAGGCGCCGACGGCCTCTTCACCAGCCGCGTAGTTGGCGACCACATCCATGAGCTCGTCGACGATGTCGGGGCGGTTATGCCCTAACTCGTGAACTAGGTCCTTGCAGGTTGTACCCGCAACAAACGCTAGAACGACGTCGAGATCGGAGATGTGGGGCAGTTCGGTGCGGAGCTTGGAGAATCGTCGAGCAAAGTCGCGGAGAGACTCCCCTAGTTTCTGCTTGCAGTTGCGCAGTTCCCAGGAATTCCCGGGACGTACGTAGGTACCTTTGAAGTTCCCCTCGAAGATCCGGACAAGGTCGATCCAGCCGCGAATCTGGTCAGGGGGAAGCTCCTCGAGCCACCTACGCGCGGTGTCAGACAGGAACAGGGGAAGGTGACGTATGATGGCGTGATCGTCATGCGCCTCGCCCGCCTGACAAGCCAACCAAAAGTCGGCTAGCCAGAGATCAGGATTGGTTTTGATGTTGTATTTGACGATACTCGTGGGGGGTCGAAACTTGTCGAGCAACGGGGCGCAGCGGATCTTCCTGCTGAAGACTCGGGGACCTGGTGGCTCCGGGGCCTGTCGGTCTTCGTCGCTGTCGTAACGCCCTCCACGATGGGTGCTGTACTCTCGATCCTCGGCATCCCCGTGCTTGCGTCTGTGGTTCTCGACAATGTCGAGGCGTGCGTCGCGGGAAGCGCGGTCGTCGTTGACACGTTCTCGGGCTGGCTTCTTCTTCTGTCGGGGGGTCGCCCCCTGATCGACCGAGCCCTCCCTTTCGGGCTGGGAGGGCTTGACCTGAGGTTCAGAGGCAGCCCCTCGACGCCTCGAGGCTGAGCTCTCGGCTTGCTGGAAAGCAGCAACTTGGAGGAGATCCTCGACCTCACGTTGTATCCGCCGAGCTTGCGAGTTGGATGGCGCGGGCATATTGCGAAGGAGCATAGCCGCCACAACAATGTTCTAGCTTGCTCGGGGATAACGGTTGGTGGGTTGCTCGGGTGCTCCTGCCTCGATGATCTGCCGGTTGACTTCTCGGGCCCTGGCTCGGGCTCTACCGCCTGGCGGTCGCCGCTCTTGCTCGAGGGTCAGCTCGAGTAGGCGCAAGCGTTCCTGCTCGTCGGCGAGCTTCGCCTGCAACTCCCAAATCTGTGCCAGCTGTGCGTCCTGCTCGCCAGGACAGGGGCACGCTTCTCGAGGTGTGTCTGGTTGTTGGTCCTCTGCTCTGGGGGGAGCGTCTCTCGCCACAGTGGTAGCCGTTGCGGCCGCTGGATCAACGGTGTCCTGATTGGAGTCGACATCACCATCGATGTGGAGGCACTCGTGGGTAGGATCCCAATGATCAGAGTCAGAGTCAGGGTCACCGCAGTAGAAGACGGGGAATTGCCCCCGCGCCTCCTCCTACAGCTGCCGTCGGAGTGTGCCGACAGTGTACCTCCGGGGGCCGAGCGCTCTTACGAAGGCCAAACCCTCGGAGGCCGGTGTGACAGTCTCCACATCCGTCATTGCTCAGAGAAGGGCGCCTGAGCGGCCCTTTAACGTGCTCATGCTGGAGCAGGTCACTGTCGAGATCGTCGTTGTGGCATCGTGGGAGTCGAACGAAGGCCGCCGATGGCTCTCGAACAGCTCGTGCGGGAGCGGGCTCGATCGAGCGGGGGCTTCGTCGCGCTTCCTCGACGTGCATACTACGAAGGTGGAGCTGGGGTTGTGGTGGGGTCCTGCCGGTTTGCCATCTACCTCTGAACTCGGGTCAGATGCTCCCTTAACAAGGGGTTCATCATCTCCGGTCAGGGGCGAGGAGGAAGCGGTGGGAACCCTCCCCGACTTAGGTCGATGGCGATGACGGCGCCGACCGTGCCTCCTTCTGGATGTGGAAGCAAGGTCGTGAGAATGGTGAGCGGCCCCCCAAGAGCGTGGGGGCGTACCGTGACCTCCGTTCGGGTCACTGATTGAGAACAGGGTCATGTCGTAGCCCTGGTCGAGGGTCATGAACTCCAGGCTCCCAAACCAGATTACCGTAGCGTGCGAAAGTGGTGAGACAAAGTCGCCCATCCGGAAAAATAGCGGGAAATCGTTAGTGACACGCGGCCCCCCTACCTGGCACGCCAACTGTCAGTGTTTTAATCCTCGAGGGGTTAACACCAACGAGTAATATTTGTAATTGCGTGCTCCCTTATCCGGTGGGTGATGCAAGAAGTACATGGCGATTTATCCTGGTTCGGGCAAAGAAGGCCCTATGTCCAGTGGGGGGAGGATGATTCATGTTATCTTGCACCGAAGTGCTAGTACAGGGGAAAATACAAGCAGGTGTGAGGAGTGCAAGGTGGAGTTCGGGCGTTTGGACGCCTAGCTCTCGACCTTACACAGGCTCACGGCGTCGCTCTGTGATCTAAAGTCTTAATGTTTCTATGCTCTAGGTCCTCTCGTCTTTTTCGTCCCGTCCCTTTTCTAACGCCCTGGCGCCTCCTTTTATAGATGAAGGAGGGGCACAGGGGTACATGTATTTCGAGTTCACATGACGTTGATGACGTATGACGTTGAGGCCGATTACATCGGTGCCGCCGTAGTGATGTATGTCGGTATGGGAGGCCCTGCAGCCGTCGCGTCGGGAGTTGTTGAAGTTCCGCTTGAGGGTTCGTTTGTTGACGTCGAGGGGCGACGGTCGAGGGTCTTGGCCGGAGTCGAGGGGGCGTGCCGAGGAGGTCGAGCCTCACCGAATAAGGCCGAATCCCGGGAAATGCGGGAAACGTGTTCGTTTATACGTCTCGAGGTGGTGCTGGACGTGGCACAGTGCTCGGTATGGTGCAACAGCGTAGTACGACTTGTGGGATTCCAGGGCATGGGTGGTAAAAGCCAGATTTGACCGCCACGCCTGCAACTGTTACCGTAACTATGGCCATGCGGTTAGGCGGGGGTAGATAAATCTCATTAAATGCGCTCGGGCCCGTAAGGGAGAGTCGGTAGCCGAGGGATGCACTGTCCTCGAGGACCGCCCATTCACCCGAACAAAGTTACGTCCTCGAGGGCAGGCTCGTTCATAGGGCGAAGTTCTATCTTTGAGGGGTCGCTCGAATTGTACCCTCGCGTGTACAGTACCAGTCCGTTCGGTAGCCTCTCGAGTGTACAGTACCAGTCCGTTCGGTAGCCTCTCGAGCAGGCTTTGGCTTTGGGTAGTCGTTGTCCGTTCGTGGGCCAGTTCGATACGTCTCAGCCTGCGGGCCTTCGTACGTTAGCGCGGGAGGTCACTAGAGTGTTTGCGTTGCTGATTTTGCGGGGTTTAGTTCGGTAAACCAGGGGTTTGGGGTACCCATTTCCTGGGTATCGACAAGAACCTTAGCTCTACTATCCAAGAACCTAACTCCCTTTTTGTCACCAACCTTGGACTACCTGGCTTTAGATTAGAACACTTCGCGTTCCCTGTGGATAAATACGATACCTTGAAATACTCCTGGGTGAAAGCTACATCAGCATCCGTGCGCTTGCGGATTATATCTGTTAAGCATAGGATTTGCCAACAACGAGCCCGGCAACCCCCTCTTCCCTGGGATCAAGATGGATGACCCGACGGAGAAGGGGCATTGGGTGGACATTGAGGAGAACAAGGCATGGCTGAAGCACACCCTGGAGCTGGCCATCGAGATCGTCAGTGGGAGTCTCGATCGGAGCCTCGGGGTGAGTTTCTTTCGGGGTATATCTAGTTTTCGTATTTTCTCTTGATTGGACATGCTTCTAACCTTTTGGCCTTTTGTTCTCAGGATGTGAGGTAGCGCTCCTTCTCTAAGTCTCACTTCCTCCGCGAGATGCAGAGTGGTCGGGAGGAGGTGCGACGCCAACTCAAGGCTGGTCGAATCACCCAGGCCAAAGTGACCCAAGCTGAGGAGGAGGCGAAGCGGGCCAAGGAGGAGTTTGCCGCGGTCAAGGCAGAAGCTGAAAAGACCAAGGAGTACGCCGCTGCGTTTAAGGAGGATGCCGCTACAGCTCGAGTTGAGGCCAACCAGGCCAAGACAGTGCTTCAGGAGGCCAAGGCAGATGCTGAGAAGGCGAGGAGTGACGGCACCAAGGCCTTGGAGGAGGCTCAGAAGGCCCTCGAGCGTGTCGCGACACTCGAAAATGAAGCTCGAGATGCCACGGAGCGCATCAAGGGACTTGAGGCCAACCTTGCCCAAGTCTCTATGGTGCGCAATGCCCTCACCATCTCTGCTGATGTGGAGAAGAAGCGTGCTGAGACTTTGGCGACCGAGGTCAAGCAGCTGAAGGCGGCCCTCATAGACAAGGAGCAGTCTGTCCACACAGCCGGCCAGGCCATGGAGACCCTCTGGGTGGAGAAGACTGATGCCCTCATTGCTTTCCAAGCGATGAAGAAGGAGTAGGATGAGGTCCAGAAGGAGCTCGACGATGTGAAGGGCAGCTTCGAGGCTCTCAAGTCCCACTGCAATAGTGAGTCTCTCTGTTTCTTTTTGGTTTCTTGGTTTTCTTGTTTCGAGGTGCCATGATTGACTCTTGTCTTGGTTGCCAGGTGTCGAGACTGAGCTGCTCACCTCCCAAACCTCCGCCAAAGCGCTACAAGAGGGCCTTCAGATGGAGCAGGGTTTGATCGATCGGCTTCGCGCCATGATCAACGACCTCTGCAAGACCTAGGAGATCCCACCCATCGAGGAGATCGAGGGTGAGAGGTTCGGGAGTGCACCCATTACCCAGTTGCGCTGCCTTGTTGTCACCCTAAGGGGCCGCGTGAAGGAGGCACTTCACACCGGTGTGAAGCAGGCGTTGGCAGTCGTCTGCTCCGGCTTCACCTACGACATGAAGGTCGTCACCAAGGGCTTCACCTATGACATCTCCAAGACTGACAAGGAGAACGAAGAGTGGTGCCAGTGCCTAATGGATGATGCCGAGAAGCTAGGGAAGAAGTTGGCGAGGAAGTTTGAGGTCGAGGTCCTCCCTCCTGCTGAAGGCGATGAAGACGTTAGCGACGATGACAACAACGACGATGATAGCGATGGCCTGTGAGCCAAATCTGGGCAGAGAGGCCCATGTAAATAAGTTTAGTTTTTGTGATGTTGTAACATCGTGGCCCTGGGGGCCTTAAAACACTATGCATTTATTGTGATGCTTTGGATGTTTTATCTTATGTTCCTTTATTTCTTTTTCATCTGAGTTTTGCTTTTTGACTTGAGTTCTCGACACTGACTCATATCCTTCGAGGGGGAGTGAGTGGGGGTACTGTAGCACAGAGGTGTAGGAGAGCCCCTGGCTCGACATCCCTCAACCCTTAAGGGGTTCGAGGTGTTTCCTACTTAGTCGTAAAGCGTGCTCGAGACGTAAAAGGAAAGAGGAGCGTCGAGTTTCGAAAAAAGTCCGAGTTTTCGAGGAACTTAGAGGGGTTCCCCCTCTGTCAGCCCCCAAGGGAGCCTTGACTTCTGTAGGGCAGAGTCGAGGGTACCTTAGCATTTGAAAAAACAAAAATAGCGAAATCAAAGATTTTCATTTATTCATGATGTGACATATGTACATAATACAGAAAATGTACAAGGCCTCGAGGCCCTAAGGGTAAAAGCGACATAGTTGTTCGATGTTGCAGGCGTTGGTGAAGATTTCACCCTTGCCACTAGCTAGCTTATAGGTTCCTGGCTTCAACACCTCAGCTACGGTGTATGGGCCTTCCCACGGTGGAGTTAGCTTGTGGCGCCCCTTGTTGCTCTGCCTTTGACGTAGGACAAGATCACCGACTTGGAGGTCCCTCTTGCGCACGTGCTTGTCGTGGTAGCATCAAAGCTTCTATTGATATCTTGCCAAGTGAAGGAGGGACATGTCACAGGCCTCCTCGAGCTGGTCAACGGCATTCGCGAGGGCTTCTTTGTTAGTCTGCTCATTATAGGCCTTCAGTCGAGGGGACCCATACTCGAGGTCCGTGGGGAGGACAGCCTCAGATCCGTAGACCAGGAAGAATAGAGTGAACCCTGTGGCTTGACTAGGCATTGTCCTTAGGCTCCATAAAACTGAAGGTAGCTCCGTGGCCCACTTCTTCCCATACTTCTTCAACCGATTGTAAATTCTCGGCTTGAGGCCCTGTAAGATCATGCCATTGGCACGCTCGACTTGGCCGTTGGTTCGAGGATGGGTGGCTGTGGACCAACTCACACGGATGTGGTGATGGTCGTAGAAATCCAGGAACTTCTTGCTGGTGATGATGTGAACTAGGGTTCCCGATCTTCTGAAAGGTTCTAATAACTCTCGATTTGGTGAAATCGCGACACAATTCGATCCGGCTTCCGAAAAACTCAGCTCTGAACCCCACAATCGCAGCACCACGTCTCCTTTGGTTTCGACCATCAAAGCACAGTCGACCTCACTAAGAAGGCTGAGTCCTTTGCCTGCTAATCGAAGAACACAAGCAAGAACACGAAAGAATGCAACCAATTGTAGATGAATGATTAATCTCACGAGTTAGGGTCTCACAAACCGACGGTGCGGCGAAACTGTTATGAACAGAATAATCTAAGCAAAACCCAAAACCTAATGAGAGAGGCAGCAGCTGGTTATAGAGGTCTAAGGGTCATCACCACCCCTGGACGCACCCCCTAATGGGCTCAACAACGATACACGGCCCAACGGACCAAAAACGGTGACGCAGCACCGGAATAGATTCTGGACGCTAACTTGTTTCGATGTTTGCTGATGACTCCGAAGGAATTTTAACCTCAAACCAATGCCATTGGCTTCCTTATGAAATTATATTTCCATCCATAGGTGGATCATCAAAAACGGAGTTCGGATGCATCCTGGGCGTCCGCTTTACTCCACACTAGTCTTGGACTCCGAAACAGGCTCGAAGTCGACTCGGTTTGGGTCTCCACCTTGACTTGGGCGCCCTTGCTGGTCCTCCATGCCTCCAAGCCATCCCTTATGCATCCCTTGGTCCTCTCCATGATTCCTAAGTACAATATAATCATTAGGTAGCAATCTATTCTCAAAATCATAAAAAGACTTCCTTAAGAACGAGCTCACCTGTAAATTTAATTGTCGTGCGCGAGCTCTTGTGATTGGACCTTGAATGTCCAGTGGAGGATCATCTTGTGCATCCAATGGAGTGATGTCCTCATCATCCTCCCCCTCTTGAATTGGAGTCATCCTCGACTCAAGGTCATCTTCTTCTCCCAAATATGGCTTCAAATTTGAAATGTTGAAAGAAGGACTAACCCCGAACTCGGGTGGCAACTCAAGTTTGTATGCATTATCATTTATTTTCTCAATAATTTTATAGGGACCAGCAGCTCTTGGCATTAATTTTGACTTACGCAGCTCTAAAAACCTGGCTTTTCTCAAATGTAACCATACTAAATCACCTGGTTCAAGTTTAAGTTCTTTTCTACCTTCACTACCAGCAATTCTATACTTTTCATTCATCTTTTTAATATTTTCTTTAGTGGTTTCATGTAACTTACGAATAAATTCAGCACGTGCACTAGCATCACTATGTGTTCTTTCATGGGTAGGTAAAGACAAAAGATCAATTAGAGCACGAGGGTTAAAACCATACACTACCTGAAAAGGACTTACCTTGGTGGAAGAATGTGTCACCCGATTATAAGCAAACTCCACATGAGGCAAACATTCTTCCCACATCTTTAAATTTTTCTTCAAAACAGCTCTCAGCATGGTGCCCAAAGTGTGGTTCACTACCTCTGTTTGTCCATCTGTTTGTGGGTGACAAGTTGTTGAAAACAACAATTTTGTGCCCAACTTATTCCATAGAGTTCGCCAGAAGTGACTCAAAAATTTGGCGTCACGATCTGAAATAATAGTAGACGGCATACCATGCAAACGAACAATATCTTGGAAAAAGAGGTCAGCAATATGAGTTGTATCATCACTTTTATGACATGGTATAAAATGTGCCATCTTAGAAAATCGATCCACAACCACAAAAATACTATCCCTTTCCCTCTTGGTCCTAGGCAATCCTAAAACAAAGTCCATCGAAATATCTGTCCAAGGAATAGAAGAAATAGGAAGAGGCATATACAACCCATGTGGATTCAAGCAAGACTTAGCTTTTTGACATGTGGTGCAGCGTGCCATGAACTGCTCAACATCTCTCTTCATCTGTGGCCAAAAGAAATGTGTGGCCAAAACAGCTACCGTCTTTTTAGCACCAAAATGGCCCATCAATCCTCCTCCATGCGCTTCCTATAGCAACAAAAGACGAACAGAACCAACTGGAATGCATAGATGTTAGCTCTAAACACAAATCCATCATTTATCACATACTTGTTCCACGTACGTCCCTCTTTACAATTCAGCAACACGTCTTTAAAATCAGGATCAAACGCATATTGTTCTTTTATTGTTTCAAGCCCAAAAATCTTATAATCAAGTTGGGACAACATAGTATATCATCTAGACAAAGCATCAGCAATTATATTATCCTTCCGTTTCTTGTGTTTGATAACATAAGGAAAGGATTCAATAAATTCAACCCACTTAGCATGTCGACGATTCAAATTATTTTGAGAACGAAGATACTTAAGTGATTCATGATCTGAATGTATAACAAATTCCTTAGGCCACAAATAATGATGCCACGTCTCTAAAGAACGTACAAGAGCATACAATTCTTTATCATACATAGAGTAATTTAAAACAGGACCATGCAATTTTTCGCTAAAGTATGTCACAGGTTTACCATCTTGCATCAAAACACCTCCAATGCCAACTCCACTAGCATCACATTCTAACTCAAAAGTCTTACCAAAGTTTGGAAGTTGCAGCAATGGTGCGTGTGTAAGCTTACCTTTTAATGTCTCAAATGACTCCTCTTGTTCCTTACCCCATTGGAACACCACGCCCTTCTTTGTCAACTCATGTAATGGGGCAGCAAAGGTGCTGAAATCCTTGACAAAGCGGTAGTAGAAACCTGTAAGACCAAGAAAACTCCTCACTTGTGTGATGGATTGGGGTACTGACCAGCTCCTAATGGCTTCAATTTTTGTCTCATCCACCTCAATTCCCTGTGGATTAACAACATATCCAAGAAAAGAGATTCGATCCGTGCAAAAGATGCACTTCTCAAGGTTACCAAATAAGCGTGCATCGCGTAAAGCATTAAAAACAGCACGCAAGTGATCCATATGTTCATCCAAAGACTTGCTATAAATCAAGATATCATCAAAGGAAACTACCACAAATCGCCCAATAAAAGCCCTTAAAACTTCATTCATCAATCTCATAAAAGTACTAGGTGCATTAGTTAAACCAAAAGGCATTACTAACCACTCATATAATCCGAATTTAGTTTTGAAAGCTGTTTTCCATTCATCTCCAAGTTTCATTCTAATCTGGTGGTAGCCACTACGCAAGTCAATTTTAGTGAAAATTACAGAGCCACATAACTCATCAAGCATGTCATCAAGCCTAGGAATAGGATGACGATATCGAATAGTAATATTATTAATGGCTCTACAATCAACACACATGCGCCAAGAACCATCTTTCTTAGAAAACAAAATTATAGGAACAGCACAAGGACTAAGGCTTTCTTGTACATACCCGCGGTCCAGAAGCTCTTGGACTTGTCGCTGAATCTCCTTAGTCTCTTCAGGGTTGGTTCGATAAGCAGCACGGTTTGGCAATGTTGCTCCCTGAATCAAATCAATTTGATGCTCTATTCCTCTCATAGGTGGCAGCCCCGAGGGTATCTTAGCTGGAAAAACGTCCTCATACTCCTGCAAAAGGTTAATGACAGTAGGAGGTCTCGAACTAACAACATCATCAAGAGAAAACAAAGCTCGTTTGCAAACCAAAGTATAGCAAATATCATCATCAGAAATTTCAGCAAGGTCACATTTTCTTGCAAGCATAACACCACCCTTCAATTTAATTTCCTCGACCATAGAATTAGGTGTCAACTTATCCTTTTTAGGTGGGTAAACAGAATTTGCAACTTGCTGATTTTCAGATTTAACATCATGCAAACTAGCAGCTCGTTCTTTATCAGCTTGTACAATTTCAGCTGGGGTCATTGGCACCAAAGTAATTTTCTTTCCTTTATGAACAAAAGTGTATGTATTACTTCTACCATGATGAACAGCATCATTATCAAATTCCCAAGGGTGACCCAATAAAAGTGAACAAGCTTCCATAGGTACTACATCACAATCAACGGTATCAACATAGGTACCAATGGAAAAAGAAACTCTGCAAGTTTTTGTTACCTTAGCCTTACCGGAATCATTCAACCACTGAATATGGTACGGATGGGGATGTGGGCGTGTAGACAAGTCAAGCTTCTTGACCAAATCTAAACTCACTAAATTATTGCAGCTACCCCCATCAATGATGACACGTGCTCGCCGGTTGTTGATGACAAAGAAAATTTGGAACAAATTGTGGCGTTGCAGCTTCTCAGGTTGTTGTACTTGTGCGCTAAGCACTCGCTGCACAATGACACTCATGTAGGCTGATGTTTCCTTGCTACCAAAGACCTCACCTTCTTCTTGAACATCTTGTTCTTCATCATCATCTTCCACGTCAGAGGTGCTGATGTACCCATCCTCTGTAGCAATGTATGCCCGCTGACTTGGACAGTCCTTTAGCACATGTCTGTAACCATGGCACCGATGACACTGAATGCTAGGAGTGCGTCCCGTCGAGGCAATAGAAGATGCACTCTTCGATGGTTCCTGCACTAAACTTTTACCTGAACCAGAAGGTTGCGCAGAAGACGTCCTCTTGTTCGCTGGTAGAGGCGCGCGGAAGGAGGATGCCTTGGGAAACCCCGATGATGCTCCTGTGCGTGGTGTGTATGAGGTGCCAGCCTTGCTCTTGGCCTACTTATCTCACCCCTGCAATTCCTTCTCTGCAAGCATAGCAAATTGAAACAACTGGTTGACAGTGTTAAATTCCTTATAATCAACTATGTCCTGAATTTCCTCCCTCAAACCCGCATAAAAACGAACAATAGAATCCTCAGTTCCCTCCACTATGCCACAACGCAACAAACCTTTCTGAAGTTCACCATAATAATCCTACACAGATTTATGTCCCTGTTCTAAACACATTAGTCTTTTACGTAGGTCTCTATGATACGATGGTGGCACAAATCTATCAGGCATAGCAAACTTAAGTTCTTCCCACGTATGAGGTTGGCAATTATGTGCAACTAAACCAGTCCACCAAATGATAGCAAAATCTTTAAATTCACTAGTGGCTTGTCGAATGCGATGTTGCTCAGGCACAAGATGGGCACAGAATTTTTGCTCTACTGTCATCTCCCAATCAAGGTATTTCTCGGCATCATAATGTCCTAAAAAAGAAGGTATGGTAAATTTAACCTTAGCATAAGGATCATCGGGAGCATGAGTACGATTACCTCGGTGGTGGTTGAAATGTTGAGCGCCACCTATACCTGTGGTATTTGTGCGAAGACAATGACGTAATCTATTTTCTCTTGTCGGTGCTCTATCAACATTTCAGATTTGAAGCCGTATTTGGGAGAAGAAGATGACCTTGAGTCGAGGATGACTCCAATTCAAGAGGGGGAGGATGATGAGGACATCACTCCATTGGATGCACAAAACATAAGCAACAAACGGTGAAAGTTATCCCTAATAATCCTCTACAAAGGTGGAGTGGTGCCTCTCAAATTTAGAGCAAAAGGCAACACCTTAACAAGTTCTGATCGGTTCTTACCAGCAAGGCACGGATACCTGAAAGACGTAGCACTAAGATTATGGTTGTCAAAACTTTTGCTGTCCAGAAGTATATGTGGGGCTTAGGAAGGCTGGCCAAAAATATGTGAGTGGTACACAATTCAAAGACAGAAAGTAATATTGAATTATAGTCCTAATTACTTGTTCTCGTTGCTGGCCTAACGTATTCCAAGTACCAAATGTGTGTGAACAAGGACAATGGAAGCACAAATATGATGGAGAGACAAGTATGAATGAAGCACAAAGCACAATGTAGCACACGCAATCACAGAACAAGCAACTCCTTTTTGTTTTTTCTTTTTTTTCTCTGAACAAACTTTTTTTACACTATTTTTTTAAATTTTTCTCTAAACAAGTATGACAAAAGATGCAACCACAAAAATTTTCACCTACAACAGAGGTGGAATGTGGTCTATAGAAAGTCAGCATGTTCTTTGAAAAGCGTGCAAGAACCTTGTCAATTTTTTTCTTTATTTTGCCAAATTTTTTTGGCAATTCTAACTGGACCAAACAGGCCAAAGGCAAGTTTGGATCCACTCCAAATGGAGTCAAGAAGTTGCTGTAAAAATTTCAAATTTTTCTGATAAACAAGCCAAAAGTTATGCCTGTTTTACCGAAGGTATCTCAAGTTATGTTTCTCGGAAGGCACAACACGGCGGCGGCAGTTAGGGCGAAGCGTCCCTAAACTCCAACACCGATCACAGCAGTAGGTATTCGGCTGATGATGCAAGGAGGGCTGCGATGCATGCAACAATGAGCGGCTGGCGACCTATCTAGGGTTTGCGCGGCGGCGAGAATTGACACAAGGCGCCTAGCGGGGAAAGTCAAGTAATATGGTGGATTCGACTTGTTTGGGACGGTGGAAGGGGACAGCGTTGAATGGAAATGATGGGGAAAAACACACGATTGGACTCTAACACAACCTAACCAGCAACAAGACCCTGACCAGGACACAAATTTAACACTATGAAATCTGACAAGAACTATGCAAAGGCCAAACGTGGTTCTGGGATAAGGGAAAAACCTAGACTAAACTATTTTTGGCTTTTTTTGGATTATAGGACGAAGGAGAAAACAAACAAAACTAGGGTAAGGGAGAACCTGACAGTGTACCTGAAGCTTTGATACCACTTGATGTGAACTAGGGTTCCCGATCTTCCGAAAGGTTCTAATAACTCTCGATTTGGTGGAATCATGACACAATTCGATCCGGCTTCTGAACAACTTGGCTCTGAACCCCGCAATCGCAGCACCACATCTCCTTTGGTTATTGACCGTCGAAGCACAGTCGACCTCACCAAGAAGGCTGAGTCCTTTGTCTGCTAATCGAAGAATACAAGCAAGAACACGAAAGAATGCAACCAATTGCAGATGAATGATTAATCTCACGAGTTGGGGTCTCATAAACCGACGGCGTGGTGAAACTGTTGTGAACAGAATAATCTAAGCAAAACCCAAAACCTAACGAGAGAGGCGGTGGCTAGTTATAGAGGTCTAAGGGTCGTCGCCACCCCTGGACGCGTCCCCTAATGGGCTCAACAACGATACACGGCCCAACGGACCAAAAACGGAGTCCGGATGCATCCTGGGCGTTCGCTTTACGCCACACTAGTCTTGGAGTCCGAAACAGGCTCGAAGTCGACTCGGTTTGGGTCTCCACCTTGACTTGGGCGCCCTTGCTGGTCCTCCATGCCTCCAAGCCATCCCTTATGCATCCCTTGGTCCTCTCCATGATTCCTAAGTACAATATAATCATTAGGTAGCAATCTATTCTCAAAATCATAAAAAGACTTCCTAAGAACGAGCTCACCTGTAAATTTAATTATCGTGCGCGAGCTCTTGTGATTCGACCTTGAATGTCCAGCAGAGGATCATCTTGTGCATCCAATGAAGTGATGTCCTCATCAAGTGAACTGTGTGCCATTGTCGGTGATGATGACGTTCAGGACCCCGAAGTGATGGATGATGTCGGTGAAGAACTCGACCGCTCGCTCAGAGCGGATGTGGCCAATGGGTCGGGCCTTGATCTACATGGTGAACTTGTCGACAGCTACGAGTAGGTTCATGTATCCCTCGCTCGTCTTCTTGAGGGGCCCCATGAGATCGAGTCCCCAGACCGCGAACGCCAGGTGATGGGGATCATTTGTAGGGCATGTGCCGGGAGGTGCGTTTGCTTGGCGTAGAACTGGCACCCTTCGCACGAGCGAATGATGTCAATGGCATTGGAGATAGCAGTTGTCCAGTAAGAGCCTTGCTTGAAAGCATTGCTGACGAGAGTCCTTGGCGCCGCGTGGTGGCCGCAAGCCCCCGAGTGTATATCCTCGAGGAGCTTTCTGCCTTCCTCGATGGTGATACAGCGTTGCAGGACCCTTGATGGGCTTTTCCAATCAACTCTTTGTCATTGCCATAAATGACGTAGGACTTGGCCCATCGAGCTAGCCGGTGAGCCTTAGTTCGATCTTTTGGCAGTTCCCCTCGAATGAGGCAATCGAGGAAGGGAAGACGCCAGTCTGATGGAGTGCTCGATGAAGAAGGTGACCCATCGACCTCCATGACCTCGACCCCAATCAAGGGGCCTCGGTCGAGGTAGAGAGGTCGAGTGTAGGAGGAGCGGCGTCAGCCCCCGAGCCCAAGTCGACGGATGGCTCGAGGAGGTCCCTCGAGAAGATGTCTGGCGGGACGGTACCCCGAGTGGACGCAATCTTGGCCAGCTTGTCCGCAGCCTCGTTGTAGCATTGAGCGATGTGGTTGAGCTTGAGCCTGTGGAACTTGTTTTCCAGCTTGTGCACCTCATTGAAGTAGGCTTCCATCTTGGGGTCGTGGTAGCTCGAGGCCTTCATCACCTGGTCGATGACGAGTTGCGAGTCGCCTCAAACATCGAGGCGCCGTACCCCGAGCTCAAGAGCGATGCGCAGGCCATTGACGAGCACCTCGTACTCCATGACGTTGTTGGAGGCGGCAAAGTGGATGCGAATGATGTAGCGCATGTGGACTCCGAGGGGTGAGATGAAGAGCAATTCTGCGCCTGCTCCCGTCTTCATGAGCGACCCATCGAAGTACATAGTCCATAGCTCGGCTTGGATCTGTATTGGCGGGAGTTGGGTGTCGGTTCACTCAGCTATGAAGTTTGCCAGAACCTATGATTTGATTGCTTTGTGTGGGGCATAAGTGATCGTCTCACCCATGAGCTCGATGGACCACTTAGCAATTCTCCCCGCTGCCTCCCGATTTTGGATGATCTCACCCAGGGGGAAGGATGACACCATGGTGACTGGGTGGCTAAGGAAATAGTGTTGCAGCTTGGGTGCGTGAGGATGATGGCGTAGAGCAGCTTTTGGATCTGCGGATAGCGGACCTTGGTCACCAAAAGCACCTCACTGACAAAGAAAACCGGCCGCTGGACGGGCAATGCGCGCCCTTCTTCTTGCCTCTCGACCACTATGGCCGCGCTGACCACCTGGGTGGTCGCGATGACATAAAGGAGGAGTGGCTCGGTGGGTTTGTCCTCTGTAGCAGGTTGAGGAGGTACGAGGATCAGAGGGGAGGTCAGCATGCCTTTGAGCTTCTCGAGGGCCTCCTCAGCTTCGGGGGTCCAAGCAAAGTGCTCGGACTTCTTCAAGAGGTAGTACAGCGGCAGGGCCTTCTCCCCAGTCGCGTGATGAAGCGACTGAGGGCCGCAAGACAGCCCATGAGCTTCTGCACACCCTTGAGGTCTCGAATTGGCCCCATCTGCATAACAGCCAAGGCCTTCTCGGGGTTGGCCTCAATTCTGCGCTGTGAGACGATGTATCCTAGGAGCATGCCACGAGGCACACCAAAGACATATTTCTTGGGGTTTAGCTTGATGTTCTTGGCCCAGAGGCACCCGAACGCGATTTTGAGGTCATTGATGAGGTTGTCAACTTTTTTGGATTTGACTACGATATCGTCGACATAGGCCTCAATGGTGTTGCCTATGTGCTCACCAAAAACATGGAGCATGCACCGCTGATACGTCGCCCTGGCATTTTGAAGGCCGAAGGGCATGGTGACATAACAGTACATGCCGAAAGGGGTGATAAAGGAAGTCGCGAGCTGGTCGGACTCCTTCATTTTGATTTGGTGGTAGCCGGAATAATCATCAAGAAATGAGAGAGTTTCACATCCCACGATAGAATCAACAATTTGATCGATGCGTGGTAAACGAAATGGAGCTTTGGGACATGCTTTATTCAAACTAATGTAATCAACACACATCCGTGTTTTTCCATTCTTTTTCTTAACTAGTACAGGTTAGCTAACCACTTGGGATGATGAACCTCCTTGATGAATCTGACCTTCTCAAGCTTGTGCACCTCCTCGCCGATGATCTTGCGCTTCTCCTCGTCGAAGCGGCGCAAGCGTTGCTTCACCGGTCTGGACCCAGGCCGAATCTCCAAGGCGTGCTTGGCGACTTCCTCGGTATGCCAGGCATGTCCGAGGGACTCCACGCAAACATGTCGGCATTCGTGCGGAGAAAGTCAACGAGCACTGCTTCCTATTTGTTGCTGAGGGTGGCGCTGATCCTCAACGCCTTCTCGCCGGAGCCGCTCGGGTCAAGGAGGGTCTTCTTGGTGTCCTCGACAGGCTCGAAGCTTCCCGCATTGCACTTTGCATCAGGGGCCTCAGAGGCAAGACCCTCGAGCGTTGACGCCATCATGGCGGTCTCCTCAATGGCCTCCCCGTGCTCTACGCACTCGACGTCGCACTCGTAGGCGTGCTCGAAGGAGGGGCCGACGGTGATGATGCCCTTAGGCCTCGGCATCTTGAGCTTGAGGTAGGTATAGTTGGGGATCGCCATGAACTGTGTGTAGCCCGGCCGACCGATGATGGCTTGGTGGGTGCCATGGAACCCGACCACCTCAAAGGTGAGGGTCTCCTTCCTAAATTTCGCTGGGGTGCCAAAGTAGACGGGAAGGTCGATGCGGCCGACTGGCAGGGCCTTTTTCCCTGGCACGACCCCGTGGAAGCCCCCGATGCTGGGCTGCAGCTGGGACCTCTTGACCCCAACAGGTTGAGGGTCTCGAGGTAGATGATGTTGAGGCTGCTGCCACCATCCATGAGCACCTTCGAGAGGCAGGTGTTGATGATGATGGGGTCAACGACGAGCGGGTAGACTCCAGGGTTGACGAAGCGGTCCGGTTGGTCATCACGGTCAAACATGATGGGCGCATCACACCAGTCGAGGTTGTGCGGAGTAGCGACTCAGATGAAGAAGACCTCTCGACGCTCCCTCTTGCGCTGTCGAGGCGTGAGGTTGGTCGAGGGGCCTCCGTAGATCATGTAGCAGTCATGGACCTCGGGGAACTTTATGTCCTCCTTGTCGCCGTCCTTGTTACCACCCTTGCTGCCACCTTGATCCTTCTTCTCATAGTCTTTCTTGATACCAAGGCGCTCGAAGTGACCTCAGAGCATTCAACAGTCCTTGAGCTTGTGGTTTGCCCCTTCCTTGTGGTAAGGGCAGGGCTCTTCTAGCATCTTGTCGAAGATGGCTCCTTCGGGACTTCCCCTTGTTGTGTTCATTGCCAAAGAAGGCCTCGACTGCTTCCTCGCCGGCTGCATAGTTGGCGACTATGTCCATGAGCTCATCAACATTGTTGGGTCAATCGCGTCTCAGCTTCCGAACCAAGTCCTTGCAAGTAGTGCCGGTGATGAATGCCATGATGATGTCGAGGTCGGAGATATGCGGGAGCTCGGTGTGGAGCTTGGAGAAGCGTCGGGTGAAGTCGCATAGGGACTCCTTCGGCTGCTGTTTGTAGTTGCAGAGTTCCCAGGAGTTTCCCACACGTACGTAGGTCCCCTTGAAGTTTCCCTCGAAAATCTAGACTAGGTCGGCCCAGCTATGGATCTGATTCAGGGGGAGCTCCTCGAGCCACCTCCGCGCAGAGTCGGAGAGGTACAAGGGGAGCTGGCACATGATCACGCGGTCGTTGCATGCTCTGCTGGCCTGATAGGCTAGTCAGAAGTTGGCTAGCCAGAGCTCGGGCTTGGTTTCACCGTTGTACTTGATTATGCTCGTGGGGGTCGACACTTGTCCGGTAGCTACGTGTTGCGGATCGCCCTGCTGAAGACTCGAGGGCCCGGTGGCTCGAGAGCCCATCGGTCCTCATCGCTGTCGTAGCGCCCTCCTTGGTGGAAGCTGTAGCCTCGATCCTCAGCGTCCCCGTACTTGCGCCGTTAGTTTTCATTGATGTCGTGCCGCGCGTCTTGTGGGGCATGGTTGTTGACGATGCGATCTCGAGCAGGGGTCCTCTTCGCCTAGGGGGCTGCCTCTTGATGGACCGAGGCCTCCCTCTCTGGCGGGAGGGCCCGACCACATGCTCCGAAGCTACAGCCCGTCGTCTTGAGGCTAAGCTTTCGGCCTGCTGTACAACCGTGACTTCAAGGAGTTCCTCGACCTCCTTCTGTATCCGTCGAGCTTGAGGGTTTGACGCCGCGGGCATGTTGCGTAGAAGCATGGTCGCTGCGATGATGTTCTGGCTGGCCCAAGCATATCGGTTGACGACCGGTTGCACGGGCGCACCGTCTTCCATGATCAGCTGGTTTACCTCTCGAGCTCTTCCTTAGGCTCTATCGCTGGGCGGGGCATACATTCTTGCTCGAGGGCTTGCTCGAGCTGACATAGGCGCTCCCGGTCGGCGTTGAGCTTTGCCTTTATCTCTTGGACTTGGGCCAGCTGGGCATCCCATTCATCCCCCATGGGGGTGCACGTCCCAAGACATGGCTGCTGGTGGTGGCTCCTCTCGATCTACCATGACGAGAGCTCCTCCTGCGGCGGCAGCTGCCACGGCCGCATTGTTTGCCGTCGGATCGAGGGTCTTCTCACTAGAGGCGACCTCACCGTCAACATGGAGGCACTCGTGGGTGGGATCCCAATGGTTGGAGTCGGAGTCATAGTTGACACAGTAGAGGTTGGGGAGTTGCCCCCGGGCCTCTTTTGCCAGCTGCTGTCGAAGCATGCCGATGGTGTATTTCTTCCAGGGACCAGGCGCTCGCGAGAAGCCCAGGTCCTTGGAAGCCGGTAGGACTGGCTCGATGTTCATCATTGCGCATAGGAGGGTGCCTGGGCGCCCCTCATCCGTGCCCATGTTGGAGCGGATCATGGTGGAGAACATCCTGGCGGCGTTGTTGAGGCCAAA
This sequence comes from Bothriochloa decipiens, assembly GCA_023333625.1. Taxonomy (NCBI): domain Eukaryota; kingdom Viridiplantae; phylum Streptophyta; class Magnoliopsida; order Poales; family Poaceae; genus Bothriochloa; species Bothriochloa decipiens. Next base: position 30,485,269 of record CM041631.1, on the reverse strand, counting down.
CGGAAACTTTCGGCGGCGCTTGAACAGCCCGTGCGGAAGCAGGTTTGGCGGCGTTGGGGGTATGCGCGAACGCGGAGCCTCGCCGGGTTCCCTCGACGAGCACATGGTGAAGGTGAAGTCCGAGTTGCTGTAGAGTCCTACCGGTTCGCCCTCTGCCCCTGAGCTCTGGTCAGATATCTCCCCAACAAGGGGCTCCTCATCATTGACCAGGAGCGGGGGAAACCCGGCGGGCGCCATGCCGGACATGCGCCGATGATGACGGCGGTGACGCTCGTGCCTCCGCCTGGAAGTGTGGTGGCAAGAGCGACGGGCGGCCCCCTTGGGGCGTGGGGGCTCACTGCGGCCTCTGCTAGGATCACCGACCGAGAGCAGGACCATGTCATAGCCACGGCCGAGAGATATGAACTCCAAGCTCCCGAACCAGAGGATCGTAGCGCGCGGAAGCGGCGATGCAGGGTCAGCCATCCAGAAAAATGGTGGGAAATCAGTGTGACACGCAGTACCCCTACCTGGCGAGCCAACTGTCAGTGTTTCAAACCCAGGGGCCAACACCAACGAGTGAATTTATGAGTGCGTTCTCCCTAATCCGGATGGTGGTGCAAGAAGAACACAATATTTATCCTGGTTCGGGCAAGAGAAGGCACTAGTCTAGCGGGGGGATGATCTCTGTTATCTTGCACCGAAGTACTGTACAGGTGTGAATACAAGTTGTTGAGTGGCAAAGTGAGCTAGGGCTTTGTGTATGGGCACTGCTAGCTCTCTAATGGCCTCTTCAAAACTAGGGCCTGGCGCCTCCTTTTATAGATGAAGGAGGGGCGCAGGCTTACATGGATTTTAGGGCGGACGCGGTGCTGACATTGAGAGATTGATGCCGGTCGAGTCGGTGTTCCTCTAGCGGTGTGCTCTTGGTATGGCGAGCCCTGTAGCGATGTGCTTGGAGGTGAGGCAGCTGTCCTTGTTGTGCGTGGAATGACGCTGTTTGAGGGTTGGCGAGAGCCCGATGCCCATGCCTGCACGTGCGGATCCTAGCAACTATCGCATCGAGAGTTGTTGGAGCTTTGACTGGTCGTGTTGGGGTCTGACTCGAGGGGGTGGTCAAAGGAATCGAGGCCCTGGAAGATATGGGCTACCCCAGGGAACACGGAGGACCTGCTGACTTTTGCGTCTCGAGGGGGTGTCAATCGGGGCACTGTGCCTAGCACGACGGAATAGTGTAGTACGGATCACTGGTTTCCCCGGGTTTGGTGGTGAAAGCAGGATTTGACTGGCGTACTGTCCACTGTAACCGCCGCTGTAGCCATGCAGTTAGACGGTTCGACGGGGAAGGTAAAACGCATTGAATGCGCCTGGAAAACTATAGGAAGTAAGTGATTCGAGGGGTGTCCCATGTTCGAGGGTCTCCCGTTCGCTCGGGCGGACTTCCATGATCGAGGGGTGGCCCGAGCCATACCCTCGATGGTTCTGCCTCGCCCTGCATGGGTTCCCGTTGAATGGGCTGTAACAGTGGCCGTCGAGACCCGTTCATGGGCCGGCCCAATTAGCCGTGGCCTTCGGGTTATCGGTCCTCGATAGATCATTGTGAGGGTTGGTTTAGGAAATTAGTCTCAGGGTTTAATCCCTTGAGTCGAGGGTTAAGGGTACCCCTTTCCTCAGTACCCGACAAAGGAGTTCCCTGGTGCATCCTCCTCGGTGTCCGCATCGGGCTCGACCCCCAGGCCATCACACACCATGGTGATGGCACCCTAGAGCAGCTAGTTCCTCCCGGCCTAGGCCTCGAAGAGAGCCTGGAAGGAGGTGGCTTTCTCCTAGGCCTCACGCTGCTGCTTCTCTAGCTCTGGAACACGAGAATAATTATGCAAAAACACAGAAGTCAAAAGTCAAGGTCAGAATTCAGCAAAAACTTACTGTCGGCATGGGTTTGCCAGCCCATGATCTGATCCATAGCTCGCCGAGCATCTTCTCGGCTGCCAGCAGAGCCTCGTTCTTATCCTGGGTGGTCGCCCTCAGTGTCTTGATCTCCCGGTCGGTGCCCGAGAGAGCCTCGTCCTTCTTTCGGATGGTCTCCTTTAGTGCCTCTACCTCTTTGGCCAAGGTATCGATGTGGATGGATACCCGCTCGATCGACACATTGAGGGCATCATGCTGGTAGCTGACATGAGTGATGTCCTCCTCGAGCTCCTTCTCTTGCGCCAATAGTGACATGAGGTCCTCTTAAGCCTTGGCCGTCTCCTCCCAAGCCTTGGCCGCCTCCTGGGCCTGTGTCACCTCCCCCTTGAGCATCGCATGGGCCAGGCAAAGCTTGTCTGCCTTGGCGCTCTTCTTGCACAGCCACTCGTTGGTGCCCTCGATCAATGCCCTTTGATGTGAAAGCGCCGCCTACAAGCCACTTTCATGACAAATGAACAGCGACTTGAAGTGCGACCGCTCTTTGATCTCCTGATCAAAGTCAAAAAATGAAATCAGAACCAAAGGGACAAGGGGGTCGAGCCAAGCAAAATATTGAGACAATGTGACTTACCTCAAAGGCCCTTGACATGTTCTGAGCAATGGTCTCCATGACCATCCGCAGGGACTGCTCAGAGTGCTTGCGAAGCCCCTCGAGGTACTCCCAGTAGCCAACCTCTTCCTTGTCATCCAGGATGAAGAAGGGTTCGACGTCAGGGTTGGCCATGTCCCTGAACTCAAGGGGCCCACAACCCTAATGCGGGAGCTCCTCCTCCATCCACATGAGCACTAGCTCTGCGAAGTTGGGCCACCTGGCAGACGCCTCTGCCATGTCATCACCCAGCACCATGGACATCCCGGGTTGGTCCGGAGCGTCGGTCATCTCAATGTCAACCTTCCGCTTCCCTTATTGGATGGGGTATCTTCAGAGTTGAGGTTGATGATGATTAGCATTGGCCCTTGGGGTGGGGGTGGATCCTTACCTACCAGCACCTCCTCCTGTGCATTGGGTGATGGCGCAGCCAAATCCCGCTCCGTCTCGGCCGCCAGCTTCTCTGGCCGGCCCAACTCCTGCTGCTCCACTTCCGACTAAGCCTGCTATCACTATTGCTTCCACTGCACCTGTAGCTCTAATGTCTCCCCCTTTTTCCCAGCCTCTGGTGGGACATTCCCAGCCATCAGCTCCCTCAAACGGCCCTGCTGTGGCTCTTGCTACTCCTGTGGCTCCTACTGCTGCTACTGCTCCTCTAGCTCCCCCGCATCCTGGGGGCCTCCACTATCTGCTCTGTTCCTTTCCCATCTGCCTGCCTCACATCACGGGCAGATGTTTTGGCCTTATAGGCCTCGATGACCTCTGGGGTCTCCTCGATCGACCCCAGCCTGTGGCCACCGCTTCTGGACCCCTCGAGGCTCGACGGTGTCCGGGGCTGTCTTGGCCCGCTTCAACTCATGGGCGGCATTTCCAAACTCGGTGCCCTCCTGAGCACTCATGCCTACCTTGGCGATGGCCTCCTTCGCCTTGAGCTGTGTTGTGGCAGCCTAAAGCTTCACAAGCTAGGCAGCGTCGTCCGCCGACATCTGCATCATCAGAGCAGTGCCAGCCTTGAGCGTCTTGGCCGGCGTCATGGCCGCTGGCTCCATCTTGCACTTATGGCTAGACAACAAACAAGTATATTAGGGTATAGAACAAGAAGTGAAGTGAATAGATCAAAAAAAATAAGCAAAGCACTTACCCAGATATAGGGATCAGGGGCTTCGCCCCTCGGCTTCCCCGAGCTACTCGCGGGCTTCTGTGACAACCCCTTCATTGAAGCCTTGGTGGATGAGGCCTCCGGGGTTCTTTTTGACACCGAGGCCATCTAGCCTTGGGTCCTTAAGCCTGATGATGGAGTCCAAGTCTCGGGCAGCGGCATCGCAGACTTGCCCGCCGACGAGGTCCGCGATGACTGCACGCACAGATGCAACACCACCAACGATGATGGTGGGACTACTGGCTCAGCAGATCTCCTTCCCGAGGGCCTCTTGAGGGCCCTCCCTTATGTCTGCTCCTCCTCCCCTCGACCGGCATCGAGGCCACCCTCGATGTCTCGGAGGTCGACCCCTCGTCGGTGGGCTCCTACAGAAACTGCACGTCAGGGAGGTGGGCAAGGGCGGTCGTGGTATCATACCATGACTCGGCGTCATCATCGTCATCGTCATCCTTCCTCTTCGAGGCCATCTTCGGAGGGGATTCCTCCTTAGGAAGCCACTCGAGCCTCTACTTACGATGATGCTTTATCAACGCCTCGCGCTCAAGGATCTTCCTGCCGTACCACTTCTTTGCAGCATCTCTATCTTTGTTTTCTTAAGCAGCGGTGAAGCGTCTCACCTGTTGATCCATGTGGTCCTCCAGGATTGATGGTGGTGAGTCCCTAGCCTAGCCACAGTCAGATCCTGCACAAAAACCTCGATGAGCTAAATCAAGAAAACCAAAGGAGAAAGGGACACGAGACCAATGATACAACGCTTACCAGAGGCTCATATCCCTGGTTGGGTCGCATCGGGACCCTGTCTATGTCCTCCTGCTTGAAGCCGCCCATCACCCACCAAGCACGCCAGATGTCTTCGTCGAGGAGGAGGGTCTCATGTGACATCAGACTCCCCTTCATCGGGGAACCCAGGACCATCCTGTCCATCCGTAGTCAGCGCCTCATTAGCAGCAGGACCCTCCGACGGTGGAAAGCGGTGGCCACCATGCCCGCGGTCAGCCTGTGGAGACGCAACATCTATAGCACATTGAGAAGCGACTACAGCCTCAGCTGGTCCTCCTCGGTGACACGTATGCCCAGTTCTCTCATCGGGTCATAAGGACCTGGCCGTTGAAGCAGGGCAGTATGTCGTCCTCGTTGCACAGATAGAACCAACCGTTGTGCCACCCGCTGTTTGAGGAGCTCAGCTTGACCGGGATGTAGAGGTCGGTTCGGCCCGACCGCACTTGGATGGAGTAGCTCCCTGCATGCATCGCCTTCTGCACTCCTTTCTCACCCGCCTTCTTGGCGAAGTGCTCCGCCTTGAAGAGGTGGAGCCACAACTCCCAGTGGGGCTCGATCCCCAAATACCCCTCACAAACGGCCACAAAGACGGTAGCCTGGGAGATAGAGTTGGGGGCGAACTGGTGGAGCTCCACCCTATAATGGTGGGAGATGGCCCGTATGAATTGGCTCAGCGGCATCCCGAACCCCTCTCATGGAAGGCGACAAAGCTGACCACGTAGCCCTCCGGCGGGCACCGGCTCCCGATGGTTGACTAGCGGTACCCTCCACTCCGACAGATCTCAGTTGGTCCTTGGACGAAGGAGACCATTGCACATGAGCTCCTACAACTTCCTCTCTGTCACCAAGGATTGAACCCACGGATCCAAAGAGGGATGGGGCTCTTTCCAGCCATGGATGCGAGGGATGGACGACGATCGGGACTAGGTGGGAAACTTTCTCTCCTTTCTTTCACTGGCTAATTTGCTTTCTCAGTGGCGGCGCAGAAAGACAAAGGCAAATCACAAAGGCAAGATGAAAATAGGAGAGCCCCGAGCTCTGTATTTATAACTAGGCACAAGGCCAATGGGTGAATTCAGTGAGGAGGCAAGTAAATCTCCACATTTAATGCCCTTACCTAACTGCTCCCTTGATCCTTGCATGCACAGGCACGCGTTAGCCGCTCACTCATTAGCCGTTCATTGCACCGCCCACTACCACGCTATTTTGCTTCCCTCCTAAAAAGACGTGCCCCCAATGGGCGAGAAGGAATGTGCACAGGTGGACCCTTCTAGGCGAAGGAACCATGGGCTCTGAGCCCACTTTGAATCTTGAGGGTTCAAAAACTGGCCCTCGACCAGGGTTCGACAGCTGCCCTCAAGTAAATAGAGTTAGGGATGACTAAGGGTGGGCCTATACATGGCCAAGGCTTGAGCCACTTTCTTGAGACGCCCTTGTACATATTCAAGGAAAAAAGAGTGGTCGATGGTGGAATCCCCCCGTGGGGAGGCATCGAGCCCTCAGATCCTATCGAATGGAGCCGAGATCCACATGACAACTCTTTAGCACTTTTGGAGAGCGCCTCCATGGTCGCTAGCCAACCCCTATCAAACAGGGCATGGGCTCCCACTTGAATTTCTCGATAACAGCTCACTGGGGATCACCGGAACTTGCCCATCGAGGGTAGTATGGCATTCCCCACCCCTCCTCCTCACTAAAAGGATGCATGAGGGTCGTACGATAAAGACGGGCAAGACTTTGATCACATGAGGCTCGGGGGCTCGACCACAATAAGCTAACCTTGACAAAAGAGGACCGAACGCGCTTGGGGGCCCGAATGCAAGAACACTCCTCCACAGAATGCATAAAAGCCCTCGAAGGACTCTCCTACTCCTTTGAGGCCTTGGGGGCTACACCCGGTGGGTGCGCTCGCGCGCACCCACCAGAGAACGATGATGCTATGACTCAAGTTCATAATCACCAAGCCTTTGCAAGAGTGTCCATACTCACGCAAAGGCCCGAGGGGTACTGTTGAGTACCAAGATTAGGGGTACCCAAAACCAATGATTAAAGGAAGCAAACCCCGAAGGAATCCACAGTTTCAACCCCATCAAAAATCACACCAAAACTCCATCCATACGAGTACAACGACATCAGGCTTAACTTATGCTCGTATGGCGATGCGGGGCTGCCCTCGATCGTGCTCAGACTTGTATGAGCCCCACTCGACAGGAGGCCTCGACGATGGGGAATCCCTGATTCGTATGACCTAGGGTCAAGCCGGTCGACCCTCCCTCACCCACCTACTCACAGACAAAATTCAAGGCATTTAATGCAACCACCAACTACTTCCTACCTACGTGGCTATAGCGCTGATGGTAGGGAAGCCGTACCAGGGTCGAATCCCACCTTTTACTGCCCATCCCGGGATGGGCGGTGAAAGCCTGTCACTGTGTACACCACACTGGGCACTGCTCCACCTTCGATGCCCCCTCGAGGCACAATATGACAACCACCATGCTCTGGGTTTCCTGGGGCTCGGCCTTATATGTTTCTCATCAACCCCCTCCGCTACATCCCAACCAGGCCTTGAGCACTGCCGGTCAACACCCGTACGATGAGGGGATCGCACGTCCGCCACAGGAGCCAGGGTCTTTCACCATCCTATCACCGACATCACCGTGACACTCCAAGGATGGCTGGCATTTACAGGAACACGTCGCTACAGCAACCTCCATAGAAGTCATTCCTACCTTCTCCTTCAAGGCACCTCCCTAGGGTTTCCTGTACGCCTTGGCCTCCCCTTGAGCCTATAAAAGGGGACGTCATGGCTAGTACTAGGGCATGAGACACACGGCACTCAAAGGCAGAAGCTAGTAGCTCTAGACTTAGGCATTCTGCTCTCTTTAGATCAGCATCTCAAGCAATCTCCACTCTCCCTCGCTTGTAGCCCCTACACAAGCACTTCGGTGCAAGGAAATACAATACTCTCCCACCCGCTGGACGTAGGGCCTTCTTTGCCCGAACCAGGATAAACCCCCATGTATTCTCTTTGCATTACCATCCGGATTAGGGAGCACATAGCACAAATTCACTCATCGGCTTAGGGCCCCTGGGTCTAAACACCGACACTATCTATCTATTTTTAACACAGTGCAACATACAACATTCAGTTACAAAAGGAGATGATACATCCTTAATCGATGGGCAAAATCATAGATTGCCGCATCTCATTTTTATTGCTACAACATGAGAATTCAATCATTATAACATCCTAGTTTGTTTGCTGCAACATAGAAAGTCAGTAGAATGCAACATCTAACAGCCAACTACTGCAACATCAAAACATAAGAAAATGATTACTTACTACAAACACCAATAAATCATCACTTACTGCAACATCACACAATCATGTGACACAACTTCTAGCTTTGTTTAGCAACATGAGACATCGTCTATAGAAACATCTGAATTTGTTATGGAAACATGAGAAATCTCTTGATGCAACATAAAGAAAAAACAAATGCAACATCATAGAACCATATGCTAAGCAACAAAGTTCCTATCTCCATAGACGAGGGTGTGGATCCGGGCCTCGATAGCACAAAGTGTCTAGCTTAGAGCATGAGTATAGCAGCAACGAACAAGATTGTAATATGCCAGCTGGGGCCTACTGATGGGACAAATATCCCCTAAGCCCCTGAGGCAGATCCACTTTCGAGCGCCGGCAGGCCCCTCATGGCGACACGGCCTCAAGCGCCCACACCGCATATGTACGAAGGATAGAAATCGCAACTTGCACTGATCACATGAAAAGGGGAGTCAGTGGCCTATCATATTTTTTTGGGACGTTTTGATGAGTGGAGAGCAAGATGGGCATTGTATACATGGTTCACATTGAATATTTAGCCAAAAATAGAGACCCACTCAAAGAGTCCATTGGAAGCCCAATTTTGTATTTTATTTATTCTATAAAACTTGTGATGAAGAACCATGTTGAGAGCCTCTTAGAGATGTTCCCCTAGTTTTAGATGAAGCAAAGGGAAATCCAAGTGGGAACCTACTTTTAAAATTGCTCTAGGTCTATAATAGGCCTAACGCAGGGGGCACGTGGCACACCCTGGGTGATGACCTGGGCGGCGGCGGCAGCCGCGGGCGGCGATTGTTGGCAAATCTTAGCGCAACCACCAAAGGTAGGTGAGCACGCAAGAGATGCCAAGGGGTAATTCTAATAACTATTGGATGATTCCGCAAGCACACAGAAAGTACCGCTGTAGCACTTCACCCGGGAGTATTCCTAGGTATCGTAATTTATATTTATCCCAAGGGAAAGCAGCTAGAAAGATTAATGGACTACTATCTCAATTTTAGTGACAACTAGTGTAGAGGGGGAAGACGAAAAGTAAAGGAAGGTGATGATTCAAAAGTAACTATGAGATAAAGACAAAAGATAACTAGTGTAGTCTAGCTAGGTGGGAGGACAACGAGCGAGTATAAGACTCGGAAGGTGATGATTCAAAAGTAACTATGAGATAAAGATAAAAGATAACTAGTGTAGTCTAGCTAGGTGGGAGGACAACGAGCGAGTATAAGACTCCTATGGTTCTAATTCTACTTTCGTACTCTAACTAGTCAAACAGTCGAAACAAACTAGGATTGCTACCTTACTACTTGGCTGTTGGGGATAGGCGAGAGAGTAGGAGACAGAACCCCTACTCAAGCGGCTATTCTCTTAGTATGGGCCCTACCTTTTAAGAACTAGTCAGTGACGTGGTGAGAACCTAATGCCGCCCACGACCTGTCACCACGCGGGAGTGCGCTCACACTGTCCGTCCCAACCAGCGGCAACCAAAGGTGAGATTTAGCCTAAGCACCTCGCTTACACTAACTCTCACAACTCTAACGAGTATACGACCCGCTAGAGCACCTTGCGATGATGGTACACAACCAAGAGTGGGTCCCAGGATCACAACACTAGTAAGCAACTACTCTAAGACTAACTAAAGCACTACAACACTATTGCAAGAATAATATTGCACTAAGTAAATACTCAGAAAAGTAAAATAAGAATACTATATTAAATACTAAAAGTCTTACAAAAGAGAAAGATACAAAAGCATACCAGACTCTCCAGAAGATGACTTCGGAGACCCCGAGCTTGCTCGACTCAACTCTAACTCCCACACTAGAATAGAGCTACAACTAGACTCTACTAACTAGTATCTCACTTGAATGGACTCTTGGACCATTGAATCATGTCTTGGAATGGTGGAGGCAGGCTGTATTTATAGGGGGAGTAGAGGGGATGCCATGTCATTGATCCGTGGGCTCCCCATCTCTCCATCCTTGGATAAATTGCCTCTTGAACCACCTTTAATCAATGTTCAGGATCAATTGCTCTACATGGCGGCATGCATTAAGTCGTTTGGGTGCTTCTGGACTTGGGGGCCCACCAAGAGGGCATCGGCCGATCCCCTCAAGGAGGGTTGGGCCCACCAGCTAGCTTCCCCTTGGGCTCCTCTACTTTGGGGTGTATGCCTCATGTGCTGGTTCATCTTGGTTTGTTCATTGTGGCTCAATAATCCTTTTGCTTTGCACCTTTTGTTCTTGAATGAATACTTCGAAAATGAACCAAAGGTGGGAGTTGATATCATCAGGCTTCTCTTGCACTGTGCCACATCACTGTGCCTGGGACCACCCCAAGGTGGGATCGGCCGACCCCCTTTTTGTGGGTCCCAGTGCTCATTTTCTGTCATTTTCAATGTACCTGCATCCAAATACTAAGAGTACAAGTGGAACCAAATTATTGATAAAAATATGTCTATGTCATGTTATTCTTCCTCTTTTCCAGGACTGTTGACGTGTTTTGATATGAAATTTTAGTGCATAATCACCGTCAACAACGGTGGTGGGCAGCAGCGGTGGCGTAGCAGGCTGGCGCGCGTGTGCGGGTGGGCGGCGGCGGTAGGAGAGGAGAGGGAGAGAGATAAGATAGGGACGAACCCTTGTCTTTATTGCCTTTGATTGATTACAATCCCTTAATATTTATAGTCCTGATTGGACTTGACTCCTAAGCAATCAAGAGATCCTACGAATCCTCAATTCTTATTTTATTTGATCTTATTTTTCCTAATTTATCCTGGTGATGTGGCGGCCTTGTAGACAATGACAACGGAGCCGGAATGGGCGGTGGCGGCGCTAGTGCAACCTGCTACTCTCTCCTTTAGGGATTCTGTGTAGGCTCTTGCCTAGTTGGTTGGGTTGTTCTCCTTTTGGGCCATAACTGGACTGTTTATTCTACCTTTTGAGTGGGCCGGAGTTATACTTGTTACAACACTCCCCCTTTTCCACTCAGCGCCTCCATGCACTGAAATAGACATCATGATGAAACATTGGATGTATGTCGCCTGTTGTCCAAGGAATTTCCATTAGCTGAATGATCACATGACCGAGGGCATGGGTGCTTTGGTTATTCTCATTGTTGTGGCAAGTGATGATGAATGAGTAGCAGAAAGGTTCGAAGTAGCCTGAGATGATGCAGTCACAGAGGTTGTTTTCCGGTGAGTTGTTGATGGTATTCATTATGTCCACTTTTGTAAGCAGAACCATTGGAGTCAGTTGTCGTGGAAGTGGTAGTGCCTGCTCTGCATGTATGGTCCCCTTTAGGTGTCTACACACTGTGTGGTGTTTGGTTTGTATTTAGATTAAGTATGGTTCCAGATGTGGTAGCTCCCTTAGCTACATAAGTATGAGATATAAGCGAATGGCTGCTTATTCTGTGAATTGTCATGTGGACATTCTTGATGTTGAGAAATTATTGCCCATGATCATCAGAGAATATTATCGTGGCCATTGGTAGTGGGAGTATTGTCCATCGTTGGAACAAGAGAATATTTGAAGGAAAGGCTTGCACGGGGAACTTGGAGGATGTTGTGTGGAATCCAATTGCAACAAGATTGGGAGCTATCATACCAAGTGTTTCGATTATTTCTTGGAGTAGTAGAGAGTTTGCCGGGACATACAATTGGTCATTGTAGTAAATGACTCCCTCTTTGATAGGCCATGAGTCTGCAGCCTGAACTATAATAATTTCATAGAGTACCTAAAGCTCTTGTTCATTAGTCATATGAAGTTTAAGTATTACCTCAGTGAAATTTGTGGAGAATGGATTTGGTGTTGTAGGTGGTGTAGACTTGATTGGTGATGCTGTCAAAGTGCTTGATTTTTGTTTTCTGTCTGTTGGATCCCTCAGGGTGGTTGTTGGCGGTCCTTATGGATCATTTATATACCGCCAACTTAGACCAAAAGGAAGAAAGACAAACATATTCTAGCACATATGCCTTTACCACTGACAGAGTTCCACTTGTACCCCTAGTATTTATGTTTTATAGGTTTTAAGGTGCAACAAGTGGAAATACGCAACATCATGGAGAAAGCGCAAAAGCCAAAAGATGAATTTAGAAAATGTGCAAACAAAGAAAATAGAGAATCCCACCTTTGGAAATGCTACAATGATAATTCTGTGCGCTTGCAGATTTATTCTTATTTCATACTGAGCTATCGATTGGCGTACCTAAGTATCGTTACTTAAGAATTGTAAGTCTTGTGCACCCCACGGCGCCGTGCCATAGTTTTGCATATCGTAAGTAATGATGGTTAGGAAGGCCAATCAGGCACTTCTAGCTATTATTACTAGACTGTATTACCAAGGCCGACGCCATTAAGGGTCGAGGGTTACCTTTCTGAAGTAATGGTGGTTAGGAATGTCAACTTACGTTTCTAGTATTATTATTAAGGATGGATTCATAGTCTATCTTTAGTAGTAATGCTAAGAAATGCCAACAAGCATTTCTGGCGCCATTGCCGGGGAGGGCAAACATCATGCTGGCATAAACATCGATTGCATAATAAGCATTGGTAGTCATAGTTTGAGTAGGATAACTTTGTTGTTTTCTTCCCCTTTTTATTGGAATGAAAACAGGATAGTGTATGAGCAGTTTTGTTCTGCCGGAGAACTTCCTCAGCAATCCGGAAGCACTCATAAGAAAGAAAAGGTCACGTACTGTTTCTTCCTCTGCTACTCCATCGACAGATGAACCGGTCACTCCTGCACCATCCGCTACTACCGCTATGGCCAAGACACTCCGTGACTACTCCACTCCCGCTGTTGCCAACGTGCCCGTTGGGCCCGCTGTCAACATTGGAAATGGAAACTTTGAGATCCGTGCTGGCCTCATCTCGATGGTGCAGGCGAGCCAGTTCTGTGGCTTGCCAAGTGAGGATGCGAACGCTCACCTGCAACACTACCTTGAGCTGTGTGACCATGGTCATCAAAGACATCACACAGGACAGCGTAAGAATCTGTTTGTTTCTCTTCTCCCTCACAGGAAAGGCAAAACAATGGTTTTACCAGAACAAGGAAGCTGTCAACACGTGGGACAAATGTTCCATGGCATTCCTCACCAAGTTCTTCCCCATGAGCAGAACCAGTGCTCTGAGGGGAAGATCTCCAACTTCTGGCAGTCTTCGCTCGAGTCCATCCCTGAAGCATGGGAAAGGCTCCAGGAGTACATCCAGGCCTGTCCTCATCATGGAATGGAAGACTGGCTTGTGCTCCAGAACTTCTACGAAGGCCTCACGGCCATGTCGAAGGGGCACGTAGATGCCATAGCTGGAGGTGCATTCCTCTCCCTCACCATCGCAGATGCAACCGCACTCATCAAGAAGATGGTGATGAATTAGAGTTGGGGGAAGGAAGAAAAACACAAAAAGGCACGCATACCGTGAAGGAGACGGATTTGCTGGTCGCAAAAATAGACTTGCTGCTGCAAAAGATGGACGATCGTGCCACCAACCCTAACATGATCACCATCCAAGCCATGGACTCACACATGACATGTGAGGTCTGTCGAAATGTTGGCCACTCAGGGAATAGCTGCCAAGAAGCTTCTTACATCAACAACGGGTTTCGCCAACCACAGCAAGGTAATAACGGGTGAAACAATCAGCACCGCCCGCAAGGTAATAATTTTAACTCAAATTTTAATTCGAATCAGCCTTCCTTGAGAGATCTCGTTGTGGGACAAGCTAAGATCAATGAAAATCTTACCAAAAAGCTGTCCTTCAATGATAAAATGTTTGAAAGTATAAATGCTAAGCTTGAAACTTTGTCTTCTTCTGTTAAAAATCAAGCGAGTTTCAATAAAATGATAGAAACACAGATAGCCCAAATAGCTGCTTCTATCCCTGTCAACAACACGAGAAAAATCCCGGGGCAACCCGAGACTTCTCCAGAGTTTGTTCATGCAGCTGCAGAACAATGAAGGAAGGAGAGTCTGGCCAACGGATTATAAACATTGAGCCCTTGCCGAAGGTCATCGGTAGTTATCTAAAAATATATATATAAATAAATTCTGGAGGGGCCCACGCCATCATTCAAGCTTGGGGGAGGTGCCCCCACTTAGGTATTATTTCTTATCATTTTTGAAAAAAATGTTTTATATATATTTATATTTCACAAAATTATTTTCTTATTTTCAAAAAGAGTTTCCCTCTCTCTAGTTTTATAAAATTCTATTTTTAGTCCAAAAATAAAGTTTCTTCAAAAATCTTATAAAAATCATTTTCTAAAAGTTTAGATTTTGTTATTTCAAAATCTTGTTTTTAAACAATTTTTGAAAACCAAAATGTTTCAAAATAAATTTGTGGAAAATCAAAATCTAGAGCAAGATTGCGAATGGGAGTCATTCGTAACCGGCTACCTCTTGGGGGTAGCCGTTGGAGGGCGCTGCCAAAAGATGGGACAGAGCCGGCCCCACCAGGGGACCCGCCGGTCCCAGGGGTGGCCGCCGCCTACGCAAAGCCCTGCCGACGCGGCCTTTTGCCAACGGCTACTAGCCGTTGCAAGGAGCGTCCCCCACCTGTGACTAGCTCTATAAATACCAGCATCCCGGGGTGGAGCTCCTCACCCCTCTCACTCTCACATTTTCACACTCCCTCCATCACTCTCTTGCTCCACCACTCTCCAAATATTTTCCACAAAGCCCAAGTGCAAGAAAACTCAGCAAAAACCTCTTGCACCTTCACCACAAAGCAAGCTCAAGCTCTCGTGCTAAGCTCACTCACCATGAGTGGGATCGGGAATCGGGTTTCCAGTATGCTCCGGATAGCATTCGCTCCCGCCGGGGATCGAGCCATGATGCTCCCACGCATGAGGAGAACCAGCCCCAAGGAGGAGAGGAGGCACCGAGAGGCCACGCCATCGACGAGGTTGACGCCCCCTTCATCGACTTGGAGAACGAGCGGGAGATGCAAGCATACAACCTCCTCAAGGAATGTGAGTTCCTACATATACCAGCCTTCGGCCCGAAACTCTTTCAACTGACAGGTATGGATCATGAGTTTAATACCATTTTCAAGCATGTTGGTTGGAGTCGAGTTGCCCCTATGCAGGAGCCTGGATCCTGTCTTTTGAACATCCAAATTTTGGGCACTCTTCAAATTGTCGATTATGGTATTACTTTCAGCTGCTTTGGGAGAGAGCACAACCTATTTTGGAAGGATCTTGCTACACATTTGGGCTTTCATGAGCGATGCTCTGTTGACTTTGGTTTTTCTCTCTAGGGTTATCATCATCAATCTTTTTAGCATTTGATGACTGGACAAAATGTGACTGGGAAATTCTAACCCAATGTCAACAATATCCATCATCCCACTTTGTGACTTATGCACAAGTGGATTGCCAATACTTTCTTCCTGAGAGAGGACACTCATCATGCTCTTGATGTTGAGTTAAAGCTGCTTTATACCGTGCTTAAAAAGATTAAGGCTGCTCCTGTTTATGACCTTGTGAAGCACTGGCTTAATTCTTTTTGGACTTCCACACCTATCATGTGCACTTCACTCATCACACGTCTTGTTGCTAGTGTTGATCCTCATGGTGCTAACACAAGTGTTTATCTCTCTAGTCCTTGCATCATGCTTAATGAGTTTTACTTTGGGAAAGCCCATATTCTGAAATGTGATGAATCAGGACAGAGACTTGTGTTTTATTATCCGGGATATATAAACGAGATTCTGTTACCTAACCCGGATCTTGCTTTATATAATTCCCTATCTCTCACCTTCAACCTTGTTGAGAAGGAAGAAGGACGCAGGAGTTCTGTTTCCGTAGGAGATCACAGAGGAGAGGACAGGAGGAGGAGCTAGCACAGCCAGCACAGCCCATGTAGCATACTCCACCACCAGCCATGCCCACCATGATGCTAGGGATAGAATGGACTCCTGCCATGTCTACACCCAGATTCACCCCTGGGTATGGATTTGGCATGGGACACATTCCTCACCCGCACGAGGCTGGAGGATCTGGATGGCAGCAATCACATGAAGCTGGAGGATCAAGATGGCAGCACACATCTGAGGCAGGTGGATCGAGGCATCACGAGCATGCACACTCCTCAGATTCAGAAGGCCTGCCACCCCTAGTTTACCCATAGCCAGTCACACTAGACATCCTCAACACACGCATGAGAGGACTAGAGCTGCAAAACAGACAAATCCAGGCCTCCACTCAGTGGCACGAGCAGTACCAGCAGCACTTCGTGGACCTCGAGGATGCAAACCGACGACGGCATGAAGCAACAATGGCTTACTTGTGGTCTATGGGATAGTTCCCTGGACCACAGCCTTGAGCTAGTTTGGGGGAGGAGACCCCGCAGAGGTAACATGTATCTTTAAAATTCTTGCACTTTAAATTTAGTATTTTTAATTTTGCAATTTTAATCTTCCAAAAAAACAATTCCACTTCCATGTGTGCTTTAATATGTTAGTTTCTCTTCTGTTGAAATGATGAATAGTTGCTCTATCTATAATTTGTTTGTGTCTAAGTTATAACTTAGTATTCCTCAAGATTTAATTTTGTTGGCTAAAAATTTCTCATTCTGAGAACTTGAAATCTTGTGGGTTATGACCCTTTTCTAAGTTGTTGTGAGATATGAGATGGTACAAATAGACTTTGCTATGATTTTGTTCTAAGAGAAACTTGACATCCGAAGTTTTCTTTCAAAAACTTCAAAAATTCAAAAAGTTCCTCAATGATTATGAAATACCTACCAAGGCCATATGTCATGCTCTACTGCTTATAAACCTTCGTCATATACTGCTTGCGGAACTTTGAGTTGAGTCAAATCCCTGTGACTTAAAGTGAGATTATGGTCATGCGCCCTTGATTGAGATTCACAAGCACCCACCAAATAAAGCCAATTCTCACACTGAGAGTTACGCACAACATGCACCCTTTCATCCACCAAAAAAAATACGCCAACTCTTACCCTAAGAATTGCGCCCCAGTCTTCCACCAAATAAAAATGCCACTCTCACCCTAAGAGTAGCGCATTCCTCATACAAAAGTTCTCACTCCTTGCATTTTGCCATCATGACATCTCTTCATTCAGAAGTTTTCATCAAGATATGGGCTATGCTTAAAAAGAGAGAAAGAAAGAGAAAAGCCAAGGGAATGAGAAATAAACGGGAAAGAAAAATCAAATACCCATTCAAAAAAAGAAAGAAAAGAAAAGAAAAGAAGTGTGATGTTTCTATAGCCCATATCTTTCCAAGAAGTTCTTGTTCATTCAATAAAAGAGCGTCATAATGCATGGAGTGCCAAAAAATTAGAGATGGGTTTCCACCACATCCATTCCACACACTTGCACGTCTCCATCAAGGTGTATGACTTGTAGCTCCTTATGGTCCGGTCTTTGACTCAGCAATACAGGTGATGTAAGTATGTCCACCTTTATACCTACCCAAAGCTCCACTCTCAGCCTTAGTGGTAGGACATAAAGGCAAAACACTACAATGCCTTTCGTGAGGTAATCATACACATTGAGCGATTGAGAGAATCATTTGAGGAACTTGTTTTATTTTGCAAAAAATTATAAAACCTCCGGATTGATGGTCTATCAAAGAATGAATGAATGGTGAGTCTGTTATAACCGTTCTGTCTTGCAACCACCCAAGAACTTGGAGAAGCTACAAGCCCCACGAGAAATCAAGGTAAAGAGTGGATAGAATGCCAACTTATTTAAATTGTGAATGAATGCTTTGTTATAAGTATGACTCTTATGAATTATATCGGCATAGTAACAATTCCTCATCAACAACTATACTTAGCTATTTGCTCAGGACGAGCAAAGGTTAAGCTTGGGGGTCTTGTTGGCGGTCCTTATGGATCATTTATATACCGCCAACTTAGACTAAAAGGAAGAAAGACAAACATATTCTAGTACATCTGCCTTTACCACTGATAGAGTTCCACTTGTACCCCTAGTATTTATGTTTTACAGGTTTTAGGGTGCAACAAGTGGAAATACGCAACATCATGGAGAAAGCGCAAAAGCCAAAAGGCAAATTTAGAAAATGCGCAAACAAATAAAATAAACAAGCCCACCTTTGGTGCGTACCTAGGCCTGACCGTAACCATGGGAGAGGTCCAGGCCCAGGGAGGAACCGACCAACTGAAGGCGGTGGCCAGATGGCCCCACTAGGGGGCGGCCGGTCCCGGGGGTGGCCGGTCCCCTAGTGGACCCTCCTGGGCCCATCCTTCGGAGGCGGTGCTCTAGGCGGTATCCCATAGGTGGTTCCACCTCCTTCCATATTTGTGGACGCCCGAACCGTCCTAGTTAGGTATAAAAGAGAGGGAGCTCCCCCATTTCCAACACACACATCATTTTGGAGTCATTTACCTCACACCTCTCACTTGTATCTTTAGAATAGTTCTAGTAGTTTGTGAGTAAGGAAAAAGCTATCAAGGAGAGTTTGTCTCCTTGGAAGAGAGGATCTTCTCGGTATGAATACAATTCAGTCTTCTTCCATGAGCAAGTTCTTATCATATTTATATGATCATGCATATGAACTAGAGTACAGTTATGATCATGTTATGAGCATAATATATGAGCTAGTCTATAGTTTATATATCATGTTCTTGACTTGTTCATCATTGTTCTTCATCGTTCATCAAATTAGTATGAATAGAGGAAGAACTAGGGATGAGGTGATGGTTCATCGTGCCTTTTTGGTTGCTCTTAACCTAGCCTGTCAATCCAAAGGGTTGGGGTCCACGGGGGTTAGGAGTTGTTTCCAAGTATGTGAACATGGTGTTTAGGTATGCGGAGATCGGCAGATATGTGGGTACCCCACGGGAAGAGGGGTAGGTGGACAGGTGGTGACAACCCTGTCCATCCCTAGCACTCCCTCACGTTTAGGTATTCAGTAGGAGTTCGTAAAGTCTCTATCGGCTGACAGACCAGCTGCGGGGCCTATCATCCCAGACTTAGTTCTAATGCTAGACATGCTAGTTAGATGTTTTGCTAACAGTTCTTTGGATAGTTATATATGACCCATGCCTGCTCTGTTTAGTTATATTCTTTATTCTTTATTTCTCTTTTATTCTTGAGGTTGACCCCGATGTGTGTCCACTATCTTGAATATCATGTCTTATTCCTATTTACTCTATGTCTACCATTGCACTTAATAAGTAATTATGTTTACACCACGCTTGATGCATATTGCCCTCCTACGGGAAATTATAAATATGACACCCATGAATACTCACGGGTTGAAATGCTACAATTATAGTTCTGTGCACTTGCAGATTTATTCTTATTTCATACTGAGCTATTGATTGGCGTACCTAAGTACCATTACTTAAGAATTATAAGTCTTGTGCATCCCATGGCGCTGTGCCACAGTTTTGCATATCGTAAGTAATGATGGTTAGGAAGGCCAATCAGGCACTTCTAGCTATTATTACCAGACTGCATTACCTAGGCCAGCGCCATTAAGGGCTGAGGGTTGCCTTTCTGAAGCAATGGTGGTTAGAAATGTCAACTTACGTTTCTAGTATTATTATTAAGGATGGATTCATAGTCTATCTTTAGTAGTAATGCTAAGAAACGCCAATAGTGGTGTATGTCACGGACATCTTAGGTCATTGAGCTAAATCAATTGCAGTCTCTATGTCTCATGGAATCTGAGGTTGCACTAATTGTCGTAGTCAATTTGGGAGTCCCAGAATGGAAAGATTAACTTGATGATGGATTCTGTCAAGATTGCTGTGGTTGACATAGTCCCAGTAATTATTGATGTACTTCTCTAGTGTTCCTAGAAACATTGGGGGTGCATACATTCTAATGTTGATGCTTTAAGTGGCCCAATTCATTGAGCAAAGCATCCTAAAAATCCTTCCAATCTACTGGCAGTTTCTCCTTCTGGAAATTCAAGAACCAAAGTTGCACCATGATAGTGAGGTGAAAAGCAGCATAAGGTATCTGAACCGGCTGTTCCATATGATCCAAGTTGAAGAGAATGCACAGTCTTGTCATCTAGAGCCTAGGATTGGATTTCCCATTATATGTTGCTATTACTATGCGTGCAATCATTGATATACATTTTGACTGGTGCAGCTTGTTGTTGGCTTGATAAGCATCAAGTGGAAGTGGAGACGGATCTGACGGTGGTGGTGCTCTTGGTGCCTCTACCTGTGTTGGAACTCGGTTCCAGTAGATTTAGAATAAGGATAGGATGATAGGACCAAAACAATCTCCTTCTTTAATATAAAATTGTGGGGTTACAAAGTGGGCCCTAGGGTAGGTGGTACTGCAGCTACCAGAGGACAACTGCCCTAATTACATAGGGGGCACCGCCTTTTATAGTGACTGCCCAGCTTAAGATTAAAAGTACAAACAGGCCCCCAGTGGGAGCTTTGAAACCCTAGATAATGACTCTATTACATGTGGGCCTCTCAAGGGCGGATTCGTCCATCACTCTGCCGCCACGACACATGGGCTGCAGCCCATTACTGCTCATAAGAAGGGCCCATCGCGTCCACTACTTGACGATAAGCCTCAGCCCGGCCCATCATGCCACCTTGATGGTCATTCTCTTCGTTCATCACCACCTCCACGAAGGACCTCCGTGATCAGGGGGCGACGATGCCAGACCTCCACCACTGACCAATTCCATGGCCTTCGATGGAGTCTCCTCGGCGAAGGTCCTACCTCCGGAGGCTTCCCCTCAGTGCCCTACACACACAAATATAAAAGAGACACTAGGTCCGTTGGTTAGGTACAAATCGGACGTAACAAGCCTCTCCGGCCTCGGGGCACATCCCCAACATTCCCCCTTGAGGGTTAGGTCTAGCGGAGGCAGGTCTAGCCATCAACACGCACTTGGCCGCGGAGGCTGTCTTTACCTCCGACCCCCCTGGCCCATTGATCGTTGGACCGGAGGCTGAAAACTTTTTTACTGTTGCACAGTTGCTTGATCCTGGCCATTTGTTTTGAACTATTCTGATATTGAGCCGTTAGATTCGTGGATCATCATGACCATTGGGCTGTAGATCCGAGGTGCCGCTTCACCACCTATATAAGGGGGAAGCGGTGAAAAGGACCCATACCCTCCTTGATTCACCACCACCTAGCTTGCCCTTTTAGCTTCTGCCTCCGCTGCATTCTGCCTTGGCATCTTGTCGTTGTGGCACCCAAACGCCCTTGCTACGCGCGCCGTCATCCATTCTCCGGTCCCTATTCTCACTTCCAAGGGGTTGGAGTTGGAGGCCATATATATCTTTTCGAGTGGTGTATGCTGCCTGCCATGGAGGCTAAGGATCTCGAAGAATCCCTGTCCGATGTTGAGGCCTCCCCTAGTGACCTGATGCCTCCGAAGACCAATCTGTCTAATGCGGAGCCCACCTATGACTTTGGTCATAGCTTGATGACGCAAGCTATGATTGATGATCTTGAAGGGAGGGGTTACATTCCTATTGGTCGCGGACAGCCTCCGCGTGGGGAGACCATTCTAAAACCAGAGAAGAACGAGGCTGTCGTCTTTCAGGACTTCTTTACCTACGGCCTCTGGTTTCCTGCCAACAACTTCCTGCGGTACGTGCTTGAGTGGTTTGATGTGCAACTCCATCATATGACCCCTCATGCTTTCTTAAACATGAGAAAGTTTCTTTGGGTTGTTGAGTCATATGGTGGGCAAATTAGTATGAATACCTTCATGAAGTATTATGAGTTGCAAAAGCAGCCTAAGTATATTGGAGTGAAGGTGGCTTAGTTTGCATCATGCAGTTTCATGGCGAAGAGGAACCTAGGCAAGGGTGAGGAAAAGCTTGCTATTTCCTGGTGTCAAAAGGGTAAGTACGAGCCTGCTGACTGGATGGACTACTGGTTTTATGTGAAGACCTCTGGTGCTCCCCAGACTGAAGAGAGTGGCAGGCAGGTTTTTGTTTTTCCCGTTGCCTCCATGATGACAAAGATGGATCCGCACACCAGTGTGAAGCCGGAGGCAGCTGTCTCCAAAAAGAGGAAGTCATGCATGAGGGCATTTGCTTCTGCTTGTCGGTACTTCAGAGGGAGGGACCTTGTGGAGCAGATGATTGCCTCCAATTTCTAGCCCTTGCTCGGTGGTAAGGATAGGAAGAAATTTACCATGCAGAGGCTGGACCTTCCCGTCTTTGATGTTGCTGGTGGGATCCCCTGCTCACACTTTGGCCTTCAAGTTCCTGAGGGCCAAAGTGCGGCCAAGTTTGTTCTAGAGATAGAATGAAAAGCTGTCAAAATTTTGGGTGAAGTTTCTGAGAAGGAATATCTTGCCCGAAGGTCTGAGTCTGGCACCATGCCACATCTCAACAGGGTCTTTGAGGAGCTCGGTGTACATTACACCGAGCGAAAGGTGCCTGCCAAGATCAGGGATAAGGTTAATAAGAAGGATTTACTTGCTACTACCGAAGGTGCTACAAAGGTGGCAGAGTTAAAGAAGACGAAGAGGGGTGATGGTGCACGCGGAGCCTTGAAGAAACAGAAGGGAGCCTCTGCTGAGTCTGCTGATGTTGATGATGTTTTTGAGGATCACTATGATGATGAGGAAAATGTTGGTTTGAAATCGGAGGTGGATCCGAAAGCCAGTGCTCTTACGGTGCATGATTCCCAGGGCACGTCTCGACGATCTTTGCCATGTGCTATTGCTTCTTCAGAAGTTTCACCTGATTGAACGAGTGATGCCTCCGGTTTATCTCCACTCTGGCCTATTGTGCCATCTGCTGCGCCTCCACTTTAGCCTGTTAAAGCAGTGCCGTTTGAGGTCACTGCAAGGCCATTTGCAAGCGTCTATCTTGACGCCAGTTCTGATGAAGATGTGCTGGAGGAGGCTGCTGTTATGGCTCATGATGTTGAAAAGCCTGCGGAGGCTACCCAGCGTGGAGTGGAGAATGCGGAGGTCCGCGAGGATGCCTACACCTTGAGTCAAGGTAGTGCTATTACCCAGAGAATGACTTATCTAGATTTCTTAACTTTGAAGGTTTCTTGTGGTTATGCTTCCAATGGGGAAGTTTTCTTGCTCGGTGAGCATGCATATGATGGTTTTGAGATTTTGCATTTTTCTATCGGAGGCCTGGGTGCATCATTGTTACTGGCTGGAGTTGTGCTTATTTGAGCTACTGGTGCCTGTATTGTTTTTGTTTGGTTTGACCTCCGCTCTTGAGCGGAGGGTGCCTTCGATTTTTGGTGGTTATAACAGTTTGGTATGTATCTTTATTATTGAGGATTCGTTGCTCACTATTACATAATTAGTACACTGCTGTTATTTATCTTGGTGACGACGGAGGTCAGTGCTACTGCTGGTGACATTCACCTTGCTTCATTTACAGTTGTAGCCTTAGGCTTGATCTCTGTGCCTCCGCTGCATATGACGCTTGGACCGCGTCATTGGATCATGGTCGATTTTGGCGAGGGTAGAAAGACGTTACGAGTTCTTACGTGGTATCCCCTTGCCTTTGCCTTGTTGATGATCCGGATTGGCTTGTTCTGTATGTAGTCTTTGAGGTAGCAGTGATGGAGATCCTGGTGGCCTCCGGTTTTCTTGCTGAGCTGGCCCTTTTATGATTTCTTACACGGTACTCTTGGGTATTATAATTTGTGTAAGGCTATGTGGGCTTCCATTGGCGATTGCAGGGTTTTGCCTGTTTATTGCTTTGTGGTGTGGGTAGTTGATTCTCCGAATGCGAGGTGGTGTGAGGAGAACATGTCTCCTTTTATATTGCCTTGCTTGGTTTATTAAATGAGTTCTTGAGATCTTTGCCATTTATTGGCTTTCGCTCTTGTACTTTGGTTGTTGGAGCGTACTTATCTTGGTGCTGGTACTATGCTTGGGTTGTCTTAATTGTGCTTGGCAGTTCCTTATAAAAGGTGCTTTGCTTTCTCGTGTCACTTGGATTATGAACTAGTTGCTGGCGTTATTCTTGATGAGAGGTGTGGAACAAAATTTTTAAGGGTACGGTGTAGGAACTCGTAATTGCTGGGCCACATTGGTGGACCTTCTGCTAGTTGCCTAGGTACCTAACACCTCTGTTTATCAACAGTACGCTACCTTGTTTTATTATGCACCATCGGAGGTGGCAGCCTGCTGTGGAGTCTCTCCCTGTGATTGCTGTCTGAAAGTGCTATGCAGCTATCACTTGTCGATGGAAGGTGCATGGCGTTGTACGATCGAAGGTTCTTTTGGTGTGTTGGGTGCTGCTGCATGTTAGAGAGTTTCTAGCTTTCTTTTGTGCTCAACAACTCTTGCACTTGGTTCTTCATGGTTATGTGTAGTCGGAGGTTGGTAGAATGAGTCTCGTGGAAAGCCCAAGGCCAGCTGCACCAATACCTGCTTTTCTCTAGTAGTAGTTTTTCTTATTTCTGCGGAGAGCTGTGCTTGGTGCACTCTTTGCTCTTTTGCAGGCTGCGGTGTTGGCAACCTTTGCAGAGGTTGTAGACCTCAGAGCTACAAATTAACAGACTGGAGTGTTTAGGTGCTGTAGTTTGTATGCTTTGCATGCTTATTCTGCGCAGTCTTGGTGCAACATGTATGTTGTAATTGCCAATATTGATAAATAAAGATGTTACCCTTTGCTATCTCCACCTTTGGTTTCACTATGTGCGGAGGCATTGTTGGCATTTATGATGATGGTTTGTTGTTTTTGTTTAAAATTGTGCGGTTGGAGTTACTATAATTGAAACTGCACATAGGGTTGTATTGTTCATCCTGTCATTTCCACAGTTATTGTGAATTCATGCGAAGGCTGTCTTGTCATATTGTTTTTCCTAGCTTTTGCTACCTCTGATTTGTTGATATTTTTGTTGCGAAGGCTTTATTTTTGTGCATGCTTTCTTTTTTCTTGTGCCTATTTTGACATGTCGGTGCCTGCCTTAGTTTGTAGGTCTTTTTCTGATTCTCTTGCAACTTTTTGTTGCAAATGCCTGCCTTGATGCCTGATATGACAGGTCTTTTTTCAAGGGCTTTTGGCTTTTCTAGAGGTCACTTCATGTCTTGTTATCGTGCTTTTTACGATAGGCTTGAGGTGACCTTGTGCGTCATGAAGTGCTGTCGAATATTGCGGCTGCGTTGCTGGCTGCTTTTGACTTGTTTTGGCATTTATCTCGGGGGTCCTCTTTATAGATTCAGAGGTTGATTACATACGGTCTTGCCTCGTTAAAAACCTCACCTCCGTTTTGGAGCCAATGTGTGAGGAAAAGAGTGCAAGCCAATTTTTTGCAGAAATGTAAATTGCGAAAAAGTAAAAACTAGGGACCTCTGCTTATAGTTCTATGGATGCCCTTACATGCTAAGGCTATCGATGTTCTAGGAGTGAGTCAACGTCCGTCCTTCTTGATCTTGTAGATAGAAAGACCCCCACCTTCCACCTTGCTTGGCTATTAATGGTCCTTCTTATTTTGGTTACAGCTTCCCTGCGTTTTGAGCATTTGGCCTCTGCCTCATTACCCAGTCGCTATCCTGAATGTTTTTGATGACTACTTCTCCATTTCCTGGTTTGGTCTTGGTATTTTTTTGATGTTATCAATGGCTTCAAGTCTATATGTTTTGGTCATTTCTTTGTTGCATTCTTCATCTTTTGTGAGCTCTTGCTTGATTACGCCAAGGCTTTGATATTTGATTTCCTCTGGCATCATTGCTTCTTCTCCATACAGTAACTTGAATGGAGTGAACCCGGTGGCTCTTGATATGTTTGTGTTGTGGGACCATACAACCTTGGGTAGTTCCTCAACCCATTTGCCCTTCTTGTGATCTAGCAGTGTCTTGGAGATTACTGAGAATATGATTCCGTTTGATCTTTCCGCTACTCTATTACTTTCTGGGTTATAGACAGAGGCAAAGGCTATTTGCGTGCCAATGCTCTTGCAGAATTCTTTGAACTTATCTAAATCATACTATTTGCCATTGTCAACTGTGAGTGTTCTTGGCACTCTAAATCTGCAGATTATGTTTTACCAGAAGAATTTTTTGACTGTTTTGGAGGTGATAGTTACGAGTGGCTTTGCCTCTATCCACCTTGTGAAGTATTCTACTGCCACTATTGCGTATTTGTTCCCCCCTTGCGCCAGAGGTGATGGGCCAATGAGGTCCATTCCCCATATCTGAAGAGGCCAGACCGAAGGTACCAGCTATGTTGTTTCTCCTGGAGATGTCCGGTGCGGTACAAAACTCTGGCACGCCTTGCATGTGCTGACAATGTGTGGTGCATCCTTGGTATGTGTGGGCCAATAAAACCCCTGCTTGATTGCCTTAGCTGAGAGTGCTCTAGGATTAATGTGTGATCTACACATTCCTGAATGAATGTCCTGTAAGAGTTCTTTGCCTTCTGACTTGTTGATGCATTTGAGTAGTGGTTGAACTATTCTTTTCTTGTACAGCACTCCACCAATTATCGTATTTCTTGCCTGTGCGGCTAATCTTGCCACGCTTGTTTCATCTGATGTTACGTGCACTTTGTTGACTTGGTTAATTATCGCCTTTCTCCAATCCTCTGTGCTTACTAGGAGTACCTTCGCAAATGCTTTTGTTATTTTTGTAGTCGCTGGAGTTGTCTGTTCTTGAAAGAATGTACCTTCTGGTACCTCCGCTTGATTTGCTGCTACTTTGGCTAACTCATCTGCCTCTGATAGGTTAGCTCCCATTCTCACTTTCCTGTTGGGGACTACTTCTTCTAGTGGTAGTGTTATTGTGTCCTAATCTGCCATGTTGGTCTTTCCCGCAGGCATGTCCGGAGGCTCATCTGTTGCTACAGTGTTTATGTTTCTATGTGCTTTACAGATTGCTTTCTCTATGTTTCTTGCTTCTTTCTGGCTACCTCGTACCGTGATGATTCCGTGCAATGCTGGCATCTTCATGAAGAGGTATCCCATGTGTATTGTAATGTTGAATTTGTTTCTGAATCCTGTACCCAAGATTGCATTGTAAGGGTAGTAGATATCTACCACGTCGAAGGTGATGTATTTCATCCTTGTGCAGTCTCCGTCCTTGAACGACATCGGCAATGATATTTTGCCTAGTGCATCTATTTTTTTGCCACCAAAACCTATCAGTGGTGTGTCTGGTGGTTGCAATTGGCTTCTACTGAGTTTCATCTGGTCAAATACATTGGCGAAAATGATGTCTGCAGAACTCTCGGAGTCAACTAATATTCTGCTTATCTCCCACGCTGCTATGTTTGCCTTGATTACCATGGCATCTGCGTGTGGGTAGCTTTCTACCTGGAGGTCTTGTTCTATGAATTCGATTGGTACTTTGGACCATTCTATTGACCTGAATGCACTATGAACTGCTACATTGTTCACCAAGAGGAGGTGATCCTTTTTTTGCCTTTTGGTTTCAAACTCCAGAGCTGATCCTCCGGCTATTGGTAGTATCATTTCGACGGTTGGTAAGGCGGAGTGTGGATTCATCTGGTTCTCAATCAGAGGCTCTACCTTCAGGGCTATTGATGATGATTGGCTATGTTGTGGAGGTGCCGGCAAAGCTTCGTATTGCCTTTGCTGTCCTATCAGAGGTGGTTGCTGTTGCGATGTTTCAATAAACGTAATGTGCGGAGGTCTTGGGTTAATGTAGGTCAGGCTGCTCTCCGCTCTGTTTGATGTGTGGCATGGGTACTATCCTATTTGCTGATGCACAGGTCTCTAGGCTGGTAGCGACATTGGGTAATACTGCTGTGCTAAGTTGTGCTGTGGGATTGGACCTGCGTTGTATCCTAGGAAACTCGGGTTGTATTGTTGGTGCCACTACTGCCCATACATGAGGTTTACTTCTCTAGTGCCTTGCTGCAGAGGTTATTGCTCTGACTACTTGGCCTTCATTCTTTCCATTATTTCGAGGGCCTCCGGACATTCCCATATGACATGACCTTTGTCTTCGCCATGGAATACACAGTAGGGCTTTTTTGGCTTTTGGTTCTTGTTCCAATTCTTGTTTTTGCTGTTTCTGTTGTAACCCTGTCCGGTTTGGCTCTTGTGCTCTGGATTTCCTTCTTCTTTATTGTCGTTATGCTGCTGGGGCTGACTATTATGGACGTTGAAAACTTGCTTCTGCTGGTTTTGGTAATTCTGTCTTTGCTGAGGTCTACTGTCCCTCCTATTACCATTGCCTGAGGATTGCTTGGTTTGATTATCTGCTTCCTCTATTCTTTTGCGGAGGTCATTATCCGATCTGCAATACTTCTTGAATTCTTCATGTAGGTGGGCCATTAAGGCTAGCTTTTCCCTTGCCAAGTGACTAGCAAATGTCCTATGCAGAGTCCTTTGATTGCTGCTTCTATGGCTACTCCGTCTGGGACATTGGGTGCTTTGGCACTGAGGTGCAAGAATCTGTGATAGTAGTCTCTGAGGGGTTCCCCTTTGAGGTGTTTGTTGCTGAATAGGTCCACTGATGTTAATGATTCACTCGTGAATCCTTTAAAGTTTGCCAATATTTGGTCACGCAGGTTTTCCCAAGAATATACCATGCTTGGTTTTAACATTGAATACCATGCCAATGCATCTCCTTCTGTTGCGATTACAAATGATTTAGCCATCACATGGTCATTGCCACCTACGGAGGCTACAGCTGCTTCAAAACTCATTATGAACTGTCTTGGGTCTGAATTGCCATTGAATCTTGGCAGAGACACAGGCTTGCCCGGAGGCCATGGTGAGTTTTGCAGGCCTTCGGACAATGGTGATTTTGGGTCAAAAATTCTCGGGGGCATAGGTAGGGGTAGTGTTGTGGTGGGTATATTTGCGGCAGGTTGGCGGTTTGCTGTGATCGATTGGGCGACATCTGTAAGACTTCCTATTGGAGGCTACATGCTTTGTATCTCCGCTTGCAAGATGGCCATTTGCTGCCTAATTTCTTCTGCTTGACGCGATGACTGTATTGTCCTTTGAGTGGCAGCTTGCTCTACCCTTAATCTGTTTCTTTCAGCTTCCATGTGCTGCATTTCAGCTCTTAGCCTGGTTAGTTCATCTTCTTGGTTCTGAACTGGCTGAGGTGGTTCTAGGGGATCCCCCCATGCTCATTGGAGTTGTTCTCGTTGCCACCTTCGCCTTCCCTTCTAGAGGCGTAGGTGCTTCATGCGTTTCTTCTTGGTCTCCCTCGAGAGGAAGGTTCTGGTACCTCCGCCTCAGCAGCGGTATGCCTCCTCGCAGAGGTTCTTATTCTTGGTGGCATCTGTGGGTGTTATCTCTAGCCAGACACAAACGGTGGGCGCCAACTGTTGGAACTCGGTTCCAGCAGATTTAGAATAAGGATAGGATGATATGACCAAAACAATCTCCTTCTTTAATATAAAATTATGGGGTTACAAAGTGGGCCCTAGGGTAGGTGGCACTGCAGCTACTAGAGGACAACTGCCCTAATTACACAGGGGGCATCGCCTTTTATATTGACTTCCCAGCTTAAGATTAAAAGTACAAACATGCCCCTAGTGGGAGCTTTGAAACCCTAGATAATGACTCTATTACATGTGGGCCTCTCAAGGGCGGATTAGTCCATCACTCCGCCGCCACGACACACGGGCTGTGGCCCATTAATACTTGTAAGAAGGGCCCATCGCGTCCGCTACTTGACGATAAGCCTCAGCCTGGCCCATCATGCCACCTTGACGGTCATTCTCTTCGTTCATCACCACCTCCGCGAAGGGCCTCCGCAGGAGTCGAAGGCCTGGTTGAGAGACCTCCACGATCAGGGGGGCGACGATGCCGGACATCCACCACCGACCGATTCCATGGCCTCTGATGGAGTCTCCTCGGTGGAGGTCATACCTCCAGAGGCTTCCCCTCAGTGCCCTGCACACACAAATATAAAAGAGACACTAGTTCTGTTGGTTAGGTAGAAATCAGAGGTAACAAGCCTCTCCGGCCTCGGGGCGCATCCCCAACATCCTATTTTGAGATGGGGTTTGTTGCAGGATCCATGACTGGCAGGAGTTTGTGGGAGACCTCGTCGATCATCAGAGGTGAGTCAAAGAAGTTGGGTTCGTTGATCTTACTTTCAAGGTGGGCTCTACCAGTAGCAATCATGATCTCCTTGGTTTCAGCAGTTAGTTCATTGATAGCGGCTCCATGGTTCAATCTGATCTGTGTATCTGTAATGATAGTGGATTGAATTGTTCTATCTTCTATCTTCTTCAAGTGGCCATTGATGGTGACGAATTGTTTGTGCATCTCATCGATTTTGTCGCTGATGGTGACGATGAAGGATTGCAGCATCTCGGCGACGTTGATAGATTCATCTTCCGTGGCGTGGATCGAAGTGGTCGTCCGATACCAGCTATAACAGGCCTAACATAGGGGGCACGTAGCACACCCTAGACTATAAATACAAGGGGTCCTGTAACCATTGAATCTTGATAAAGAAAGAGTTTGTCCCTATTTTATCTCTCCCACTCCTCTCTCTCTCTCATGCCGCCGGCCCCATCCCGCACGCGCGCCACCGCCCAGCAGCGCCGCCGCCGCCACCCACCGCCGTTGCCCATGGCCACTGCCACCGCCACAGGTCGTGCGCAGGGCTGCCACGTGCCCCCTGTGCTGGACTTGTTATAGCTGGTATCCAGAGACCACGACGATCCTTCAGGAATCCATGGCCGCCACAGCCACCATGAATGTCATCACGGAGAACGAGTCCACAATCTCCAGTACCAATGCTTGCAAGGACCTTCGCAACACGATCAACCATTTGGGACATGTAATACTATCCTTTTTGCTGGAACAACAGAACACAGAGATCGAATCAGATAGGAACACCCACCAGCTCATCAACGGCGCCAACAATAATCAGATCAACCCCGCCAGAAATACCATCACCGAGAACAACCAGGGGGCGATGGCATGCATGATCAACACAGTCATCACCACCAATAACGTTGCGACCGTCAAGGAGATTCATCCCCACAGCAACATCAAAACAAAGGAGGGCGCATCCACCCTCGTCAACAGCAACCCCAACGTCAGCCCGGCGCCACCATGCGTTAGCAACGGCATCGTCATCAAACTAGGCCTAGATACAACGATAGCAGCATGCTACCGCGCAACGTCACCACATTCGTCCACCAACTGCTTGGTAAAAAGCCTGAGCAGCCGACGTCTATGCACGCCAATAGCACAGACACCCAGACAACACTAGATCAGAACATAATCATCAACAATGCTGTTAAGGAGAAACAGCAGGCACCGCCGGAGCCACCATATTCAATTCAGATTAGCAAGTACAGCATGTTGTCCTTCAACGCCCACAGCAATAGCAAGGATTCACGCTCGAAGGAGGTGTCAAATCCCGCACAATTATCAAATCAGAATAGGACATTAGCTACAACAGGTATGCTCTACTTATTATAATTAATCTGGCAACTCATGATAGCAACAGCAGTACACTACCACAAGATGTGCAAGGCAACAACGAGGATAAATATTCTAAGGAATTCGCCAGTAGCAATCAGATCAACCAACCAAGAAAAGAGGTACACAAAGAATTTCAAATAATATTTTGGCACTCCCATGCGGCTGTAAATTCAACCATACAACCAGATGCAGCACTGGACATACTCTCTCATGATTTTTCTGTGGCACCAACATTACTACAGCCACAACTGCAATCATATTATGCCTCTATAAATTGGGATATATCTGGTACAGCAAAGGCGGAACTAAACACCCAACTACCCTTTGCCATGGACAATAATACAAAATATTTATCAGCATGGCTGACCATCTCAATGTCTTCAGAATTCAGGTATGAAATATTTTCAATACTTCAGCGCACATACCTAACAGAGGTAAAGCAGGCAACAGATGATAAATATTTCTACCCATACACCATCAAACCACACCAAGTGCACCTCCTTGTCAACAAGCAACAACAACCAGAGGGTCATCCAGCAAAACCAGATGCTCACTTTGCAACTAAGAGTGGAGCCGCACCTTCTCCAACACCTCCAGCAAACAGGTCAGCATTATACATCATGCTGGTAACAACATCTCCACCACAAGGCTGCAGTACCAATACAAAGTTGCATGACACCCTCCCTTACAACAAGCCTTGCCCTCTACTAAACACCTACACTATTGGTGAGTTTATATTCATCCTCATCACAACTACAACTTCATCAACCATATACCACCACTTCCCGGTATACATCCTTGGTAACATCAACAATTGTCTACATGACATCTCCACTATACCGAGTTCCTCACCAAAACCCTACATCAACACAACCTTGGGAGATATTGGAACCGTGAATTTCATCTTCGACTACATCAGCCACTTCAAGTTCAAGGCACTTTTTGCAACACAGAACATAGTCCTCATCAACTTCATTAAGGGCAGCATGACTCACCAACCGGAGCCAAGCATGACAAAAGTTCTTCACCTGAACAAAGTCTACAATTGGCTCGTATTTCGGCACGTGGACGCGTCGAGCGGAGAAGGAGGAGCTCTATAACAAGTGCAACGCCGGTTGGGCTTTTTGGTAAAGAAATTGGGCCAACTGAGGCCCAGGAAGGGAGCAACGCCAACACAGTCGTCATGGGCCGTGGCTGAACCCTAAGCGCGCATGCGCCAAGGAGAAGGGGGGTGCACGCCTCCACCGCCGCCACCATCTCGGGCCCGCCGTGCCTCGTCTACAAGACCGCCACGTCATCAAGATGATTTAGGAAATAAAGATTAAATAAAATAGGAATTAATGATCCACAGGATCTCTTGATTGCTTAGAGGATAAGTTAGAGTTTGCTTAGCGGTTAAGTCTTCCAGGACTATAAATACAAGGGGTCCTGTAACCGTTGAATCTTAATAAAGAAATGGTTCATCCCTATCTTCTCTCTCCCTCTCCTCTCTCTCACGCCGCAGCCCCCATCCCGCATGCGCGCCGCCGCCGCCACCCATTGCCATCGCCCGCGGCCGCCGCCGCCGCCACAGGTCGTGCGTAGGGCTGCCACGTGCCCAATGTGCTGGACTTGTTATAATGATTTTTTTTTCTCGAATACGCAAAAGATTTGTGCATCATTGTATTTAAGTAGAAGAGTTTTTTAAAAAAAATTAGTGCCGAGGCGCTTGGGGAGGGTAAGATATTACATTAAGTGCTGCCTCCCTAGATTTCCACTAAGCGGATTACTCTCGTATTAGACAATGTAGTTTGCAAGCTCCGGCTTCGATCCATTGGTAGACGGTTTACTTAATGGTGGAGAGGAACCAGGAGATAGTGGTTGAGTCGCCTCTGAAGCATCTTGCATTTCTCTTTCCAGATCTCCCATGCCACTAGGAAGAATAGGGTATCGGCTCCCTTCTTCTTGTCGCCACTCCATCTCCGGCACCAGTGTTTCCACCAGTCGATGATGGAGAGACCGCCCACTTGCGAGCTGTCCGCGCCTAGGACCGCAAGGACTGTCCACCAGATCCGCCTCGAGAATGAGCATGACGCGATGATGTGGTCAATGGTTTCTGGCTCTTGGTCGCAGAGGCAGCAGTTGTCTCTCACGTCCAGCCCATGGCGGTGCCTCCTATCTGCCGTCCAGTGGCGACCCCAAATGGCCAGCCATAGTCTTCCAGATCCTGTTGCAGAGGTGTCCATAATCTTTACTCGCAGAGCTGTCCATGTCTTCCAGATCCTGTTGCATCCAAATATCGGATGGGAGGTCATGTGAAGTGCTCGGTAAGCTGACTTGGACGAGTAAGCTCCATCCGGTGTCCATCTCCAAACAATCCGATCTTCGGCATCGTTGAGATGAACATGTGTGACCAGTTCCCACAGCCTTTGGAATTCCCTTCTGGCTGGTTCGGTGACCCCCACCAGTACATGATAATGTATATGAAATCATTTCTTCGCTCAACTTCGCCCAAGAGCCGTAGCTAAATTAGGGAAAGTCTAGAAGAAAATAACATACAATTCCTTTGTTTATTTACAAATATATATGTGATGTTTTACAAAGTGTGATGTCAACTAATAAAGTTGTAGACTACTATACTTATATGTGAATGCATGCAAACAAGCTATGGAGCCACATACACACTATGCGTAGTGCATGCTGTTAACTATAGACCTACTCCACGACGCTTCTTTGTCGATGAGGTAGCATCTTGAGTCTTGTCTTCGACACAAATCTGGACTATCTTTGAATAAGGAGGCAGCCGTGATTCCCATGTTATGAGCTCGAACATCTTCTTTGGAGGACTAACTGAGCCTACTATTAAGTCACCAAAACTGACCCTAGGAAGTTGAGTTGCAGAAACATCACCTTCTACTTGAGGAGGCAAGATGTGAAATGGAGCCGGGTGATAGATCAATTTTGTGATATCTATTGTTCGATTTTTCCAAGCAATATTTCTTGGATGGTCACCAAACAACAACATGTTGTTCTCTAAGGTCCATTTGTACCTTTTTAACACATGGAACCAGAATTGAGTATTGAGATTCTTTCTCATTACATCAGCCAGAATGTTTCCTGTGATGAAACATCTTTGCATCAGTGTTGCCAACTCATTTCCTATGGATGATACCTGTGGGTTATCCTCTGGATTTGTGCTTCCAAATGCCAATACCTTGAAGAGATAGCTAAACTCTTCTTGTGACACGGTTTCAGATGGATTGGCTTTATAGTACCAAATCTTGCAATCTTCTCAAGCCTACTTATGATTATCACTTTGGTTCCTTCACCCATGCGTGAGACACAAGAATAGAACTTCGATCAATCATCGTCATTCACATCTGATGTAAATTCGATCACGACCAAAGTCCTCACGCATGGGAGCTTCTCATGTCGTATACCGCATATGTCGTGCTCAGAAATATGCAATATCGAAGAGAAATGGCTCCGAATCTTGTCGGTATTGCAGACATGTGAAACAAGAGTTCTTTTGCCAACCTTGTTACCACCGATGATTGCAAGAATGGCTGGAGCACTCTGATTATTGAGATTTTTCTGCAGCAGTGTGTTGATAACTTGCTTTTCCACATGGCGACCAAACATGAAGTTAACGATATAAAGATATGTGTCGTAGGGATTGCGGCACACACGTTCACAGCCCCCCTACCAGTATGATGAACTCTTTCATTGTATCTACCATAGTTTCCAAGCTCCGCAAAGCTCCGTCGACATCATCAGCACTAGAGCTCCTATTACTAGTACTGTTACTCATACGAAAACGCTTTGTAGAAGCTCCAATAATGGACGACACAAGTGTACGGGAGCTACTCACCTTCTGTTCATCACTCTCCATTATGGGCCTATACTTGAAGTTCTCCAGTGCATAGTACCCTCGATACATGCTCTCTGAAATCAGCTTCAGCTGCATCAGCATACCAGGGTTTGTGATACATCGCCCATCAGCTTCATCGACGACAGTACGCACTCTCAGCAAGAGGAGCTGCAGCTTCTGCAACTTCTCCTCCATGGATTCTCGATTTGTCAACTTGCCAAGCAGAAAGGAGATGGCACGGCTAATTAGCTCTTCAGTAGCAGCAGATGTAATCGCCTCCATATGTGCTCTCTTGTATGGGTCTCTCTGTGTGAGAGAGTTAGAAAACTGAATGGTGGTTGCCTTAGTAGCTACTGAACTGAAAGAATCCCTGCGACCCCAGCGCTCCATGCCCACCATGGACCACTCCTTTGCTGCAGCGTGTCTGTTGCCGATGTTGATTAGTCATCCTACGTGTGTGGCTTGTGGCTGCCGTTCGTCCAGCCTGCCGTGCGTTGCACGCCGCGCTCCAGCTTCCGTCTCCCTGGATCCAGCAGCTTCTGCCCGATTCCTGGTAGTTGTTGCTGCCGCCACGCAAACATGGGTCACCATAGGCTAAATTTCAAACTTCTGATAAATTGAACCCTTAGAATTGAATTTATTCTAATAAATTATAATTTATAGACACATAATAATTAAGCTAATATTGTTATATATGGAATACAATTGTTAGTCATGCAAGGGAAATGCTTATATATTGCATTTCTACTATATGGAAGCGAGTTAAACAAAGTATGCTATAAGTTAAAGAGTAGAAACATAACATGGTGATATATATAATTAACTTTCATCGGACGCCCTATGAATTTGATATAAACTTATATGTAAACTTTAGAAAGTTGCGGAATCTCAAATTCTAAGTCAAAATAGCCTAAAATCCATGAAGTAGAATCCAATTTCTCCAAAATAAAAGTATCCAAATGCCCCCCTAAGAAAATTATGCCACTGAGAATAACTGACTGCCCTCGACTCCTTGCGAATTGAGGAACATTAATTTTCGATTGACCAGGTCATTTTGTAGAAAATAAATAGCTATGGAGCGAAAGGCACCACCTTATTGATTTTTGCACTACTGTTATTTCCTCTAGCTCCAGTATAACTCCCTAGCTAGAGGTCCCAAAAAGAAACTTGATGTTTCAAGATTTTTTTATAGGAAAAATTAGTGCTCAAAGCAAATTATCCATATATTCCTATTTATTGAAGGTGAATCATGTTATTAAGGAATAAATCGTACATTAAAAGCAATGCATGGAGACATTTTCATGTTTACAGCGTTGAATTCAACATTATTATCAATGGGCAGAAATTTGTTTTTTGGTGCTGAAAGAGAGATGTACCAAGTGTCCAGTGGGTTTCAAGGGTGGCAGGAAACAAAAGATGGAAAAATTTTAATCAAACTTGTTTACAGCCTTCAATTAAAGATTGTTATGAAGGGCCAGAAAATTGTTTTTCGGGTGCTGACAGGTGGAAACGAAATCAGTTTTTGCATTTTTCTATATATGGTTTACAGGGCAAAAAGTGGGTTCGTTACTCTGGACCACTCCAAGTGCATTTCTTGCAACTGCTCACCTGGCTGGAGTTAGAAGCTTTGTGATCAACGGCCATTTGGAGGTATAACCTCAAAACAAGAATCATTCATGCGTTAAGATGTAAATTCCAGAGATTTAATCCTTCCTTCACTGCCACTAATCCTTTGTTCACTACACCACAACTTTTAATCAGCGACTGACTTGAAGTTGCTGTAAGGGTGTATGGACGGTCCGTGGCTAAAAGTTATAGCGACGGACCCCAACAGTTGTTGTTGAAGTCGTCGTTGTATGTATACAGTGACGAACTTCATATTTAGAGACGGACCATCCAGCGCCTGAGAATTCAGCAACGGACGGTCCGTTAGCAGATTTACGAACAGACAGTCCATCAAGATCAATTAAATAGGTAAAAAATAATCCACATATATTTAAAACTGGCCCACATTCAGAACCAATACAATACTGAATGAGATACACAAATGGGCACATTAATGACAGGAAGCCCTGGCCCCGCGTCGCTCTTCCGGGGGCGACTCGGGCGGCGCCGCCACCCACTACCGAGCGCTTCCCTTCCCCAGTGTCTCTTCGGCCGCCGTCGCCGCCCCTGCTCATGGCGGCGGCGGCCAGCGGTGGCGCCCTCAAAAAGGGGCGGCGTCTGCTCCCCGCTGCTCAACCCTCCACCCTTTCCCCACCCTCTCCGCCCCTCCGCCATCTCCGGCGTGCTGCGGCGACGGCCGGCCAGATCCATCCCCTGGCAGGCCAGATCCGGCGGTGGGAGGCGCCCTACCCCCCCTTCGTCCATGGCTCGGCAACGACGGTGGCTCGGCGACGATGGCTCAGCCTCCGTCCATGGTGGACTCGGCTCTCCAGCGCCCGAGGCAGGCCGGGGTCGGCCGGATCTGGGCCCGTGGGTCCCGGATCTGGCTTAGGCCTTGCCCTCCCCGCCCCCTCCTCGCTCGCTGACGGTGGCGGCCGGCCGCATGGGGGGAGCGCCGCCGCTTGCGCGGCCTTCCCTGTGCAGTGGGACTCGCGTCGTCTGGCTGCAGTTTGGGTGTAAACTCTGCCTGGCATCTTACACCGGGCCGGCGGTGGTGGTACTGACGGTGCTACTCACCTTGTTGAAGGCATCGCTGAAGCTGTTGCATCCGTGGGCTTTCAACAACTGTGTGAAAACCTAGCCTGGTTTCTCTGGGCCGACGGCGGTGTGCAGTTGGCTCGTTGTCGAAGTTGTTGTTCGTCAGGGCCGGGATTCCCTACTGCATCTCTCCGCTACGCATGTCAGAGGTGGTGTTCGATGGCGTAACAGCTCGGATGTTGGTTGGCAGGCTTGTATGTGCACCAAGTACTTTGTGTTGTTGCCTTGGAAGAAGCATCCAGTCTTCAATGGTAGTCGGTGTCCAACGTTTTCAGTATCTTTTTAAGGTCTGACAAACGTATTTTGGTGCCTTTATCTTGACGTTGGTGATTGTATTCTAGAGAAGTTGACATCACGGATCAAGCCTGTTTGTCGCATAGGAGTACTCGAGCCCCTTGTTGGGGATGTAATTTTTCTCGTCAGTCTCCTTCTTTTTATTTCTTCTGTTTTAATAATTTGGCCTGATCCTACCTACGGGTAGATGAAGCCGGATAGTTTCTATCCTTTATCTAAAAAAAGAGGCACACTAATCGTACTCTTATACATCCATATCAAATGAGTACATATATAATCATGTGCCATCAAGCCAACATAGAAGCATGCATATAGTGGCCGAATACATAATCTAGCTAAGTCATCATCATCCAAAAGTGATCCAACATTACGACCATCAGGTTCGAGTCCACAAACTAAAACTAATAGATTGTGTAGTCCAAAAGCATTCAAAACAACATCTAGTTCACCATAAGATAGCATCTAGTACAAAAGCATTCAAGTTTACTCCCAGCACCCTTCCTGCCAACAAGCTAGCAAGCTCCTTGAGAAGAACCAGCAACCCCTGAGATCTTGGTTGCTGACTGCAGATCTTCAGCTGTCATACGTATCATAGTTAGAAACTGTAGAAATTGCAGTTATGCCCGTTCAATGGCATGCCTTAGCTCTTGGCTTGTTTGCTTCAATAATAGCACCCTTTGGTGGTTTTTTTTTGCAAGTGGCTTCAAGAGGGCATTCAAACTTAAGGTACTTATTTTGATCGGGCTTATTTGTTGGAAATACATACCACTCTCAAAATCTCATTATGTTTATACATTCAGGATTTTGGGGATAGCATACATGGTCATGGTGGATTTACAGATAGGATGGACTGCCAAGTATGTACTTTTAACTTGTTTTGTTTCCAAAAGGTTACACATTTGTTAGTGGAATTTTGAATGGGTTAAATCGATATCTGAATGTACCTTCTAGTTTGCTTCTAGTGCATTCTCTATAACATATTTAGTGTGAATTGTGATTAAATAAGAATGTGTCTTTATGCATGATCATACATAGTTTTTTGTTGGGAATCAAGTTTTGCTGCCAATTCCAGACCTTAGGAAAAGTATGTAGTTATGCTAATTTTCTCTGCATCCAGTTCAGACTTCATTTTTTTTAAAAAAAAATTGTGTAAGGTTTGCAACGTGATGAAGAACCATGTTGAGAGCCTCTTGGAGATGCTCCCCTAGTTTTAGATGAAGCAAAGGGAAATCCAAGTGGGAACCTCTAGGTCATTTCTCCCTTGATTGGGTTTTTTTTGTACTGACATTAATCCTGAACGAGATCTGTGGTTCTATTTACAGTAGATTTGCCTTGTTCTAGCACGCTGGACTTCATTCAATTCCTCATCACCAATCAAATATACTATGTTCTTATTTGTTGCCCATCTCAATAGCAATACTCCAGCCACAAGAACATGTCATTTTCGTAACAAAAATTGATCAAACGTTTAAAAAAACATAAAAACTTAAAAAAAGGGACTTGATGAAGGGGAGAGACACGTCCCCTTGACATCATCAGTCTTAAAGAAGGAACCTCATCTATCAGTCCACCGAACCCGGAACAGGCAGGAACCTCACGCGCGCATGCTTCTTTGGCAGTCGAAGACCCTCTATGCAGTTTCAACAGGAAGGTGGGAACACTACCATGTAGCACCAAGGATCGAACCGTGATGGGGAGCTCTGCACCCTGGGTGCTCAACCACTGCGCCATTTATTTAGTACGGAAGGATGTAAGTATTTTTATTGAAGAATATTTGCAAAGTGTCTAAATTTGAAGGAGCACATGATTGTGTACATGAAATAATTATTGTGTATATGAAATTATTTTAATTTACAAAGTCAAATGCGCATCATGGACTGTGCAAAGTAAAACACGATAATGTATTTTTGACATGAGGGATTACATGATAATGTATATATGAAATAATTTCTTTGCTCAAGAGCCGTAGCTAAAGTAGGGAAAGTCTAGAAGCAAATTATAACATACAATTCCTTTGTTTATTTGTAAATATATATATGTGATGTTTTACAATCAACTGTGATGTCAACTAATAAAGTTTTAGCATATAGAGACTACTTATTCGTGAATGCATGCATATTGCACATGCACGCAAGATACAGACAGCAAACAAAGCTGAAAGCTAGAGAACTGACAGAACATTAGCCAAACATATACTAGCAAACAAGCTATGGAGCCACATACACACTATGCGTAGTGCATGCTGTTAACTATAGACATACTCCACGACGCTTCTTTGTCGATGAGGTAGCATCTTGAGTCTTGTCTTCGACACAAATCTGGACTATCTTTGAATAAGGAGGCAGCCGTGATTCCCATGTTATGAGCTCGAACATCTTCTTTGGAGGAGAAACTGAGCCTACTATTAAGTCACCAAAACTGACCCTAGGAAGTGGAAGTTGAGTTACAGAAACATCACCTTCTACTTGAGGAGGCAAGATGTGAAATGGAGCCGGGTGATAGATCAATTTTTTGATATCTATTGTTCGATTTTTCCAAGCAATATTTCTTGGATGGTCACCAAACAACAACATGTTGCTCTCTAAGGTCCATTTGTACCTTTTTAACACATGGAACCAGAATTGAGTATTGAGATTCTTTCTAATTACATCAGCCAGAATGTTTCCTATGATGAACGATCTTTGCATCAGTGTTGCCAACTCATTTCCTATGGATGATAGCTGTGGGTTGTCCTCTGGGTTTGTGCTTCCAAATGCTAATACCTTGAAGACATAGCTGTACTCCTCTTGTGACAATAGTTTCAGATGAATTGGTTTTACAGTAGCAAATCTTGCAAGCTTTTCAAGCCTACTTATGATTATCACTTTGGTTCCTTCACCCATGTGTGAGACACAAGAATAGAACTTCGTCCAATCATCGTCATCCACATCTGATGTAAATTCGATCACGACCAAAGTCCTCACACATGGGAGCTTGTCATGTTCTATACTGCTTATGGCGTGACCAGAAATATGCAATATGGAAGGGAAATGACTCTGAATCTTGTCAGTGTTGCACACATGTGAAACAAGAGTTCTTTTGCCAACCTTATGACCACCGATGATTGCAAGAATGGCTGGAGCTGGAGCACCCTGATTATTGAGATTTTTCTGCAGCAGTGTGTTGATAACTTGCTGCTTTTCCACATGGCGACCAAACATGAAGTTATCAATACAAAGATATGTGTCATAGGGATTGCGGCACACACGTTCACAGCCCCCTATCAGTATGACGAACTCTTTCATTGCATCTACCATAGTTTCCAAGCTCCGCAAAGCACCATCAACATCATCAGCAGTAGAGCTCCTACTAGCAGTACTGTTACTCGTACGAAAACGCTTTGTAGAAGCTCCAATAATGGACGACATAAGTGTACGGGAGCTACTCACCTTCGGTTCATCACTCTCCATTATATTCCTATACTTGAAGTTCTCCGGCGCATAGTACCCTCGATACATGCTCTCTGAAATCAGCTTGAGCTGCATCAGCATACCAGGGTTTCACTACAGGAAGCGCCACCTTTGCCGACTACCGAAGGCAGTCGGCGAAGGCTGAAAAGCCGTCGGTGAAGCCTTTGCCGACGGCCTTTGCACGCGGCCGTCGGCAAAGGTCAGTCGGCAAAGTCCCCGTCGGGAAAGGCAACCTTTGCCGACGGCCAGGACAAGGCAGTCGGCAAAGGCTTTGTCGACGGCCAAGGACGCAGTCGGCAAAAGGATCGGTCGCCGTCGTCTGCCGTCTTCTTTGCCGACTGCCTGAGATGGCCGTCGGCAAAGTTTTTTTGGCTTTTTTGTTTTTATTTTTCAGAAAGCCTTTGCCGACAGCCTCAGGTGGCAGTCGGCAAAGACATTTTTGAATTTGTTTTTTTTTGTATATAATCTTTGCCGACTGCCTCTGCCGGCAGTCGACAAAGCTGGTGCTTCAGCCGTGTTTGCCCAGCTTTGCCTACTACCTTGGTAGTCAGGCAAACCTAGAAAAAAATCTTTTCTCTATTTTTCCGTATATATATATAGCACAAGCACACATATATAACCACAAATCCACACACATATATCTATAGCACAAATCCACATATAAAGCACACGTCCAACAAATCCACCATGTCAAGTCCATCAACATCCAACATCCAAATACATAGTCCAAGTCCATGTCCAACATCCAAATATCACACTAGAGGTACCTATGACGTCGCGCCTCCTTGACTTTGTAGAAGTCCGACCAATGCCAGGGCACAACCTTGGTCCCGTCGTCGAGCTTGATAAGGCCAGGGTAGTGCTGCTTAATCAGGAGGCCCAGCATGCCATTTACACTGCGTGCATCACTCCCACTCACAATCTTCTAGCCTCTGCATAAGTCATTAAGAAGAATTATTAGTCTGAAGTTTCAATGTTAAATATGTCATATGAATAAGTCATAAAAACATAAATGGTTACTTACCTGGGACCTTCAGTTCGAACCACAGGACGGTGCTCAAAGGCGATCGGCGTAGGGAGGCGTGTGATCCCACGCTGGTAGACCTTGCGCGAACCTGAGGAAGTCGTCTCCCCTGGTGTCGCCTCGCCCCCGCCCTCCTCGCCCCTGTTCTCCTCGTCCCTGTCCTCCTCGTCCCTGTC
Organism: Bothriochloa decipiens; assembly: GCA_023333625.1. NCBI lineage: Eukaryota > Viridiplantae > Streptophyta > Magnoliopsida > Poales > Poaceae > Bothriochloa > Bothriochloa decipiens. Next base: position 30,442,614 of record CM041631.1, on the reverse strand, counting down.
CTCCTCATCCTGCACGTCGTCCGAGGCAAACAGCTGCCTCGTTGCCAAGCGACGTGAGTGAGGCTCCTCTGGTGTCGTCTCGCGCTCGTCCTCCAACGCCTCGTCCTCGATGCCTGTGACTGTCCGTGCATATTTCGACCTTGTCTTTCGTCGCGGTCATCTAATTCCGCCCACCATTTTGTCCTGTGCCTGCAATGACAAAGACAAAGATTAAACTAATTAGCACAAATAGGTGAAGGATAGGTCCTAATCCCACCCGTAGATGCGTAGATGGGTTAGCTTCCATGTTCTACCCCCGTCCGAGTTGAAATTTTGGCAGCACCTCCCCGCTGTTCTCCCGATACACGTCCCTGCAAGGAGAGTGTGTATCCGGAGAACAATGGGGAGGTGCTGCCGAAACTCCGACTCAGACGGGACCAAAACATGGAAGCTAACTCATCTACGCATCCACGGGCTATCCAAAAAACATGGACATTCCAAAACAGATACGTTCGCAGATATGCAGAGACCTGCATACCTCCGACCGTATCTCTTTCGGACGGGAGACGCCTAACTGGGTTACGCGACCTTGGGTGAGGAAGAGAGGTGATTTATACCTTGGGCGGTGGTGGAGAGAGGCTAGCGGGGCAGTGGCAAGCTGGGGCAGACAATCAGGGTCCTCCGAGGTCCCCTACGACAGGCACCGCTCTGCAAATAAAGAAACACAACACTATAAGTACAAAATTTTGGCAGAACCACCCCTGCACGGGGAGGTTCCAAAACCTGCAAGAATGAAGCCAGCTCAATGACTGACATCACATATACGGCACGAAGGCCACACATACGGCATGAAGGCCATCAACAAACTAGCACGAATGCCACATATACGGCACGCAGGCCACACATCAACATACTCGGCATGAAGGCCATCAACGACGCATACCGCACGATGGCCGAAACCTGGAGCTTTACCTTCTTCTCCGGCGACGGGCGGGAAGGACGGCATGGACGAACATCGTCAATGAACGGCGTGGACGGTCATGCCATGTTCCTTCTCCTCCTCCCTTCTCCCTCCTCTTCTACTCCTCCCTTCTCCTTCTCCTTCTCCTTCTCCTTCTCCTTCTCCTTCTCCTTCTCCTTCTCCTTCTCCTTCTTCCTCCTTCTTCTCCTTCTCCTTCTTTTTCTTCCTCCTCCTCCTTCTTCTTTCTCCCCTTCTTTTTATTCCTTCTTCTTCCTCCTTCTTTCTCCTCCTTCTTCTTCCCCTTCCTCCTCCTTCTGTCTCTTCCTCCTTTCTCGGCAGGCGGCGGAGGAAGCCCGAGAGCCTCACCACACGGTGGGGTGTGGCGGTGGCGGTGGCGCGGTGGAGCAGCGGCTGCTCAGTGGGGTGTGGCGGCGGCCATCGGCGGGGGGGGCGGTGCGGGCGGGGTGGCGGCGGTCGGCCGAGGGGCGGTGCGGGCGGGGCGGCAGTGGTAGGGGTCAACGGTGGCGTAGGGGAGGGGCGCAGATGGTGGGGACGTGCGCGGGCGGCGGTGACGCGACGGCCGGGGCGGCACCGAGGCGGGCGAGGCGGCCGCTGGGCGGTCGGGAACCGGGCGGCGTGGGCGGATCCGGGCGCGCGGGTGGCCGCGGAGCTCGCCGGCGGCGCCGAATCGACGGCGGAGTGGCTGGCGGCGGTGGACGATACGCATGGGCCGGGCGGGGGTGGTGGCGGCGAGGGAGGAGCTAGGGCGGGGGCGAGTCGAGGAGTTAGGTTTTAGGGGAGGGGGCTACTGGGGGGTTTTTTGTCAGGTTTTTTTATTTTTTTTAAAAACACGCTTTGTCGACAGCCAAGACTTTGCCGACTGCCATTGACTAGGCAGTCGGCAATGAGGCTCTTTGCCGACTGCCTACCTTGGCAGTCGGCAAAGATTTTATTTTTTTGAATTTTGAGTTCATACTTTTTCTGTAGGGCAATCATATTATTTAAAAGTACATGTTTAAATTTGGGACCTTTTAACGACATTTTGCTATATTTCGTTCATTTATTTCATTTACTTGAATTTTCACGCATAATCTAAATTTGAACTACAGGTGCATGAAATATTAAAACGTAGCCATTCAAAAAATGATATTTATGTTAGAGAGTGTATTTTAAGGCCGTGTCTATAAACTCACCCAAAATTTTGAACATCTTGTGAGATGTCTGAGTTTTAGGGGAGGGGGCCGCCGGGGGGTTTTTAGTTAGTTTTTTTATTTTTTTAAAAAATACGCTTTGCCGACAGCTAGGACTTTGCCGACTGCCATTGACTAGGCAGTCGGCAATGAGGCTCTGCCTACCTTGGCAGTCGGCAAAGATTTTATTTTTTTTTTGAATTTTGAGTTCATACTTTTTCTGTAGGGCAATCATATTATTTAAAAGTACATGTTCAAATTTGGGACCTTTTAACAATATTTTGCTATATTTCGTTCATTTATTTCATTTACTTGAATTTTCACGCATAATCTAAATTTGAACTGCAGGTGCATAAAATATTAAAATGTAGCTATTTAAAAAATGATATTCATGTTGGAGAGTGTATTTTGAGGCCGTGTCTATAAACTCACCCAAAATTTTGAACTGCAGGTGCATATGAGATGTCTGAGTTTTAGACATCTGTCATCGCAACTTGCTCCAAACATTTTAAAATTTTTACCATAGCCTCCACATGCGATAACATGATACCTCCTCAAGTTTCGTGATTTTTGGACTTCATTTGGATTTTATATAATTAAAAAACACTTCTACCGCATGCGGATGGTCAGGTTTCGTGGACGAGACGTTCAAAATTTTGGGTGAGTTTATGGACACGGCCCATGAATATCATTTTTTAAATAACTACATTTCAATATTTCATGCACCTGTAGTTCAAATTTGGATTATGCGGGAAAATTTAAATAAATGAAATAAATGAACAAAATATACCAAAATATTATTAAAAGGTCCCAAATTTGAACATGTACTTTTAAATAATATGATTGCCCTACGAAAAAAGTATGAACTCAAAATTCAAAAAAAAATAAAATCTTTACCGACTGCCAAGATAGGCAGTCGGCAAAGAGCCTCATTGCCGACTGCCTAGTCAATGGTAGTCGGCAAAGGATAGGTCTTTGCTGACTGCCCAACCTGGCAGTCGGCAAAGAAAGCCGGCCCTGGCCCAGCTGACACCAGCTGGCCCTTTGCCGACTGCTCACCTGGCAGTCGGCAAAGGGTTGCCCTTTGGCGACTGCCGTCCGTCAGCGACAGTCGGCAAAGAGCACGGCGCACAACGCCGTCTCCGTCCGTCAAATTTTGCCGATGGTTGTTCTTTCCCGACTATTAGGGCAATCGGCAAAGATGGCTTTGCCGACAGCCTTTCTTTGCCGACTGTCTTGCTCAGTCTTTGCCGACAGCGTAGTTTGGCCGTCGGCAAAGCCATACTTTGCCGACTGCCCTGGCTGTGGCAGTCGGCGAAGCCAGGGGCAGTCGGCAAAACCCCAGTTTCCTGTAGTGTTTGTGATACATCGTCCATCGGCTTCATCGATGACAGTACGCACTCTCAGCAGGAGGAGCTGCAGCTTCTGCAATTTCTCCTCCATGGATTCTCGATTTGTCAACTTGTCAAGCAATTCTATCTCATCATTTGTATCTCAAGTAGCACTAGTGCAGAGGGTAACAAAGATAACTAGTACATCAGAGACGGCTATTAGAAACCGTCATAGAAAAAGCAAATTTAGACAGGTGAAATTGCTTTTGGCTTTTAATTGAAGGTCAATTTAAGAAAATTATGCCACTGAGAATGATGGAGATAGTCATGTATAACTGACTGCCCTCGGCTCCTGTAAACTAGGAGACATCAACTTTCGATTGACTAGGTCATGAAAATCTATATCTACATCTCTATATCTATATATTATCTCATAATTCTAAACACCACTAGCCATTCTATCTCAATATGCAAACAGTCCACCTCAACAGTCCCACATGCATTTAATTATCATCAATAGTAAGCCATGTCATACATTACTATTAATTTATAATAGTTTCTTACTTCATAAGTAATTTAGTCTAATTTCATTAATTCATCCACAATTCCTTCAATTATTTTTATGTCCTCTAGCTCCATTGTACTCCTTCCATCCAAAAGAAACTTGATATATGATGATTCTTATTAGGATATATTAGTGCTCAAAGCAAATTATCCATATACGCCTACTTATTGAAAGTGAACTATGCTAATTAAGGAATAAAAAATCCCTCAGTAAAAGGAATGCATCGCATGTGGACCACAATCAGAAGTTGATATGACTTCAATCTATTGGGCAAGAACTAAAACATCATGTTTTAATTGTTTTAATCCTAGAACAATATTTTTTTTGGGTGGGGGTGCGGGGAAGGGAGTATGTAATTTGCCACGACAATGGAAGTAAAGTGCAGCAAACAGTGCTTTAAACTTGTGTCACACATTTAGATAAAGTCTCCATTTAAATTCTCCATCACTCAAACAAAATAATTGCGCATTGCATGTCTACCATCAACAAGAAAACAGAAATTTTTTAGTGAAGTGATGAAACCACAAGTTAACTTGTTGCTAGGATTTGTAACTCATTGTTTAATTCAATTAGGAAGAGACTATTCCATTAACTCGTGCTCATGCATGGGTAGAATTTTATAGATATAAGTATTAGATAAATGTGGCATATATGGTTAATCAAAATTGTTTATCATCATGCTCTCTTTTTTTTATGTTTACAACTTAAGCTATATTGATACAATGCAATCTCTATCTGATTGTCAAGTTTACCAATTACTCTCTATATAATCCATATCCATAGTCTATGCCCATTTGTATCGCATATGTGTGTCACAAAATTGATTTTAGGAGACAACTTTTTTATTTTATAGAGGCGGTACAAATCTTAAACTACTATAAAGCTAAGACCCCCTAGTCATTTTTCTAACGTATCCTTACGCAACATCATCACCAGGGCCCCACAGTCACTATAAGCCATCCACCTCATTAGTCCACCATCGGATGCAATTATGATCAATTAGCATTTGCAATTATGATCTGCATGTCATCAAGACACATCATCCACTAATATTAACACTTATAATTGTTTATGTCTTTGTATAAATAATTTTATTCCAAACCATCAGCAACTTTCGTGACATCACGATCCGTGAGACCCTTAAGATTTATGTGTTTATAATTTTTTATTAAATAACCTTAAATTTCCGCAGCAACGTACGGCGAATTCACCTAGTATTCATGTCTCCTAAAATACGTAGCACACTTTAGAGACTCGATCCATTTTATTAGGAGACAGACAAAAGAGCTGATATATATATATATTTATATATATATATATATATATATATAAATTTGAACCAAGACAAGAGAGGATCATACGCTCGCTAGTTTGCAGTACACTGTCCATACAAACATTGTTAGGATGGAGGACCGCGCGTTAGCGCGGATGGCAAGAGCGCGTGGTTCGCTCGCTGCCAGCGCAGGTTCGAGTCCCAGGCTCGACCTCCGTTCCTCGCCGGGGTTTTATCCCCAAATAAATTTGTTATGTACCATAAGGGGAGGCGACGTGTCCGCTAACGAAGTTAGAGTCTTCGTGAATCTCTTACAGGCGTGTACTGGTATAGGTTCTAGGTCTAGCGTGCACTCTAGGTGGTGTGTGTTGGCGTGTGTAGGGTGTGGGGTGTGTTGTGTTGGAGTGTACGTTCGGATACTACAACTTGTACCCCAGATCTGAAGAATCAGAAAAAAAAACATTTGTTAGGATGCAGCTCTCATCATTATTCAAAGATGTAGAGGCACTGAAAATCCACAAGATTTCCAACTATGGTAGATGGTTAAATAAAACAGTAAAAAGTAAAAGTATCTGTATGAAAAAAATAATCAACAGTTGAAAATCAGTAATCCACCTATGAGCAGTGACTTTGATTGGGGGGGTGGGGGGGGGGGGGCGGGCGGACAAATATAATCGTATTTTTTAGTGATAAAGTATACTAATAATATGTTTTAAAGATTTTTTAAAAAAGTAACAGTATTTATAACCAAAATCATAATTTTTAAATAAAAAGAGTAAAATTTGATATTTTTATGCTATAAATTCAATTTTATATATACTTATTAAAGAACTTCAAACCCCCCCCCCAACCCCCCCACCGAAGAATTTTTACCATGCTTGAATCCTTTCAGTTGACAATAGTCTATGGATTTTGATACTATGAAAAAACAATAACACAATGATTAAGAGAAACTGGAAGTCGATGCTGGTTTTATCTTTAGCTAATAATCATAAAAAGAGGATGCTACTGACACCTTTTTGTCTTTGCTGAACATACAATCCGATACGTTGCTCCATTCTGCAGTCTTTGATAATATGCGGCTGTCATAAAAGTTCTTGTCGTATCTAAGCGGGAGGAAACAAAAAGAACAATTGGATTGAAGCGCACGTTGTATAATGATAGCATTCATTATTCGTTTCGGCTGCGCAAAGGTAGCAGGAGGGTAACCAAAGAACAGACCACGCAGCAGCGTAAAGGGAATGATGATGCTTCATTACTTGAATGCAATGGATCCTGGCACTGAAACAACAGACCCCAAATAGAAAGGCACATGAAACACATTGCTGCGTGCAGCAATATTGGCCTTTTTTTTTTTTACAAGAGCAATATTGGCCTTTGATGTCAATCGTTTCTATTGGCTACTAATTTACAACGGTTCTTCTGGAAGACTGGAACTGCACAGGAGCACAACTTGAGATGATTTATTTACAAGCATGCATACAGAGTTGTTAGCTGTGTGACTAGCTAGTCCTATGGAGTCGCTAGGGATTGGTATATATGCTAGTTGCTGGGCTGCTGCAACAAAACTTTCCTTTGTTTCAAGGTTATCATGAGGCTTCCTTCTGGACTTTGGAGATACTTCACCTCGAATGCTCGCAGTCGTCTCTCGTCTTTTTATATTAATTATTGCACAGCCATTGGATTCCGAATCATCTTTGAAGAAGGCAGCATAAAGAAAGAACATCCACCAGGCCAAGTGTCTTCCTGTTCACAAAATTTGTAGACATGAAGGCCTTTCATAGCTTTTTTGAGACTTAAGCTTGAATGAATCATCACAAATCCATTTAGAAGACATCTAGTATTAGGTATTCTCTCTTGCTTCAGACGACACACTACCAATATTATAAAATCTTGAGTATGCAAACCACACTTTTGTACGTTACAATCTGATACTTTTTACGTTTGATAACTAAGGGCCTGTTTAGTTCTTGAGACTAGGGACTAGGGAACTACACAAGCATCACTAATTTTAATGAACACCTTTTTGAGAGACCAGTGGACTACAGACTACTAGTCTCTCTCTTTAGTCTTTATGTTTGGTAATTTAGGGACTAAATATGACTAAAATCTAGTCTCTAGTCCCTAGTCTTTGAGGAACCAAATAGGGCCTAAAATCTGATACGTTGCTCAAAATAATTCTTTCTTAGCAGAGGAAACAAAAAGAAATAAAAAGAAGAACAATGGACCAAAGCGCACGCTGTAGAATCACCAACAAGAGACTATGCTATATATCTAGATCCGATTCGTCTGACAAAAGGAAATTAGAAAAAGGAACAAAAGCCAAAAGTTTCCAATCCCAGCAGCAGTACGTTGTAGTAGTGGTGGTTGTGCAGTATATATAAGAGTGTCCAGATCAGTGTTGAATGCACAAACTGTCCCTTATGACAGATTGAGGGTCCACTGTAACTAGGAAGTTAGGAGAGATTTGCTTGCAACCTGGAGAGCACGATGGCATCGGCTACCCACCAAGACGAGCCAATCGGTGCCAATCTGATGGTAGCCACAGACCCCACACAATGCCAACAGCTGAAAAAACTGGTGAACAAGGAAGACGCTACCACGATGGTGGTGGTGGTGTCGAGGGCAGAAGCACCGGCCGAGAAGCCTACACCGCCAAGCATGCATCCGCTGCTAGCGGAGGCAGCATGCAGAGGCAACTGGGAAGAAATTACCTATCTTCTCCAGAGCCAACACGACGACCTTCAAGGGCATTCAAGTAAGACCCCTAGCAAAGAGTTTTTTGATAAGCTAGCGGCATATTCCACAGGTAACCACCACGCCAGCAGAAGCTCGGTGGCGGCGGCGGCGGCGGCGGCAATGCCGACCGACGTGGAACAAGGCATTGATGCAGTGCCTCGTCGTCTCAAGGGTGTCACCATGGAAGGAGACACGGCACTGCACTTGGTGGCAGCCAATGGGGATGATAGTAGCTTCCTGAACTGCGCCGTCCTAATCCACGGCAAGGACAAAGACTTGCTGCGTAAGCAAAATAACAAGGGTGACACACCCTTGCATTGTGCTGCCAGGACAGCAGGGAGGTCCGAAATGGTCTCTCATCTTGTTGTTCTAGCAACTGGAGACAATATAGTTGAACAACCCCTAAGACAGGAGAACAATAGTAATGAGACGGTCTTGCATATGGCTGTGCGTAATGGGGATCATCAATTGGTCAAATATTTGTTGGCAATGGACCCAAAATTGGCTTGTTTTCCTGAGAAAGTAACTTCACCACTGTACCTAGCCATTCTACTGAATCAGCGCAGCATTGCGCGGATGTTTTATGATGAGTCTGAAAATAATGTTCTGTCCTATTCCGGCCCACATGGACAAAATGCGTTGCATGCTGCCGTTCTACGAGGCCCAGGTACACACAAGAAGCCTGCGTTATTCTTCCTGCTCTTATACACCAAAGCTCGTACATGTACCAAATTTTCTACCTCGATTATTAATTTTTTATACATATTTTCTACTCTCCCCGTCCCAAATTAATGGTTATTTAATATTGATTGAAGTGGATAATATAGATATATATGTTTTATAGTTATTCAAATATTGTTTTGTGGTAGAAGATGTTGATTTTGAGGGAATATTTAGTTTTTCTAATAGTGAGATGCAAAATTAAGGGGTCACAGAGCATCTATTGTAATAAGGGAGGTGGATATATAATTAGATGCAAATTTTGATTTACTTTAGATCATGTTTCTCAATGTCGTCTAAAGTGGGAAATAATTCAAATATAGAGTTACTTTATGTTGTTTGTGTAATAGATAGGTGGGTAATTGTCTAGAAAATAGAAAAAATATAATAATGATTAGATACTATTGAATTGAGGGTTAAATGTTTCTATTTTTGGTAAGAATTTCTGGGATCTCCTTTTTTTTAATGGGTCTCACATGGCGATTAGAGTGGAGCCTATATTGGGCCTCTAGTTAAAATTTCTAGTGTTCATTTTTTTAGCATGATATGCATTTAATTAAAACAAAGGCTTAAGATGTATATAAAGATCTAGTTGCATCCTTTTCTTTGACCTTATAAATCTATAGTTTAGTAAAACAGAGGCTTCATGTTAAGTTGAAACACAACTTGCATCCTAGCACAAAACATGATAAATTGTTCTATTGCATTAGTATATGTGTAGTAGTATTGTTTTATATAACATAGAGTGCTTAAAAATAAATTATCAATAATGCTAAAGCAAGATATTGCTTTCAAAATTGTTAAGCTTATTCAAAATAACAAATTGTGAAATTTATTATCATGGAGTATTAATATAAACTAAAATGAATTGTTCGGTTTGTTAATAAATAATAAATATTTAGCCTATGTACATGTTCACTTGCAAGCATAGGATAATAAATAATTTATACATATATTATGTTTGCTTTTTAACTCCATAGTTGTAGAATGTGTAATTTAAAAATAAATATATATGGAAGTTAAATTATTTTTCATAACTGCATACAGTATTTGCATGTAGATTTGAGAAACATTTTTATTTTTATAACAATTGAGGTAGTAAAAAATATAAAGCATTACTTTATATTAGATTTCATATAGCATATATGTATAGGTTGAATGCAAATTTAGAAGTTTACTTTGTATTATCTTTAATAATGATGGAGATGGGTAATTTATAAAATCATTTGGTGGTATTTTAAATTATCTTTCGTAACGGCAGGTGTATGTAATTTAGATACAAAATTAGAGAGTTATTTTCAATTATACTCATAATGACAAAGGCATGTCATTTAGATGAAATGTTACGGGTTATTTTTAAATTACTTTTTGTAATAGCAGAGGTGGGTAATTTATATATCAATTCATGGGTGTATTTTGAATTTTCTTTCATAATGGCATAGGTGAGTGATTTAGACGTAATATTAGGGGGTTACTTAACATATTCTTCATTATGGTAAGGGTGAGTAGAGTCTATTAAATTAAAGGCTAGATGTTTCTAATTATTTTTAAGAATTTTTTAGAATTTACCTTGTTTTCTAGCATGTCTAGAGATAATTAACATGGTGCCTATGTTGGATCCTCCAATTAGTATCGGTAATTTAGACATTTTATTTCTAATTGAAGGTGATTATAATTAATAAACATAAGTTTAGGTTTTTATATGATGGCATAAATGGTAATTTAGATGCAAATTTAAGGGGTCAACAAGATTATCTATCATAATGGCAAGTGGGTAATTAGATTGAAGGGGAATTACATTGTATTATGTTTCATGGTAATTAGATGCATATACATGAGTTACTTTATGTTGTATTTCATAGTGGCAGAGATGGATAATAAATTTAGAAAAATTATAGATCTAGTGACTAGTATTATCAGACTAGAGTCTATATCTAATTAAGTGGCCAGTTTTTTCTAGTTTTTATGATGATTTATTCGATTTACGTGGAAGTTCCATTGAGGACATTCAATTAGTAATATAATATTAAGATATGTATTCTCATCCTTTCCATTGCACCTTCGTGGGTTCTCGATAATACTTTTACTTAAAGCCTAAGGTTAAATTATAAAACTCATGTAGCATCCCGGTTTGTTACATCATGAGTCTATATATTCCGGATTTCAACTATAGATCTTGTTAGTTATTCAATTTTTATTCCACATTTTAAGTAGAAACTGTATCATTTCAAAAGTTTTCCAAAAATAATTGTAGGTCATAGAATGTATTTTTGTTTTTTTATGCAATGGTATAAATAGTTGTTTCAGCCTGCACCATACACTCAAGGTTTTGATTTTTTTATTTCAATAGTGTTATTTTATAAAAGCATTAAGTGCATAAAATTAAATTATATTATTTAGGATAAATAATGTTTCGGTCAAAATGTATATACTTAATTATTAGAAATAGTAGGTTGAAATAAATCATATTCATGGACTATTAATATAGCTAAAGAATCAATGCCATGGGTATGTGGTTTATTAAGGGAACAATTTTTCATGACTATGAAACTTTTTATAATAAATATTCATCATAATACATGCATCTACATGATGTCACATAGCATTGTGCTCTAGTGGTAGAGGTGTGTAAGCTTAGAAACATATGTATGGCTATTGAGTTATGTTCCATACCAACACAAATTGGTACTTGTGTGTAGAATTGACAAAGGATGCGAGTAATTTAGGTATAAATTAAAGGTATTAATTTATATTATTTTTCATAGTGGTAGACACGGGTAATTTAGTTGTAAACTTAGTTACTTTGCATTACGCTTTAGTAATGACAACTGTAATAATATATATGATGGATGTGGTGGGTAATTGAGATGTAAGCTTATAGGACTATTTTAAATTATCTTTTATAACGACAGTGGTCGATGATTTAGATACAAATCTAGGAATTACTTTACCTTCTTTTCATAATCGTAGAGGCAGGTCAATCGTCGTTTCTATGCTTATTTGAGTTTTTCAATTTTGCAGTGCTTACAACAATGTTACTGGAATGGAACACGACTAAGAACCTTACCACAGAAACGGATGAAAATGGTAGTACGCCCCGTCACTTTGCAGCAGGCTTGGCGGACGCAGGAGAGCGTGGAAGCCCATGTGCACAAGTGTTCAACGCCAACACAGCAGTTCTGTATCAACCGGACAATAATGGATTATCCCCCATACACGTAGCCGCTGCTGCAGGCGCTGCAAGTGCCATTCCCATGTTCGCGGGCGCTGTGGCATCAAAAAAAATGTTCGCAGGCGCTGCAAGTGCCATTCGCATGTTCACAGGCGCTGCAAGTGCCATTCCCATGTTCGTGGAGAAGTGCCCCAGCAGTGCCGGTCTGCGTGACGCTAAGGGGAGGACGTTCCTTCATGTCGCTGTGGAGAAAAAGAATGAGGATGCAGTGGTATATGCTTGCAGACAGCATTCTCTAGCATGGGTTATGAATATGCAAGATAGAGAAGGGAACACCGCACTACACTTAGCTGTCAAGGATGCTGGGATTAAACTTGTTATATTTCGTAATATATTTGGGAGCACGCAAGTCAACCTGAATTTAGCAAATGTGAAAAATCAAACGCCTCTAGATATAGCACTGTATCAGCTCCGCCCATCTTTTTATGATAAGGTAATTTATCGTGCATATATCTCCTCTTACTACTACTATCATTATTGCCTGTCTGTTTGACGGTGAAAGTAACATGCATGTTTTTTTTAATAGGTGGATCCTGAAACCTTGATAATGTGGGCACTCACATTTGCTGGTGCTACTCGAGGTGTTTCTCGCAAGGACCATTTTGATCAAGAGTATGAAAATCATCATGGACTAAACTCTGACTATAAAGAATAAGAATTGGAGATGTTGAAAGATTCGACGCAGGCTCAATCTGTTGGCTCTGTCCTAATAGCAACTGTGACGTTCGGTGCAATGTTTGCCTTGCCTGGTGGTTACAGAGGTGACGATCACTATTTAGGAGGTACACCTACACTCTCTGGGACGTATGCCTTTGACGCATTCATGATAGCCAACACAATTGCTTTCATTTCGTCCACGATTGCTACTCTCGGTTTCATGTTTGCTGGGTCTGCAAACCTTAGCTTGGTGAGACGCAAAAGCCATTTTGGCCTTGCCATGACCTTCATGCATAATTCCATTATGGCCTTGACAATTGCCTTCGCACTCGAGGTGTACACAGTGCTAGCTCCTGTTACCCAAAAGATTGCTATTTTGATCTGCACCGTCAGTCCTCTCGTAGTGCTATACGACTTCTCTGACTTTTGGCTAATTTGGTTCCGTTTTGTACCACCACTACATGCTAGAAAGGGGACATCCTGGACATTACTGGTGTACACATTTGTAGTCCTGGTAAATTTGTTCAGTGTATCATGGCTCTTCATAGTAATCTTCGGTTGGGCCGCTTATGGAAGGAACCATCCCAATTCAATCTCCATGTCACCAACACCAGCACAAGCTCCAGCCAGGTTTACTTAAAAGAGGCACTGATTATTATATATATGATGTGCGTGGTGTACGTGTTTGGCTCTGCGGTGTCTCTGCCTGCGCCGGATTTTTTACAATTTCTTGATTGTAATAAGTTCCACGTACTCTCTTGTGTTGTGTTTTGTACCTTTCGTGTGCTCAAGACATCCATCCCATAGCTATGCATGCATGTAAGCTGTGGCGACTGTATTTCCCATGCAATTACGAAACCTGAATTTATAAATTACGCAAACAATTGTATTGTACGATTTGGCAAGTTTATTAATCCTTGCTAAAACTTTGAGTGAAAAAGAGGGCACTTATATATTTTTGCCATGTGCCATAGGTAGGGTGCAATCCCTAATCGAATACGGACAGATATTACTAATCTCATATTTTAATATCCATATGACAAGTCCAACGCAGGCTCTCCGAATTGGACAAGAAACTGGGCCAAGTTGGGCCTACAGGAGGGGCCCAGCTGCCGTCGCCGTCGTCTGGCGCGGGCAACAGCCGCTCTAGGGCGCGAGCGCGCCGGCTAAGGGGTGCAACCCCCTCGCGTCACCGCAAATCTGCTGATCGTTAGGTTTCCTTAATTGAGTCTCCTTGGTTTGAAAATAGTTGGCCAAATAAAGAAAGGACTGAATCATAAAAGGATAATCTATAATTATGAGGATCTCCTAGTTAGCTTAGGAGTCAAGCTAGATTTTCTATAAATAGGAGATGTAACCCTTGGGGTCAAATCAATAAAGAAAGCGGTAATTCCCACCTTATCTCCTCCTCCTCTCCTGCCCCCCATGCCAACGCCCCTCTCCACTCGCGCGCTGCCGCTAGTGCCGCGCCGCCGCCACTCGTCGCCGCCCTCTCGCCCTGCCATGTGTCCCCCGGGGTTAGACCCCTTATACCTGGTATCGGATGACCGGTTCGATCCCACGCCGCTGCCATGGCCAAGCTATCAGAGGTCGAGGAGCTTCTCCAGAACTTCACCACCGAAACTCTCCGCGAGATGGATAACCTCTGTGGAGAGCTCGCCGCTGTCAACGCTCATCTCCAAATGCTGGAGAACAAGCAGGATGCCCCACAAACAACTACGATGACGACCGACATCGAGATTGAATCGATGAACGCACACACCACCGCTCCAACCACTGTCAACGTCAGCCAAAACATCGTCATCCACGCGAACGGAGCACGCCAGCACCAAGAGGAGGCGCAGCCAGCGCCGCCGCTGGTTGGCAAGCGCCGCCGCCACCAATCGTCACCCACGCCTTCACCAACACCGACACCGTCCGCTTCACCAATGAATGGAGTCATGATGCTAATCAGCAAACGCAATGCAGAGGTGCAAGGAGCTTTCCCCTATATCTCCAAGGGACGATCATCGGCTCTAATGTTCATGTCCTCGTCAACTCAGGATCAACCACAACATCGTCGACATCAACATCACCCATAGCATTGGTCTTCTTGAACGCTGCATCAACACCTCCATCATCGTCTGGAACGGAGAAGATACGCCATGCCACTCCGCAATGTTGCCAGTACCACTACGGATCGCCAGCGACGTCTACACCTTCGACGCTTTCCTCATCGACCTCGGCCACGACATCAACATCATACTAGGCATTCCATGGCTAGCAAGCCTTGGGCATGTCACATGGGACTTCATCGATAGAACTCTCACCTATGACCGCAACAGGAGCCGCCATCTACTCCATGCACCATCACATCTAAAAGTTCCACCTGCAGCTTGTCTTCAACTTTCACACCCACACCAACAACTGGAACTTCGCCCAGCGATCCGCCCCTGCATCATGGCGCACCGGGAGCATCGTACATGCCTACCAAGCATTTTTGACAACTACAACAACTGCGACAATGCCATCTTCAATCAACTGTGCAAGGCCATATGGGAAGAGTGGGACCTCCTTGCAATCACCCTTGCTATTGCTGATGGCACAGCAGCAAATGCATGGCGCTTCACTAACGGCCTCATCTTCTACGATGGACGCCTCTTCATCACTGCCGCATCACCTCTACTACCTGACATCTTGAGCTACATCACCCAGGACAGACCAACCAGCACAAAGAGGCTAGCATTAGGAGCTTACCGACCACTGACGATGAACCAAGAAGGTGTGATGCCTTCTTTCATTCTACAGGGATGACTATGGACTTCGCGACAGCCGGTTATAGACACTATGACTTTCTTCCTTGACAAAAGGGGCCGCATGCTCATCCGCTTCAAGCACGTCGACATCGACATCATCCAGGCAACAGGCAGGCAGCGACTGCATCCTGACACCTTCGACATAGGCACACTCATGTTTGGCGATATGCTAGACTTGACCACATCACCACCGACGCTCGTCAAGACGACCCTGTGGCGCCTCCTACCCCTATACATCGAGCCGGAACCGAGCAACCACATCCACCTCTTCAACAAGCCTCCAAAGGTGATGGCCACTCTTCAGATGAGCATCTCTATTTCCAAGGACCTTCTGACTGTAGTGTGAGGAGGCCCAAGGCATGGAACGGGAACAACGACACACTCTACCACCTCTTCGGCAGCATCGGCAACCTCCACTACTGCTTCGACTTCGCACCACTTCACACACATCGGAACGTCATCATCAACAACCCAATGGAAGGTCGCATGACCTGCTTCCTGGAAGAGTTCCCGGCATCCATCAGCCTCCCACACTTCGGCGTTAACAGCTGGTTCATGTTTTGCTGCAAGGACACGTCGAGTAGAGAAGGGGGACCGTTGTGACAAGTCCAATGCAGGCTCTCCGAATTGGACAAGAAATTGGGCCAAGTTGGGCCTACAGGAGGGGCCCAGCCGCCGCCGCCATCGCCAGGCGCGGGCAGCAGGCGCCCTAGGGCGCGGGCGCGCCGGCCAAGGGGTGCAACCCCCTCACGTAGCCGCAAATCCGCCGATCGTTAGGTTTCCTTAATTGAGTCTCCTCGGTTTGAAAATAGTTGGCCAAAAGGAGAATCCGTAATTATAAGGATCTCCTAGTTAGCTTAGGAGTCAAGCTAGGCCATAGGAGATGTAATCCTTGGGGTCAAATCAATAAAAAAGGGGTAATTCCCATCTTATCTCCTCCTCTCTTGCCCCGCGCGTCGCCGCTCGCCGCCACCCTCTCGCCTTGCCACGTGTCCCCTGGGGTTAGACCCCTTATAATCTAGATACGGATAATAATCTAAATCCAATTATGGGTGGATTATCCAATATTTACAATAGGATATCCAATAATTTTTCTTCCTAGACTAAAATCTAGAGGAATTATTTTAAAGAAAAATTGTTATAGTTGAGAAACTCTTTTTTTTGACATAGTTGTTTGATGTTCTTGCTGATTGTTATTACATATTGGCTAATAGCTTATCGTTTGTGACCTGTGAGTGAGGATATCCTGGTTAAGTATTAATTATGTTATTGTGATAACCGACCATGACATGGAATGCAGTACATGATTATTGTCTACTCTAGTTATTGGATCTTTACTAGATCAAATTCTTGACCCATGCCGACCATCTCTATACCAGTTCTAACATGCAAACAAATCCTTCGCGTCCACACATATAGTATTTGTCGTTGTTTTTTACCGGCAGATACTCAGTCCTTGGTGGAGATTGATTGGTGCGAAGAGCAACACAGTAGGGAGACGATTTATCCTGATTCAGACCCCAGGAAGCGAGTAACAACGCCCTGGCGAGATGACAAATTACAGTAGGGCTCAGTATTTGAGTTTTGATGATAACAACAGAAGGAGGTGCTAGCTATTTACATTTGTGCAGGGATGATTGTTGACTATTTTCCCTTCTCTAGACCCCGCAGTGCGGAAGCCTACGGCACTGGGTACGCACCCACTTGCCCCTCAAGGTATATAAGTCGTGCCCTAGTTAGAGTCTTGGGCATGATCTCTAGATATCCTTCCTTGAATAGACGAGTCATGATCTCCTCAGCGTCCTTCGGTACGGAATTGGTAGCCAGCATATCTGGTAGTTGGGATACCTGGAGAGTATGGCACTGACATTATCCTCTTGGGTCCAAATCTGAAAAAGAAATGGAGGATAAGGATAACCATGCATTATTACATTACATATATGATTAGGGCTTGGAGGAATTAATTCATCTATAATCCTTAATAATTTGAAACAAATTTCGAATACTTCCATACCTTATATCAGATGGAAGGAGTATATTTGCCTCGTAAATGAATGAAAGTATACTTGTTCCCCATGGTGGCATGCAACATGTATGGTACCTTGAGCTAGTTCCTTTTACACCAATAGTTACACTTGTATACAAGTATGTAGAAACATATATAGATGTATTTATGGTTATCTACTATATACTCTTATTCTCCTGCCCCTTTTCTCCTTCTCACATTGCGCCACGTCACCTGCAAATGGTGGCCATCCGATCGGCCGCACGGACGGCCCAGATCGACCGAACCCAAGTTATTTTGCACAAAATCCCTCGGACTATGGTGAAATGTGACCCGCAGTCCAGCTATTTTACAGAAAAACCCTCAAACTTTGGTAAAATGTCGCCCGCCATCCATCATCCTCTCTCGGTTTTTTCACAAAAAACCTCAAACTTTTTTTTCACAAAAAACCTCGAACTTTTCTACAATACAAACACCCACTCAGGCCATTCATGGGCTGGACTGCCACTTGTGCAGGTTCACGGCCCAAAATAAGCCAGATTCAGCCCAAATGCCCTCCTCCTTTTTCCCCCTTTTATTAAACCCTAAAATATGATGATTTCATTTATTTCATACAAATTTAATCAAAGCTCCTAAAATCATCAATATTTTTTTGTCACTTCTCCATGATGTACTGTGTGCAAAAAAAATAAACTTGAAAAATAAATAAATTTGCGATGACTTAGAACAATCTCTTCAAATTAATAAATGAAACTTTCATGAATACGTACAAAATACAATTAAAGAAACTCATAAAGAATTACAACAACCTCTTCACTGGTACTAGATTTTACTTAGTACTTTCTCCAGACCTTGCTAGCCCATGCAATTGCACGGGGTTTCTGCTAGTTTATTCATATAATAGAAGATATTGATAGTGTAGAAATATGTACGTAGGAGTTGATATTTTAGTTTTGTTAATAATGACATAGGCGTAATTTGTGGCAGGCAACATGTATGTTACCTTGAGCTGGTTCTTTTTACACCAATAGTGCGTATTTATGGTTATTTGTTTTTATAATAGAAGATATCGATAATATAGAAATATGTTGGAGATGATATTTTAGTTTTTTTAGTAATGACATAGGCGAGTAATTGTGGCATGCAACACGTATGTTACCTTGAGCTAGTTCTTTTTACATCAATAGTAGTATAAGTGAATATGTAGAAACATAGATACTTTAGTTTTGTTAATAATGGCATAGCAGGTGACTAATTTAGGTGCAAATCCATGGGCTATTTTGATTAGCTTAATGATATAGGTGGGTAATTTAGATGCTTAGATTTTATTATATATTAGGGTTAATTGATACCCGCAATCATAATTTTCATGTTTTTGAAACACACAATTATAATTCGGCTATGCTAGTGTCATTACAATGTTTGATATACAATTTTTGCTGTCTACGCCAATTATTATTTTGGACATGGCTCTTATTCACTCCGACGTTTCATTTCGCGTATCGAATCAATTACAGTACAACTTTCCCAGCTCCGATTCCCGCCACAACCTCCGATGCCTTCCCCAACACCGGGCCACACGCGCCGCCGCTCACCGCCGGCGATCACCGGCCTGCTGCCGCGTCTCCGCGCCGCGGCTGGGCCGACCACGCCGCGCCGCCTGCTCCTCCAGTCCATGGCAGTGGTCCTCACCTCCGGGCTCTCCTTCTCCCACCCCGCGCTCGCCTCCCGCCTCCTCAACTCCCTCCTCCCGCACGTCCCCGCCTGCCGCCTGCCGGCCCTCCTCCACCTCCTCCCGCCCGACCACCTCACGCTCCTGCTCCTCTCCTCCGCCAAGCACCACCGCGCCCACTCCCTCCCCGCCGCGTGCGCGCTCCACGCCCTCGCCGTGTCCTCCGGCCACCTCCCCTCCGACCTTCGCCTCGCCAACTCCCTCCTCTCGCTCTACCTCTCTCACGGCTCCACGGCCTCCGCGCGCCGCCTCCTCGCCGACATCCTCCGTCCCGGCACCGTGACCTGGAACACTCTCCTCCGCTCCTGCCTCCGCATGGGCCTCCTCCCGGCGGCGCGGCGCCTGTTCGACGAAATGCCGGAGCGGGATCTCTTCACGTACAATTCCATGTTGTCTGGGTACGTGGCGGAGGGGGATATGGCCAACGCCAGGGCGCTGTTTGAAGGAATGCCAGAGAGGGACGTGGTTACATGGAACTCAATGCTTGCTGGGTATACTCGGCTCGGGGATATGGAGAACGCCAAGAAGATGTTTGATGTAATGCCTGTGAGGGATGTTGTGTCATGGAACTCGATGCTGGATGGATATGCCCAGACTGGGGACGTTCAGATGGCAAGAATGGTTTTTGATGGCATGCCGAGAAGGAGCACGGTGTCATGGAATGTCATTCTTGCGCTATACGCAAAGGTAAAGGACTGGCGTGAGTGTTTGAATCTGTTTGATGCGATGATGGCTGTGGGAGAAAGCAAACCAAATGAGAAGACATTTGTGAGCGTTTTCACAGCCTGTGGGAACCTGGGTGATCTTGAGAGGGGAAGGTGGGTGCATCGCTTGGTTCGTGAGAGGTGGGAGAGACTTCTTCCTGACGTACTACTATTTACTGCTATGCTGACAATGTATGCCAAGTGTGGGGTGATGGAGACAGCAAAGGAGATATTTGATTCGATGACCGAAAAGAATGTTGCATCCTGGAACTCAATGATCATCGGCTATGGATTGCATGGGCACAGTGAGAAGGCTCTTGAGTTGTTCATGGAGATGGAGAAGAATGGGCCTCAGCCAAACGAGACGACTTTCATCTGCATCTTGAGCTCCTGTGCCCATGGAGGCTTGGTGCTTGAAGGCTGGTGGTGTTTTGATAGGATGGTCAGGTTCTACAATATTGAGCCCAAGGCTGAGCACTTTGGCTGTATGATGGATCTCCTTGGTCGTGCTGGGCTGCTCAGAGACTCAGAGAACCTCATGAAGAATTTGCAGGCAAAGGTGTCACCTGCATTATGGGGTACCCTAATATCAGCCTCTCGAACTCAGGACAGCTCCAAACTTGGAGAAATTATTGGAACTAAGCTGATTGAAATGAAGCCAACAGAGTTCAGCTCCTATGTGCTTCTGTCAAACATTTATGCCACGGAAGGAAGATGGGATGAAGTTGAAAAGGTAAGGAAAGTGATGAAGGAGAAAGTGTTAGAGTGAATAATTTTCATTATTGGGCTAACCCTAGGGAGGGTAGCTATATAGACATACATGGGCCTCATGGGCCTAAACCTCATATACTCCAACACCCCCCCGCAGTCTGAACTACCGGCGCAGCGGAGTTTACAGGCTGGACATGAATGAAGAGAAGCAAGAACAACACACGAGCCCCCCCACAGTCACAACTAGCCACCAGTGATGTTGAGGCTGGAGCAGAACTCGGCGAAGGTCGAGGACGGGAGACCTTTGGTGAAGATGTCGGCAAACTGGGAGGTGGTCGGGACGTGGAGAACCCGAACATCGCCAATGGCGACCCGATCCCGGACGAAGTGGAGATCGATCTCCACATGCTTGGTCCGCTGGTGCTGCACAGGGTT
>CM041631.1:30381460-30406585 GCA_023333625.1 Bothriochloa decipiens | reverse complement strand
GGCCGCGCCGGCCGCGAAAAGGGCGCGGGGAGGAGGGGGCCGGCCGGCGCCGGCGGCGACTTGGGCCCAGGAGAGAGGGGGAAAGGAGTAGGGAGGGGGAGGAGGAGGCCGGCCGGCCATGGCTGGCGGCGGCGGCTGGGGCTGGACGGGAGGGGTGGGAGGGGAGGAGAGAGAGGAAGCTAAACCCTAGCTTGATACCATGTTAGAGTGAATAATTTCCATTATTGGGCTAACCCTAGGGAGGGTAGCTATATAGACATACATGGGCCTCATGGGCCTAAACCTCATATACTCCAACAGAAAGTAGTGCAGAAAGATGTGGGGATGAGCCTTGTAAGATCAAGTGAGCCTGTTCATGTTGCTGAAGATGATATTTCATATCAGCAAAATTCTGTGATGCTTTCGCTGCTGGGTGAGATGGGTGTGCATGTGAAACAACCATCTGAAGTGCAACTACAGGAGGGAACTACAGAAGGGCGGCCCTGGTGCAAGCGGTAGAGCTTTACCGTCTGTGACCAAGAGGTCCAGGGTTCAAGCCTCAGCCTCTGCACATTTGTACAGGGATGGCTGTTGGCTATTTTTCCTTTCCCAGACCCCGCAGTGCGGGAGCCTATGGCACTGGGTACGCCCACCCCCCACCCCCCTTCATGAGATTTCCAACAAAGTTTATGCGTTCTGTTGCGCTAGGCGTTTTAGGAAGACAGATGCCAAGTGGAGATGCTTCCATGTGAATACCTCATGTTTGCTGATAGTTAGGCAATTGAAGTAAGTCAGCCAGGCCAGTACACAGTCTGTTAACATTTCTTCATTTTTGACCTCAAAAAAGCATTTCTTCATTTGCATGTACATTGCTGGTATTTAACTATTAAATACGAGTTAGAAGGTTTTTTTGCTAGTGGGTTGGATTGAAGGAGCATTTAGGGTGCTTCATTGTTTGATGTACCTGCTGGGAAGATATTTCATTCTCAGAAGCTCATCCTGATTTCTGTGTGTAGTTTTCAGGATTCTGGAGAGAGCATACCCAGCCATGGTGGACTTACTGATAAGCTGGACTGCCATGTAAGGACTTTGCACTTGATATGCTTACAAAATTGTAGAGGTTTGTTAGTGGTGAACTTTTATGATTTTAATCTACCTGCTAGTGTACTTCTAGAGCATGCTTTGTTCCACTTTAGGTGTGAATTGATGTTGATTCAAACTATTGCTCAACTAAGATTCTATTGTCGGGAAGTCTAGGCTTGCTACCAGTTCCTGAACTTAAGCAAATCTTATAGTTAAGTTTTTACCCTGTAATATGTTGCCTTTTTTTTCATGTCAACTAAAGCAGTAATGCAGTTCAGATTCCAATTGTGTTTTTCATGCTGTGTATACTATGCAACGCGAGAGCTGATAGTTTGCAGTATCCTTCCTTTTGAAGAAAAAAAAAATACTCTAGAATATCTGGATCTTTTGCAGTCCAGATTTCAACTGTGTTTTTCATGCTGTGTATGCCTTGCAATGCAAGAACTGAAAGTCTATATCAAAATGTGCAATTCAGACTCGAACTGTACTTTTTCACCGTGTATGCTTTATAGTATGCAGCTTATATCAGGGTATACCTTAGAATTCTTTGTGTTAAGCAGCTTCCGTTGATGCAGCAGATGGTCATCACTGTCGTCATGAAAAGGCAGCAGATGCTAGAATGCTGTTTGCAGAAAATTGGAAAAATGGTCAATTTGGAGAGAATAGGTGCAAATGGCATTCTAGCGTGACACCAGTTTGATAATGGAAATTGGCGAATCCCGATTATGTGGGATGACAAATGGGCGAAAGCAAAGTTTGATAATGGCAAAAAACCCAATCATCTCTTTGATTTGAGTTGTGTGCTTTCTCATGTAAAAAAATTGTAAATTCTGTTGTTCAAGGTGCACATGTGTGCATTGGCTAATGATGATGTAAAGTGCAATGAAATAGAGCAATGCCATAATTCAATTTTTTGAACCAATGTCTCGGTTTTGTGCAAAAAAATGAGATGATGATCAATAATGCAATGAAAATGCCACAAGTGTAAACTAGCAACATTTGTAACAATGAATTTTTACCATTTCTCCAGAAACTGTATAATAAGCATTGGTAATAACAGCATGTACAATGAACTGACCATCCAGTTCATATCATCGGTACCAGCTCTTACATACATGCATGACCGAGGAAAATAAGCATTACTAGAATTGCCAAACAATTTTATGTTCCCTGACTACATATTACAAAAACTTCCACGGATTTGGAGCATTTAATTCTGTCTTCGGTTGAGTTTTTTTGGAGCATTTAATTCTGTCTTCGGTTGAGTTTTTTCTTCACATCCCTCTTTGCTGGAGAACTGGATTTGTAGCATTTAATTGTCTTCGGTTGAGTGAGTTTTTTTTTGTTCACATCCCTCTTTGCTGGAGAACGTGGAAATGGTAGGGCACACATTAGCTCACCTGTTCCTGCTCCACCTTCCATGCTGAGTCCCAATTGACTTCATCATCACCGGACCAGGGCTACTATTGCTCCCCACCCTCCATGATCAATTGAATTTGGCTAAAAAAAGAGTACTTGAAATGTTCAATGTGAGGGAAAGATAAGGATGTCCGATCAGGCTGTTTTGGTCACCCACAAGTACCCCGGCGATGGAGATGGCCAAGGACAAGCGAGGGAAAGACTATCGGGAGCAATCTGCAGACTGCAGACTCTGGTTGGTCTTCAGTTACGTTCCCGTTACAGGTGAAGAGACAAGGGGCCAGGTAAATTTTGGTACTAGTTCCCATGGGCTGAAAACAAGAACGGTATATAAGGAAATCTATACCAATGCAGAATTGTCTGCTTCCGGCTTTTTAAACCGCCCGTTGCCTGTTCCTCAGTTTCTGTTTTTGTGTCCTCTTCTGTCTCCACTTTTTTAATCCTGAGTTCCTGACCCAGTTTTTTTTCTTGATTAATAAAAAAATTGTAAACATTACTACAAAACAATTATTTCTGTACAACACTTGCCAGTAACAATTTAATAACACAACAAAAAGAACAAATAATTCATCCAACGTGCCTATTCAAAACTGACAATTGCCCAGAGTCTCCATTGAACAAGTAAACCTCCAGCGGGGAATAGGAAGATGAGAATGAGAGTGTTGAGAGTCTCGCTGAGGGTTGTAAAATTCTGCTTCCTTTGGGGCAGGGGATGGTTAGGACGCGTGCCCCAGTCCGCATCTTCCAAACCTGTCAATGGCCAAAATACCATAAGGCTCCACCAGAAAGTAAATGAACTCCTTTAACCATCTTTCATACATGGCTTGTTTATTACCCTAGGCATATCTAAGTGACTAAACACCAACAGAAAATCAAACCTCCCCCAGAATGTCATTCAACAATGGCACTTACCTCTATTATTCCTTTCCGTGGGGCATGGATTGCTAAACACAAACAATAGTCACTCTTTGTGTATTCTATGTGCATCGACCTTGACGAAGCCTTGTCTTTGTTCAGAAGCATTTCCACGAATAGACACGAAGCGTCACGATAGCCCTAAAAAATTGTACAGTAAAATAACAGAAAATAAGAAAATGAAAACTCAAAAGGCATTCTATGTAAAACGAAACACTCTGCATTATCAAGGTTCTGGTGCAAATGACCTATACTGGGTTAGCCTCTAGCGCTAAGCAATGGATTTTAACCATTTAGGCACAAAGCAAAATGGAAGAGGATTAAAACATCAAAGTCCTTGGCTACGTGCACAAAAAAAAAAGTCCTTGGCTACACTTGAGTCCTTATTTGAGGATTTGATAACAACTTATTTATCAACACAAATTGAAACCAGACAGTCATGTGCTCTTGGCAATTTATTATCCAAATACCATTAACAGACACTTAAAGTTTGGTTGCAACAGTGGCACGACCAAATAACTACACATGGTTACTATGGTTTGCTACTCTCCCAATATCCGTTGCAAATCATGCTAAATTGAATCAGATGGAAAATAGCATTTGTACCACAATATTTTCTATGTGCGTTTTCCTGATCCAACCATGATTTACAACTATTATAGGACAGTACCACTCAGCAATTCATAAAAGATTAATCCCAGCATGGCAGACAAGTTCTTTACACTATTTGAAAAGGGATAAGCCCATTTTACTATCCCAACTTTGCCTTTTTTTTCTTCTTTTTCTTATACATGTTTAGCTGGGTTTTAAATTCAAATTTCCCAAGGTGATAGATGAAACATAAATACAAGAAACTAATCCAAAAGACACTAACTAAAAACCACATACTGTAGTCTAATTATAGAAAGTTATATATTACTCAGTGGTTCCTTATTTCTTTTAGATTATTATTAAGAATAAAATAAGATTTTACTCAGGAGATTACCTTCCATAACCGTACAGCCACAAGGGCATGGGTGTCTAGCAGTAGTATCCGCCCAAGTGAATCAGTTATAGCAGCCAGTGTACCACTCGGAGAGAGTGTAAGCCGTTCTCCCTTCCTTGGGGAGTCTTTCAAGCAGGTAAGGGGTGATGCTGCAGTTTATTAACAGTTAGGAATAAATTTCAGTATATTTTTTAAGAATATTGAAACTTACTCAGCCATTACTTTTTGCGAAGGATTGAGGCTTTGGCCGTGACTTTTTAGGTGGTGATGGCTCACTCCGCCATAGTATTTTGGACAAAGATGATATTGTCGAAAATGTTGCAGCTACACCTCTTGACAAAATTGCTCCAACAATTGACCTGCTTCTATCTTCTGATAGCCTACAGAATAACAAGATGTGTAAAACTAACAATATGGCAACATCATCCGCTAACTTTCCAAAGCCCACATCTAGAGAAATCATAGTATGGACTGATTACAATTCAAATTTGAATGGAAGCTATCAACTAGTTTTCTGTTGCAAGCTAGCAATGTAATTTGAACTGTGAAACATAATACACAAAGTACAGTTGCACATGAATAATACAGGCACTATCATGTCTTGGACACACCATATCCATGGAACTCACAATGGAAGTCAAAGCTAGTATCATGATCACCTCAACCAGAAATGCAAAACCCATTGCGCAGTGAAACTCACCTATATGCTGAAACTACAGCATCCTCTCCAACTGTGATGGCACAGTAGTGGCGCTGAGTTGACTGCCCAGCAATATAAAAGCAGCTGAATTCAATATAATCGTGGCTTCAGAAAACTTCCACTAAAGGCAGCTTTTAAGAGAATCAGGATATGATAAAACCAAATGGTAAAGGCATAATAATAAGTTCATGTAACAGTTATATCTAACAATAATAGAAGAATGATGCGCCAGTAAGTCACCTGAAGTTCTAACAAGGGAGGTGGCATCAGACCAACAATTGCAGCATCAGCACATGAACTGAACTTGCTTACATTCCAAATCTGGAAGGGTATCCGTCCAAAGGTTTCCTCATCCTCAGCATCTTGCTCTTCAAACTTATCTTTCCACAGTCGTGATTTCACATCTTCGAATGTTTTTTTAAGAACTCTCTGTGAGCAACCAAGAAATCAGCTATTATCATTGAACATGCACAGAAAGCCTGACCATCAATGGTGACTTAGCACCAAAATCTCTTGGTTCTTATACAGAGACAGAGGGTGAGGGTTTCACACAAACCTGAAGGTCAGAACCATCAAAGCGTGCGATAACACCAGGAAACACTGCAGAAAGTTCATCTGAGCCTGAATCTTCCCAAGCGTTTTCCTTCCTCTCACGAAAGTTGAGTTTCAGTATCTTTGCAGGATATATACTCTGAAATAATCAAATTCAAGGACTGCAACTATTACCACCGAGGAAAAAAAAAACAAAAGAAATATTCATGTTTGCTAAAGATTAGAGATAGACAGCATAGTGAAAAAAGGTAGAAGGTATCTAAGCAGAGCATCTTCTGTTTGCACTAGCATGCATGTTTTCCCTACATAATAAACTGTGTCAACTGTCAAAGTATCATGTTTTCCTGTACAATAATGTCTTGGATTCTTAGTATCACGGAAGAAAAAATACAGTTATGTTGTACTGGACTGAACACATCGGATTAGAAATAACCTAACAAAAGTGTACTGTCTATATAATAATTTCAATAATACCATAGGAACTAGGAAGCCTTCGTTGTGCATTCTAATATCACCCAAAAACAAATAATGTAAATGAAACTAATTTCCCAGCAAAACAAAACTATAAATTTATACTAGCCACCTGGAGACTGAAACTACATTCTTTACATACGCTGAAATCTCACATATTTGAATGGTATCTTTGGAACTTATGTGATCCTAGTAAGAGTATTTTGTCACGTGAATAAATTATCGAAGTTTTTCACCCGAGCAATGATTTAGCAAAACTGGAAAGGAAAAACATCCTGATATTCTGAAAAGTTATAAGAATGCCGTATCAAAAATAGCACCGACAATCAGAAAACTTCATCAGAACGCTGTACGCAAGGAGATCCAGATGGATGGGTGTCATATGAGCGACCTGCTTGTGCAGTAGATCGCCGGCAAGCGAGTAGAACAGCAGCCACCCAGCGTCCGTGCCGACCGCCAGGGCCACCCCCTCGTCCCCCTCCGCTTCGTCCTCCCCGGCGAGCGGGACCCACTCAACGGCGGAGATTCGGCCGTCGTCGGGCCCCAGCGCGGGCTTCACCGTGACCCCGCCGCCTCCACCTCCCGCTAATACCGGGACGATCACGAGCACGGACCGCGCCGCGCTGGCCACGGCGAGGACGCGCGCGCGCGGACCGAGGGAGGGGAGCACGGCGGGGTCGTCCAGCCACCCCTCCCTCTCGCCGGCGCCCGCGGCTGCGAGGTCCGCCGAGGCGGAGGCCAGGAGGGCCACCTCCGACAGGTGGTGGCCCCGCGGCGCCATGGAGATGGGCAGAGGCGAGGGAAGCGAGACGAGATCCCGCCCAAGCTTTGGTCGCAAAATCGAGATGGTTGTGGAGGGAGGAGAGATGCGCGCGATTCGACGAGGAGGAAGAGGAGACGACGTGCGCGTGTGGGTTTTTGAAGATACACCCTTAGATGAATCGCGGATTTGCGGTTAAAACCTTATTTGTATGCAAAGTATTCTCAAAGTATACTTAGTAGTATTAGAGAAATAATAAGGTTAAGCAGTTTGATTTTTCAAAAGTTTCTGGGTGCTTGTATATAACAAATCATATAGTTTATGAAGCCATGGCTTTGTCAAAAATATACTCTTTTTAAGCTTTCATTTAGAAACTCTTATTAGCGAATTTGCGGTTAAAACCTTATTTGGAAGCAAAGTATTCTCAGAGTACTTGGTACTCCATTTCCAAATTACAAGTCGTTTGACTTTTTTTTTGGTTTATGCATTTTGCTATGTATCTAGATATATTTTTATGTCTAGATATATACCGAAATACATGAAAAAAATCAAACGACTTACAATTTGGAACGGAGAGAGTGTTAGAGAAATAATAAGGTTTTGCAAAATATTTTTGAGTTTTCAAAAGTTGTTGGGTGCTTGGATATATAACAAATCATATAGTTTATGAATCCAAAGCTTTGTCAAAATTATACTCTTTTTTAAGCTTTAGAAACTCTACTCATAGCTCCCTTTATCTTGATTTTGTATCTCTTTGCTTATCAAACTATAATTTTTGATCAACCATTCCCCTAGGTGATTTCAGGGGAATGAGGGTTAATACAGTTCAATTTTCCCTTAATACCTTCCAATTCGGAAGAGGAATGGCCGAATCCAAACTAACCCTTGTCCTCGTACTAGCAAATTGGCTTGCGCTATACAGTCCCTAACATCAATGCAAAAGGGGTTCCCATGATTCTGGTCCTACAGCAGCACCATAGAAGACACGCATCTCGGGCATATAGCATGGACATGAGAAAATATCAGGCCCAGAGCCCATAATAAACACAACACAGTTCATTGATTTTCAAGAACCACTATAGTGCACAAGCATGGTGTCAGGTACCTCAATTAGGGGTACCCAGAATAAAGGGTTAGAGGATGAATTAGCTGAAAGATTTCAAGGCTAAAGCACCAAAATAATCCAATCGAATTCACCCTACAGGGACAAACACATCCCTGAGCGGCCCTCGACGTCGCTCTGATTCGCTCGAGGCCCACTCGGCAGGGGCCTCGAGCACGGAGAAACGCCGACTCATACGAGGCATGGGCACGGACGATCCCCCCTCGACCAAACCGTCGGACACAGAAGTACGGACATTTAATACATCTACCTGCTCTCACTCACCTTCATGGCTATAGCGCCATCAACAGGGTGAAAGTATCGGGGTCAAATCCACCTTTTACAGCCCATGCTGCAATCATGCGGTGATTACCCGTCACTATTCTACCGTACCGAGCACTATTCCACCCCTTGAGGCCCCCTCAAAACACTACTCGACAAGAGACGTATGCTGGAATTTCAAGGGCCTCGATCTTATTCTTATGCCTCGACCCCCGCCGCTACGCCTCGACCTGGCCTCGAGCGCCAGAAGTCAACAAAGGAACAACACCTGCACGTCTTCTACACGGGCTCGCACGCCCTAAACAGAAGCAGGTGTCTTTCACCACCCCATCATCACCATTATCATGACACTTGAAGGATGATGCCACTGGGGACTCCTACAACGCCC
Organism: Bothriochloa decipiens; assembly: GCA_023333625.1. NCBI lineage: Eukaryota > Viridiplantae > Streptophyta > Magnoliopsida > Poales > Poaceae > Bothriochloa > Bothriochloa decipiens. Next base: position 30,397,949 of record CM041631.1, on the reverse strand, counting down.
GTGTCACCTTCTCCTCCAAGGCATTAAGTATAGGGCTCCATCCTAACCTGAGCCCCTCCTTGCGCTTATAAAAGGAGGGTGCCAGAGCTAGCTCTAGGACATACACTTTGTATTTTTGAGATCAGCTTCTCAAGCAACTCTCTCTGTCTCTCAGCTCTTGAGACTTGGGACCGGCTCCCTCTCTCAACCACTTGTAACCCCTACGCAAGCACTTCGGTGCAAGAAAATACAACTTCTCCTTCCCCCACCGGACGTAGGGCCTTCTTTTGCCTGAACCAGGATAAATCGTGTGTATTTACCTTGCATCACCATCCGGATTAGGGGCACGCAACATAAAATTACTAGTTGGTTAGGGTCCTCGAGTCCAGACACTGACATATGGTCTCTGAAACGGCAACACAGGGTTAACAGTTCTGATGACTAGACTACTTCTGAACAAATGATACCACTTAGAATAAAGATAACACAACACGCTAGACATGAATTTGAGCAGTACTTTAAGACATATGAACAATCATGGGTCAGCTTTGCCTTCAAACATCTAATCTCCGTGGTGGATTTGACTACACTATATTTTAACAAAGACATGCATACAATAGATGGATATAGTTGAGTGTGAGGTGTTTCAAGTAAAAAATGAAACATAGGGAACTCAAGGAGAATAACATACCACTATTTGATCTAATAAGTGGGGATTAAGGGAAAAGGAAACTTTTTTATTTTAGAAAGTTTTAGAATAGGAAATCCAACCTCTACTGATTCAGTTTCCTCCATATCCCAATTGACGAGATCAGAACAATTTTCATCACAGAGGCAAATGTTCCCTGTACAGGTAGAGTCATATTATGTGTGGTTGTGTCGGTGTTATCAAATCATCGGTGGTAAATTTATAGTGGTCAACGGGGGGATTGCACGATGACTAACAGATGATATTACCCAATGACACAAGATTTATACTAGATCGGGAAGAATATCTCTATGTCCAGTGTGCTGCTGCATATATTAGGCACTCTATTTGCATTGTGGGTATACAAGCTATTAGGCACTTTATTTGCGTTGTGGGTATACAAGTGTAGTCGAGAGAGAGGAGCTCTCAAGTCTAAGTGTGTGTGCGCGCGCGCGCGTGTTGTTCTATGTCTCGAATGGGAGCCATGCCCCTCCTTTTATAGTTCAAGGAGACGATTATGGGTTACAGGGATGGAGAAAGAGGGGCGGTGAATCCTCCGGTGTTACTCCTGTCTTGCCATCCAAAACTATAAGTTGTTGTAGCTTTTTTGTGAGTTAGATCATCTCAAGTTTAACCAAATCTATAAAATAAAGTAGTAACATCTATAATATTTGTACTTTGTTTTAAATTTATTATAAATGTCCTACACCGTGGGGATCTCCCCCATAGTATTTTTTGGTAAAAAATTTATAATATCAATAAATATCATTGAATTTTTTATTAATTATATTTTTATAATATATCCATTTGATGTCATAAATTATTATGATTTTTTTGATAAATTTGGTCCAACTTAACATGTTTGACTCTCAAAAAAGTTAGAATGACTTATAATTTAAAATAAAGGGAGTAATAAATTATCCTTTTATTTATAATTAAATAAAATTTTAGAATCAAACTCTTAGAATGTTTAATCGAGTTTACAGAAAAAACATACTCCAGAAGAAGGGGCAATAATAAATCACTTAATCAATATTTGTGATACAAAATAAGCACATTATGAAAATACAATTTATAATGTGTCTAATAATACTAATTTAGTGTCACGACTTGTTTTTTTCTAGAAGGTTAAACTTAAAAAACAACTTATAATTTAGTGTCCCTCCACTCTAAATTATAAGTCACTTTAATTTTTTAGTATATCTAAATACATAGCAAAATAAGTACATTTAAAAATTTAAAGGTACTTATAATTTGGAACGGCAAAGTGAATATCAATTACTATAAATATATGGTTCATACTATTTGAAAAGTCAAACGATGCGAAGTGTAATCAAAGTTATATAGAAATAATAATAAATATTTATAATACAAAACAAGCATTATTAATTAATTATGAAATATTGTTTTATAGTAAGAAAAATCCTAAAAATTATATAAGGCACGTTTTATCTTTTGAATTGGACTTTTTAATAATCATAATTTAAAATAAATTATTTAAGCTGATCTCATACTAGCACATTGACGGTTACAAACTATAAGCTACAACAGTTCTAAAAGAAGGCTAGAATAGTTAAATCCAAACTAGCCCTTATCCTCATACTAGCAAATTGGCTTGAGCTAGTATATTATAAGAAAAATCCTAAAAATTCTATAAGGCCCATTTGGATCTTTTGAATTGAATTCATTTTAACAGTCATAATTTAAAAAGTAGAGTATTTAAGCTGATCTCATACTAGCACATTGCCGGTTAAAACTACAAGCTGCAACATTTCTAAAGAAGGGCTACAAAGGAGACTTGAATTGTAATAGGACTTGTGATTAAGGCCTAAAATGCCGTATTGTAAGCTAGTGTGAGACTTGGTAAACTTTACAGCTTTCTTAAAAGAAGAGGAAACTATTTTCTAAAAAACAGTAATTCCAAGAGAGGGGTCTGTATCCAAATGAAGGCCCAAAAATACCTTTCACTTTTCATATAATAATTATATAAATAATATATTATTATGTCAGTGAGTTACATCATGAAATGTACAATAACATTATCTTAAAATACATAAACCAGACCGTACGTGCAGAATAATTAACTGTCTATAATATAAATAAAAGTGCAAAAAGCAGAAAAGGGAAATGAAATGCTTTTTGCATAGCTGAAGGCCTCCCAATCGATAACTTAAGAAGCTAATTAAGGGAAGCATATATAATTATTGTTGGGAGCATGATCTTCTCATCATAACTTTAAAGCAGGTCCTGTGTACAGGTCCCTTCTAATGATAAAGTTATCATGTGGCTGATATTCTTCCAGCCACACAAACTCAAATCCCTTTGTTCGGTTCAATAAAACGCCTGAAAGAAACAACAGCAAGACAGCTGTAAGAATAACCTGGATCTGATGCAATGCAATCAGTGAAATGCAGATGCAGCTTGCAGTGTCCATGTATTTACACAAGATCTGAAACTAACTAACCCGATAGGTCTGATCTTGGGCATCTCCGGAAGTAGGAGCAGTGCCTCCCATCCTCTGAAGAGTAAGGAGGCGTCAAGATGTCCAGGATGGCGCATGGAGTGATGGCTTTCAAGGCGTGGATGTTCCCACCACCTTCTCCTGGATGAAGAACCATCGCTCCACAAGGCGCAGACATTTCACCATCTCTTACAACCTTGGCAGGTCTCACTGTAATTTAAGAAAAAGAAATGTGCAATCAGCTAGTACTTGGTAGAAAAGATATAGACACATCCATGAGCTTCAAGGCATTCTCTTGACAGTAGAAGCACAATATCCCTTAATGCAGGTTTAAACCCAAACAATTAAAACCATGATGTTGATTGAGATTCATCATTACAAATTTCATCACGGTTTAAGAAGATCCTACCTTTTGATAAGTTAAGAGATTCAGCTGCATCAATCCAGTCATATGATTTGACATGCACCGTGCCATATAAAAATTTGCTGAGTACAGTCATTCCAGGATGGTTGTGGAGTGGAATGATGGATGATGCTGGTATGCAAAATATTCCAATCTGCAGGTATAATAATAATGTGCGAGCAAATCATACATCAGTGTCTGTCTTGTGTGTGCAATAACAAAGTAAACACTTCAATGCTGCTAGGTGATGTCAAAACCAAATACAGTATTTGGCATTGGAAATGCAAAATCTTTATTGGGCTTACTGAGAAGCTTTTGCACTCGTAAATATGGCGGTATCTGATCGCTGGGCTGGAATGAAAAACTCTTTTCCTGCTCAGGGCCCGTGAACTCCTCCAAACACGCACAGCTTCAGCTTCGCACTCAAGGCCAACATCTGCCGGTGTAATCATGTCTGCCACAAAGATTTACACATATCCAGTAGTAAGAAAAAGAATAACAACACCGGAATTTTCATGGTTCATATTGATTTTACATAATTCTTTAGGTTGGATTGGATGTTCCAAAGATTATGTCATCATCAGAACCAAAAAGAAATCGAAGGCAGTTGTTACCTAATACAGCACGGACACTGTCAAGAGATTCAGAAGATAGAGGCCCCTTCTCAGACAATGATACTTTGCAGACCTCATAGAGCTTCTGGATTGCATTTGCATTCATCGCAGTGGAAGGCACTTAACAACTAAGCCAAAACGCTTCAACCACCCTCAGATAAAATCCTTATAAAAGGAATTACTTCGACAGCAATTGTCTTCAAGTCAGTGTCAGACTGAGCTTCCTTTCACTAGAGCCTGAGAAGATGAGAAATGAATTCATTATAAAGGTAGAGGTATATATGCCAATCAGGGTATATAATTTGTAGAACAAACAGAAGATGCACCTATTGGTCTAGTGTCAGGGTTGTTGGTTCTTAAAGAAGGTTGCAGTTGTCTTGTCCCTCGCTTTCAATTTCATTGAAAAGTAAGAACAACCATTTTTTTTTGGGAACCAATACCACAAGACTTTTCAGTTTCATTGCAAAGTAGGAAGCACAACCTTCGATTCTTAAGTTCCACTAGTGCATGTACAACTAAAACTGTATAAGCAGTGAAACATTGTTGTTGTGCAGCATGTTGTAAGCTCATCGTCTAGAAATTAATTAATTTTCTAGAAATCACAGTTGACAATCTACCTCTCTTCTTCTGTTTCATTCTACTAGTAATTTTTTTTGGCGCATAACAAAAGGTCAGTGACATGAAGCTACTACCACTTTATAGACAGATACAGAAGAGTCATATGTATATTTATAGATTTTGTTACCGATCGTTAGACTGTACTGATATACCATCCCTGATTCCCTAATCCCCACCGAATGAGTCAGCCCAAACATTTCATCTGCACAACGTAGTGTACTTGTACTATGCAACTTGAAACTCCCAAAACACAACAAAAAAAGCAACAACAACAAACCATTGCACTGAATCAACAAACTAAAAGTTACTAGACGTCCCAGAGCCAAGAAATTAAAATCCGTAGAGAACTGCTGAATTGAACTGGTAGCACTAGCAGAGGATGGATAGATGAATGGAGGTACCTTCCTGGTGTTCTTGGAAGGAAGGGGCGACACCAGAGGAGGAGGAGGAAGGTAGGTCCTGGTGAGACCTAGCTAGCTCATCTCATGAGCTCCGGCGGTGACCCCCCAATCTTGTACTCTCATCTCAATCTCATGGCCGGTCCGGTCGGTTGGTGGCCAATAGGGACATGAGCGCCAACTTAACCGACGGACGATGCCAGAGGAAGAGACCACCCTCTCTTGTTTCCGTCCGTCTCAAGAAGAGGACCGAATGAAAGATATATATCTTGTGTCAGGTTTGACGTTTTCTGTTTTCTCTTCTCAACAGAAATGTAGGTCGAATAACAGGGCTAAAATTTCGCCAAAAATAACTTTATCATCTGGTTATTTGTCATGGTTGCATTCGTTTGTCTTGAGAGATTTTCGTCGGTAAATTAATAAAAAGTCACCCTGCAGAAAGTAGAAACGGTTGGTAACACATCGTCTTCATTCTCCTGACATGCGTGGGTCGAGTCGAGATGTGAATGAACAATATGATTATTTCTCACTTTCTCAGCTAGTAGTAGGACTAGTGGATATTATATATCATGTGCGTGCATTGTGTGAATGGCTTCCAAACTTCCTGTCAAGAGGCCGGCATTATCATCATATATATTTGACATTGGCGAAATTTAAGAAACTTAGGCGACCTTTAGATATTTTGTTTCAGATTTCTCTTACTTTGGACTTGATGGATAGTTGCTGCTATACATCCATATTCCACAGCACAGCTGCGATTGTACCCCACTCTTGCAAGTTGAGTGTGTAATCTATCTCTAAAACAATCTTTCAGCTAGGGAGAGAGAGTCCTTCTCAAGCTTTGAATTCCAATCGTTTCAACTTTCAAGCTGGGAGTATGTATCATATCAATAAACAAATCACATGCTGTTTCTCGTGCTGTCCAGAGAATGGCCGGGTTTGTTGGTGTTGCAGGTGAAGATTCTGATTGCATTTATATTTAATTTTATTATTATTAGTGGAGGCCGCACTACTACTAATGGCTTCCCTGCAAAGAACTTGTGACATCTCGTCTCCCTAGCTTCATCCACACAGAGAGTGTTGTCTACAAAAACACCTTTTCAAGCAAGGCCGGCCCAAAGTAATCATTCTGCGATTGCTGTCTCCTTCCGCGCCTTTTCTTTTCCCTGATTTCATATGCACTTTGCACTGCACTGGATGTGACATTCTTCTCTACAATATATTGTATCCCAGCAAAACTTTTTGATGGTAGCTTGTTTATTTGAAATATGTGACAGCGTGTCGCAACTTAATACAGTAAGGCTTTAAGTGAAATGGTCCACGGATGATGCATTGTTACAGCTTGCATTGATAGGGATATGTTTCCCAACATAGCAATAGCATGAATGCATCTAGATGGACCTCTCTGCTTCATTTCTTTTGTTTCTTTGTCACTTGGTAGGTCCTGAACCTGCCAACTGAACATTTAGAACGTAAAGTAAAATCATAATCCTTGTCTTTGAGTACGATTCTTTGCAATGTCTCTTTACCATTAGATGTCCAAGACTACAAGGCGCTAGGTGATGGGGAGTCTAGGCAGCATATATAGTTAGGCATTGGAGGTTGGATGCAGATCAAGTACTTACCTGACCAGCGGCAGCCCTCAGGCCAGGGCAACAACCAGTCCTTCCTTTTGTCCCTTATTGTCTAAACTCTTGCCAATAATTTAGGCATATAAGCAGCAGTAGATAAATATTTCAACTTTTAAGTTATTGATTTGGTTGAAACCAACTATTTTTATATAAAGCCTGTCTCAGTTTGAGTTTGTATAAAAAGTTATGAATTTCCAAAATGAGCTCAAATTCGAATTACAAACACAGGAAAGAATTTGTACCGGCCTGCAAATATGAGTTGTGGTAGAACATGCAAGCTAGCCATAGCATTACATGCAGGTATATATGCATAGTAGTACTTAGGATGTTCTCACTGCTAGTTTATATTATGAGCTAGCACGGATGAGCCGGTAGGGGTGAGTAACATGGTAGTACTGCTCTTTGCTTGTTTAGCATCACTATCACTAGAAAATTGAATATGTTGATAGAGATCAAGCACTACTTTGGCACCCCGGTTTGTTCCCTTCCTTTCTGTTGATCTACTAGAAGAAGAGGAAGCAAGTAAAGTAAACACTGGAGTGTAGACTTTGCCATGCAAATGTAATATTAGCTAGCGAGAGATGTGTCTATGTTCACCGTCGTTTGTACATTGAGAATGGATCTCAGACTTGTATTGCATTGGACTGACTACTGAGGGTCACCAGCACCACACCACAGGATATATATAGAAGGAGGCATATGCAGGAGTACATTTGCGCTTACTACTGGAGTGCCGAGACATGTGGAAACTTTGATGCTGTGTGGTGCTATTAAGACCAAAGATGTCCTGCGGCTGGCCTGCTTGCTTCAGGCATAGTTGTTGCGGCTTCCGCTTCACACGCCTCTCCCACGGGTTGCTTGAGCCATCATGTGTGTTTGTATTTGTTCTTTTAACCTCTTAAAGAAAACACGCCAATGGATGTGTTCTTGAAAAAAACTGAGGCAATAAAGGACGCTGTTGAATGTTGTTAAGACATTTGGTGTTGTAACTGTGGAGCTCAAATTACTGGCCAATGTTCAACATCAACCTTCAATGTACAACTGACTAGTCTGACGATACTAATCCACCAGACCTGCTGTTGTGGTGTAGTAATGTAGGACTTGGATCGATAACTTCTCACTTACATTTCTGAACTGACTAATTTCATGGTGTACATGGACAGTTGGACACAGCAATGCAAGTAACCCAGGATCAAAATCCTGGTAGTGGAAAATAGTATCTTATTAGTTCCAACTATCAGTGAGATAATTGTGCCTATATGTTTTTCAACCAGTACATCATTTTTTTTTCATTTTTTGCCCCAATAGTAATGATTGGTTGATCGATCTATATAATTCTTTATTAACTTCGCTAGAAGCATCACAAGATAAAATAAATAAATAAATTGACACAGATAAGAAATCAATAAATATAGTGCACCTGCCACTCTTCCAGCTTCATTGTTGCCTTTTCTTGAGTTCAATAGTTACTTCTTTTGTTGCCTTCTCTTGAGTTCAATAGTTATTTTCAACACAGCCGTCTATATATAGGTGCCGTTATTCAATCCTCAGGTGCTATGCCTCGCATGCCTATATAGACGCGATGTGTCATATAGTCACCTCAGACTCTTTAGTCCTAGCTAGCTTGCAAGAAGCTGAAGCGTAACACTTGAATTTTGTTACATTCACAACACATGATCAGGCGCTTCCTGATGTTTACAATACAGTATTTATCTCTGAGAGAGGGAGCGACTTAGTAGGATTTGGAGGCAGAGGGAAACTTAACATGTTTTAGTAGATTGTAGTATGGACAATGATAGGGCTATGCACTCCTGGCTTTATGGTTTCAAGGCACTCTGCTAGTAGTGCTTAAACCTGATAGCACTATGCTAGTTGTTTATTAGTACCAACTGTCCGTGCTATGCCACGCATTCTTTGGGGTGACCTGAGACAATTATGCCAATGTTGTTCAAATAATAATACGTCATTATATTTTTGAGCAATTTTTGCCCCCAATAATGATTGGTTGATCAATATTTGTTTGTTTATTAATCTGACCCAACACAAGCTGCCCATGGATCAAACAGCATGTTTGGCACTGGCCGAAAAGTTGGCAGTTCCGGTCCCTGTTTGGAAGGCAAACAATGGTTAGCAGGGAGATGGGTTTAGAGAATGCTTTATTCATAACTTGGTTGCAGGGATACATATATAGGAGCTCAGCTCCATTGATTCTAATGCCGGCTAATAACTACCAGCCTGCGGCTAACTCTTGATCTTGCCCTTTAATAATGACATAAAGACTCACATCTCTCCCCCCCCCCCCCTCCAATGAGCAGCTCATCCTCGAGCTAGAAGCTGTCGATGTCTTCCCACATGGTGGAGGCCACTAGTTCACCCTGCCCAGTGGATGAGGACCTGGTGAACGCCCCGGGCTAACCGGGTGCACATGGCGCGTTCTGGCACCGGCTGAGTGGCGCCATGATCCACCGATGGTAGGGCCAGAGGCGTCGCTAGTGGCATGCCCACGAACTTCTTGAGGAGCCTGACGTGAAACACGCCGTGGAGGCGGGCGCGGGGAGGCAGCTCAAGAAGGTAGGCGATCTCGTTGATGACAGCTGAGATGCGGTAGGGCCCGTAGAAGCGTGGGCACAGCTTGCCCCTTTGTGACCACGTGCAGCGATGCTAGAGCGCGATGTCGAAGATGGCCAGACCAAGTCACCGACGCTATAGCGGATGTCGAGGTAGGATTTGTTGTAGAAGCGCTTGTACATGGCCTGGGCTTGTACCAGCCGGGCATGTGCATCTGCCAGACGCTCATTGCGCAGCACCATGGATTTGGTCATGGCGGCGACCCGAGTTTTGCCGGGCTCATTGGAGCGAATGGTCGGCGGGTCACGTCCATAGACGATCTAGAACAGTATCGTCTTCAAGGCGGATTGATAAGCGGTGTTGTATATGTATTCCGCCCACGGTAGCCAACGCAGCCACTGGCGGGGGCGGTCACCCGCCTTGCAGTGCAAATACATCACGATGACCTTGTTGGTGGCCTCCGTCTAGCCGTCGGACTGCGGGTGAAACGCCGTGGTCATATGGAGCTTGATCCCTGCAGGGCGCATCAATTCTTTCTAGAAGAGTGAGGCGGGGTCTCTCGGTCGGAGAGATGGATTGCGGAATGCCGTATAGGCGCACGATGTTGGAGAAGAAGGCCTAGGCCACTAATTTCGCTGAGTATGGATGCGCCAGTGGTATGAAGTGGCAATATTTGTTGAAGCGGTCGACGATGGTAAGGATGACTGTCTTGCCACCCACCCGAGGCAAGGCTTCAATGAAATCCATCCCGATGTCTGTCCAGACGGCTGAGGGGACGGGCAGGGGGAGGAGCAAGCCGACCGGGTGTAGCAGCGGCAGATCTAGAGTGCATCCATCAGGGTCAGGCGACCCCGGTAACTTACTAAAAATAATAGTAGAGATCCTTGTTTCTACATGCAAATTACTTTTAAAATGGAGATTCAATGCATGTTTGACCCCGTCAATTAGACCTTGACCCCAGCGAGGTAACATCCTAGATTCGCCGCTGGGGTGTAGCTGTTCTGACTTGTAACTTTGGCATGTGGCACAAGTGCGGATGTAGTCCTAGATGACTGCCCCCAGGATGGGCAAGTGGAGTTGCGGCGAAGTCGATGAAGCATTCCCTGGACGCCTCATGGCCACCATCGTGGACCACGGCGAGTAGCTCGTGGAGGGAAGCGCCCGTTGAACGCCATAAAGTCATCAATGACAGACCAGGGGGCCGCGCGCTGGTTGGAGTGAATCTCTTCCTGGAGCACGATCAGCACAAGCTCCTGCTGGTTGGCCTGACGAAGGCGTTCGATGAAGTCGAAGCGAGGGTCGAGATGGCCAATATCGCAGCCTCCTCTGTGTCGCTGCGAGGGAGGGCGTCGACCATCGTGTTGGTGCTACGGTGAATCGAATCCTAGAAGCTTGCCTACCTAGTGGTGGGAATGGTGGCCAGCTGCTAATCCAGCAGAAATTTCAAGCTGAAGTAGCCAGTTCTCACCAAGAATCGATGACCCCAGAGGTATGGTCGCTAGTGGCGGATCGCCAAGACGAGCCCGATCAACTCCCGCTCGTATGCTGCCAAGGACCGCTGGCGAGGCGCTACGGGACGACTGAAGAAGGCCACTGGGTTGGGTGCTGGGCCTGAAGCAACACGGCGCCAGAGCCGTATGTTGAGTCGTTGCACTCCACGATGAAGGGTTGATGATTGAAGTCAGGGAGGACCGGCCTCCACAGACAAGGAGAACCCCTCTTTATCAAGCAGGGCCGTCAGCAGGCCGGCGATGGCACCGTAAGCACGGTTGGGGCCAGTGAGCCACTGCGCGTACCTTCTCTGGGTTCATGGCCACTCCTTATGCCGAGATGATGTGCCCCAAGTGCCGCACCACGCACATGGAGCGCTTGACGGAAAGCCGATGTTGATGGAGCACGGCGAGGACGACGCGCACGTGCTAAAGGTTGTTACGACCCAGGCAACCAAGGCGTAAAGAAGAAGAAGGCGTTATTCACTTATGAAGGCGTATTTCATATTTTCGTTGTATTTGCGTACTAGGCATTGAGTATGATGTGTGGGGCCATCGTGACAGTACAGGGTCGCGCTTATATGGCTGTTCCCTAGTGTGTAATGAACCTTAAGCAAATTTCCAGTAATAGAACCTAAGCGCGACATAGATTCCTCTGCCCGTCGGCGGCGATCCATTGTGCTTCTCACGTGTCGGCACCTCACCGGCGGCAACGGGTCATTACAGTGGTATCAAGAGCCCTCTATTCTTGGCCCTAATTCCCACCCACCCTCCCGTATCGATTCGAGGTCTCATCGAAGTGCGGTAGATCGGTGGCGGAACGATTTCTCGCGGTTGCTTCGGCTCCGTGTGCATCTCAACTACGATTCGATACCACCCACCCACCTCTCGGATCGGGGCTCCAATCCATCGGTGATATCAACGAATCTCCCCCATCTGCTTGCTGCTTCATGAGGCGTGTAGAGACCATGGCGACGTGTCCACCTCCACCAGTGTCGTCGTCTTCGGCTTCATCACCGACTGGGGTTCGACATTGACTTGGTGATTGTTCCTCTTCGTTTTCTCTAGCTCGCATTCATTCACAGCCCTAGGTTGTGGAGCGCCTATCTTCACATTCCAACAACCATATTGGGGGAGTTAGCTGAAAAATTTGCTCCAACAGCTCCCCTTTCCCATCCCCATAAATTGGTGATCACCAAAAATCACCCCAACTCCCCCCACATAGAGGGGAAGATGCAGCTCCCCCAATACCCCATCCGCATCCCAGCTGTCAGGATTTCCTTTGCGCGCCCACACTGAACTCGCATCTCCAGCAAGCTGTTGTTGGCTTTACTGGCATCTTGCTCGCGCCGTAGAGGTGGAGGTGACCGGATCTCACGACACAACGATGGATGGGGTCGGATCTGGCGAGAAGTGGTGCGCCCGTGGAGGAGTCCGAGCTCCAGTAGCGGGGGAGGTGGACGCCGCACGGACATCTCCGCCGCTACTCCATCTCTCGCCAGGGATGTCGTTGGTTGAAGTCAGTCGCGCCCTGCGGGGAACTCCCGATGCGATGTGGCACCCTAGCTGGATCTTGACGAGGCCGGAGCTAGGCGCGGCGCTATCCACGGTCGGAGCTGGGCGCTGGAGTTGGCCGGGGATGCAGTGGTTCCAGGTGGACCACGGGAAGAGAGGAAGCGAGGAGGAGCTGCCGTTGGTAGGAGCCACGGGGGGAAGAAGGGGCCGCAGCCACGGACCAACGGGGCGGGCGGATGTGGATGAATCGAGAGGAGAAAATGGGAAGAAAAAAAAGAGAAAAATAAATAAATTACAACCTGACAAGTGGGTCCCATTTATTGGGGAAGGTTATTGGTGATCTATTGGAGGACCTCTCCCAATATTCCAACAAAGTGTTATTGGTGATCACAATACCTTGTTATTTGGGATTAATTATAGGAGAGATGTTGGAGATGCTCTAACGAGAGAAAATCAGTCAAATTCTCATATTGCAATCTGCAACAGTACAATATCCAAATAAGGATAGGATTAACACATTAAGTAAAGCAAGGAAGGGAATAAACCTGAGTCTTTCATCATCATTAAAGCAAGGGAATTAACACATTAATTAAAGCAAGGGAATGAACCTGAGGCTTACATACCAGTAAGCTTGGTGAACATTGAGCACCTTGCTGGGCCCAAGTACGTGGTCATGCTGAAGCCCCCATCCAGCGTCTTGCCCCATCCTTGTTCTTTGTTGCCACCACTGCTGATAAAGACACCACCCAAGTAAAACAATATATTCTAGGAGCCCTCCATAGATATATTTATCTGATTTCAACTATTCCTTAGTAACTTTTTGTGACAATAATGGTTTATCATTTTTCTGACATCACTATAGAAACATATTGGTTACAGATAGGTGTGCCTATCTTGTTCCTGTAATTGGTGGGCACTTTTTGTGATAATGGCATTCAGAAGAAGCAAACTGGACTTGCAATCACTTTCAAAGTTTTGCCATACATGCTGAGGAGAGAAAATCCAGAGGGTTATGCTTTTTGGTAGTGATTCAGCACTAGCCCAGGTAACTGTCAAAAGTAAATACTTTCTTTCTCTTAAGCAACTTAATGGTACATGGCAGCGACTGACAAAATATCAGGACAAAAGGTTCACCTTACAGCTAATCCAAGGAATACAACCTTTGGGCAAGTCTCAAATCCATCAACAAAATTATATGACATGTGAATCAATCCGTATACATATAGAGCAGCAAAACTAGTAACTGGAAATCAATCAAACACACCAAGATGCAAGCTTTGAACAATTAGGAAACGAATCTTCAGGTCAACTGCTACAGCGAAGCTTCCACAGTCCAATATTATGTTATGTCACAAAGCAAAGCTAGCACAGATCATTCATGCATCGGATGAATCTCGCACAAATCAAGAAGATATATGCTACAGGATCGTGCAAGGGAAAGGAGACACGAGACAAATGAAGGCAGCAGGGCAGGCAGTGACAGGACAAATAGAGAGAGAGAGAGAGAGAGAGAGAGAGAGAGAGAGAGAGGGTCGAGGTCTGACCTCGCTGTCCGACGGTGAGGGCAGAGTTGGTAGTCCAGAAGCTGGAGTTGCTCCCGCTAGATAAGCAGTGCTGCAAGAAGGAAGAATCCCCCAAATCAGATAAGTGAGCGCATCAATCAAGTCAAGGGCGGAAATAAGATGCGAAATTGATTTGAGGATCTAGGCCAGAATCGATGAAAAAAGAACCTGAAATCGAAAAAAACAGTACCTTGTAGGGACCCATGGCAACCGGTGGGATCGCGTCAAGCAGGCAGGTGGGCAGAAGGGATTGTTGGAGGAGCAGATGCTATTCAAGATAAGCATGTTAGAGCAAAAATGTATTCACAATGATAAAGCAGCGATACAAAAAATTGACCATTAGCAACTTCTTACCTCCAGGTCTAAATGGAGCTTCCATAAGAACCAATTCTCAGCATCATAGATGAGGTCAGGAATGAGAAAGTTCCAACCATCTCCATAGATGGTTCTACCATATGCACTAGACTATCATCTGCAGTCTGAGATACTTACCTACTATTGACGGAAGTGGTGCCCAAAATAGGCATAAGAATCCAGGGACACATCGTTGTAACGCCCCAGAGTCTAAACGGCTCAGATCCACTCTGCACGCTGAGTGAACCACACCTACCACCATACCACTTAAACTTTCGTCCTCGCTTTGCTTAAAAGGATTAACTCGGGGATGATGGGATGGACTCTAGAAGCCTTATATGTTGGTTTATCCCACCCTAAACAACCAAGGTGGGACTAAACTCTCCACAATATCTCATAACAACCACATGGGCCACTACGAGCCAAACGGGCCGGGTGTGACATACACCCCCCTCAAAGAACTCGATGTCCTCGTCGAGCCCAACATACCCCACCACCGGGCAAACGATGACCAGGAACGTTCCCCTCTTAGCATACGCGACTGTGCGCCCAGTGCCGGCACATGTGCCACGCCGTGCGCTCCGCAGAGCCTACACGCGCATGAACCCCCATGTCCAGCCCCTGGCCCGCACGCGCCCGTGGCCGCGAAGGTCGGCTCTGATACCATTTGTAACGCCCCAAAGTCCAAACGGCTCAGATCCACTCTGCACGCTGAGCGAACCACACCTACCACCATCCTACTTAAGCTTTCGTCCTCGCTTTGCTTAAAAGGATTAACCCGGGGATGATAGGATGGACTCTAGAAGCCTTATATGTTGGTTTATCCCACCCTAAACAACCAAGGTGGGACTAAACTCTCCACAATATCTCATAACAACCACATGGGTCACTACGGGCCAAACGGGCCGGGTGTGACAATCGTAAAGTATGACTACTTTTGCATCTATTTGGTG
Organism: Bothriochloa decipiens; assembly: GCA_023333625.1. Taxonomy (NCBI): domain Eukaryota; kingdom Viridiplantae; phylum Streptophyta; class Magnoliopsida; order Poales; family Poaceae; genus Bothriochloa; species Bothriochloa decipiens. Next base: position 30,382,715 of record CM041631.1, on the reverse strand, counting down.
AATCATAATTATGTTGTCAATGACACTAACTGCAATTCTGCTCGAGTATGTTGGCAGAGCACACTGGAATTAAAAGTTACGAGTTAGGAGACAAACATTGCTTGGAAAAAATTAGGGAAAATTGACTTGTAGTTCAAACCTGCTGTACAACAGCATCAAGGTAAAAGCGATATAGATTCAATGACATACTAACTCTGACAAAAGAGATGAGCAGGAGTGAGAGAGCATACACTATTACAATGTGAAGATCATCTGCAGCTCAACCAGGCTTGTTGTTTGCTTCACTTTTAGACATCATCATCTCAAACTCCGGTATTTTGAAAATCCCACCATCAGAAAACTGAAACGAAGGAAAGTTTACAACCTCAGCACACAACTAAAACAAAAACAAAGTTTCTGTTCAGATCTAAGATATAATTGAATAAAGGTAACTCGAGAAATACTCTTGCTACAATTATGTATTCGATCTGAATAAATCTCAAGACTTAAAAAGAAAAGTGAGAAAAACAAGTCAGACCTGCAAATATGATAGTTGTACCAGATGTTTGACAGGTTCAAAGTTTTGTGTGCACAAAAAACTCAGCAAAAGAATATAGTGTTAATGATCTTTGTATGAACGCAAGAATCACAAGAACTTGCCAGATCCAATACCTTCGGTTTCAAGTAATTATATGTAAAAGTACTGTGTTTTAGTATGTAACATGAAAGAGTAAAAAATATGAAAATCTAGCCATCTTTACCTGTAAGCATGTTCTGTCATTAATGAGAAGGCGTGTATTAGCAGACTCCATCTCAGCATAAATTACATGACTGTTTCCATCCAACTAAAGAATTTACAACAAAGATGTATCAGAACTTCTTTAATAGAAAAAAACTCAACCTGTGGGGGTAAGACAGCCCCTAGACACTGGATTAAGAAGATCTCACACAGGTCAAGAAAACCCTTGAACCCTGTCTCACCCATACACAGCGTCACCATAGCCCATGTGAGAACAACCACGACTGAGACTGGACCTTAGACCTGTGATTTGGTGTGGGAGAGACGAGGGGATTTTTTGAACCCTAACCTGGGACCTGAGTGAATGTATTTACCTGCATTAAAAGTCCACCATCTCGCAGTGAATGTATCTCTGCTTTGTTTTCTGATCCATTCATTCTTAATGTGTAGCTGCTGGGTCCACCCCTTACAGTAGAGTTTAATCACATTTAATACACATGTTTCATCTTTAAGAAGGAACTAAACCAATGGACCACA
>CM041631.1:30238312-30381450 GCA_023333625.1 Bothriochloa decipiens | reverse complement strand
AATACACATGTTTCATCTTTAAGAAGGAACTAAACCAATGGACCACAACACTGAAGAGTTTGGCAACAGATTAGAGAACAAGAGATTGTCAGTCTCTGGATCCTTGCTCTAGGTGTGAGCAGGATCTTTACTCTCATCGAGAGGATCACACTTGGAGAACTCGAAGTTGGGGCAATTTTCTGGGTTTATTTCTCACACAATGCGATGCCAACCTGAGAGGTTGGGGATACATATTTATAGGGCTGCTAGGCAGCCAGGCATATGCCAAGATGCTAGTCTAAGATGCTAGTCTAAGATGCTAGTCTAAGATGCTAGTCTAAGCTGACACTAAGATGCTGTCCTAGATGTCCTAGATGTTGTCCTAGATGCTGTCCTAAAAGCAGATGCTAACTGCTGTCCTACAGTCAAATATACTGTCCTTGACACATAGAGAAACATGTGCTGCGTACTGCAGCAGCCCCACAGTCAACACAATACTTATCCATCACTCTCCCCCTAAGTCTTGTGTGGCTCCTTGTGAGGTATCTGAGCCATTCCGATCCTGGCGCGAAGTTCCTGGAACTTGACTCGCCCAAGGGACTTGGTCAGGAAGTCGGCGAGCTGGTCTTGGGTGTTGATGTAGTTGGCCCGGACACTTCCTTCCTCCAGGCAGCTCCTGATGAAATGGTACCTCACCCGGATGTGCTTGCTGCGCTCATGAAAAACTGGATTCTTTGCCAAGGCCAAGGCGGACTTGCTGTCCACCCTGAGCTCCACTGCCTCTGCGTCTCTGCCAAGGAGATCGCCAAGCAGCCGAGCCAGCCACAGAGCCTGAGTAGAAGCGGTAGTGGCTGCGACGTACTCTGCCTCGCAGCTGGACAGAGCCACCACCTACTGGTTGGCCGACTGCCAGCTGATCGGACACTTGCCGAGGAAGAACAACGTCCCACTGGTGCTCTTGCTCGTGTCGATGTCGCCGGCGTGGTCGCTGTCATTGTACCCGATGAAATATGCCGCGCCGGGGCACCTCGGGTAGTGCAAGCCGTAGTCGGAGGTGCCCGCGACGTAGCGGAGGATCCTCTTCACGGCCTGCTGGTGCTCCGTCGTCGGTCGCTGCATGAACCGGCAGACATAGCTGACAGCGAACGCCAAGTCCTGTCGCGTGTGGACAAGGTAGCGAAGGCTGCCCACAATGCGCCGGTACTACGTCGCGTCCACCTCCTCCGTACTTTCCCGGCTCAGCCTCAGCCTCTCCTCCATAGGAGTGTGGGCTGGGTTGCAGCCGGTGAGACCGCCAAGCTCCACAATGCGCTTGGCGTAGGCAGTCTGGCGAAGAGAGGTGCCAGAGCTGTCCTGCTGGACCTCGATCCCCAGGCAGAAGGAGAGAGGGCCCAAGTCGCTCATCTGGAAAATCGCCCTCATCTTCTCCTTGAACGCCTTGATCTCCACCTCCTTGGTACCGGTGATCACAAGATCGTCGACGTAGACTCCTACGTCGACTCCTACCTGCAGGGCCTTTCCTCCACTGCCCCGCCGGAAGATGGCCGCCTCGTGTGGGCTTTGCTTGAAGCCCATCCCCTTCAGCGTGGAATCCAGCTTGGCATTCCAAGCCCTCGGTGCCTGCAGGCAAAGCACCTTGCCCTCCTTGCCGGGAATTGCGAATCCCGGCGGCTGATGTACGTAAACCTCCTCCTTCAAGTCACCGTTAAGGAACGCCGACTTGACATCCATGTGATGGACACACCTGCCCTCCTGGGCAGCTAGCGCAATGAGGAGTCGCACGGACTCCATCCGTGCCACGGGGGCGAAAGCGTCGTCGTAGTCGACCCCCTCCTGCTGCACGAAGCCTCGTGCCACCAAGCGAGCCTTGTGCTTGACGATGGCACCGGCTTCATCCCTCTTCAGCTTGAACACCCACTTAAGGGTGATCGCGTGGTGACCACGAGGGAGGTCAGCGAGCTCCCAAGTGCGGTTTTGCTCGACCGCGTCCATCTCCTGCTACATCGCGGCACGCCATGCCGCGTCTCCCTCCGCCTCAGCGAAGGAGCGAGGCTCACCGTCCTCATGTGCCAGGTGCAGCCCCGCCTCGAAGTCGTGTACCGCCAACCCAGGGACAGGCTGGTTACCGCCAACCCAGGGACAGGCTGGTTGCTGAGGATGTTGTCCATGGTGCGGTAGCGTAGAGGCTCGTCGTTGTGGTAGGCGTCGACGCGGTCCTTATCGTCGGACAGCGGAGTGGCGAACTCCACCGAACGCTGATGGGCCAAAGCTGCTGGTGCCGATCTTGGAGACGCCGGCGCCGGTGCAGGAGAGTGGGGAGCCGGTGCAGGAGTGCGTGGCGTAGCCGGTGGTGGTGGTGGACTCGCTGATGGCGAGCCGGTTGCCGAGGACGAGCTGCTAACTCCCCTGCTCCCTCCAGGTGGACGTAGTCGACGACGAAGTCCCTCAGGGTCGAAGTCGAGCCGTCGTCCACCGCCTTGTCCCAGGTCCAGCCTCGCCCTTCGTCGAACGCGACGTCCCGGGAGATGCGGACGCGCTGTGTCGCAGGGTCGAGGATGCGGTAGGCCTTGACGCCCTCCGCGTAGCTGATGAACACTCCTGGAGTGCTCCGGTCGTCGAGCTTGCCGACGTGAGTGAGCTTCTTGGCGAACGCCAGACAGCCGAAGACGCGGAGGTGGCTCACCACCGGCTTTCGCCCGTGCCAGGCCTCGTACGGCGTCTTGCCGTCAAGCGCCTTGGTGGGCGAGCGGTTGAGGAGATGGACGACATTCATCACCGCCTCCCCCCAGTAGATCGCCGGCATCCCTCTCTGCTTGAGGAGGGCGCGGGCGGTGGCGACCACTGTCTGGTTGCGGCGCTCGACGACGCCGTTCTGCTGCGGGGTGTACGGCGCGGTGAAGTGGCGCTTGATCCCTTCATCGGCGCAGTACGTCGCGAACTCAGCCGCCGTGAACTCGCCGCCGTTATCCGTGCGCAGCACCCGAAGCTTGCGGCCGCACTCCTTCTCCGCAACAGCTTGGTGGTGCTTGATGGCGTCCGCGGCTGCCCCCTTGGTGTCGAGGAGGACAACCCACATGTAGCGGGACACGTCGTCGACGAGGAGGAGGAAGTAGCGTCGTCCTCCAGGTGTAGCCGGTGTCACGGGGCCACAAAGATCGCCGTGCACGAGCTCCAGCTTCTCCTTGGCGCAGAAGCTTGCTTGGCGGGGAAAAGGCAGCTGTCGCTGCTTGGTGAGGACGTAGGTGTCACAGAACTGCTCCACGTGGTCGACGCATGGCATGCCCTGCACCATCTCCTTGTTGCCGAGCTGCTTCAGGGCCTTGAAATTGAGGTGCCCAAAGCGCTCGTGCCACCGCCAGGCCTCATCGTCTCGCCGAGCTGCAAGACAAAAGGGTTGCGCCACCTGTACGTGAAGAACATAGAGGCGGTTGCTCCCCCTGTTCACCTTGGCGAGAAGTCGGTGACGGGGATCCCAAATGCGAAACACGCCGTCCTGGATCTCCACGCGCGAGCAGTTCTCATCCAGCTGTCCCAAGCTGATGATGGAATTCCTCAGCGCTGGGATGTAGTAGACGCCGGTGAGCAGCCGGTGCTCGCCATTCTTGGCGACGAAGATGACGGAGCCGGCGCCCTTGATCTCCACGGCGGAGGCGTCGCCGAACTTGACAGAGCCTCGAACGTCGGAGTCGAGCTTGGAGAAGAACTCCCGCCGGCCTGTCATGTGGTGGGTGGCGCCGGTGTCGAGGCACCACCCATCGATCTTGCTGCCGCTGTCGGACCCGCTGCTGAGGAGGGCATGTGCCTTGGGCTCGTCAAGGTGGAGAAGAGCCGCTGCAGCCGGTGCTGCTGGAGGTAGCTCGGTGCTCGCATGTGCCATGAACAGAGCTTGTTGCTCCTCCTCTGCCTGCGCGACGTGGGCCTGGGTGCGTCGTGGCTGTCTGCAATCCCTGGCCCAATGGCCAGCACGGCCACAGTTATGGCAGGCGTCATCTTGTGCCGGCCTGGGCTGCCCTGGGCACCTCCGCGGGCGCCGCCCTCGGCACGCCCTTTCGCTCCGGCCTGGGCGCCTTTGCGTGGCTTGCCACGCTTGCGGCCGGCTGTTGCGGAAGAAGGCTCCCCCTTCTTCTTGTCACCTTGGCCGGCAGCCCACTGCTCCCGGGTGAGAAGGAGCTTCCCACCAACGGTGGCAGGCCCCGAGAAGGGTTGTGGCTCATCACCGTCGACGACCTTGAGGCGACCTATCGCCTCTTCGATCGACATCGTGGAGAGGTCCAGCAGGGACTCGATTGAGCGAGCCATCTGCCTGTACTTCTCGGGGATGCAGCGGAAGAGCTTCTCGACAGCTCTCTCCTCGCTATAGGTGTCGTCGCCAAACTGCACCAACTTCTGCAACAGAGTGTTGAGACGGAGAGCAAAATCATCGACGTCCTCACCTGGCTTGAAGGCCAGGTTCTCCCACTCCTTGCGAAGTGCCTGCAATGTGGACTTGCGGGCGCGGTCGCTGCCGATGCGTGCTGCAGCAATGGCGTCCCAAGCCTCCTTGGCAGTCCGCTTGCTGGTAAGCGAGAACTGTATCTCGGACGGGACTGCAGCGATGAGGGCATTCAGTGCCCGTCGATCCTGGTCGTAGTCGACGTCGTCGTACCGGACTGCCTCCCACATGTGCAGCACCTGAAGTCTCACCTTCATCACCGCAGCCCACTCAACATAGTTGGTCTTGGTGAGGGTAGGCCACCCACCACCGGGGCCAACGTCCCTGGCAACATCCTGGTACCCGTGGTAGCCACGGTACCGGTACGGGGAGAGAGCCACGCTGCCTACGATGGCCGTGCTCTTCCTCGACCCGTCCACCGCCGTGCCGGTTGCCCTCGTGTCCGACACGGCCGTGTGCGCGCTGCTCCTGGCGCTCGAGCCAAGCGTTGGCTCGGCGTGCAGCACGCTCGTCCCGCTCGGGGAAGTCCTGCTCGCGGTCCAGTTCGGCGTCCAGCCGCGCAGCAGCCTCCCGCAGACGTATGGCCTCCAGTGCCCGCTCTTCGCGGGCCGCGTGGTTGGGGTAGCGGTTCCCTGCACTCGGAGCGCCGCCGTCGCCGTGCGCGCCTCCTCCAGGAGCGTCGCCGGTCTCGTGGGCGTGCGCAGCTGCCCACTGCGCCGCTCGCCCTCGCCCTGCCTGCCTCTCCAGCTGCTCAAGGTCCGGGTCGGCGCTGTCATCAGCAGAGATGGAGCTGCTGTGACTGCCGTGCAGGTCCTCAACCTCCTCTGCCGCTGCACACGCTGCATCCGCAGCTGCTGCTGCCTCCACCTCCGCTCTGGCTGCTGCCAGCTCCGCTTGGGCCAGCCTCGACGCCCTCGCTGCTGCTGCAGCGGTTGCTGCCGCTGCTCGCCTGCGCTCCTCTGCCGCGGCGAGGTCAGCCTCCTGCCGACGCCGCACGCTGGAAGCGGCCGAGTGCTGAGACTGCCCTCCTGTGGTCATGGCGCGCTGCTGCATGAGGGGCAGAGGCTGCCAGAACAGCTGCTGCTGGCTGCTGGGGCTGCTGCGAGGCAGGGAGCTCGACTGGAGAAGGGATTGCGCAGGAAATGCTCAGGCTACAGGATAGTACGGCTCCGATACCACTTGTCAGTCTCTGGATCCTTGCTCTAGGTGTGAGCAGGATCCTTACTCTCATCGAGAGGATCACACTTGGAGAACTCAGAGTTGGGGAAATTTTCTGGGTTTATTTCTCACACAGTGCGATGCCAACCTGAGGGGTTGGGGATACATATTTATAGGGCTGCTAGGAAGCCAGGCATATACCAAGATGCTAGTCTAAGATGCTAGTCTAAGCTGACACTAAGATGTTGTCCTAGATGTCCTAGATGCTGTCCTAGATGTTGTCCTAAAAGCAGATGCTAACTGCTGTCCTACAGTCAAATATGCTGTCCTTGACACACAAAGAAACATGTGCTGCGTACTGCAGCAGCCCCACAGCCAACACAATACTTATCCATCAGAGATATGGTCCATATAGTCTAAAGACCGTTTTGCCTTGGTGAATAAACTTTGGATCAGGAGTTGCATCGATGTTTTCACGCCTCAAAAGTACACATGTGTTCAAACAAAAATTCTCCTCCGGATTAGAGTAAACTATTGTGATTTTCAAACTTACCCATATTACCTTCAACCATGGGGCTTTTAGCCTTCACTTGGATCTAGAACAATTGAAAGATAGAACGTCAAGTCAAGCACTATTTTTCGAGTTCTTCGATCAACCTTTATTCCGTAGTTTTGTAGATTTTCGAAATAAAACTCAGATATTCCTTTGTATGACCCTTTCAAGTCTCTCATATGTGGTAGTTTTAGCATAAGACAAAGTAACATTGCACCTTCTCTCTCTCACCCTACAACTAATAGGCTTATATGGAGTTGAAGGTATTTCAAGGATGTAGCATACTTACCTTGCATGTATTGCCCAGTCAAAACGGGATCCAAGGAGGAGAGTGTCATACCCTTAGATCAAGATGTGCATGTGTGTGGAAATATTTGGTGACTAACCTAATTCTACCTGGAGAGACTGTCTCCAACCGAAGAATTTATGAAGAACTTTGCTATGGATGTCTTGGGATATTTTCTTCCTTCTTTGATGACAATGAAGACCTTCTTCAGGCACAGAGGTCATGAGCTATCATTTTGAAGGTTTTTTGCATACTGGACTTTTGTACTTTCTCTTTTTCTTTTCTTTTGATGCTTATTTTGCATAGCCTCATGCCTCTTGCCTGGAATACAATGAACTTGGGAAGGTATCACAACCTTGGAGCATTTATTTGGAAACCTAACAATCTTTTTGGATCTTCTCCCAGTGTAGGAGATAGATTTTGGACGAAAAGGCATGTTTTTGCGTACTCCCAGGATAGGAGCAGCAGAATATATGTGGGTGTAAGTGATCTTAATCTTGGGAGCATGACCATCCTCTCGACAAGGGTCTCACACGATTTGACCAAACTCAAAACAATGCAAACAACTTATGAGCTGATTTTCCTAGTCTAGCAAGCATGTATATATAGCTGTGGTAGGAATTCAAACTCTCGTCATACAGGAACTCATCATGCGGCATTTTTAAGTTTTTCAAAAGATAAATCTCCAGAACTCTAGTGTCACTTGGAACAAGATAAATAACAGCTCAGACCTTCTCATATCATATCCATCAACTACCTAGACTTAGATCAAGCATACGCTACCCGTGTGTTTCAAGTTCAGAGTAAATCTTTATATCAAAATAGTTTTAGCTAAAACTCAGAGAATTTAAGGTTGAAAACTAGGTACTTGAAAGGAATTACAACAGAGCAACTATTCATCATTTCCATATTTAGAGATTAGACCGAGTTCTCTTTTTATTATCAGCTCTTAAAAACAAAGACTAAGCAAATTATAAACACACTTGTTTATTTTGTTTTCATTATTAATAGAGAGATACAACTTTATTTTGTTTTTATTTATGCATCTTTTTTTAACTAACTATATAGCCAAAATAAACAGTAAAATAAAAAAAAGGAAAATAAATACTTATCTTGATAAACAGGGATACAACTCGCCCAAGCTGGTTGTTGAGGTACATGGTAAATGATGGCTCCTCTTGCACAATGCTAAACATTATCTTTATTGATGGCTGAATATGCCAGTCCCAGCCCAGCTCAGCTATTGTAATCATCACAGAAGGCGATTCTCAATCACATATACAATGATATTTTACAGTGTTCCCTACAAAGTTCATAACTGTCACTCATCAGACATACATTTTGCCATCAGACTTCAACATTAATGATTTCAACCGGTGCCTAGTACTAATTCTATTAATTTTATTCAATGTCAACATTTCTTCTAATAATATCCAGAAGTTTGGAAACCTCAAACCAACTTTAATCCGCATTGTGATCCTGCTGATTCAGAAATCAGAACATGTTTTTTTAAGAAAATAACATTGGCTCGAGACCATCAAATCTATTACTACTAGAAACATACGGTGAACTTTCCTTGAGAATGATCTTTCAGACCCAAAGAAATCACCGATGACTGGGCTGAGCCACTGCCACTACAAAAATGAATGCACAATTCTGTGTTGAGTATAATATTTCTTGAAGGATGGCATGAAGGCATGAATAAAAGTGTATTAGTCACAATTACATGCTTTCAGCACCATATACATTCTATACCCAAAAAATGAGATTTGTTCTAACAGACTTGGGAAGAAATAATCGAGGATTAAACAAAACAGAAGTATAAGAACTATATCAGATTCAAAAGTGTAGATCAATACAAGTTACACATTTTATAATAACGACATGAAGTGTAAAGGACACAAGTATAAAGTGGAAGAAATTAAGAGCCTTTTAGTGAGAAAACTGATGTGCATGAGCATGACACAGAAATGGAGTGAGATCAAGCAAAATATTCATGTTTTCTGGAAAAAAATGAAGAGGAAAGTTTGGTCATCAATGTGTGTGTTGTGTAGATGTCCAGTTTCTTGTTAGTGTCTAGGTTCATAGTCATTGATGAGCAAATTTCTAGCTAATAGTTAAGGTGAATAATAGGCAATCATCACAAGTGTGTATCTTCAGAATTGCAGCATGCCGATCGAATAGTGGTAAAGGGTGGAGGCAGGGCACTACCATGTCCCATTTCCAAAAATTTCCTACTGTCAGATCATCATTGGTTTGATAAATTGATAGTGTCATTTTAATTAAATAGATAGGGCTATTCCCCAAAGTTTCTGAAAGGAGATTGCTGGTTTACTGATCTTCCCATATCTCTCAACCCTGAATACCTTAGCCTTAGCGGCACATCAGTTCGTTACATGAATAAAGAAAAATAAACAAAAACCAACCTCAAATATCCCAGCAGCAAGTCAGACACGATGGTCGTCTTCACCAAAAGCAGGAGCACAATGAACAACACCCATTCCACTATCACCCGTGACATAGTTATCCGCAATCACTCTAAATGTGATGTCTTGAAGTTCAATGAAAAAAATCAAATAGAGGAGTATATCTGTAACAAGGAAAAGAAGGGCGGCCCTAGTGCAAGCAATAGAGCTTTACCGCCTGTGACCAAGAGGTCCAGGGTTCAAGCCCCAGCCTCTGCACATTTGTGCAGGGATGGCTGCTGGCTATTTTCCCTTTCCCAGACCCCGCAGTGCGGGAGCCTACGGCACTAGGTACGCCCTTTTTTTATCTGTAACAAGGAAAAAAAGGTAACAGCCATAAGAACCAAAAAGGTCCAGATACATACTCCAATAATTCTTTGCTATCACATTTGATATTCCCAAACAATCTTCAGCTGGAGAGTGGTAGTGCTTAGTAAATGAATAATGTAAACAACCTACAATAGTTCAGTGTGGAGTGGAACTGTTGTTGGAGTAAGTTAGCTATATCAATGCAAGATATCCAGTTGCTGAGTATTTTCTAAAATTGCAGATGGATGTCCAAAGTCTAACTTGAGTAAATAGAATTGGAAATTGCAGTTCACAAGTTCTAACACTGAAGTGCTGGTAAGTGATGATACATGTAATGTAAATCACATTAACATGATGGTGTAGATATCATTTCCTACAGAAACAAGTCCAACACAAGATTGATCTAAATTTAAAAGAGTACTCACTTTAAGCCAACCAAGGATGCCCCAGGAATCTTTGCCAACAGCTAGCTCATATGATTCCTTGTCCAAACCATCCTGAACAGCTTCAGCATTGCTTCCCTTTGAAAGTGCCTGCTTCTTTCCTTGCTTCGGCCTTAACTGGTAACTGCCCAAGCCTAGATTCTGCAATAACATATACTGCTCCATTTGATTTGTCTTTAACCTGTTTGTACACAGTAAATGTCCTCAATGAAATGTAATAGACAGCAGTTTACAAGTAGTGTGTGAATAGTAAAGATCTAACAAACTGGGGTGGCCTGTAGACATGCAGCAGAATAGGAAGACAACATGCTAAAATTGCAAAATGGAAATAAAAATAGGGTTCAAAAACAGCAAAGTACCAACCTTTGCATACGTGAGGTTGGCATTGACACACAGTGCTAGGTTACTTAAGAAAAATTTGATTTAGCCCCAAACTAGAAGTGCATTCTTTTTGAGAAGGTGGGAGTACAGATAATAGATAATACAAAGAAAATGATTTTTTTTAAGATACAGATCTTCTTGAAGGACTTGACACATCAAATAGGTTCAGAGAAGGTTAGTGGATATGACTCATGCAAGCAAATACATATACCTAAAGATGTAGTTATACTATATAAGTAGCTCTGGAAATTTTTACAGCCCCATGAAGTATAGAGAACTTAGAAAAGCATATTAATTAGTATTTTCTCTGACAGTACGTTGACTCATCATGATGTCATATTCACTTTGATAAATTTTAAAGAGTAACTAAATCCTATCCAAATCAAGAGGAATAGATTGTTCAAATTGTTTTGACAAAGCATACTCAACAAAATTACACCATTTTGCATAACATCAATCTTACTGAATGCTACTCCATCCTGATTGCAACAGACAAATAGGTACCTAGTACCAGCATAACAACCAATGTAAAGGCAAAAATCACTGCACAAGTGGCAGCAAGCCTGCATACTACAATCAGTTGAGAATTGTATCAAACGGTTTCAGTTTCTTAGAAGACCAAGGATCAAAACAACGCCTCAGGCTGAATTCATCAGCTGGTAACAAATTTGTTCCGATAATAAAATGCTAATCTTCTCATCGGTGTATGGACTCGTGTGAAGCAAAATTAGCAGTAAGGGTCTCACCCTTTTATCAAGGAAAGCGCTGAGAGCCTGACACAGACCGACGATGGTGGTTGATTTGCCCTCCCCGAGGGGCGTCGGCGTGATGCCGCCGACCACGACGTAGTACCCATCCAGCTGCGCCTTGAGCTCATCAAGAACCGACAGCAAGACCTGCAAACATGAGAGAGGAAAGTCTGCTCAAGATCCGACCGAACCGCACCCGGCCGCGATTACCCAGGAGGGACGGAACGTACGTACCTTGGGTTGTACTCGCCGTAGAGATCCGGCGACGCATCGCGCTCCCTCTCCTTCCCAAACCGCTGGGGCGGGGGAGACGTCCTTCTTCCTCCGGCTCGGGCGAGGCCAACACGAGGGCGATGTCGACCTCCACAGGGCGCGAGGCCTCGGAAGTGTCGGAGAAGTCAGGGTTGAAGAGGAGGCGTGCACCGGAGGCAGCGCCAATCGGCGTGCGGAGGCATCGGCGTCCACAAGCGACACCTTGGCGCGGAGCTCCTCCGCCGTGAGCTCGTAGGAGCAGTCCACGTCGGCGAAGGCGCGCTGCAGGTCCAGCCCCGCGGCGCCCAGCTTCTCTGTGAGTCCGTGACCAGCACCGTCGCCCGCCCGCCCGCCGCCGCAGTCGCGGCCCCGACCACCAGCCCGGGACGGGGCGCGGCGGAGAGGCCTGCGCGGAGGAGGCGGCCCTGCCAGAGCGAGAGGGCGCGGTGGCTCGCCAGGGAAGTACCGGCGGGGTCCGGGACCCAGGCCGTGGGAGGGCATGGTCGGGGCTTGGGAGAACTGGGGAAGAGAGAGGCGGCGGAGGCCAAGGCGGCGGCGGAGTTAAAAGGAAAGGGAAAAGCCGCGGGCTTTCCGAATTCGATTCGAAATCGAAAATGAGGCGGCGGCGGACCGTTGCGGTGGCCTGCGGACCGTTCCAGCTCTCTTTATTACTCCGTCTTGTATTACACTGTATTCTGGTTTTTAAAATTATTTTAAAATATAATACGCTAGAGGAATAAAAAGATAATATTTTCTTAAATAAAAGTGTATGATTGTTTTTTATATAGAAAGTAATTCATTTCCTTGCTTATTTTGTATAAAAAAGTTAAGAGTTTACCTTTTAATTATATAAATTAAATCAAATTTTAATATATTAGGAAGATACATGAGGGTACATCCGTATATTGTTCTCTCTGTTATCTCTACCTAATAATAAACCATAGAAATTTCAGTCTGCCCGAAAATTTTCTGTCCGCCCGACCGATCTGTTCCCGTACGGTTTCGTTCCAACTAAATTTAGTGTGCGGTAGATGAGAGAAAAAATAAAAGAAAAGAAAGGTTCCAAATGTAAAAGTGCAATAGAGAAAGAAGAGGTGGAAGGGTATAAATTAAATTTAAGGAAGTTGAGGATTCCTGATGTAAAAGTTTAGCATACATTGGGCCTCAAAATAAAACAATAGCAAACCTATATTTTTTAAAACTCCTCCTACACGTGAACAATATAAAAAATAGAAAAAAATAAATAAGTAGCAAAACTATTTTTTAACTCCTCTTGACTAGGCCTACACTCTAGACCAAAATATTTTGTATGGTTATAAATCTGTGTTTTCTTTCAAAGTGATAGATGATGTTTTTTTTGTCCTTTTGCTGTTAAATTTTTATGCTAATCTTATTGATGTCTATAATTTATGGTATAAATTTTATGTACAATGGATTAGAAACATATTCACTTAGTTAAAATATAAAATTTATGGTACAAATTTTATGTTCAATAGATTAGACACATATTCACTGAGTTAAAATAAAAACAAAAAAATCAAAATAAAAAATAACGTAAGCACAAAACACTTAAGGCCAACAACCACACGTGACAAGTCTTATTTCTCTCTAAACAGTGGTGCAAACGGGCTTAATATTCCTACAGGCTGCACGCACGATGGCACATTAGCCATTTACTAAACTTGTGTATTTACATGGCTTGGCTCTATGTTTAATTTTGCCGCCACTACGCATAGGCATCTCATTGCATTTGCATCAAGAATTGATAGGAAGATAAGGATTTTATGGCTTGAAGATCACATTGGAGATGCAACCGTGTGGTGTTCACAGAGCGCAATGCCATGAAGCAGCGGTGCAGAGCTAAGTTCGGCACCCGGGCTCTATGCTCTACAAGCTTAGTGGCACTGCTATATGTGAAGCATCACGTAGGGGCCGATGCCCAATATGAGGCTCTATCTAGGACACTGCCTCTTATCAGCGTGGATTACGTGTGATGTTGGCGTTCCGACCACCCTACACCTATCCAGCATCATGCGTTACGCTGAGGTATAGTGACGTGATAGGAGTGCACACTTTAGAAGGTATGGATGAAGAATATCGTTCCTTGCATGGGCGAGCTAGAGACGATATTAGTGTTGATTGAGGAGGGATTGACTAGGTAAAGGAGAGGAACCACAACTACTATAAGTAACACTAAACAAAATCTGATCTTTAACATAAATAATTGTTTCTTTTACAACTAAATCTTTGGTGGAATAAAAAATAGTGTATATTTTTTATGAACTCCGTTGCAACGCACGGACAATTTTGCTAGTTTTGTCTCAAAATAGTAAAAATACACTGTATATCCACGACGAAGGGAGTAGGTCTTTTATTAACTTGCTCAAAAAAAAAGATCTTTTATTAACGGGTCCCTAAAAAAGGGGTCTTTATTAACGTTATAGACGTAGTAAGCCTACAAATCCACAGTATAACGTTTCAATTGGCAGTTTGAAGAGTGTTGCCATAAATTTTGTTCGGTGGAGATGCTTTCTTTCATGAAAAAAACTGGCTGCTTTTTCAGATTAAATAGGATGCACCGTACCTGCACTCTCCACTTATGTAAAGTATCTGTAAACCCATGTTTTTCCTTTTCTACTCTCATGTTTCACATAGATTTAGAGGTTGTTTGGCACTGCTCTACTCTTAGTTTTCTACCTCTGCTCCATAAACTTCATCATGGAGCTGCTCCACCGTGGAGTTCGTGCAGCAGGTGATATTGTTTGACATGTAGCTCTGCTCTAACTCTAGGAATTGGTTGTTTTCAAGCTAATAGTCCATAATGCCCTTGATTGAAATCACACTTGATATTTTTTCGAGAAAAACAGACAACAATAGTAGCCACCACAATCATTTTTTTGCTTGAACATTAGGTACGGGAAGTTAATTTTTGCTCCCATTCTGTGAGTCAATTCCTTTTGTTCTTAGCCCAGATGATATCCACGGTGATTTGTCAATGTTAATTTTTAATAATCCATGGCCCAGCAATTTTGTTTAGAAATGCTAATTTATTTCCAAATGCAAAAAATATGGAACATGCATATACATGCAAAGATGTTCTCGGAGAAGGAAGGGTCCCGTCGTTCAAGCTACGGGCGAAGGGGAGTCCACCAGATGGGGGAAGCGACCAGTGATCAATGAGTGGCAAGCTACGTATTTACCTATCAACTCCATGTGAGAGTACACAGGTGCTCTAGAAAAAATATGGAGTTGACCTTCTTAGAGCGGAGTTTCCGGAGCTAAGGATGTTTGACACGGCAGAGTCAGAGCAGAGTTAGAGAAATGAGAGCGGAGCAGTCCCAAACATCCTCTTATTTGTTCTCAAACCTCCATTACAGCTTAGCAAACAGCTAGACATACGAAGACATTACCAGAAGCAGTTCGATCCGTTTTTCTCAAAGTGAACACGTACTGTTATATCTGTCAAAGCTGTTTATCGCACAGATAGTTTCAAAGAAACCAAGTATGTTCTCCCAGTACCTTTCAGTAATTTAAAATCAGAAACTAACTGTTGCAGTAACCAAGATAGGTTCTAAGGATAGCACCTCAGTAAAAGTTATCAACGAAACTGACGAGTATAAACACAAATAGTACATCGAGCATTCACTGTATACAAAAGGAGGTGCCCTACCAAAAGGAACTTTACTTAGCATCTTTACCAAATAGCATCACCCCCATGCACTTCACTGCCTTTTGATGCTCTTCCTTATGAAAATCATTGAACCTCTGAGTGTCAGCCATCAATAGCTCGGTGTACTTCTCATAGAGTGTTGTTTCCTTCTTTTCCTTTGCTTCCTGGTGCTTTAGTCTGGCCATCTCAAGCTTCTCTTTTGAGAGTTGGATTTGTACCTCTGACATCTTCTCACGATCCTTCTGAAGCATTCTCTGTAGATCCACTGCACGTTTAATGTCTTCCTGCACCTCCGAGGAAGGATGTGATATGTTCCCTTTACGTTTCCGCTTGGCCTTCTCCATCTTGGAACTTTGTGGGTGTGTTTCTTTTTCTGGAGCACATCTCACTGTCATTGCATGTTCCAGTCCATTACAATCTTGTGGATGTCTTCCCTTTTCAGGCACATCTTCCCTAACTGAATTTCCATGGTGAAATTCATTGAAGCTCGAAGTGCGAGCCATCAATTTCTCCTTCTCATGCTGAAACTCATAGAGCCTGGAAGTGTCTGCCACTAAATTATTCTTCTCAAGCACGTTTTGAGGATCCACTGAGTTTTGAATGCCTTGTTGCAACTCTACTGAAGGAGATGATATCCTGCTTTTGCCTTCCCATTTCTCCTTTGCAGATATGCTATCTTTTTCATCCATTTCTTTTTCTGATAAATCATTGGCATCTTCAGAGGATGGTGTGCAGTCTCCAGACTCAGATAATTTGGTACCCTTGGAATATAATGAAGAGATGTAGTTTTTCCAATTAGGTTGGTCCCAGACAGCTTTCCAAAGATGGCCCAACGTGAAATGATGTTTTGCTTCCTCAAGGTACATCGCCCTTGCTTCCTCGTCATACTTTACCCATGTTTTGTCCATCAGTTGCATTTTATCAGATTGCGCGCTCGAATATTTCTTCTCGATTTGGCACCAGCAGTCATAGAAGTGGGCCATCTTCATGGTAATCTTGTGCCAGTGGAGCTTCAATTAATTTCGCGACCTTCTCCGATCTTTTGGAGTGCTGCTATTGTACAGCTTTACGACATTTCCCCAGCGCACGCCATTCTTACTGGAACTATTCAGCTTGAAACTATCCAACCAAGCGTTAATCTGCAGTTCAACAGAAACATGTAAGAGAAAAGAAATGCAGAGCCCTAACATCTTGAACTAAGTCATAAAAAAAATCTCACCAGCCTTAAGCTCCCCACTTCTGTCCAATTCAATCGCAATCGCCTAGAAGTCTTATCAGGTTGAGCGTTCTCTTCATTGTCTACACTAACAGTGTCTTGTAAATCTGGACCAGTAACAGAGTGCGGGGTGCCTGAGTATGACACAGACATAAATGGCACTGATCCAGCAATTTGAGGTTGAAGTGGCAGTGCAGGCAGTGGCATAGTTCCAGCTGATACAGGCAGAGGTTGAGGTGGTAGTTGTGGCACTGCAGGCAGTGGCATAGTTCCAGCTGATACAGGCAGTGATATAGTTCCAGCTGATACAGGCAGTGGCATTGACATAGTCCCAGCAGGTTGAGGTGGTAGTTGTGGCAGTGAGAATGGAGCATATTGTGGTTGAACAACAACATACTGGACATTTTGTGGATATAGGTGTTGCTGGGGAAATTGCTGGTGGGGAGCACTAATGGCATATGATGGATGTGAAAATGAGATTTGCTGTGGAAACTGCGAGTGCAAATTCACCAGATTGGGCTTTCCTGGTGGTTCACTTGGACAACTCTTACCATTTGAGAACCCAATGGGAGGACGGGGATCCATTGGAACCAGATAGAAATGACACGCTGGGAGGAACTTGGTGTGATCAAATGGCAGGGCAATCCAGGATAAATAAGGAAGATAAGATTATTTGCATCTTATTAGATTCTGTGAATCTTTCTAACAAGATATAAACGAAATGTTAAGAATTGCATTTTCATGGGAGGGTTTTCACTTCCATATTTCCTGTTTGTGATATTGAACCCCACAACATGACCGTAAACAGTTCCAAGATTGATGTTCCACTAAACCAAAGGAGCTCAGAGCTAACAGTAGTATTGCTAGTAACTATGTGTTGGCAGATGTTACACTCCTGAGAGGAAAAAAAAATGTCAAACAAGGATGTTAAATTTTGTAAAAATATTGGATTGGTTAATAGGACATAGCAAAGAAGTTGCATCACAACAACCTGAAAAGCTCTTCTGAGATATAGAAAAACTAGATTGGCAAATTACGACTCGTCTTTTCGATTAGTTAGTATTCCTAGAGCTGTTTGAAGTTAGGCAGCAGACTAAATTAAGCATGTTTTCTTGGACCACCACTGACCTCAAAATTTCCGAGCAAAATTGAGCGACACAGAGTACTAAAATAAATTATCTCTGATCTAGGAGATGGAAAATTAACACAATAAGAAAGGACCTAATCACTTTTTTTTTCATATTTGTGAAAGTTTTGCCAAATCCTTTAATTTGAGCATTATCATTGTTAAGGAATGACAAGTGTTAAAAGAAGGTAGACAATCATAGTGAACTTCTGAAGCTTCATTATATCTTTGCAAATGCCTTTCTAAGATCATCTGAACTGATTTGAAGCTGGTGCTGCAGAACTAGTTTTGAAGAACAGTAGCCCAATTAGAGGAGCCTCTTTTAGCCATGTTGTAAATATATATAATATATAAATATAAGGTTCTTGCAGAACATTTCTGAAGAATTTAAATCTAATCATTGATACAGTAAAATTATTAGGTTTAACAATAAAAAAAGAACATATAGATCAACTATTTTGAAGAACATAATGAGTAAAGAAAAGGTAACTGGTTCCTCATGTCAAAGCACTATGCATGTAACATGCAACTAGACATGCAAATAATCATCTCATAAACTATATTTTTCAAATCTAAATGTGGCAACATTAGATCAGATATAAAGGACTGATGAGAAGGATCATCAGTTCTAATTAGTTGGAGAAGCTTCAAATTCTACAAATAATTGGCAGTGTGACCATATCTGCATCATTGGATCAATTCAGTTGAACATTCTCCAATGTATCTATGATGGCTAGTCTGCTTTTACACTCCATGCCAACACGGCATTAAGGATAGTACAACAGCATGGAGATGCTACTCCCTCCATCTCTTCAAATTGTGAGTAGTTCTGGCTTTTCTACTTATCTAGACATAATGTATACCTATGTGCATAAAAAAACCAGAAGGCCTTACAATTTGGAACGGAGGGAGTGAATTTTCAATGAAGTGCGAGACAAGAGAGCCAAGATTGCAGTGTAGAACTGTAGAACATGTACAGTCTCCAAGCATCCGAACAGGAGGGACGAAACTTTCCTAGTGACTCCTACGAGATCGTTTGCTCAAGTTAATGGGTCGATGTCCAATATATCACTGCAATTCCTACTGTACAAATTCATCCACGCGCCAGCAATCAACGAATACAATTGCCCCCCAATTCCTCCAATCCGGAGATCCCGACCCCGAAAGCCTAATTGTATTAGGATACCCACAGAACGGTTCTGTTTATTAGGATACCAACAATCAACAGCCAAGAAACGTACCGCAGCCGGGATGTGGCGAGGGGGAATGCCGCTACCTGAGAAGCAGGGCACCGTGGCAACGGTGGCGGCTTGCGCAGCGTCGCCAGATTGCGAGAGGCCTGCGCGAGCGGCGCGGTCAAGGCGGTGGGACCGGAGGAGGGTCGGTCCGGCGCTGGCGGAGGGCGGCGGCGAGGGTTGGGGGCGGGGTTTTGGCTGTTTGGGGTGAGGAACTGAGGAGGGGGGATGGCGGAATGCGTTGGGCGCGATACACAACTGCCTACACGCGAACCATCGCTTCCAACCTTTCCATAACATTAAAATAAAAATTCAGTTTCTCAAAAAAAAAATTGAGTATCTCAACGGCAAGTCAAAGTCATCTGAAAGAAAATTTAAAGATAGCCATTATAATTGTGTTAAATTAAAAATTTATCATCCTATTCCACGTGTCATTAACTCGTGTGAGTGTCATATGTCAATGAGAATTATGAGACTATGTTTGAGGCAACGTCGTCGATAGACAGGTTACAAAAACGAGATATCTTTACTTTTTTTCTTTCTTCAATTTCTCTTTGAAATTGGTATAATCTTATTTATTATGATATCTTGAGTTATTTAAGATCCAACTTCATAACAAGCTTAACGAGTTTAAGCATAACGAGTCAAGCCAGAGTCGAAAACGTAAAATCAACTCAATTTTTATTTTAGAAACATAAGTTCAATTGGAACATTTTTGGAATGAGCCACTAAGCTAGCGTAACAAGCTCTTTTGTCTAGCCCTGCTGATCTGTTTTGTGCGATCCACACATTCTTCTACACTAACGCTCATTCACTACACCGCTGCACATTCGTCACTACCGTTCAATGGTGAGGGGCCTTCGTCTAGTCACACATCCATCCATGGTTGGCCCCTCAACATCTACATGGTGGCCTTCCTCGGTATGTGATGCAAGTTGAGCTTGACTCATTAAGGCAGGCAGCAGCGCCACCTTCCTTGGCATGTGATGCAAATTAAGCTCGGCTCATCAAGGCGAGAAGTAATGCCACCTTCTCAGCACACCACCATGGGGCGGCTATTCTTCATCCCCGTGAGCTGGGTCTATCACTCCTCTCTGCCCACCAACGACCGTGGCTCTTTCTCCCCATGAGCCGACTACCGACGTGACTATCGACGCTGAGCTTTGCTCCACCTGTGCTCATCGTGCACCCTCTCACACTGTCGGTGCCTCCACCATGCCACTGATCGGTGCTCCGCCTTTGTATTGTCTGCCTTGGCCACCACGACCACGACGCCTCCACCCCTCATTATTGTTGTCCTACTCCGCAGAGAAGACAAATGCAAGATGGAGGTTTGTGTAGGGAAAGGAAGCAGATGGGCTCACATAAGCTCTGTTGGTCCAAGACGATGGCCAACCTCCTTGTCAGGCAGTACGCAAGCCAAGATCAGGGGGCCAAGCCAGCTGAAATATCCTCCTTTCTACCATCTTCCTTGTTGAGCATAGTAGAGGAGGGAAGAAAAGAGAATACATAGGGGAACAAAGATTTTCTCCCTCTTCGGTTCTCTCTCCTATGTGGAAGCTAATAGACAGCACTAAATACACCATTGCAGGTGCCCTAATGACTATGGTGATGGCATGCCTCCCACCTAGTTCGTTGCATAGACCAAGGGCTAATGCCTCATTGTCAACTGGTGTGCACGTGAATTGATCCTTTGGCTTTGTGATGGTGAGCTGCACCTCAAGGAGTGAAAGGAATAATGTAAGCAAGGAGCATAAGTGCGTGTCAAACTCATTGTAAGAACACATGGTAAACAGTGAAGAGGTGTGAACTTGCCCACAAACTAGTCAATGAAATGAGCCAAACTAGTACCTGTTTCATGCATCGAGTCTAGTCAAGCACTTGAGCTATATATCCCTGCAGTTGACAATGTGTAAATAGTTTTTAGACCTAAAATTAAGAGCTGATAGAACTATCCGACCTACCCAATGAGTTTCTGCAAGTGCATTTAACTTTGAATGAATCTATTAAAAAGTCGCCCCCTCCCCCCACCTTAGCTTTAAGTTTTCTATATAAATCTTTTTCTGGCTATGACTATCCACTCCATCCTAACAACAAACAAGAAAGTAATAATGCAGAGGATCCACTACTACAACGAGTACGATGAAAACTGTCTGACGTCACCTGCTCTAGCTCTACTTCATAGTGCACCCTTCATCCTAAGTTATTAGAAGTTTGACTTTTTCAACACCAATTTTAACGGCTCAGGTCATTCAAAAAATTATTTAAAATATCAATTCTTTTGACGTAGCTTTCTTTAATATTAATAAAAGTCTTCAAGAATGACTTAAATTTAACTATTTTTTATATTTTTTTAGTAAGCTTTCTTTGTTATTAATAAGAGTCTTCAAAAGCTTTCTTTGTTATTAATAAGAGTCTTCAAGTCCTAAATTTGACTATTTTTTGTATAATTCTTTTTAAATGAATAAGATAAGTGGTTAAATTTGGAGTTGAAAAAGTCAAACATCTTACAATATATGATAAATCATGTTTTGTTGTGGGACCATTTAGACCAGGTTGGCTCCAACCCTATTTTTTTGGGGTTGGGTTGAACCCATTCTCTGTTTGGTTAGACCGTTAGAGGGGTTTCCTGTTTGGTTCTAGAGATTACAAATGGGGTTGAGATCCTGACAAATGGGACCCACGCGTCATCCTCTGCCACCTCCTTCTTCCCCGTCCCCTCCGGTCGATCCCCTTCTTCCCCATCTTCCTCCGCTCGATCCTCACCCATCTCGCTGCGGCGTCCAGGCCGTATGCCGCCGCGTTAGGGCCCTGGGCCGCCGTCCACGCGCGGGCTGCTTGGCCCCGCGCCGCCACCGCTGGCCACGCTCACATCGCCGTATGCGGCCGCGCTTAGCCCCGCGCTCGGCAACGCGATCCGCCACGTGCTCGCTTACGCGCTCCCCTGTGCTCGCGTATGCGCTCCGCTCTGTGCTCCGCGCCGCCGCTCGCGCTGCGCTTAGCCTCCTCTCCATCCTCCGGTGCTCTGCTCGCTTACGGACGCCGCCGCTACCCCTGCTTGCCCGGCCGGTATGGTGGCTGCCGCCGCTACCCAATGCTTGCTCTAGTCCGGTGTGGCTCGTCGCTGCCCGCGAGGCCGCCGGCGTTGCTCCTCCGCGCAGCCGCAGCGACTGCCGCCGCTCCTCCCGCCTGCTCACACGCCCCTCACGTGGCCACCAGAAGTGGGTCGGGTCGGCTCCGGTTTCTCCGATTCAGGGACAGGAGCAACCCGCATCGAATATCCAAACACTGCCAAAAACGGATCCAACCCGCCCCGACCCACTCCAACCTCCCAACCAAACAGCAAGTCCCAGATCTGGGTTGAAAAAGACAACACCCGAGCACACGTGACGCGTTCCCGCTCCCACCCCCTGCCCTCCGATGGCGATGGCGAAGGGCGCCGCCGGCGGCGAGCCCATACCGCTGTCGCGGTTCGGCGCGCTGGTGGCCCAGCTGGAGTCCGTGGTCGCATCGTCTAGGCAGAAGGCCCCCGACGCGCTGCTCTGCTTCGACCTCCTCTCGGAGCTCTCCTCCGCCATCGACGAGGCCCCCAAGGTCCGCCCACGGCCTCCTGACCTTATTTCCTGGATCGCAGATCTCTCCCGTTAGGGCAATGCGCGCGCCTGCACGTCTGCTGTTGTCGCTGTCCCTGTGCGGGTTCCCTCCCCATGGTTATAGCTAGTTGCAAGTGGTCTTGCTCTGCCGTGATCTCATCGAAATGACAGCTCCTTGTTATCTGCCAAACGGTAGTGATGTTCAGTCTAGCAACTTCCTCTGTTCATGCGGTTGCATTTAGGTGGCCGCTCCTAGTTCTGTGCTAAGGGGTAGTGATATCCAGTCTAGCAACTTGCCCTCTTCGGGTGTGTTTGGTTTGTGGAATCATGAGTTCATTCCATCAACTTTGTGGAATCAACCCATTCCTCATGCATATACTAATAATTATTGGCTTGTGAGGTGAGGAATGAGGTTGTCATGGATCAACCCATTCATTCCACAAACCAAACAAAAAAAAAAGTGAGGAGTGAGAAAAAGATGGACCACCTCGTTCCTCAAACCAAACGCACCCTTCATGTGGTTGCATTTAGCTGTAGTTGAAGTGGAACAACAGAGGAAAAAGACATGCTAAATGATCTGGGTCCATGCACCAATCTGAGTTATTATTGGATGACAGACTGAGTGATAATGATGTTGAATTGTGTGTTTTCATGGTGCTATGCAGGAGACCATTCAACTTTGCCAAAGGAAATGTGAGGATGCTCTCCAATCCTTGCTCGTCCTTGGGGCGCGGCGCCCAGTTCGGCGCTTGGCGTCATCAGCGATGGGCCGGATTATTGAGAAAGGCGATGTGATATCTGTATACTCAAGGGCTAGTAACTTGCAGGGGTGGTTGGTTGATGTGAAAAGGGCGGAGGCCATTGCATGTGCAGGTTAGGAATTGAAATTTATCTCTTTAGATTTCTTGTTTGAAGCGTTACCATCTGTTTAGAATTCATCTATTCAGTATTATATTAACAACAAAGTTAAATTGTATTGGATCAATCGGCTGGTCTTCCAAAATGTGCATTTACAATGCACTCCTAGAATGTATCCGGTTGTGGTTGGTCAGTCATGGACAACCCAGGCTTAATCCATTGTGGAACTAAATATGTACTTCCCAAGATATTTGCTTGTACAGCCAATGAGCCCACAGCCTCCGCAATGCCTCAAAGCTGTGAGCACTTCAGCTCAACTTGCTTATTGAATGAGCAGAGATGTAAATTTGTTGGAAGCAAGGGAAAAATTGATTGGTAGTTATTGCTTTTGAAATTTCTCTTGCTAAACATGATTAGCACAGTAGGGACCAAGTAGCCAAGCTGGGTGGTATTCTGCTAGTAGCACTACTACTGCGAAAGTTTGAAAAAGATTATGTATCATGAATGAAAACAAAGGAATGAAGGAAAGAACTGAGCTTGTTACCAAAAAAATGCTTTACTCATCGGACATAAGCTTTGTATGTGCCTTTAGATGATGCAAATATTTTCACTTTATTTTCTGTAGTAAGCTATCCTTAATAGGCTCACAGTTTCAAACTTCAGTTCTAAATACACAAATTGTTGGAAACAAATTCACTTTGGTTCTCAATTTCAATGACACAAGTAGATAGTAACACAAGTTTGTACTATACTAATCTTATAGCTTCACTCTATAAGGTATTAAGGTTATAACTTTGGTCTTCACAACCAAGTACTCTGCTTGATCTTCACCATCAATAACTTACTAACTTGACAAGCTAAGTAGTTTACTAGATACTACTCTCACATCTAAGCTTCGCAATAGCTTGATGTTCACAACCAAGGTCTACTACTAACCACACACTACATTTTTATCTAGCTCACATAGCTTCAACTTCTGTTACACAACCATAAGGGTGCTGCCACTTCTATAGTTCTGTAGGTCGGTTTGCTACAGTGACTAACATAAACATCAGAGCTCACTATCTTCTGTACTACTTGCTAGCTACGTAAGTTACCTGCTGTTACAGGTAGAAGTAAAAACCAATTTTGCTTCATTTTCACCACGGCAGCTTGCTTCTTGCAGTGGTAAACTTCAAGTTGACTAATTCAACTAACAACTAGTTAGGACTACAACCTTCAAAGCTGCTGTCTTCATGTTAGCTATACTGTCCAGGAGCCATCTGGGCCAATACAAGCATGTTTAACACTAATATGCCCATATGACAAGATTAATCCTAACACAAATATGCATGAATTTGTTGTACCCTTTGGCCCTTCATTGTACGGGTCTTATTGAGCACCTTATGGAGATCAGTGCATGTCCTGAGCTGTCCTTGTGGAAATAACTTCTGACTTAGTAAGTTCATAACTCTTTTTTGAATTCAGCAAGGCATTGACAAACTCAGAGGCATAGGTCACATTTGGTTTCTCTCAACTCGCTATTGTCAGAGTGAAAGATTAGGAAATGATAAAATGGGTCAGAGATGTGAAGACAGAAAGTGTGTTCAATTGATTACTTTAGCTGCCAAGGCTGAAGGTTATTCAGTATGGAATTGGGTTTTG
This sequence comes from Bothriochloa decipiens, assembly GCA_023333625.1. Lineage (NCBI taxonomy): Eukaryota > Viridiplantae > Streptophyta > Magnoliopsida > Poales > Poaceae > Bothriochloa > Bothriochloa decipiens. The sequence continues at coordinate 30,357,101 of CM041631.1, read as the reverse complement.
ACTGGTACATGAGAGTCCTAAGTAAGTAAGGATACTTGGACATATAAATTCCCTTTGGTGTTACGGTTTTGGCAAGCCCTGGACTGAGACTGAACTAACTCTGAGGTATAAGCTTTTTATATTACCATTTACAATCCCTAGCCAAGTATAGCAAACCGATTTTGCTAACATTTAAAAGCTCCTCAAAAGATGTTCATGAAAATTGCAATAAACATAATCTCATGTGCAGAATCAGATTGATTAGCTTAGTTGTTTTTATTATTTTTTTAATAATTTAACAGCACTTGATAATTTCCAAACAGGTGCAGCACAATGTCTGGGGGAAATTTACCGTTTATTTGGACGCAAGATTACTGCAGGGCTAATTGAGACATCAAGTATTGTAGCTAAACTCATGAAGTATCATGAGGACTTTGTGAGACAAGATGCTCTTCTCTTGCTTGAGAATGCATTGGAAGGCTCTGGTGGTGGTGGTGCTGCTGCAGCTTATCAGGAGGCTTTCCGTATCATCATGCGGGGAGGTGTAAGTGATAAGTCATTCATTGTCAGAGTAGCGGCAGCCCGGTGCTTGAAGGCATTTGCTAATATTGGTGGGCCTGCGTTGGGGATGGCTGAATTCGATTCTTCCATGTCTTATTGTGTGAAGGGTTTGGAAGATAGTGTATCTTCAGTTAGAGATTCATTTGCCGAAGCACTTGGTGCCATACTTGCTCTTTCAGTGAACCCGGATGCCCAGGTGAAGAAGGGCGGGAAAAAACAAACTGCTTCTGCAAAGAAAATTGAAGATGGCATACAGAAGCATTTGATTGTGCCATTTGTCAAAGCAAATGGAGCTAATGCAAAGAAACTCCGGATTGGTTTGGCTTTATCATGGGTGTTCTTTCTGCATATGATTCATATGAAATATGGCACCGCAGATAGTGAACTTCAAAACTATGCCATACAAGCAATGGAAATTCTCCAGGGGAATGATTTCCCTGATCCACATGCACTGGCATGTGTTCTGTATGTTCTTCGAGTTGGTGTTGCGGATCAGATGACTGAGCCGACGCAACGTGAATTTTTGGTATTTCTGGGAAGAAAGCTGGAGTCTTCAAACTACACAGGTCCAATGAGAGTGGCAACACTACGCATTTTATCTTACCTGTTGAGAAGCTTGGGTGAGGTTCCAGCTGAATTCAAGGATGTACTTGATAACACAGTTGTTGCAGCATTATCTCATTCTTCTGCTCATGTCCGTGTGGAGGCAGCTTTAACATTGCGTGCTTTAGCAGAGGTTGATCCTACTTGTGTAGGTGGTTTAGTTTCATATGGTCTTACAACATTGCAAGCTCTTAGAGAGACTGTATCATTTGATAAGGGCAAAAATTTGAACCTTGAGCTTGACTCACTACATGGACAAGCCACTGTGTTAGCTGCTCTTGTTGCAATATCGCCAAAGTTGCTTCTTGGTTATCCTGTGAGGCTGCCCAAGTCTGTACTTGAATTATCCAAAAAAATGCTGAATGGTTTCAGTAGAAATCCAGTGGCTGCTATTGCAGAGCGTGAAGCTGGTTGGTTGCTATTAGCTTCTCTTCTAGCATCCATGCCAAAAGAGGAGCTGGAAGACCAGGTGTTTGATGTTCTTTTGCTATGGGCTGGTCCTTTTACTGGAAATCCTGAATCTTACCTTCGTCATATACAGGATTGGGCATCAGAATTGCGGGTTCTGTCAGTTGCAATTGAGGCGCTTACGGCCTTCATAAGAAGTTTTGTTTATCCAATTATCACAACTGCTGATGGTGGAATCTTGCTTAATCCTGTACTAGCCTACCTTGGCGGAGCTCTATCCCTCATATCTTCATTGAGATCTAAACAAGTGCCCAATGTAAGGTCTGCGTTGGACCTATTCACAACTAGAACATTGATGGCATATCGGTCCCTTTCAAATCCAGTGGTATATAAAACCGAGCACCAGCAGATGCTTCAGCTATGCTCAAGTCCATTCAGTGATCCTTCTGGACGGGAAGAAAGCTCATGCTTGAAGTTTTTGTTGGATAAGAGAGATGCTTCACTGGGCCCATGGATACCTGGAAGGGATTCATTTGAGGATGAATTACGTGCTTTTGACGGTGGTGCTGACGGGTTTCTACCGTGTGTGTGGGATGATGAAATTAGCAACTTCCCTCAGCCAGAGTCAATTCGCAAAATGCTTGTTAACCAGATGCTTCTCTGTTATGGTTCCATATTTGCATGTCAGGAAAACACTGTCAAGATAAGCCTCTTGAACAATCTTGACCAGTGCCTGAAGTCTGGGAAGAAGTATCTGTGGTTTAAGTTTCTCGTTACAAATGCATGTGTTGCTCTATTGTCAGGGTTAAAGGAATTCCTCACTTTATGTGGTGCTCAATCATTGCCAATTGATATATTAAGTATGATCCAGGCCATATTCAAGGCCATTTTAGTAGAGCCTGAAATTTCTACAGCACAGCGGCGAGCAGCATGTGAGGGTCTCGGTTTATTAGCACGAGTTGGGAATGATATCTTTACAGCAAGGATGGCTCGCTCTCTTCTTGGAGAGCTGGTAACAGCAACAGATCTGGGCTATATAACTTCGGTTGCATTTTCACTGGGTTGCATCCATCGAAGTGCTGGAGGAATGGCATTATCTACTCTGGTTACCCCAACTGTGAGCTCACTATCTCATTTGAGTAAAAGCTCTAATTTCAATCTGCAGTTGTGGTCACTGCATGCTCTTCTTTTAACCATTGAAGCTGCTGGCTTGTCTTATGTCTCCCAAGTTCAAGGGACACTTTTCCTTGCTATGGAGATCCTCCTCTTGGAAGAAAATGGATATGTGGATCTTCGACAGGGAATTGGTCATCTTATCAATGCAATAGTTGCTGTTCTTGGTCCAGAGCTGGCTCCTGGTAGCACATTCTTTTCGCGTTGCAAGTCTGTCATTGCAGAGATAAGTTCCTCAAATGAAATGGCTACGCTTTTAAAATCGGTTAGATTTGCCCAGCAGCTTGTTCTTTTTGCTCCTCAAGCTGTTCCTGTGCACTTGCATGTTCAAGGTCTTATCCCAACGCTTTACTCAAGACAGCCAAGTCTTAGGTATTTAGCAGTGTTGACACTGCGTCATCTGATTGAAAGGGATCCGGCTGCAATGGTTGACGAGAATATTGAAGAGAATCTGTTCAGTATGCTTGATGATGAGACAGATTCTGAAATAGCGATGTTGGTTCGTGCAACTATTATTCGCTTATTGTATACATCATGTCCACTACGTCCATCACGGTGGCTGGCAGTTTTACGAAATATTGTTCTTGCTACGTCAATTAGAAGAAACACAGGTGAATTTCTGTCAAGTTTTGGACATAATCCCCCTGATGGTACATCTGAGAATGATGTGTACTATGGAGAAGATGAAGACAACATGATTTCCAGCTCAAAGCAGGAGCAGGTCCATTGGGCTGGTTCTATATCCAGCCAGTTTCCTCCAAGGAATAAGCACCTCAGATATCGTACCAGGGTTTTCGCTGCAGAATGCGTTAGCCATGTACCAATTGCAGTTGGAGCAGAACCTGCTCATTTTGACCTCTTGTTGGCAAGGAACGCAATATCTAAAGGGACATATATGTCAAATGATTGGCTAGTGCTTAAGCTACAGGAACTGGTCTCACTTTCATATCAGATAAGTACTGGGCAATTTGAAGGAATGCAACCAATAGGCGTAAATCTTTTGTGTTTGATAATGGACAAGTTTGGCAAGGCAGTAGATCCTGAATTTCCTGGCCATATCTTGTTGGAACAATTTCAGGCCCAACTTGTTTCTGCTGTTAGAATGGCTATAAGCACTGCTTCTGGTCCACTTCTTTTGGAGGCTGGACTTGAACTTGCTACAAGGGTTATGACAAGCAGCATAATTGGTGGGGATAGAGTAGCTCTTAGTCGTTTGTTTTCTCTGATAACACGCCCGTTAAGTGACATAGAAGGCCTGTTTTATCCATCTTTTGCTGACTGGGTAGTGTGCAAGATAAAGGTTCGCCTTCTAACTGCACATGCAGCAGTCAAGTGTAACACCTATCAATTCTTGAGGATGAAGGAAAATGCTCCTAATGAATACCAGCAATTGGCACCTTCACTTGTAAACAGCTCAACTCTATTAGGAAAATATTGGATTCGAGCACTCAAGGATTATGTTTCAATAAGTTTTGGTTTGCACTCAAAAATCAATTACAAGCCATTCCTTGATGGGATTCAGTCATTATTAGTCTCGTCCAAGGTGCAGAGGTATCTTGATGAAGTTTGGTTATTAATTCTTCAAGCAACAGCTCTTGATGCTGCACCTGTGGAATTTGACGAGAATAAACCTGGAAATTTACTTGAACAAACATTTATATCTGGGCATTGTATGGTCAAATTGGACAGAACTGAATTCCAATTTCTTTGGGGGTTATCTATCCTTGTGCTGTTTCATTCGTGCCAATCAGTGAAGAATAGTTCTTTGAAGATCAACCTTGACTCTAGACAGGACAAAAAGTTTGGGGAATTTGTTGTTCACAGACTAGATAATAACAAACCGTGTGATCAGGTCTTACCCATGCTGTTGTCCCTCACAACAGAAGTCTTTTTCAGCAATAATTTCCTTTCAGTAGATATTTGCCAGGAACTCCTCCAGGCACTTACATATGCTGATTGTTCAAGTGCTCCTATCATCCACCTATTCACCCAGATTATCAGATTCTGCCCTGACAGTTTTTTTGAGGTTGAAGCCTTTGTCTCCTCTGCATTAGAGTTATTGTCTCGGTATCTTGGTTTGATACTTCAATGTAGGGGTGGGAGTTCTCAGAATCATTCAGACAACACTTTGATTTCTGAGTTGTCTATTGCAAGTGAGACGATGGCTTGTCGGATCAAAGGAGAGTATTTGTGGAAGATGATGATGTTAGTGGTATCCACTTCACACCAATCATTTCAACAATTGTCAACTAATTTATGCCTGTCAAATATTATGTTGTTCCTCCAAAATATCTTTCCTTTCATGAGGAAATGTTTTAGAGAAAGAGCTGAATCAGATGGTGAGTGCACGAGTCCTACAGTTGTCTTCAGTGCTATGGTTGGCCTAGTGGGGTACTTCTATATAGAGTGTGATAAGAAGATCTCATTGCTCGAAAACAAGATTTCTGATTCCTTCAAGCTGTTGACAAAGATAGTACTTTTCTGCTTGGGAGAAGCCACTGCTCTTGCAAAACTTGTTCCTGAGATCGTTTATCGAAGTGAAAATGTAAGTAACAATGATGTGCTCCTTTGGGGCAGCTTCAGGGTGTGTGTACAGGTTATTCAGGGTTCACTTCGTAGTACCAACATACAGATGCACATGCTGGGTCTGCATGTACTGAGAAGCTATGCACAGAAGGAGCTAACTGAAGGTTCAGAAACAAAGATGGATTCTTTTATGATGTTGCTTACGGAATTGCTGGGAGACATGTTTTTGGTGATGCAGACTGCGCTGAAGGAATGTTCAAACAAAGAATCTGTCAGTGTCATTGATGAATGTTTGAAATTTCTTTTCCTCTTCCACACACTAGCACAATCAAAGAAATACCAACAAGATGCTACAACTCTTCTGCTGGAGGCCTTGCTGATGATTTTCTATCTGTCCAGTGATACTGTTTCACAGGAGCTTGCTGAAGTGAACACCATTTCCAGAAAGTTGTTCTCTCACTTTATTCAGATTCCGTCTGTGGCTATACAGATCAAAGATATAATGCTTTCTGCACCACCTGAAAGGAGACTACAGCTTCAGGTATTGTTCCTTATTGTGTGGATTTTCTTTTTGAATCGAATCTGTATGTGTTGTGGAAGAGTTAGTGCCATCCATACTCTTTGCATTTGTTGCTGAGCTCCTATATTCATGGTTCTACTTCCTTGATGCCCTGAGATAGTCAATAATCTTGCATATATGTAGGACATGGTCCGAGCTTCAGTCAGTCAAGGCCAGATAACAGTGCCAGCGGCTATGAGTGCACACTCAGAACAGAATATCCAGGATAGTAACAGTAAAAACCCTGGGTCCACTGATGAAGGTTCTAATTGTGTTGCAACTCACGGGAATAATGAAAATGAAGTTGATGATGACTGGGATGACGACTGGGATGCTTTCCAATCTCTTCCTGCAAGTGCAAATGATGGTGTTGATTCTGGAGAAATCTCTCTTACAACTACGGGTAATGAACAGACCCCTCAGGAAAACAGCAGTCACGGTTCTAGTAGTGTGGATATTACAGCTGGTGCTATGGAAGACATAACTTGTGTAGACAAGGAACTTGAGGAGCCCTCTGATTTGCAATTCTCAAGTACTGAACAACATGCCAAATATGAATTACCAGGGTCATCCCATGAAGGCTGTGATGAACTCGAAAGACATCCATCTGTCGATTGCAAAGAGCAATTATCCCATAATGAGGTAGCAGATGAACCGCAGCAGGTTCATGAAGACACTGATCAAGTAAATGAAGATACCAAAGTTGTCTCTGCACAAATTCATGGGATTGAAGTGGATGTCCATGATGACAACGTTGAAGATGATTCTGCAATAAATTCAAACAATCTGTCAGATATCACAGAGGATGAGTCCAAGGGTTGGGACGACACATCAAGGGTTGACGGCAAGTTTGTCAAGGATGACAGCAGAGAAGAGCTGTCAGGTTCCCCTGATGCTGAAATTACCAGATTTTAGTATGTCAGGAAATGTGATGAGTGAGAGCGGAGGAAATGAGGGACGGGCTGATTGGTTCACGTACGAGTGGAACGTAGCTCTTATCTGGTAGCCAGGTGTATGTAGGACAGACTAAGTGTATAGTGTGCCATGTTTGAATGCCTATAGTCTGGCTGTATTGCAGGAGATAAAGAGATATAACGTTACTACCATGATTTTTCTTTTGTACAAGTATACTCTTGTACAAAAGGCTGTTTCGACCTCCGGAGGGTTAACACCAACGAGTAATATTTGTAATTGCGTGCTCTCTTAATCCGGTGGGTGATGCAAGAAGGACACGGCGATTTATCCTGGTTCGGGCAAAGAAGGCCTTACGTCCAGCGGGGCGAGGATAGTTCGTGTTATCTTGCACCGAAGTGCTAGTACAGGGGAAAATATAAGCAGGTGTGAGGAGCGTGAGCCGGAGCTTGGGCGTTTCGGACGCCAGGCTCTCGACCTTATACCGTCTCACGGTATTGTTCTGTGATCTAAAGACTTGGCGTTTCTATGTTCTAGATCTTCTCTTTCTGTCCTTTTTTTCTAACGTCCTGGCGCCTCCTTTTATAGGCGAAGGAGGGGCACAGGAGTACATATATTTAGAGTTCACATGGCCGGTGACGCATGGCGTTGAGGCCGATCACGTCGGTGCTGCTGTAGTGATGTACGTCGGTATGGGAGGCCCTGCAGCCGTCGCGTCGGGAGTTGTTGAAGTGCAGCCCGGAGTCATTGGAGTCTCGCTCGAGGGTTCGTCCGACGGAGTCGAGGGGCGACGGTCGAGGACTTGGCTTGAGTCGAGGGGGTCGAGTCGAAGGGGTCGAGCCTCACCGGATAAGGTCGAATCCCGGGAAATGCGGGAAACGCGCTGATTCATACGTCTCGAGGGGGTGCTGGACGGGGCACAGTGCTCGGCATGGTGCAACAGCGAAGTACGATCCGCGGGATTCCGGGGCATGGGCGGTAAAAGCAAGATTTGACCGCCACTCCCACAACTGTTACCGTGACTGTGGCCATACGGTTAGGCGGGGGTAGGTAAAACGCATTAAATGCGCCCGGATCCGTACGGGAGAGTCGGTAGCCGAGGGGTGCACTGTCCTCGAGGGCTGCCCATTCGTGCGAACGAAGTTCCGTCCTCGAGGGCAGGCACGTTCGCCGGGCGAAGTTCCGTCCTCGAGGGCAGGCTCGTTCGCCGGGCGAAGTTCCGTCCTCGAGGGCAGGCTCGTTCGCTGGGCGAAGTTCCGTCCTCGAGGGGTCGCCCGATTTGTACCCTCGAGTGTACAGTCCCAGTCCGCTCGGTAACCTCTCGAGCAGGCTTCGGCTTTGGGCCGTCGTAGCCCGTTCGCGGGTCAACCCAATACGCTTCAGCCTGCGGGCCTTCAAACGTTAACGTGGGTGGTTACTGGAGGGTTTGTGTTGCTGATTTTGCGGGGTTTAGCCCGGTAAACCAAGGGTTTGGGGTACCCATTTCCTGGGTAACGACAGTAGCCCTCGAGCCCCTGCGCGAGTGATGACACTCGGGCAGGGGGTCAAGAGTTGGAAACGGGACGTGATTCGGATTTTTCCGTGGGGGCGCGCGAGCGACCCCCGCGGGGGTAGCCCCCGAGGCCTCGTAGGAGTCGAAAGACTCCTGTGAGGGCTTCATTTGTCTTTGGTCGAGGGGTGCTTGTCCAGTCGGGTACAGGCCTGAACTGGAGTCGCAGTGCTTTACCGAGGGGTGCGTCGGGATGCCGAGCCCCCGGGGGATTTTTGACCCTCTTTCGTCGAGGGGTGTCGGGCACAGTCGAGCTCCCGAGCCTCTTGCGGCTGGGGCGTTGCTGGCCTCGGCATTCATCTCACGAGTCCTTTCGATCGGACGTGAGGCGAGAAGCGTCGGACTACCCTCGATAGGGTGAGCCGCGAAGTTCTCAGTGAGCTGGTAACGGGAAAATCCAAGTGAGAGCCCGTTCCTCGTTCGATAGAGGTCGGCAGGAGGCCCGGAGGCGGTCTCATTAAAGCAAAACGCAATGGACCTACGGATACCGATTCCATTCGATAGGTCTCGGCGGCTCGATGCCTCCCTTCGGGGGGATTCCATAAAGTCCGTAGCATTTCACCTTGGATGTGTCCAAAGGGGTCTCGAGGGTTCGTTCTCGAGCGGGGCCTCGTGTTGGCTCCCCCTTGGTCACCCCTGACTCGGGTGCTCGAGGGCGGCTGTCGAACCCTGATCGTGGGGCCAGCCTTCGCTCCCTCGAGGCTTAGGGCCGGAGCCCGATTTTTTTAGTGCTCAAGGGCGGCCGTTGAGCCCTCACTCGAGGACCGACCTTCGCTCCCTCGAGACTTTGAGGTGGGGCCGGAGCCCGCTTTCCTTCTCCTGGAAGAGTTCGCCGGTAAGTGACGCTTATTTTTCTTACCGTTAGGCGCGCCTTTTGAGGAGGAAGCCTAAACGATGCGGCAGTGGAGATCATGGTGGGCCCGAGCAACGGCTCTTTTCCAGAGATGTGACGCGTGTATCCGGTCGAGGGGGGAACGATCAGGTAAGCACATTAATTGCGGGAAGTTACCTTTTCCCTGTCGCCGGACTCCTCCTGTTGCTCTTCCTGGGTATAAAAACGAAGGGGGACAGGCGCTGTTCGCCCCCACCTTTGCCACTCTCCCGAATTCCTGCTTTCCTGCGCGCGTGAGGGTAGAAACTCAGAGCGAGAAGTCGCGATTGGGAACCTTCCTGGTCGTCCGTCCGCCGAGGAGATTCGTGCTGTTGTTGCTGCCGCCGCGCCCACCGAGCAGATCTGTGCTGCTGCAGCTGCCATGGCCCCCATCCTTCAGCCCGCCGAACCCTGGCGCCCGTCGTCCGTGACGCGGCAAAGGCTGAACGAGCTGGTGGGAGAAGGACTTCTCCGCCCCGTCACCGATCCGAATCGGCCGGAGTGGATTGCGCCGCCGAGGAGCCACCAAGAGCCGAGCCCGCCGGAGGGCTATGTGGTGAGCTTCCTCAAATATCATCAGCATGGGTTCGGCGTACCCCCGAGCGAGTTCATGCGGGGATTGACGAACTTCTACGGCGTCGAGCTCCAGCATTTCTCCCCCAACGCCGTCTCCAACGCCGCCATCTTCGCGGCCGTCTGGGCTACCTCGGGATGGCGCCACATTGGGAGCTGTGGCTCCACCTTTACAAGGGGGAGTGGTTCGCCTCCCCGGTGGTGCCAGGAGTAAGGCGAATCATCAGAGCGGGGTGCCTCAACTTCATGTTGAAGACCAGGAGGTCGGAGGAGCCACGCGAGTATATCCCCACCGGGTTGATGTCCAACCACTCCCGGTGGGACGAGCAATGGTTCTACCTTCGCAACGACGGAGGCTATCTCCCGCCGTACACCGGGCGGCTTATCACCGAGCGTCCATACAACTGGCCGCACGGTGTCGCGGGAGATCTTCAGCGTCGACTTTGTCCTCTCGTCGCCACGATGAAGACCCTTCGAGAGGCAGGCCTGACGGCGGGTGTGGTGGTCTCGGCCTTCCACAGTCGACGGGTGCTCCCTCTGATGGAGCGCCCGCTGCGGTTGGACGAGATGCTCCCCTTGGCGGCGCCCGAGGTTCTCGAGAGGTGTCGGATGTCCGGCAAGAAGCCATCCACCGCGGAAGTCGTTGCGCGGGTAAAGGGGATGTTCGCGGGCTCGTTCAGGGCAGAAGACGTCAATCGCCTCCCCATGCGGCCGGAGGAGGGTTGCCTCAACCTGGTGAGTGCCCCGACCTGCGCCTTTCGCGTTTTCTTTCCTTCCCCTCCCCTCGTCCCTATGACTAAACGTTTTCGTGTAGGGGAGAATCGACTACCAGAGATCGAGGCCCCCACTGAGGGAGGACGCTCCCGATCGTCAGGTAAGACGCTTCACCGCCCAGCAAGAAAAGCGGTGTAAGGACGAAGAGGAGAAGAAGAAGGCCAAGAAGCTCCGGAAGCGTGAAAGGCTTGCGAGGCGCCGCGCTGAGCAGAGGCGCGACGGGCTCCCGGAGGAGGAGTCTCCCTCGTCCAAGGGAGATGAAGATGATGCTGACGATGACAGCGATGACGTCGAGGGGGTGGCAGGGCATCTCGATCGCATCTTGTCGGGTTCCTCCTATGCTGATCGCCCCTTCATGCAGGTGGAGGCGGTGGAGGAGCGCGCCCCCCAGCCGGTAGCGTCGGCCTCGGAGCGCCGGCGTTGGAAAAGGTGGGCCGACGCCTTGACTCGAGGGGGTTCACCTCCCTCCCGTCGTACTCGAGGCGGGACCCCACCCACTTCGACCTGGGAAACCCGATCCCGGTCATCGGCGCGGGCGGAGCAGAGCTGTGCTCAGGAGGCCCCGGAGGAGCAGAGAGGCGCGACGACCCCACCGATGGCCCCGAGCAGCCTCAGCCCCGGGAAGAGCTCGGCCTGGGAGGGGTCCCGAGATCTGCTGGCGGTTCAAGGGGGACCCGAAAGGCCTCTATCCCCTTCGGGTAAGCGTTGTTGATTCAATTCCTTTTTTCGTTGCATCCTCATTGTGCAGTTTGATAAGCTTTTTGCCGTCCTCTTCTCGTCCAGGCCCAAGCGTCGAATCGAGGAGGCGTCTCTTGCGCCGGCTAAGCGGCTCAAGGTGGACACAGCTGCAAAGATGGAGGCCCTGGTCACAGGTGCGACGTCGAGGCCCTTGGCTCCGTGGGAAGCCAAGTGGTTGTCCTCAGCCCTCGGGGCTATGGCGCGTGGTAGGCTGACGGGTTCCGCTCTTGCTGCAGGGTCGAGCGTCTCGGGGGCCGCGACGGGCGGCGACTCCGAGCCAGGGAGGACGCAAGAGGGAGGGAGCGCCTCCTTGACGTCGTCGTCCGTGGTCCTCGAGCTCGGCCCGGCGCCAGGGGGCGGAGCCCCGACGCCGGGAGCTTCCGCTCCTGGCCGACTGGAGGCCTCGATCCCCGCACCTAAGGCGGGAGCCCCCGAGGGCCACGATCCAGGAGAGGGGGTAGCCGTCGTCGACCTCAAGGGTGAGGAGACCACAGCCCTTCCCCCCTCAACGGGAGAGCGGAGACCCTGGTCGGCGGGGCTACGCGAGCTCGAGGCCTAGAGGAAGAAGGAGCAGGGGGCCCTGCAAGAAGCGGAGCTGCCGTGGCTGCAGCAGGAGGGGGAGAAGGAGCCGCTGGAGCAGCGGGAAGAGGAGGAGGAAACTAGGGGCGAGCCCCAGCATCAGCAGGCGCAGCAGACGCCACCGGGGGGCACGGAGCCGCTGGACCCGTCGGCGCAGCAGCCGCCCGAGACGTTGGGGGCAGAGGGGACCTCGGGACTGCCCAAGCAATGGGTGTCCGTGATCACCCTGGACGAGCTGCTGGCCGAAGAAGAAACGGCGTCGAAGGCGTCGACGGTCCCGCGGCTGCTGGGGGTGCAGTCGGAGGAGGTCTTGGTGCCGAACCCACCGGAAGATGCGTCGATGGTGGACCTGCCGGCGCCATAGGACGTGGCGTTGGGGGAAGCGACGGCCTCGACACCTCCGCTGCCTCCGAAGGCGCCAGAGGCAACGTCGAGCCAGCCGCTGTAACCGTCGACGGAGCAGCCGGAGGAGACGGCGGCTTCTGGCTCGCCGAGGAGGTCGACTTACGACCTCGGGCTGAGGGATGTCGGCGCCGCGTCGGAGTTCCGCACCCCGGCAGAGTTGGCCGTGCGTTACGGCGTCCCACGCGATGTGGTGGACGAGATCGAGTCCTTGGCGCGAACCAAGGTCAAGACGGTCCTTCCACATCGGGGCAAGGAGCGTATCGTACTCCGGGAACTTGGTGACTCCAGCGCTCCGGGGATCGAGATGGACGACCCGACGGAAGTCACGTGCTGGGAGGACACCGAGCGGTCCCGGGCGTGGCTGCAGCACTTGCTGAAGCTGGGCGTCGAGCTCGCCGAAGGCCTCGACCGGAACCTCGCGGTGAGTCCCCGTGTAGAACATATGCAGTTTTTTGAGTTCTTTCGTATGAAATGCCTTAACCCTCGATTTCGTATCCCTAGGAGGTGCGGAGGCGTTCCTACTCCAAGTCAGACTTCCTCCACGAAACGCACAACAGCCGGGACGAAGTGCTTCACCAACTCGAAGCCGGTCGCTCTGCGCAGGGCAGGGTGGCCGAGATCGAGGAGGAGCTGAAGCGGACCAGGGAGGAGGCCGCCAAAGCCAAGGAGGAGACCGCCTGGGCGAAGGAGGACGCCGAGGCCGCTCGAGGGGAAGCCGCCCAACTCAAGGCGGAGCTCAAGCGTGCCAAGGAGGAACCTGACGCGGCCAAGGCCGAAGCGGAGAGGGCCAAGGGCGAGAGCATCCGAGCCTAGGAGCGCGTCGAGCTACTTGTGGGGGAGGCTCAAAGCTCCGTGGAGCGCATCCGCTCGCTCAAGGCCAGTCTCGCTGAAGTCTCCACGGCGCGCAACACCCTCTCCGCTTTGGTCCAGGAGGAGAAGAATCGGGCCGCTAGCCTGGAAACCCAGCTCGGAGTGATGAAGGCTACCCTCCAAGAGAAGGAGCAGGCCATCATCTTGGCTGGTGGCGCCCTCGAGACCCTCCGCTGCGAGAAGACGGAGGTGACCCGGGCCTTCAAGGAGGCCCAGCGGGAACGAGACGAGGCCCGGGGGGAGCGCGACGCCGTGCTGGGGGATCGCCGCGCCCTCGAGACTCGCTGTGCCGGTGAGTTCCTTGAAGAGCCTTTGTTCTTTTTTCTTTTCGTATGGTTTGTCTTAACTCTTGTTTTGTGTTTCAGGCCTCGAGTCCAAGCTGCTTGCCACCCAAACTGCCGCCAAGGCGCTGCAGGAGAGCCTCGCGGCGGAGGGGGCGCTTCTCGGCCGGCTCCGGGTAGCCCTCGACAGGCTCTGCGCCTCCTGGGAGGTCGGGCCCGTCGAGGTTGCTGAAGAAGACATCCTGGGTGCCGGGCTCGTCGACCGGATCTACTACCTCGACGCCACCCTTCGTGATCACGTGCGGGAGGCGCTTCACACCGGCGTGAAGCGGGCGCTAGCAGTGGTCTCCTCCGGCTTCGTCTTCGACATGAACGTGGTCGCCCAAGGCTTCGTTCCTGATATCTCGAAGATCGATGCCGAGAATGAGGAGCGATGCCGAGGGCTCATCAATGACGCCGAGAGGCCAGGGGGAGCGCTGGCGAAGTTGTTCGAGGACGAAGTCCTCCCCCCCGCGGATGAAGGGTACAGCGTCGAGGAGGGCGGTGACGGAGCGGGCCTGTAGGGCAAGGCTGGGCGAAGATGCCCATGTAATAAGTTAGTTTTTTGTAACTTGTATTTAATGTGGCTTCGAAAGCCTTTTTGAACCTGAATGCATCTATCGTAATGCAATTTGTCGTTTTACTTTCGAGCCTTCTCTGCTTTCTTTCACCTAGACTTTACTTTTTTGACTAAGTTTTCGACGCATGCTCGTATCCTTCGAGGGGGGAGCGAGTGGAGGTACCGTAGCCCGGAGGCATAGGAGAGCTCCCGGCTCGACAGCCCTCGACCCTCTAGGGAGTTTGAGGCATTTTCTACTTAATCATGAAGCGTATCGAGGCGTGAGAAAGAAGAGGCGCTCGAGTTCTGATCGCCTGACTTTTGCTTTTCGACTAAGTGTTCGACGCAGGCTCGTATCCCTCGAGGGGGGAGAGAGTGGAGGTACCGTAGCCCGGAGGCGTAGGAGAGCTCCGGCTCGACAGCCCTCGACCCCTAGGGAGTTCGAGGCGTTTTCAACTTAGTTGCGAAGCGAAAGGAGACGCTCGAAAAAATCGTTCGTATTTTTAGGAACTTAGGGGGTTCCCTTCCTGTTAGCCCCCGAGGGAGGCTCGACTCTGGCGAGACAGGGTCGAAGCTACCTCTCGCATGTACAATAACAAGTTTGAACTTATAATCGAAAGTACTCCTTATATTTGCCATGCGAAAATGTACAAAACATGCGAGAATGTACGAGGACATTGGTGCCCTAAGGGTAGAAACGACGTAGCTGTTTGATGTTCCATGCGTTGGTGAGGATTTCGCCTTTGTCGTTAGCGAGCTTGTACGTCCCGGGCTTTAGCACCTTAGCTACGGCGTATGGGCCTTCCCATGGCGGGGTCAGCTTGTGACGTCCTTTGTTGCTCTGTCATCGACGTAGGACGAGGTCTCCAACTTGGAAGCCCCTCGGGCGCACGTGCTTGTCGTGGTAGCGTCGAAGTTTCTGCTGATGCCTCGCGGAGTGAATTAGTGCCATGTCTCGAGCCTCCTCGAGCTGGTCGACGGCGTTTGCGAGGGCTTCTTTGTTGCTTTGCTCGTTGTACACCTTTAGTCGAGGGGAACCATACTCGAGGTCAGTGGGGAGGACGGCCTCGGACCCATAGACCAAGAAGAATGGGGTGAACCCCGTGGCTCGACTAGGTGTTGTCCTTAAGCTCCATAGGACCGAAGGCAGCTCCGCGGCCCATTTTTTTCCATGCTTGCTGAGGCGGTTGAGGATCCTTGGCTTCAGGCCCTGCAAAATCATGCCATTGGCTCGCTTGACCTGGCCGTTAGTTCGAGGATGTGCAACCGCGGACCAATTCACACGGATGTGATGGCGATCGCAGAAATCCAAGAACTTTTTGCCGGTGAACTGTGTGCCGTTGTCAGTGATGATGACGTTCGGGACCCCGAAGCAATGGATAATGTCGGTGAAGAACTCGACCGCCCGTTCGGAGCGGATGTTGCCGATAGGCCGGGCCTCGATCCACTTGGTAAACTTGTTGATGGCAACGAGCAGGTACGTGTACCCTTTGGTTGTTCTCTTGAGAGGCCCCACAAGATCGAGCCCCCAGACCACGAACGGCCAGGTGATGGGGATCATTTGTATGGCGTGAGCTGGGAGGTGCATCTGCTTGGCGTAAAATTGACACCCTTTGCACGAGCGGACAATGTTCGTGGCGTCGAAAATGGCGGTCGGCCAATAGAAACCCTATCGAAAGGCATTGCCTACGAGGGTCCTTGGCGCTGCGTGATGGCCGCAGGCCCCCGAGTGTATGTCCTCGAGGAGCCTCCTGCCTTCTTCGATAGTAATGCAGCGTTGAAGAACGCCTGAGGGTCTTCGCCTGTAGAGTTCCCTGCCATCACCGTAGATGACGTAGGATTTGGCCCGTCGCGCGATCCGACGAGCTTCGGTCCGGTCCTCCGGAAGCTCTCCCCGAATGAGGCAGTCGAGGAAAGGGGCTCGCCAATCCGACGGCGGGCTCGACAGAGGAGGAGTCCCCTGGATCTCCATAACCTAGGCCCCGGTCGAGGGGGCCCCAGTCGAGGTCGTGGGGTGGAGCTTCGAGGGCGTAGTGCAAGCCCCCGAGCCCAAATCGATGGAGGGCTCGAAGAGGTCCCTCGAGAATACGTCCGGAGGGACCGTACCTCGAGTCGATGCGATTTTTGCAAGCTCATCCGTGGCTTCGTTGTATCGTCGAGCAATATGGCTAAGCTCGAGGCCGTGGAACTTGTCTTCCAACTTGCGCACTTTGTTGCAGTAGGCTTCCATCTTGGCGTCGTGGCAGTTCGAGGCCTTCATCACTTGGTCGATAATCAGTTGCGAGTCGCCTCGAACGTCAAGGCGTCGGACCCCGAGTTCAAGGGCGACTCGTAATCCAGTGACGAGTGCTTCGTACTCCGTGAAGTTATTAGAAGCGGCAAAGTGGATGCGAATGACATAGCGCATGTGGACTCCGAGGGGTGAGATGAAGAGCAAGCCCACGCCTGCTCCTGTCTTCATGAGCGACCCGTCGAAGTACATTGTCCACAGCTCGGCTTCGATTTGAACTAGCGGCAACTGAGTGTCGGTCCACTCAGTGACGAAATCCACCAGCACTTGAGACTTGATGGCCTTCCACGGTGCGTAGGTGATGGTCTCACCCATGAGCTCGACCGACCACTTAGCAATCCTTCCAGCGGCCTCCCGGTTATGGATGATCTCCCCTAAGGGGAACGAAGATACCACGGTAACCGGGTGGCTGAGGAAGTAGTGCTGGAGCTTGCGACGTGTAAGGACGATGGCGTAGAGCAGCTTCTGCACCTGTGGGTAGCGGATTTTCGTTTCCGAAAGCACTTCGCTGATGAAGTAAACTAGCCGCTGGACGGGCAAGGCGCGCCCTTCCTCTTGCCTCTCAACCACTATGGCCGCGCTGACCACCTGAGTGGTTGCGGCGACATAGAGGAGGAGGGGCTCAGGCGGTTCAGTCGACGTTGCTGGTCGAGGAGGGACGAGAATTGGAGTGGATGTCAGCATGCCTTTGAGTTCATTGAGAGCCTCCTCGGCCTCCGCGGTCCATGTGAATTGCTCGGATTTTTTCAAGAGGCGGTACAGAGGCATGGCCTTCTCCCCTAAACGTGAGATGAAACGGCTGAGCGCCGCGAGGCAGCCCGTGACCTTCTGCACGCCCTTGAGATCCCGAATCGGCCCCATTCGCATGATGGCCGCCACCTTCTCGGGGTTGGCCTCGATCCCGCGCTGGGAGACGATGTTTCCGAGGAGCATGCCCCGAGGCACTCCGAAGACACATTTCTCGGGGTTGAGTTTTATGTTTTTGGCTCGAAGGCACCCGAACGCGATTTTGAGGTCATGGATGAGGTTGTCCACTTTTCTGGACTTGACCACAATGTCATCGACATAGGCCTCGACCGCGTTGCCTATGTGTTCGCCGAAGACGTGGAGCATGCACCGCTGATACGTCGCCCCGGCGTTTCGAAGGCCGAAGGGCATGGTGACGTACCAGTACATGCCAAAAGGTGTGATGAAGGAAGTCGCGAGCTGGTCGGACTCTTTCATCTTGATTTGGTGGTAGCCGGAATAAGCATCGAGGAACGAGAGGGTTTCACATCCCGCGGTAGAGTCAACAATTTGATCAATGCGTGGTAAAGGAAATGGAACTTTGGGACATGCTTTGTTTAAACTAGTATAGTCAATACACATCCGCATTTTTCTATTCTTTTTCTTAACTAGCACGGGATTAGCTAACCATTCGGGGTGATGGACCTCCTTGATGAATCCAGCCGCCAAAAGCTTGTGAACCTCCTCACCGATGATCCTGCGCTTCTCCTCGTCGAAGCGACGCAGGTGTTGCTTCACCGGTCTAGACCCGGCCTGGATCTCCAAGGAGTGCTCGGCGACTTCCCTCGGTATGCCCGGCATATCCAAAGGACTCCACGCAAACATATCGGTGTTCGCGTGGAGAAAGTCGACGAGCACGACTTCCTATTTGCCCTCGAGGTCGGCGCTAATCGTTAGCACCTTCTCGCCGGGGCAGCTCGGGTCGAGGGGGACTTTCTTGGTATCTTGTGCTGGCTCAAAGTTGCCGGCATGTCGCTTAGCATCTGGCACCTCGTCGGCGAGGTGCTCGAGGGTCGCGGCTATCATAGCATTTTGCTCGACGGCCTCTCCATACTCGACGCATTCGACATCGCAGTCGTACGCGTGCTCGTAGAAGGAGGCGACAGTGATAACGCCCTTGGGTCCTGGCATCTTGAGCTTGAGGTAGGTGTAGTTCGGGATCGCCATGAACTGCGCGTTGCCCGGTCGGCCGATGATAGCATGATACGTTCCGTGAAACCCGACCACCTCGAAGGTGAGGGTCTCTTTCCTGAAGTTGGCAGGGGTGCCAAAGCAGACAGGAAGGTCGATACGGCCGACGGGGAGGGCCTTTTTTCCCGACACGACGCCATGGAATCCCCCGGTGCTGGGTCAGAGTTGGCACCTCTTGACTCCCAGGAGGTCGAGGGTCTCAAGGTAGATGACATTCAGGCTGCTGCCGCCGTCCATGAGGACCTTCGAGAGGCAGGTGTTTATGATGATTGGGTCGACGACGAGCGGATAGGCCCCGGGGTTGGGGACACAATCCGGATGGTCATCGCGGTCGAACGTGATGGGCGCGTCAGACCAGTCGAGGTAGTGAGGTGTCGTGACTCGGACGGAGAAGACTTCTCGACGCTCCCGCTTGCGCTGTCGAGGAGTGAGCTGGGTCGAGGGGCCCCCGTAGATCATGTAGCAGTCATAGACTTCGGTGAATTTTCCGTCTTCCCCGTTGTTTCCCTCACCGCCGCCTTGGTCTTTCCTGTCGTCACCTTTCTTCACACCCACTTGCTCAAAGTGCTTTCGAAGCATGCGGCAGTCCTTGAGCTTGTGCTTTGCCCCGTCCTTATGATAAGGGCAGGGCTCCTCGAGCATTTTGTCGAAGATGGCACCCTCGGGGGGACCTCGAGGTCTTTTGCGTTCGATTGTTGCGATGAGATCATCTTCTGCAGCCTCACGCTTGTCTTGCTAATTTTTCTTCTTCTTGTTGTTTCTCTTCGGCACTTTGCTCGAGCCTCCGGCGTCGTCGGCTGCCGACGCCTTTCCCTTGTCCTTCCCGTCACTGAAGATGGCGCCGACCGCCTCTTCGCCGGCCGCGTAGTTGGCGACCACATCCATGAGCTCGTCGACGGTGTCGGGGCGGTTACGCCCCAACTCGCGAACTAGGTCCTTGCAGGTTGTACCCGCAACGAATGCTAGAATGACGTCGAGATCAGAGATGTGGGGTAGTTCGGTGCGGAGCTTGGAGAATCATCGAGCAAAGTCGCGGAGAGACTCCCCTGGTTTCTGCTTGCAGTTGCGTAGTTCCCAGGAGTTCCCAGGACGCACGTAGGTACCTTTGAAGTTCCCCTCGAATATCCGGACAAGGTCGACCCAGCCGTGAATCTGGTCAGGGGGAAGCTCCTCGAGCCACCTACGCGCGGTGTCGGACAGGAACAGGGGAAGGTGGCGTATGATGACGTGATCGTCATGTGCCCCGCCCGCTTGACAAGCCAGCCGAAAGTCGGCTAGCCAGAACTCGGGATTGGTTTCGCCGTTGTATTTGACGATGCTCGTGGGGGGTCGAAACTTGTCGGGCAGCTGCGCGCAGCAGATCGTCCTGCTGAAGACTCGGGGACCCGGTGGCTCCGGGGCCCGTCGGTCTTCGTCGCTGTCATAATGCCCTCCACGATGGGCGCTGTACCCTCGATCCTCGGCATCCCCGTACTTGCGTCTGCGGTTCTCGACAAGGTCAAGGCACGTGTCGCGAGGAGCGCAGTCGTCGTTGACATGTTCTCGGGCCGGCTTCTTCTTCTTTGGTCGGGGGGCCGCCCCCTGATCGATCGAGCTCTCCCATTCGGGCCGGGAGCGCTGGACCTGAGGCTCGGAGGCTGCCCCTCGACGCCTCGAGGCGGAGCTCTCGGCTTGCTGAACAGCAGCGACTTGGAGGAGGTCCTCGACCTCGCGTTGTATCCGCCGAGCTTGCGAGTTGGATGGCGCGGGCATATTGCGAAGGAGCATAGCCGCCACGACAATGTTCTGGCTTGCTTGAGGATAACGGTTGGCGGGTTGCTCGGGTGCCCCTGCCTCGTTGATCTGCCGGTTGACCTCTCGGGCCCTGGCTCGGGCTCTACCGCCGGGCGGTCGCCACTCTTGCTCGAGGGTTAGCTCGAGCAAGCGCAATCGTTCCTGCTCGTCAGCGAGCTTCACCTGCAACTCCTGAATTTGTGCCAACTGTGCGTCCTGCTCGCCAGGACGGGGGCACGCCTCTCGGGGTGCGTCTGGTTGTTGGTCCTTCGCTCTGGGGAGAGCACCTCCCGCCGCAGCGGTAGCTGCCGTGGCCACTGGATCGATGGTGTCCTGATCGGAGTCGACATCACCGTCGATGTGGAGGCACTCGCGGGTAGGATCCCAATGATCAGAGTCAGAGTCTAGGTCACCGTAGCAGAAAACAGGGAATTGCCCCCGCGCCTCCTCCTGCAGCTGCCGTCGGAGTGTGCCGACGGTGTACCTCCGGGGGCCGGGAGCTCTCGCGAAGGCCAAGCCCTCGGAGGCTGGTGTGACAGTCCCCACGTCTGTCATTGCACGGAGAAGGGCGCCCGGGCGGTCCTCTAACGTGCTCATGTTGGAGTGGGTCACTGTCGAGATCGTCGTCGTGGCATTGTTGAAGTCGAACGAAGGCCGCCGATGACGCTCGAACAGCTCGTGCGGGAGCGGGCTCGATCGAGCGGGGACTTCGTCGCGCTTCCTCGATGAGCGTACTACGAATGTGGAGTCGGGGTCGTGGTGGGGTCCTGCCGGTTTGTCCTCTGCCTCTGAACTCGGGTTAGACAACCCCTCAACAAGGGGTTCCTCATCTCCGGTCGGGGGCGAGGAGAAAGCGACGGGAACCATCCTCGACCCAGGTTGATGGCGATGACGGTGTCGATCGTGCCTCCTTCTGGATGTGGAAGCATGGTGGTGAGACCGGCAAGCGGCCCCCATGATCATGGGGCATACCGCGACCTCCGTTCGGGTCACTGATCGAGAGCAGGGTCATGTCATAGCCCTGGCCGAGGGTCATGAACTCCAGGCTCCCAAACCAGATCACCGTAGCTCGCGAAAGTGGTGAAACAAAGTCGCCCATCCGGAAAAATGGCGGGAAATCGTTAGTGACACGCGGCTCCCGTACCTGGCGCGCCAACTGTCGGTGTTTCGACCCCCGGGGGGTTAACACCAACGAGTAATATTTGTAATTGTGTGCTCCCTTAATCCGGTGGGTGATGCAAGAAGGACACGGCGATTTATCCTGGTTCGGGCAAAGAAGGCCCTACGTTCAGCGGGGGGAGGATAGTTCGTGTTATCTTGCACCAGGCAAAAAAGGAAGCATGTGTGAGGAGCGTGAGCCGGAGCTTGGGCGTTTCGGACGCCAGGCTCTCGACCTTACACCGTCTCACGGTATTGTTCTGTGATCTAAAGACTCAACGTTTCTATGTTCTAGATCCTCTCTTTCCGTCCTTTTTTTCTAACGTCCTAGCGCCTCCTTTTATAGGCGAAGGAGGGGCACAGGAGTACATATATTTAGAGTTCACATGGCCGGTGACGCATGGCGTTGAGGCCGATCACGTTGGTGCTGCTGTAGTGATGTACGTCGGTATGGGAGGCCCTGCAGCCGTCGCGTCGGGAGTTGTTGAAGTGCAGCCCGGAGTCATTGGAGTCCCGCTCGAGGGTTCGTCCGACGGAGTCGAGGGGCGGCGGTCGAGGACTTGGCTTGAGTCGAGGGGGTCGAGTCGAAGGGGTCGAGCCTCACCGGATAAGGTCGAATCCCGGAAAATGCGGGAAACGCGCTGATTCATACGTCTCGAGGGGGTGCTGGACGGGGCACAGTGCTCGGCATGGTGCAACAGCGAAGTATGATCCGCGGGATTCCGGGGCATGGGAGGTAAAAGCAAGATTTGACCGCCACTCCCACAACTGTTACCGTGACTGTGGCCATACAGTTAGGCGGGGGTAGGTAAAACGCATTAAATGCGCCCGGATCCGTACGGGAGAGTCGGTAGCCGAGGGGTGCACTGTCCTCGAGGGCTGCCCATTCGTGCGAACGAAGTTCCGTCCTCGAGGGCAGGCTCGTTCGCTGGGCGAAGTTCCGTCCTCGAGGGCAGGCACGTTCGCCGGGCGAAGTTCCGTCCTCGAGGGCAGGCTCGATCGCCGGGCGAAGTTCCGTCCTCGAGGGCAGGCTCGTTCGCCGGGCGAAGTTCCGTCCTCGAGGGGTCGCCCGATTTGTACCCTCGAGTGTACAGTCCCAGTCCGCTCGGTAGCCTCTCGAGCAGGCTTCGGCTTTGGGCCGTCATAGCCCGTTCGCGGGTCAACCCAATACGCTTCAGCATGCGGGCCTTCGAACGTTAACGTGGGTGGTTACTGGAGGGTTTGTGTTGCTGATTTTGCGGGGTTTAGCCCGGTAAACCAAGGGTTTGGGGTACCCATTTCCTGGGTAACGACATTTGTCTTATAAAAATAATGCATAGAAACGTTCTTCCAACATACTACTTTCTTGCAGCAACAGGATGTTGTTTTAATTAATCTTCCCTGGCGGGGATTGTTCATATAACACACATTATAATCGCTATTTCAAGCATGTACTATATACGAGGGGCAACTCTACAATCTCTCAGAAATGTAACACAAATTAATACTATTTCTATTTTTTAAATTGTTGTATGCTAGTTTACTATTCCTTATATTTTCTAAACTTACAGAAGCCTTTGAAGACAGCAAGTGAGGCTCAACGAAAAGAAAGAAATCTCTTGTCCTCTCTTCTGAAACAGTCATTTTTTTTGTGTGTTTGTCATAGCCAAAAAAAAACTATGATCAGATCAATATAAATATTGTACACACACACACACACACATCAAAGGCCTTTATCATTTCGCTGGTCACCACTGCATGTTGGTTATCGTATCCACAGTACACAATATATGTTCATAGATGATACGTTCTTGAGTAGCCGGCTCCACTCTTTCACCATCACGTTGAGATTGGCTTTTCTTTAATCCATTTGTGTCACCTTTCGAATCTGTCAACTGTTCCATTGGCAACAGACAAACTATCATCTACGTACTTGAGTGATCTTTTCGGCTTCAAATCTACCTTTAAGTCTCTGCATTGCTCACACAATTGCAGAAGAATGTTAAGAGTACATGGCAAGTGTCCGAGATTTTGTATGATAGGGTAGGGCATTAGTTTCTCTGTTTGTCTCTAGAGACCGGACTGCTTAGGTCCAAGCCACAATAATGTACTATACATATATAAATAATAACCCATGAGGCTCAGTGTCTATATACACTCCAAATCTCCAACCGTATCAACATAGCTAAACTACTAAATGGTTGATGACAATTGGTCCAATCAAGGTTTTCAGGAAAAAGGGACAATTGGTTCCAGCCAAACTTATGCATGCATCATTTACGTATACATAGAATGCAAGTACTAATCCTCCTGTGTAGCCTCCTGCCTCCATATATTTACATCTTGCATCAGCTCGAGACATCCTAACTAACCAGCTCTCCTCGAAATGCTCCTAGAGCTTGTTCGAGCTCTCCTCTAATCTTATCAAAAGTGCCAGAACCAACATAAAGAAGACGAACCCATTTATTTTTGCTCATGGCACGTTTGTTATTGTAGTGATGAATCTCGTCTGAAGCATGAATAATGCTTTCAATTTTGGGACAATGGGTTTGGATTTGCGAGGCATTAGGAAAGGTTGGTCAATTAACTGCAGATATACATGGACCTGAAAACTCCATTTATTTATTTTCTACGACCAAGTTCATATCATGAACATGGAATTCCTTTCTTAGAAGATCAAGAATTGATTTACGGCGTGATTTTCCAATAATGTAAAAAAGCTATTCAGCAATAATGCAGTAATAATCTATGAAGAACTTAACATGAATTCTATGTCCAGTGGAAATTGTATACCTTACCTACATACCCTTGCTTGTCAAAAGTGGCCACATATCTGGTAACCACTGCGGGGCCCCCCCCCCCCCCCCTCCATTTTTTTGTTTCTGACAAGTTCTTTTTACTCAAAACAGGAGGGCGTGAAAACCCCTACTGCATGTTATTAAAATAAAATAAAGGGTTCCGAATAGAAAATCACAAAACAAAAAAAGTTATATTACAAAGAAGATAAGAAGAAATACACATAAGCTTCTAGCCATGAATCAATTGCAGGGTGTAATTTGCTCTTTGAATAACCAAGGCAAATTTAGATTTCAAGATTGAATGACATCTCTAGACTGATGTAGCTATACCTCTGAAGATCACATCATTTCTAACCATCCAAAT
The DNA here is from genome assembly GCA_023333625.1 of Bothriochloa decipiens. Lineage (NCBI taxonomy): Eukaryota > Viridiplantae > Streptophyta > Magnoliopsida > Poales > Poaceae > Bothriochloa > Bothriochloa decipiens. The sequence continues at coordinate 30,332,803 of CM041631.1, read as the reverse complement.
TGACCAGACATAGTGATTATAATCTCCATGTAAAATGGCATGCTGAGATATGTATTCTGAAACTAACCACAGTGTTGAGCGCATCATCTGGATCTGTCACAATCAATTTGAGAGTATTCCGACATGCCATAGCAAAAGGAGAACCAAAGAAAAGACGAAGAAGTTTCCAAAGTATTGTTAGAGCAAAGAACGCAACTGTAATCAGATAGAAACATGTTTCTGCGCTGAAGAAGGCCCTTGGTGCAAAATCTGTCTTTGAAGAAAACCAAAAGATGTTTCTCTTATTCTGAGGAAGATTTCCGAAGCCATTGGTAAGCCTGATGCACAGTTTGGTGACCAATCAGCACTTTGCATTGTAAGCTTTACTCCAAGAATATGTTGATGAGCCCCATATATGTAGGACCGTTAATCCGATTGACCCTGAAGATTTGTGTCATGAAAAACATTCACAACTTTGAGCATAGGCCTCGGTTGTGAGCGGCAAATGGAACAGGGAAGTAAGTACTCAGAGCTGACTGAAATGAAATATTAAGCCTGCATCAAGACTCGGCCATTCCAGCTATCCAACCAAAAGAAACATGATTTTCCATCGCAGACTGCAACCAAAGCCAAATTGTTATATTAGCGAGACAAGGAAGATGTCCTCCAGAGTGGTGACGGTCCCAAACTAAATGAACCCACGGAATATCCATGCAGTTAAAGAACTTGTGTAGACGCTTAAGCACAAGGCCTTCATTATATAAGCGAAGATTAAGAACACCTAAACAACCATCAAGCTTTGGGACACAAACCATTGGCCAAGCTGCTTTTGGGGGTTTTGATTGTTGTTTGAACCCCGCCATAGGCAATGTTTCCAAAACTTGTCAATCTGTTTTTGGCAAGAGGGCGGTGCTCATAGCCAAAGTAGGCAGAGCAGAGAAAGCTGTAATAGTAAGCTGTAAATTTCCAACCTCATTCAGACTACTCTTCGCTCACACTTATAAACTAGCATGTTTGTAACCAAATGATTTAATCCGGTAAATTTGAGTGTCAAAAAATATATGTCCCAAATATGATACTCAAAAAAAACAAAAGCACCAAGCCTAGAAAAAGCATTCTTCTCTGAATACATGCATGTTATTCCTTTCTGAGAAAAAAAAAAAGAAATAACATGCATGTATTCCGAGAAGAATCCCGCAATCACCAGCACTATTGTACTCTGTGCAAATAATCATATATTTCAAAATTCTGTTGAGCTCGGTACACCAAGCTATTCGATATACAAATGCACAATAGAGCAATTTATTGGCAAGCATCGTCAAAGAGTCAACTGCTAACAAAGAATGATGTTGTTTTCAACAAGACCACAATACCATCATATTTGCAGGTTATCTTTAAGGGGACGTACTGGACCAAGGTTTTGGTCCTTACTTCAGAAGGAGGAGGATCGTCTGTTCATAAAGAGAGGCTGTAGGGTCATTGAGAGTTGAGATAACTGCGATGGAAGTGTTTGCAAAGCATGGCTGATGTTTTAATAATAGAATTGCCCTAGTAGTTTGTTTCCTTTTGAGAACATTTTTGTCTTGATGGCTCAGAATTTTATATTTATAATTTCCTAAAATAGTCTTTGAACACTTGTAATAATAAGTAACCATATACATGATGCAGAAGCTAGGATATTATTCTTATTTTTTTTAAAAAAAACCACATCGATCCTCCATGTCCGAAAAGCTCCACATCGATCCGCCTAGCCGATAGCTTCGGGCCCAAAGCACGTAAGACCTGCGCTTGCCGTTACAGGATGTGTATATGCATATACGTGTTGAATTCTAAATCAATCCAACTTCCAGCTGCAGGGGAGCGTTCTTCTTCTAAAACGGTTCGGATTGTCATATACCTACGTATTACTCTTGTACATAAATATAGGCGCTGATCAGGCGATATTGATATCTCAAAACAATTTTGTTTCGCCACATCCAAGAACTAGCTCTCGAGACTTGTCCCCGCGTCGGCATCGAGAAGAGAAGTAGCGGCAAGAAGAAGCGATCAACATGGCAGCGTTACGACACCTGCTGCGTCCGCTAAAGCAGATCTCCGGCCTCAGTGCCCGTGCAGGGACACCTCGTCCTCCCGCGCCTCCTCCAGCCGTCGGCTTGCGGCCTCGGACCTTCGCCAGCGGAACGAACAACTGGCAGGATTCTGGAATGCAATACTATAGGCACGGCAAGATGGTGAGCGTGGAAGCCGATCGTATTCCCCGGTAAGTATACATACATATAGATAGATGTATACACAACTACAGTATTAGTTCTTCTCGTGTGCAGTTCTTTTCATTACTAATTTGTTTTCTTTGTTCGTTTATATCAATTTGGATCTTTTTGGACACCGATTCAGTCGACTAGTACTAATTATAACCTTTGAGCTAAAAGTTAGACGGGGCTGTGTTTGGATAATTTGGATCCCAAACTAATACTACCTCCATCTCAAAATAAATCAATTCCTAAAATAGCTATCCTAAGTTTAACCTACTTTATATGAAAGGATAACGTCCGGCTACGACACCAGACAAGTATACATGTATAAAAAATGTATAAAAAATATCTTTCGGTATACCTATAGTGATACTAAGGGTCAAAAAGGAACACAAGGCCTGTGATTTGTCTCTTATTTATTTCTTTAATGTAGGAGACAACTCCCTATTTTTCCTTGGTGGCAGGGCATGTTGTAATTTTATATCCACCCCGACAAACGCTTCGGCGCCTTGTAAAACAATCTCTTCTACTTAAATGCAAAGATGTGCAAACATTTTTCGTATTCGAGAAAAACTTGCTATTTTACCTTGAAATAATACTTGTTTCCTTTTGGACCCTTAAGATTCTTTCCTTGCCTATTTAGCCTTGTGTTCATTTTTTTAGTTTACATAACAATCTCTTCCACTTAAATGCAAAGATGTGCAAACCTTTTACGTATTCGAGAAAAGCTCGCTATTTTACCTTAAAATAATACTTGTTTCCTTTTGGACCCTTAATATTCTTTCCTTGCCTATTTAGCCTTGTGTTCATTTTTTTAGGTTACATAGTACAACGTAGACGTTCATCACACGCACTTATCCCTATGCAAACTCTATCCCTATGAGCACCTCTAAATGACTGAACCAACAGATCTTGAAGTGTCGATGGCGACGTGCCTACCACTTAATGCATAGCGCTGATAAATCTTAGGAAAAGGTGCGAGCATCAGAATTTGAATTCTAGTCGGTAGCTTCCTATTAGATAGTCGTACCATTGGATCACATGCCTTGTCTTTGTATGCGTGTGGTGAACGTCTATGTTGTACTATGTAATCTAAATAAAATAAACACAAGGCTAAATAGGCAAGGATAGGATCTTAAGGGTCCAAAAAGGAAACAAGTATTATTTCAAGGTAAAATAGGTAGTTTTTCTCGAATACGCAAAATATTTATATATCTTTGCATTTAAGTAGAAGAGATTGTTTTACTTTTACATGGCGCCGAAGCGTTTGCCGGGGTGGATATAAAATTACAACACGCCCCGCCGCCAAGGCAAAATAGGGAGGTGTCTCCTACATTAAAGAAACTAGCAAACATGAAGGTGCGACGCAGGTGTACTATTTTAAATGAAATAAAAATGTTTATTGAATTATCGGTATATAAAATAATGGTAGATGGCAATTACCGGTATGATTTGATGGGTCATGGAGAACAAAGTTCAATCACACATTTGTTAAACTACCTTAGCTACATATATTTATTGCTGCAATTTGACCTTTTTTTTGAACGGGTCAGCAGGGGAGTCCCTACCTATTTTTTGATTTTCAATTAAATGAAAGAATGGTTACAACAGGGTTACAAGGCCTTAGGCCTAAAAGAAAAAGGAAAAATACTCATGTAAGGCTATCTCTCTAGGCACTATTTAGGTTACATTTATTTGGCTTAGCCTTAACACAGACTAAGCTAAGGTCTGCCTTGAAGTGTTTTTTCCAGATATCTACACTTTTCGAGCCATTATCAAAGATGATTTTATTTCTTATACACCACAAGCTCCAGCAATTTGACTTACTGACACCTTTTAAAACGCCTTATATTCCTGCTATTTTATCCCATTTTCTTTCTTGTGTCCATTCCATCCTTGTATGGGCTGGGTGGGGAAATCTCATTCTCGTATGGGGTAGAAAACCCGTCATTTTTCTCGGTTGTGTTCCTCGAGGCTCTAGAAAAGTCGGAGAAGAGAGCACTCATTTTTAAAATTTTAGCAGTTATTCTTTTCATCCTTGGCTACTTGAGGTTACTATAGCCACGCACAAACAATTTGAGGGATTATGGCTTCTATTAATGATGTAATAAGAATTGCAAGCATTATTAGATGCAAAATGGTTATACTTTAAATAATATAGTGTTAATTATTTTTTGTAGGTTCCATTTTTCACGACATATAAATAAATGAACGGAGAATAAAGCTTCATGAACATTTTTTCCGTCATTTCTTACGAACATGTTTAGATTTTTATTTTTTACCCCTTTTTTGTTGTTTACGTGGGCTTTGGGGTTGTCTCTTTCTCACGTGTGAATTCTGAAGTTGTCCGTGCCTTGGTTTTATTTGCACCTCCGTATTGCAGCGTTGTTTAATTCACAATGTGGTACCATAAGTAAAATGCAAAGTTTTTATTAAATTTCAACTTGAGATATATAAAAGGACCAGTACTCTATTGGCCCGTTTAATATGATTAGTCCATTAACCAAGGATTGTCATATTGCACGTGTGCTTAATAGTAGCCAAGCGGGCCTTAGGGAGCTCAGCACCACGTATGGCTGCCGTAAGTTTTTGTGTTTTGGTGCCAATTGATTTTTTTTAGGAGTTGCGCACGGGTACGATAAGGTGGGTATGGTAGCGGGCAGAATTTTGCTTTGGTGAAAAAAATAAGACAACAGCGTTAGAATTGAACTGAAAATGTGCAAATAAATCTTACATCTTATGGGGTGGCCCACTTATTAGGAGGCAAGAGGGTATAATATCCCTTGGATCAATATCTTAAATTATATCTAACGGTTAAAATATAGGGGTATGAATTCTCAGGTAACACATATTTTACAATTCTTTCGCTCTTTCAGAGCATCTCCAACGACTTGGTAAAAATCACTTGCTACATCTTGAGTTTTAGCAAGTTGCTATTTCATTTGGCAAGTCAAAAAAAGACCTCTCTCCAACAAGTTGCTATTCTTACTTGGTAAAAATAGAGGATGACAGATGGGACCCGCCTGTCATTGCCGTATCCAAAACTCAGATGAGGACATGCACTTTTCAGAAGGGACCTCAAACTTTCTCAGAATTAACGGAGGCCGGATCTGTGACTTCAATGAGTCATGGCACTTTGCAGGATAACCCAGCAAGAGTAATCAATTTACGCGAGGGGTCCTCAAGACCGGATCGAAGCCGGTGTGCGGGGCGGTGGCGGTGCGGCGGGCTCCTGCTCGCCCCGTGCGGCAGCGTGGTGGGCTCCTGCGCATGCCACAAGTTTATTTGACGTAGATACGTGGGCCACCGCATACCGGGTCCGCTAGTCATAGACACCGGTATGAATTTTTCAGGTAAAAAGAACAAAAAAAAGAGTAACTTGAGGGGAGGGGAGGTGCCGGCTCAGGATGCCAAGTCCGCTACGCGCGCGGCAACCCTGGATATGCAGTTGGAATAAATACTAAGTTGATTTAGGGAGTTGTTGGAGAGAGTTTTTTGTGTTTTTGCCAAATTTATAAGAATACCAAGTTGATTTAGGGAGTTGTTGAAGATGCTCTTATAGTATAGATATAGATAAATAAGAGACAAAGTATACCAATACTGGAGGCATCAATTGTCAACTGAAACACAAGCACTATATGATTCACCGGCATGCAAGGCATGCTTGGCCTGGAGTTTCCAACGGGTACCCCAAGGCCTTTTGAGCATCACCCACGGATGTTATTTTGCTCTAAACACATGGAAACATGTGCATCAGCATCAGTGCAGTGCCGCCAGCATTCACTGAATGAGTTAAATGCACCGATTGTTGTTTATAGTTCGGCTCTGTGTAAGTCGAATCACAGGACGATTTGGGTGCAATTGAGTATCACACTCGAAGATTCATCTATGGATGCTTCGCGATTTATCAGCGCTCAGTTTGTTCCCTACGCCTATACTACAGTCCTTAACATGGACCCACAGCTAATCAATCTTTCTTCTCTTACTTCATCAGTGTATATTTGAGTATTAATCTTGCGTCCAGAGGAAGTTGACAAAAAATAAAGTTGAAATCTACTCCCTCTTTCTAACTTATAGTTCAGTCTAGCTTTGTTCAAAATCATCAAACTTCGTTCTTTAGGTTTGACCGAGTTTATAAAACATGCCCTACAACTACAATATTAATTAAATTAGTCTTAATACCACAAAATATATGTTGGTAATGTATTCACATGAACTTGTAAATGGTAACATATTTTTCTAAAGTCTTGGTGAAAATCATATAAGTGGGCTTTCCTGCGGTACACCCAAATAACTATTACCTCCTAAGATGTGATAAATCAATGGCTGAGATCGATTTGAAATATGACCTCCTAAGAGGTAATGTTTGTACCTTAGCATTGCCCTATATAAGTTTGATTTAGGACAAAATCAAAGTGAACTATAGTTTAGAACAAAAGGAGCAATAGTTCATATTTTGTGCTGCTAGAGGTACTATATAAAAATAAGACAGCAAGAGATTTCACAAGTAGAGAAAATTATTAGACATGGAAATAGATCCACACTATTGAGCTCATCACGAATCGATTCTGTTTTGCATGCCAATTTAAGTTCACACACTGTGAAGAATAAGTGAACAAGCAGGATGGCCCATATATGCAAAGGCGCAGGTAGCTAGACTTTCTCACAAACAATTAGTTTTTTTCTTACATAAAAATATCTCTTGCAAATAATTTTGTTTCTTTGTTTAATTGTATTGGTACAGTTATTGCTCTGGGAGCACAACATATACCATATCACTTGCGGTCAAGCCCTTTATTCCCTTCTATCTCTTCTTTATTTGCTTCTTCACTTGGGTACTAACTTTTACATTATATATACAATTGCACTAAATCCACACCTGCTCCATCCTTTTTATCTCTATTCATAATTTACCTTGTTTGGAACTTAAGATACTTGACGCCGAGGCAAAACACAACACCAAATAGTGTACTTAGTGCGATATGCAGAGTCGTAACTAAGGAAATGTAGTCATCTTGCAGGCCTAGGTATTCCTTCAAGAACTCACCCACTGGCTGGTCTGGTTGACCTGGAACACGGATGAGCTCCATGTGGTCGCCAAGTTGTGACAACATGAGCCCATAGATAGTCCATGCTGCTGGGTCTGACCAGTACATCCACCTCCACCAGGCCGGGATCATCTAGAAGTAGCATACATATCAACATTAGTGGTGCTGCTCAGAGCCACCCCAAATGTCAAGACGAATGGAGAGTTGGAGACCAAGGATCCATACTGATGATTGGATAAGTGAAAAAATGAGTTACCTTTCTTGGGACTATGAAGCCAGAAAATGCATTCCATAACATGAAGATGAAGTAGGACAGGACTTGAGCTATCTCTTCATTGGGTGTAAGTGCAACAGCCATCATCCCAAATAGTGCGAAGTCTATGAAGCTCAATGTCATGTATAGTACAAACCAGAAGAATTTTGTGACAGTCAGTTGGAATCCAACCATTGGGTACACAATTGCTGAGAAAACGAACACCTGGATAAGCATATAAGGAATTTCAACTGCTATCTGCACAAAGAATTCCAATATCGATCGATGTTATTTTTGTTTCCAGATCATCTTAAGTCAATATATAATTATAGCTGTGGCCAGTTGCTCCTGCTTTTTACCTGAGCAATGACATATGCCATGGAGGAGTACATGCCAGAAGCCTTTTCGCGGTAGAAGACAACTCTTTCTGATGCTACAATAGGTTGCAACATGCTGCAGTTCACGTAGCCTAGAAATAGTGCCGATGTTTATGCAGTTCCCAGTATGTTAAACACATCCTGTTCGTCCTTGCTTTTTATTCCAGAAGACAGAAACAATTGGGTTTTTATACAATATATGGTGAAAAACTCATTTAAGAAATAAACATTTTTGGCTGAGCATTCGCCCATACTTACATTGTCAAACCAATTTGCCAGAAGACCATGCCAAATGTTATCGAGACAGCAAATGTGTATAGAAAGCGGGTCACATTTAGTTCTGGGTTTTTCCAAAAGGAACAATGTTGCTTCCACAGACATGCTATGCACTGTTCTTTAAAGTTGGGCCAATATCTCTGTTGAAAATGCAAATCTTTTTGGCGTGGTCTTAGCTGGCTTATGTCATCAATTAGAGTCATGTTCTCCCTGTAAACACCAATTATAATCAATGCAAGTTATATAAACTACTCCGTCTTTCATTCTCTGAATCTAACTAAAGTGCATAACTATATATTGTTTAGTTGATAGCATCAACATCATGGCTGCAGTTGGTTTACTTATGCCGTGAAGAGTTTCCGTAAATTTCAGAGTAGTCCACCCCAATTACATATTCCATGGCTTGTGAACTGATATCTAGCACCCATGTAGCTGGGTTTTGACCATCCTTGATGCTAGGAACTCCAGGAATGGCCTAATAAGAGAGTAGTTAGTTTTTGTGATCTGAAGGAACAAAAATGTCATTTCAAGAATTAGCCTCACGTCGAAGTACTTTATCAAACTACTAGATAGTGGGCCCGGTGACCCACTATAAATGAGTTGACCACCTCTTTTCATAAGTAGCAACTACATTCAAATGGTTCAAACAAATTCAGTTATTGCAGCCAAGGGTAAGAAAGCATTAGAAACTTAGTGAAATTAGTCTTCATGAGAGAAACACTTGTATGAATGGAAACTTAACCTTCCTTTCTCATTCTAAATTCTGTTATGGTAGATTCAGGACCATGCAAAGTTAACATACACGGCATACCTCATCGAAAGATTCAAAAATCTCAATGCTTGGCTGATGAATTGTGCAAACTACAGTACGTCCGGTGTTCACTGTATTTCGTACTGTGCACATGACAATTGCAGCGGCACGAGCATCCAAACCAGTTGTTGGCTCGTCCATGAAAATTATGGAAGGGCTAGCAACTAGTTCCACAGCTATAGTAAGTCTCTTCCGTTGCTCCGCTGATAGTCCATTTACCCCAGGAATGCCCACAATAGCACTCCTCAAGTCAGTCAGCTCTATCAGTGCCATAACTTCTTCTACAAATATCTGAATCATGTATTGATTTTTCAAAAACAAAAAAAGAATCATGTATTGAAATGCTTTGAGACGTGTCAGTTGAGGGGTCCTGTTACTTCCTAAATAAAAAAATATAAATATTGGTCTTACATCTCTTTTATCTGAATTAACTTCTGATGGCAAGCGAAGGTAGGCAGAAAACTGCAGTGACTCATAGACTGTGAGGTAAGGGGTGTGAATATCTGTCTGCTCGCAGTAACCTGAGATCCTAGAGAATGTCTCTTGCTTCTTTGGGTAGCCAGAGATGTTAATAGTTCCTTCAATGTATCCTCCAGTTTTCCTTCCTGCCAAAACATGAAGCAATGTTGTTTTCCCGGCACCGGTAGTCCCCATTAGTGCTGTTAGCACACCTGGCCTGAATGCGCCACTAACATCTCGTAACAGCTGAAGCCTGTTTTCAGTTACTCCGTTCTTTCTCATTTCCTAGCATTACATTTTTGTGTTTGTTAGAGAAGAGGTATAGAAAAAACAGAAACATTATAGTGCAGAGAGAGACTATACTCTGGGCATGTCGACGAAATAGTTGATTTGTTTGAAAACAAGGGACAAAGGTTGGAATGGAAGGTTGCATCTGTCATCAGCTTTACCAACAATTTGACCTCTGTCAACTATATCCTGAACCTCTCGTGGTATGGTTCTGTGGTAATGTTCCCGTGGATCTACAAGCCAATGAAAAGTATAGGGTAATTGTCCTGCATTCTTATGTCAAAATGAATATGGTCTAGTTTTGTTAGATGTGCATACAGTTCAAGAACTCGAAAGAAAATATGCTGGCGAGGTTGAAGATCAGAGAGAAGCCAAATAATACACCCACACAAACCCAATACCAGTGCCATTCAGTTATTAATCCCCTAGCCTTCAGGACAGCCTCTCCAGTAGTATTAAGATTTTCGTAATGGAAAGCCTGTGGTACCATTGACCAGTGGGCATGGCTTATAATGTAAATCGTTTTAAAAAAAGGTACTATAACACTACGTTTAGGATTTGATATCAAGGAAATGAATGAGTGTGGTTACCGTAGCCCATCTTTTATCCAAAAATTCATTCAGAGCGACAGCATTGAGAGAATATGTGAATGGAGAAACCCAACAACCCCAGTGCATCCATGGCTGGAGGTCATCTGATAGTCCATTTCAAAATGGAAAGAATCTGTGATTTCTCATGCCTTCAATGTAGTCATAAAACACCTTCTACTGTTAAGCTATTACAAATTTCAAGGCAGTGGACTTACCTTTTGATATGACGAAGCCTCCAAGTATCAGAATTGCTATAAGAATTTCAGTCGATAGCATGCTAGTCATTACCTGTGTTCTTGCTATGGATGCTATCAAGCGATTAAGGCTCACTGACACTTGATGCATCATGAATAATACTAGCAACTGTTGGAAAAATCTGAAAGATAGAGCACTTTCTTCGATCAGTACTTTATTCCCTGTGTCTGAGCAGTTTAATATACAGTTTCTTAAAAAAAAGGTACCTAATGGGTGAAGGGGCATATCCAATGGTATAATAGGTTGACAAGGTCCAAAGGCCTGCCTCCATCAGTGACATTGGGATACTGATGAGGAAAATTGTGCAAATGAGAGCCCAGCCTGGTAGTCCTAACAGCTCTCTTTGCTTATAGAATGTAGGGAGCCTCTTAACAGTCACTGCTTGTTCAGTCATACCATTGAAGTTTACAACAGCAATGCCCATAAAGAGGGATCCCATGTACTTGTTCCCATCAAATACATCATTATGGTTCATCTCTGTTCTAAAGAAAAGTGTTGGGAGTACAAAAGCCAGAAATATGATCTGGACGGCCTTGAATATATGAAGTGGATAATTTCTTTTTAACAGGAGTACCTCCCTCGCGAAGCAAGCTTTGAAAATGTACCATTTTTGTATGCTTTTGATATCAACTTTTTCAGATGTGTTGCTCTCTTCTTTGTCATATTTGCGGCACTCTTGGTCTTCCAGAAGTGTAGGGAAATTGTAGATTCTGAAGCACTTAACAAAGCTTTCAGTGGAATGATATTGATACTCTCTTTCGTCACGCGTCCAATACTGCTGCTGATCCATTTTTGAGGTTACCTATCCAATGCAAAGAAATGACTTTCATTGTGTTGATTTGAGAAAGTTTTTATATTCTTTTATTTTGGTGGGAGTCATTACTACATCATAATGCAAATGTGCCACCACTACATCATAATATCTGCAGCATTGTGTCACTTTTATTATTATTACTTGAGATGCATGCAAAAGAGCCAATATGTCATTAGGACAAAAAATGGTCATTCTTTATGTCATAATTTAATTTTGGGGGTAGAAATTTAAACTGCCTAATTTTAATGGCTTGCATCGCACATACACGTTTTATTAGTTTTCTGTTGGTTGGTCCTTGCAGTGAGTAGCCATTTGTTAGTTTTACTTTGTTGTGGAACTCTTGTTGGGACGACTGGCTGACAAAAAGAAAAAGAGGAAAGAAGGCATCTGTCTACACATTGATAGCTTGGTAATTTGCTGCACTTATCTGACTTTGGTATGTTAGTCAAAATCGCTAGCTTGAGTTATTGGGGGATTGTTCAATTTTCTTAGGATGATTGCTATAAGATTGATTAGACATTGTACTTATCAGGCTATTATAACATGCCTTGAAACTTAATGAGTTAAAGGTTAAACCAAAATTTAGATCTTTCGTCAAGGGGCAAGTTTGTTTAACCTGCTACCCAGTTCACTGATTCCTAAACTCGATCCGTGGGGGAACGATGCCCCATCGTGTTTCCATTAAAAAGAAAATCTTCTCATGTAGATTGAGAAAATCCCCGAACCCGTCCCCACCCATATATAGTGGCACCGCATCCCTGTGAGATAGGACATTATTTTGGCGTGGGACAGACGAGAGGATTTTTTTACTCTAAGGTCCTGAAATTCCCCCTCTGCTGGTATCGAACTTAGAACCTCTGGGGTGCCTCAAGAGCGCTCGACCAACTGGTCTAGCGCCCGTTAGCAGTTCATTGTGCATCCAAGATGCTAATGCATTAAGACAAGTTAAAAAGGTGAAAGTTTTACAAACAAGAGTGCAGTGTCATCCGATCTATAACAAATTCTTTTTCTTAAAAAGGTGGTGCAGTAAAAAAAGTGAATGCACCATAGGTCTCTAAACTTTTTCAATATTCTCAGCTGGATCCATGAACTCTAAAAGAGATCATTTGGGTCCTTCAGCATTTTAAGTTCATTCTTGGTCCAATCATGGACCTGATTCACACTTAAAATATACCACTTGAAAAGTTAAAGGGCTCAGATGATTACTTTGAGAGTATATGGACCCAAATGACAATGCAGGAAAAGTTTAGGGACCCATGATGAATTTCATATTATGTTGGAAATATGGACTACATATATGTTGACCTATGATTATTGTAATTGAATGATCAATGTATTTCATCCCCAATGGTGAATCTTGTTGTTTGGGCAAGTGATATTGTGGCTACCTTGTTGAAGGAGTCTAACAGGACCGTGAGAGGGCATGTCTTTATTAGCAGTTCAAAATAAACTCCAAGTGATCCTTAGGATACTAAAGCTTGTGTGGAACACACCTTAATGAGTAACTATGGTAACTCTCCGTACTTACCTAGGTATGTCTTTACAAGCAGATCAAAATAAAGTCCAAGAGGATCCTTAGGATGTTAAAGCTTCTGGAATAACATGGTAACTCTCCTTTAGTCCTTACATACCTATGAGTTGTGGTCATATTATGACATTTTACTTGATTCCAAATCGATATCGTATTAGTTCTCAAAACTTTTATCACATTTACTTCTTGGTATACAATGGAAGTCCCTTTCTTAACTGAACTTGACTACAAAATTCTTAACATTATATTTTTTATGCAGATTGCCATTATCTTGGAATAAGTAGTTGCATTAAATAAATGGGAAGATCAATTTAAAGTCTTAGTGAACATGCGAACTAAGGTTCAAAAAAATGACTTCCCTTTTATAGTCCTCAACATTTCACAATTTTACTCAATAACTTCAAGAGTTTCTTAAATAAATTAGAACCGTTTTTAAAATATTAGATTTAAGATTATTGTTGATTTATGTGAACCTATTTTATTAGTTCATCATGCTCACCTCTTGCAGGAAGTCAGCTACATTTTTCCTGCTAGGACATGCAAAGCCAATGGAATTGAAGAAACCATTGACATTATGTCGAGGACCATGATACACAATCTGACCCTCACATAGAAGAATTATGTCATCAAATAATTCGAATGTCTCTGGATCTGGTTGTAGCAATGAAATAACCATTGTAAGATCCATTAGATGGGCCATTTGCCGGAAAAACGTCATAATCTCAAATGTGGTAGGGCTGTCCAGGCCTGTTGATACGTCATCCATAAAGAAACATCTCGAACGACCAACTAGCATCTCCCCTAAAGTTTTTGAAATATATGTTAACAAAAAGTAAGTAATCGGATAACAGAAATAATTCAATTCTACAACCGTTGCACTTTTCAACAACATTTGTACATGAAATTGCTTGGTGAAATATTAACTCACTGCACTTCTGAAAAAATCACACTCTTAGTTAGTTACCAATTGTTGTTCGTTTCTTTTGTCCACCGGAAATTCCCCGCCGGAGGGCATCCCCTACTATAGTATCAGCACAGTCAGACAAGCCGACCAACTGTATCCAGTCAACAGTTGTTAAATTCATAAAGAGATGTTGACAAAAATAAAGAGCAGCTCCATATAATGTTCTTCTAAAATATGATACCTTGATAATATAGTTAGTCTTAAGGTTGCTGCTCCCTTCTCCGAGGTTGGTTGCCTAAAAGAAAGGTGCCTTAGATTTTGTTAACCTAAATAAATTGATTTTTAAAAGAATATGATTAAGTAGCACCTTGGTAAATAACTCTTGACACACTTCATTGCTAGTATCCATATTTTTTTGTGTTGCGTGTCCCAGCGGTACCTCTTGAGTATCAGCAATGCAACAAAATAAGTAATTACTTTGCATCAGTAGGGATGGATTATTCATCAATTTCTTGAGGAAGCATATCGAGGCTTGCTAGGCCTCTGATTTTCTTATGACTTTATAGGCAGTACAACGCAGATGTCCACTCACGTTCACAAAAGTAGTATGCATATATATTATGAGAATACCCTGCGTGTTTCTGCAGGAATGCGGATTAGTGGATTGCATGGCATGATGATATCGATAAACAAAATACTTATTGTCTTGCTAACATGGATATTATAATTGTATGGCTAGTGGATTTTAGATGTGTGTGACAATGCATTGTTTAGTTGGACTGCTCGCATATTGAGATAATATAATGACTTGATGACATGGACACTACAATTGTATGGGTTAGTGGATTTTTATTGTTTGTAATAGTGGATTGTTTAGGTCAACATCTTGCATGTTGAGAGAAATAGCTAAGTAAGATTTTAATTATGTGTGATAGTGGGTTTCTTAGGTGCGCATCTTGCATGTTGAGAGAAATAGCTAAGTGGAGTTTTAGTTGTGTGTGATAGTAGGTTGCTTAGGTGGATATCTTACATGTTGAGAGAAATAGCTAAGCGACGTTTATTTTTGTGGGGTTTATTCTTATAGGAGTTATAGATTTGGTGAATAAATACTACATCTTACCTTAGAAAAAGTTTATTCATTTTTTCTTATCTAGTTTCACCAAAAGAAATACAATAACCTTTATAAACAAAAAAAGAGGAGTCGAAATAAGCAATCTCTCGTACCGAATTCATTGTTTGTTCCAAGAAGGTTCGAGGAGAAATTGATTGTCTCTCTTACTGTCATCTCAGCGTGATGGAGATCATGTTGGCTGACATAAGCACAGAGGTGGTGCGGTGTACAGAGCTTGGTTTTCCATTGTACAAGACCTTTCCGTGCAACTATCAACGAGAAATCGCACGCACATATTCTGCAATTATTACACTGGTTTTCTGCAGGATTGGAGTTGCTGCAATAATACAAAAGCGGTACCTTCAAAGAAGAATCTAATTTCCCCGCCAGTGCTCTTAATAATGTCGTCTTTCCAGATCCAGGAGCTCCAAGAACAAGTGTCATTCTGGACGAACAACAGGAAAACGAATTATACTGTTGCTCCCTTATTAATTTGTTATTTACATAGGTAACTGATGATGACAGAATAAAAGGATGCAGCAGGCAGTCTGGCATCAGTATGCAAGTGGGTCACAAACTCACAATTAGTTGACCCAAACACTAACCCCAATCCAGCCAATTATTTGTTTTCGGGGTTTTGGATAAACCCAACTTATTTCATTCTTGAATTTCTACCAGTAAACACCAAAAACAATAGTAAGAGCATATTTGGATCCCACCTTATCAAAATAAAGTCTAGTGACTAAACTTTAGTCATCCTCTTGTTTGCTTTGGTGGACCATAAAAGAGGCCTTTTAGTCCTTTTTAGTCATGGTGTTTGGCTCTAAAGTGACAATAGAACTAAAAGATGAAATTTAGTCACTTTTAGCACCTCTTCAGTTAGTAGGACTAAAGTGTTTTAATCAATCACTAAAGTGACTCAAGTTTTAGTCACTAGACTTTAGGAGGTGGGATCCAAACAGGCCTAAACATAAGTCTCCAATCATCAAATTAAGCCAAATGGTGGCATCAGTAGAGACAATAACTTTAGACATTAATTCATGATTCCAGAGGATTATATAAGAGGAAAAGAAAAGAAGGTGGCCTCGACCATGGTGAGGAAGTGGTAGTAGACGGCGTCACGGCGAGGCGGAAGACCAGCGCACAGGTCACCCGTGTGCACGTCCGGGCGCCTGGCCACTGCCGATGGTCGCAGCTCCCGGTGAAAACGGATCGGATACGGACGGATATCACCGATACCATATTTGTTTTCATATTTCTGCTCAAATTCGGATATGAATACGGATAGTGTTAGCCATGTCGGATAAGATACCGATGGATATCGACATCATAAATACGCGATTTCAATATTCGAATATGAATACGGTATCGGATTTTAATATCCAGACTCTGATACGGACGGATTAAAACCCTCTAAATGAATTCAGTCTCGAATACGGTCGGTTAAATATCCGTACCGTTTTCATCGATAGTCGCAGCCTAGGCCTAGTAGTTACCGCCGCCGCCGTACCAGGCCCTGGGGTGCGGGCACAGGCGCAAGCACCGAAGCACGCATGGCGGACTAGTCCCGCGCTCTCCCGAGGCTAGAGAGCCTCCATCTCCCTATCTCTTCTTAAGTGTGTATAGACACACATGTGCACGTGTGGTATGAGTATGAAACACATGTAGTGAATGTGAGGTATATTAATTATATGTGCATCTAAATTGTCCATGATAAAGAAAAACTTATTAGACCAAACTTTTTGGTATTTACACTACACTTTGTATTTTGGTTTAGTGGGTCTCTGCGATTGACCCACTAGAATCTACGTCCTTAGTCTGCCACACTACTACAAAAATCGATTTTTATGGAAAGCTAGCTCAAGTGTGTCTCTAGAAATCTGACTTTAGTCACCTCTAAAATGTTTTTTCAAAAGTAGTAAGTATTTAAACCACATACTGATGGAGTGTTTTAAACACAACAATCAAAAGATTATACTTCATCCCCTCTGAATAAATTGATTACTAGAGTTGTTTTAAGACAAACTTTTATTCTATTGGATTGATTTATTAATAATTTGGTACAATAAATCTTCATGCTCTTTTCTATAATCTTTTTCATGGTCAGAGAATATAGCCTTTTTTTTATAAATTCGTCAAAACTAAAAGAATACTTAATTCTGACAACTTTAGAGCAACTCCAACGGTTTTGCAAATAGACTTTGTATTTTTATTTTTGTAAAAAAAACTACAAAACTCCTATCCAATGGTTTGGTAAATAGGCTTTGGATTTTTATTAACTTGACAAAATCCTGGAATGGATTGGCATATATGCAAACTCGCAATCGGCTTGGCATTCCATCTCGCGTACTACTCCCCCACGCGCTCTTTCCTCCAGCGCTGCCGGGTTTCCTTTTTTGGATTTTGACAAGTCAATTTTGTCAAACCGTTAGAGATAACTTTTTTTTCTCCTCCCCATATTGATTTGAGAGTTGGCAAACTCCATGTTTTACCAAAGAAAAAATGCAAAACCGTTGCAGTTGCTCTTAGGGATTGGTTTTACTTAGGATGAAGAGATTATTTAAAATGTAAATGTCTGTGAGGCGGTGGATCATTCATGTAAAATACCTAGATGGTCTTATTGTCCCGCTCACTTCATTTATGATCTTGAATGTTTTTGTTTTGGCAACACAAATGTTCAAAGAACCTACTATTGCCTGCAAAAGGAAAACATAGTAGCTTTTATTAGTTTTGCTAGCTCATACTACATCTATATATGGCATGGTGATATACAGTTCTAGCATTGTACTTGTAAAGCAATTAAACAAGCTAATACAAATTTTTTAATGACTCCAACTTCAATGGATCTCTAGACACTGTTCTATATTTTTTTTGTGAAGTGATCGAAGCTAAGAATGGTGAATCTCGACCGAACAATCCCTTAAGACGAAACACTGGGTAGTATACGTGTTTACTGCAGGTAGGAGTAGCAGCATACCTGAGCGCCGTTTTGGAAAACGTTTGGCAGCGTGGGCAGCGCCCGGTGGCTAGCGGTGCGCTCCTTGGCTTCCACGCTCAGGCCGTCGAACACCACTTCCACTTTCTCCGCCGGCCCTTCATGCCCCATCCTGCGTGTGACCATGCATAAGAGAGACCCAGAAGCTAAATTGACATACTGATCATGACTGCACTGCACTAAAGAAATCAACAAATCATGGACAATCGACGACGACTGCACCGTTGTCTAACGTCCCTGAGGATGCGGAGGAACTCTTCGTTCTCCGCGTGCGTCAATGGAGGAGCCTCCTTACCGACGCTTGCCATCGCGCCTACTGTTGTGCTTTGTTTGTGCCTGCCTGCCAAGCAAAGTGCCAAATATATATATACGAGAGAAGCCCTCGCTTTTCTTGTTTGGCCGGCGTCATGCATGAGCTTGATAAAATTAATTATTACGTATTACGCTAAGTGACACAAAGCAAGGTTAATATGCATAGTGCCCTCTTCTCCATGTATGTCACTTGTGTTACCTTATAAATCAAAACCCTATTAGTTGGTTTTTTTTGCGAATACTATTAGTTAGTTATTTCTCTTAACATGCAAACCTAAACAATGCACTATCATATACCTTCAACATCCACTAAACAAAGCTCCACTAGCTATTTATATGTAAGTTATCCAATTAGGCAATCCACTATCATAAACGATTAAAATCCACTAGGTGTAATATTCATTTCAGCAAGACATTAGCATTATATTATCCATGTCATCATACCATGCAATCCACTAATTAATTCTTAGTGATATGTATATTACATATATAATATCATATTCCTACATACATATATATACCTCCTAATCTTAGTGATTAACATTCTAACCTATTTATATTCTTTCTTTGTATCCATGGTAATGAACGAGGAATGCTCCTAGTTATTGAAAAAATTGTCTCTTTCCGTAGTGACAACTCTATCAAAATCCGCCTCTAGAAAACAACTTTTAGAGGTGCATAGCAAGTCAAACCAACCATTAGGGGTGATAAGGATTTCCAACCGTACATCTTTAGAAATTGAGGAATGTTTAGAGGCAGCTAGAATAAGCACATGTAGAAACAGATTTTTTATAGGTCGCTAACAAGCAAGCCAAACCGCCTCTAGAGTCATTTTAATACGTGGCTAGCAATTTGGCTTAAATCTAAAAAATAATAAATAGAGCATATAGTAAAACTCATGATTTCTCGAAACTAAGTGAGATGATAACAAATTTTATATCAAAGTTGTACTCAAAGCGATCTACGACTATGTAGTTGAGGACTTCTCCATTTGAAATCATACAAAGCCCAAAAATTTGTTTGAAATTACTTTAACTTGAAATTCAATATTTTAAAACTTTCAAATGGCCTTAGATGAAGAAACAACCAAAACCAGAGTCATATTACTTTGAGGTGTAGTGGTGGTAAAGAAATGACCTAAAACTTTTCAGTTCAACTTTTTTTTGTTTGAATTTCTTTAAGGGTCTCAAATATATGTACTGTAATATTCACTAGAGTGGATACAAAAGGATTATATCAACCACTTGGTCACAAATGACTTTGGGGTCATAATATAATACTAAAATACACCAAATAAACTATTCCGGAAATATATTTCATGATGCATGTATCCAGCAATAATAATTTGGTGTCATAACTATTTGTGCTCTTTTACGTAAATTTGGAGTTTGACTTAAAACAACTTTGGAAGCTGATCACAATGCGAGCACGTGTCAATCCGTGTTAATTAGGTGGCCAATCTCAGTCATTGCAGTTGTATATGCATATATCTAATTATTATCTACCAACGAACTTTGATTTTTTTTTATAACAAACACATATTATATTATTACAACAGCCGTGTTACAATAAGGTCATCAAAAGAAGACTAGATTACAATAAAATCCTGCTTGAGGATCGCAGCCACTGCAATGGCGATGACGAAGATGAAACCATCGACGGGGGGTCGCAGGGGCGTTGAGGACGCATGCATCCGGATGGATGACCTCGCAAAGCGTAGGTTGAAGTTGGGACCGAAGAGCTTGCGTTGAAGAAACACACCGGCAGCCGATAGATGCGATTGGAGACATCGCCGGGGAATAAAGAAGCCTAGACCCGGATCCCAGACGAAGACGGAGTAGCCGAACCACCTCCAGTAGACGAGCATACTTACCCAAACATGAAGCAGCATAACCGGCGGCTGTCGAGGACGGTGGAGTTTAGGCTGCAACACAGAGATGGAGGCTTGCGTGCTGAAGCAAGTAGCACCGTAGTGACCTTGATCACTCATCAGAAGGAAAGGCACACGATGGGCCACATGGAAGACCTGTGCACCCAGGCGCCGAAAGAAGCTGTTGCGGTGGCTAGTCAGGGGCACGCATACCCCTTGCATGAGATGCGCGTAGTACTGGTGGGTCCCATTGGAAGGACGCATGTCCACACAATGGAACAGGGGGCCCACCAGCATTGAAGGAAGCGTGTACGGACAGGAACGTCGGGGCGGCGCTCCCAGAAGCCGCCGTGCCCAGGAGCAGGCACGCGCAGCGCCCGCGCCACTCATGCCGGCATCGGCGACGGCGAGACCATCGAGCGGCCACCGCAGGGAGAGCGCGCTGGCACAGCGCGGCGCGACGCAATGGATTCCCGTGGCAGCGCGGCGGAGACGGTGAAGGAGATTGGCAAGGTCGAGGGCCGGCGGCGCCATGCCGACCTGCCGCCCTTCTGCGGCTTGACGAGTGAACCCGCCCAGCCGCAAAAAACCACCGACGAGACCGCACATCCGATGCGGATGGCGACCCCGAACAGCTCCAGCCGCACCACCGCGAACGGCAGTAGCAGCACCGTGGCTCGCGCGAACTCCCCGTCGCCGGCGTGCTTCGGCGCAGCAAGCACACCGCGGCTTGCAGCACCAATCATAATCGCCGCGACCGGTGACGATGACAGCTCGAGCGGCACCCCCCATGGGCAGGCTTCAGATGTTGATGTCGACGCGTAGGTGGACGGGGAATGCAACTCAATGGGCGCGACGATGGCGAGGCATACTGCCAGCACGCCGGCAAAGGCGAAGGTGCAGGCGGCAAGGTCGGGCATGAGTCGCGGGTCAGCTCGTAGTGGAGCACCCCCACCCCCTCGCCGCCGTCATCTTGTCCCATAGCTTCATCTCTGTAGCTTAAACTAAGTAACAAGCCCATACCCCATAGGACGAAGGTGAGGAAAACTATGGCCCTGGATGCACCCATCTAGGGTTCTTATTGACCAGAGAATCTTACAAGGAGGGGAAAGAGGGGAGGAAGCGACCGGAGGGAGGGAACCGGCCCTCCTACCTTACCGCCGGTGAGCTCGCCGGGGAAGAGGCAGGGGGCCGGCGGCGGTGAAGGCGGCGGTGGGGCTAGAAGGTTGAGCAAGATGGTGATACTACGGCAGAGCCGAGACTACTACTCAGAGAGCGGCGCGTCAGAGCTTGCGTTGGATTTGCTTTTTTTTTTTCCCATCTTGGCTATAAGGCTATCTCCAACGGCCTACCCATATGACCACCTAAACCCAAATTGGATGGTGCACAGTGAAAAGACATCCTCCAACAGAGTAGGGAAAGCAGGAGCCATTTTGCGTGCAGAGGAGAGAGGAGAGCCAAATATGCCTAGTCCCTCTCCCACGAGCCAAACCTGCGCATGTGTCCTTGGTGGGCCCGTAGGGGAGAGCGCCTCGGAGGAAGGCGGGTGGCGCTCGCCAGTCGCCGCCATGGCCACATAGCCGAAGATGTTGGGGGAAAGGCCGTCTTGACTGCCAGTCTGCGAGGTCATCGGTGGTGGTAGATGCCCGCCGCCGCGGCCACCGATGGGAGAAAAAGCAGCATCGCTGCAGAATCCGCGAAAGGAGGTTGCCCGCCGCCGCCGCCACTGATGGGAGAGTGCTGCCGCCACGGGTATTGACCGGGAGGAGGCCGCGACGCCATGGGGCGCCATGCGCTCGGATCCGCGTCGGCGACTGTGAGGGGAGGAGTGCGATGTTGCTGCCTGCTACGCTCGCCGAGAGCCAGGATCTTCGACACGGATGGTGGGGAGATGCATGGCCAACGGGGTAGCAGCGAGGGCGGGCATGGCCGGAGGGCGGATTTTGATGCGAAGATGACAGCGAGGTGGAAGGCGGATGAGGAACAGGGGAGGCCGCAGGGAGAGGACCGGTGGAGGATGTGGCAGAACCTCCTAAATCATATGGCCCACACGCATGATTATTGTCTAAACAGACTCCAAATAACCAAGACTGTGTTCCATACGACTTAAAAAGTCTGTCGGGTAAATCCTGAATCATCCACGATTCTCCAAGCAGGATCAATCATTGTAAAGAGACATTGCAGTATTACACAGTTTGATATAAATAAAATACCATGGAGCAAAACAGCGGAAGACTTACAATAACATAAGTTTACAAACCTCAGAGTTTCAAATATTTACAACAATAAGTTTGGATTATACAAACCATAATAGTAGTGGAGTAGCAGTAGATTACAATATTAACAAAGGCTCTGCCCAGGAGCTAAACATCTTTACTCGTCGTCGCTTTCCTCGACGACTGTCATGCAGCAGGATGCAAAACACTCCTGCCCATGAGGCACACCTGCAACAAGGGTTTAACAAACCCTGAGTACAACAGTACTCAACAAGACTGACCCGATGAAAGAGAAGGGTGGAGAATCAAGAAATGCAGGCTAGAGGGACAAAGTGAGGTCTGTAGAAGATAAGAAATTTTACAGAAAAGCTTTACAGAAAGAGAAGTTGCTTGGGCTAACTCCCATTATCAACCAACTTCATTATTGATCCTTAATTTTTGTTCAAGTTGTTACTACGATGATGAACAATGATCGAGTCTTCTTCTCCGAGAAGCAACGGCGATTCGAATCCATTTTCATATACAAAGCTTTCTCAAATTATGCATAATTTTTGAATTATGGTTTTAAAATCAAAATGGGATAAATGCTAGAAACTGTATTTTTAAATTAATTTGAAATTCCTTTTGGAAACTTGAAAAACTTTATATACCAACTTTGTAGCTCTTGTCAAGATCTACAAACTGTCTTTTTAGAGTATCCCCAAATTCTTTATAGATTTTGAATTAGAGAAAAGGGGATGAAACTAGGGTTTGAAATAAAGGGTTTTTGAAATAAAATTTAAACTCAATTTGGTTTCTAATTTAATTGGTTGGTTATTAGTGATCACAAACATCATCCAAGGACATTTTTAGGTCATTGACCCAATGACACCCTTGGTTGACCAAGTTGACTTTTGAAAAACCGTTTATAGCATTTTCGATTTGAATTTAAATTTGAATAGCCAGACTCAGAAAGAAGCTTTGGAATCCAAATTTAATTTCAAATATGGAAATCATTTTTTAGGGTTGGACTCAGACTTATACACTATGCTTGACACTAGTGTAAACACAGTTTACACCTCAAGTACATAGAGTATAAACTAAGCATTTGCGATGTCATTCGAAAATAGGGTTTTATCATTTCATGTGACAAAACATTACAGAAGCTCAATCAACCTATGAAATGTAAACTTGTTTTAGTTGATGCACATTAAGGTTGACTTAAACATGAATGCTTTGCGATGCATATGATGACATGGCATGTTTTAGTTAATATAACACCAGAGGTGTTACAGCCTTTCCCCCTTAAAGAAATCTCGTCCCGAGATTTAAAGCCTTGAGTGAAGTAATGGAAAAGAAAATGTGTCAGGAAACACACTTTTACTTGGTTTACAAAGGAAAGGAATTGTACCACTCACATAGAGAAGTTACAACTTGTAGAGGAGATTATCATTTAGATAGAAGCATAAAACTTCGGGAAGTTTTTCAACAGATAATCCTCTGATTCCCAAGTAGCTTCTTCTTCTGAATGTTGATCCCATTGTATCTTGTACCACTTGATTGTTCTGCTTCGTGTAACACGATCTTTCTGATCCAAGACTCAGATTGGATACTCAGAGTAAGTCAAATCAGGTTCAAGTTCAATAACTTCAACTTCAACAACCTTATCCGGCACTCGAAGACACTTCTTAAGTTGGGACACATGGAACACATTATGTACGGTCGACAACTGCTCAGGCAGTTGCAGACGATATGATACCTTCCCAATTGGTGCTAGAATTTGAAATGGTCCAATGTATCGAGGTGCTAACTTGCCCTTGACTCCAAATCGGGTAACTCCTTTCATGGGTGATACCTTTAGATATACATAGTCTCCTTTATTGAAACATAATGGTTGACGTCTTTGGTCCGCATAACTCTTCTGATGAGATTGTGCTATCTTTATATTCTGTTGTATCTGTTTAATTTTTGCTTCAGTTTCTTTTACCAAATCAACTCCGAAGAATTTTCTTTCTCCGGGTTCAGACCAACTTAATGGAGTTCTACATCTGCAACTATACAATGCTTCAAATGGTGCCATTTTGATGCTTTCTTGATAACTATTATTATAAGAGAACTCGGCTAAGGGTAAACATTCATCCCATTTCTCTGGAAAATTAAGAACACATGCTTTCAACATATCTTCAAGTATTTGATTTATTCTTTCAGTCTGACCTCCTGTCTGGGGATGGTAGGCTGTACTGTGCAAAATATCAGTACCTAAAGACTTGTGTAATTGCTTCCAAAACTGGGAGACAAACTGCGTGCGTCTATCAGAAACAATGGACTTTGGTATTCCATGAAGACTGATGATGCGCTCAAAATACAGTTTAGCATATTGTGAAGCTGAATTTGTATTTTGAACTGGAAGAAAATGGGCAGACTTTGTGAGTCGATCCACTATAACCCAAATCAAATCAAAACCCTTTGCTGTCCTGGGTAGACCCACTATAAAGTTCATACTTATATCTTTCTATTTCCAAGCTGGAATAGGTAATAGCTGTAGTTCTCCTGCTGACTTCAAATATACAGCTTTGACTCTCTGACAAGTATCACACTAAGCCACGTACTTAGCAATTTCTATTTTCATCTTGGTCCACCAAAATTTCTGTTTTAGATCATGATACATCTTATTACTTCCTGGATGAATGGAAAACTTTGAAAGATGTGCTTCATCAAGGATCTTTTGTCTTAACTCAGAATCTTTTGGTATGACCAGACGATTTTTATACCATAAGACATCTGCTTCATCAATTGTGAAACAAGAAACCTTTGCTTGTCTAACTTTCTTTTTAACATGCTTAATGCCTTCATTACTTTTCTGTGCAGCAATAATTTGATCTCTGATGGTTGTCTCAACAATGATGTTAGACAAACTTCCTTGTTGCACCATCTCTATACCCAATTTTTCTATCTCATGACATATAGAGACATCCCAAGGCTTCACTGTTAAACAATGACAATAACTTTTTCGACTAAGTGCATCAGCCACTACATTGGCTTTACCAGGATGGTAATAGATTTCCAAATCATAATCATTGATTAACTCTAACCATCTTCTTTGTCTCATATTCAAATCATCTTGAGTGAATATGTATTTTAAACTCTTATGATCACTGTAAATATTACATTTATTACCCCATAGATAATGTCGCCATATTTTTAAGGCATGGACAACAGCTGCTAATTCCAAATCATATGTTGGATAATGCTCCTCATGCTTTTTCAACTGTCGGGAAGCATAAGCAATAACTCTTCCCTCTTGCATCAACACACATCCAATACCTATACCAGAAGCATCACAATAAACATCAAATGGCTTCTCAATGTTTGGCTGTGCTAGGATAGGTGCAGTGGTCATCAATTTCTTCAATTTCTAAAATGCCTTTTCACAGGCAGGTGACCAAACAAATTTAACATCATTCTTTAACAATTCAGTTACTGGCTTGGATATCTTCGAGAAATCTGGTATGAAACGACGGTAATAACCCGCCATTTCCAAAAAGCTTCGAACTTGATGCACAGTCTTTATGGTTTCCAATCAAGTATATCCTTTACTTTACTAGGATCAACAGCAACACCCTTGTCTGACAAAACATATCCAAGAAATTTTACTTCCTTCAGCCAAAACTCACATTTGCTAAACTTGGCATATAGTTGATGTTCTCGCAGACATTGCAAGACAATTCTGAGGTGTTTAGCATGTTCTTCTTCATTTTTGGAATATATCAATATGTCATCAATAAAGACAACCACAAACTTATCAAGTTCTGGCATGAACACTGAGTTCATCAAATACATAAAATAGGCCGGTGCATTGGTAAGTCCAAAAGACATAACCAAATATTCATACAGACCGTACCGAGTGGTAAAAGCGGTCTTTGGAACATCTTCTGGATGAATCTTTATTTGATGATATCCAGATCGAAGATCAATCTTAGAGAACACCTTTGCTTCTGCCAATTGATCAAAAAGCAGATCAATGCGGGGTAGAGGATACTTATTTTTAATGGTTACCTCATTCAAGGGACGATAGTCCACACATAACCTCAAACTTTGATCTTTCTTTTTCACAAAGAGGGCAGGACATCCCCAAGGTGACGAGCTAGGTTGAATAAAACCTTTATCCCTTAACTCTTGTAATTGAGTTTTGAGTTCTGTTAACTCAGGTGGTGCCATCCGATAAGCTCTTCTGGATATAGGAGCAGTACCAGGTTTCAAATCAATTCTAAACTCCACATTTCTGTCAGGAGGTAAACCCAGTAACTCATCGGAAAATACATCAGGAAACTCACAAACCACTGGTATATCCTCAATTTCTTTTACAAAAGTTGCACATACCTTTTGAACATTCCTCTTAAGTGTCGAAAGTTGGATAAGGAGTGAAGTTTTGCAATTGGGTATGTTTAATCTCACCGTTCTATTCAGGATGTCTATCACAGCACCATGCCGTTTCATCCAATTCATACCTAGGATCACATCTATATCTTGATCCTTTAATACTATCATATCAGTGGGAAAAATATACCCACCCAAACTTACTGGCACATCATGTACCATTTCTTTAGTACACATACGCCATCCAGGTGATTGTATAAAGAATTATTCTTTTGTCTCCATTATTGGAATTTCATATGTCTTAACAAATGTACCATTAATGAATGTATGAGATGCACCAGAATCGAATAGCATAATTGCAGGATAATCAGCAATAGGAAACATACCCATCATGATGGGCTCTCCTTCTAGGATTTCCCCGACTTGAGTGTAGAACACTTACCAGACTTTTTCTCATTCTTAATATTTGACACCTTCTGATTTCCTGCCTTAGGCTGATTCTGTGGTTGTTGTTGTGGTGCAAAAGCTTTAGGGACATAAGAGTTATACTGCCTCGGATGCGGGCAGTTTCGTGAAAAATGGCCAGGCTTGCCACAGTTATAACATGGAAAGATTGGTGGCTGGAAATTGGGGTTACGAACACCAGGGGTATTCGGCTGCCTTGGATATGAAAGATTAGCAACAGGACGAGCGAATGCCTGTTGCGGAGCTTGGTATTGTGGTGGACGATAGGACGGACGAAAATGATTCTGAGGGTGATAGATTATTTTCTGGCGTT
This sequence comes from Bothriochloa decipiens, assembly GCA_023333625.1. NCBI lineage: Eukaryota > Viridiplantae > Streptophyta > Magnoliopsida > Poales > Poaceae > Bothriochloa > Bothriochloa decipiens. The sequence continues at coordinate 30,305,328 of CM041631.1, read as the reverse complement.
TTGGGTTGCCACTAGAAAATCCAGAGGGTACACTTTTATTCTTTTTAATTTTCAGATGCTGACGATTCTTATCTTCATAGGATATAGCAATGTTTACTGCCTCATGAAAAGTGGCATTTGGATTTCCCGTCATCATTCTCTGAATTTTACTATTCAGACCTCTCAGGAAGCACTCTTTCTTTTTACGGTCAGTACTAACATAGTCTGACGTATACTGAGACAAGTGATTGAATTTGCCAAAATATTACATTACTAACATATCACCCTGCCTCAAGGAAAGAAATTCTTCAAGTTTTATAGTCATTATTCCCTCAGGAATAAAATGTGCTCGAAAGGCTTCTCGAAACTCAGTCCAAGTAATGTGATGGCCTTCGGGCTGGGTAGCAATAAAATTTACCCACCAAGCTCCTGCAGTACAAAATTCAACTGCTGGGCTGCAAACATGGGCTTTTGATATTCTGTGCATTCAATCAGCCCAAACTTTTGCTCCATAGTGCGGAGCCAATCATCGGCCTCCATCGGTTCATCTACTCTGGTGAAAACCGGAGGACGAGTGTCTGTGAAATCCACATATGTGGTTTCATCCCTGTGGTTCCGCCCATGATTTCCCTGTCGGGCATTCTGATTCTGGTTTTGAGCCATCATTGTGGTTGCAGTGACTAATGCTGCAACTGCATCAGCTAGAGTGGGTGGAACTGGTGGAGGATTAGGGATATCACCTCCATCTTAAGATGAGCCAGTAGCATCACGGGAACAGGTGTGAGCAGGCATCTGTTGATAAACAAACTATACTTTATTCACAAAACCTTATTGGATTTCATAAGAATATATTACAATAGTGCAACACACTTATGATACACTATTTTTATTACATCAGTCTGCACTTCGGCAAGACTTCCCACACCTACTAGGCTTTAGAAAGCAGGGGAAAGATATATTACACGTCTTACTTTCCAACACTCCTTATTCATCCTCCTCAGGATCCTCCTCCTCTTCAGGCTCTTCCTCTACTATCTCGGGATCTTCTTCTTCCATAACATCTTCTTCATCTTCATTCTCTATATCTATTTGGTTTGCTTCCTCTTCATCGATAACATCCTCATCGATGGATTCTAGTTCTTCAGGATCTTACTCATCCTCATCCTGACCCATTACAAGACCAAGGTCATCCTGGACTGCCTTCTTTGATATTCAGGATCCAATAAGTTATTTAACCTCACACATTCATCATCGGCTTCCTCCGCATATTCCTCCAAATCTTCCACATAGTCCTCAAGTTCTTGGATACAAATATTTGCTGCATCTTCTCTTGCCCAAGCGTCATTTCTTTGGTGTTTCATATGCTTCCGGGATCGCCTCAACTGAGTGATTTTGGCGGCCTCTTCAATCCTATTGATTTCAGCCCTTTCCAATTCGGACCTAAGCCTTGCTATCTCAGCCTGCGAATTTGGATGCGGATTGCTACTGCTTTCACCGATCTCATATTTAGGAGCTAACTGATGTCGAGGTACTCCTTTCGATGCAGTGCTTTTGCGAGGAGTTTGCTTGGTAATGGCCATCCTGAAGCAAGATAGAATAGATAGGGAGAAGTCTAAAGGTTAGCATAAAAAAGGATTGACACTACTTAACCCAAACCACTTTAGAGGGAAAAGTAATTAAACAGATTAATTAAGCATGATACATGAACGAACTTACGGTCTAAACGTAAAAGAAAGCAATATTTACATATAAATAACTTTTATAACATAGGGCAATATAATATGCTATTTCTCCACCACACTTTGTAAAATCAGAATAAGGGTCGATAGAAAGAATCATAGATAAGGAATAAGCAATTTGGACCCAAATTAATCAAGTTAAAATTATTTGACTCAAAACTTTTAAAATTTTCACAAGGGAATACTACAACAACTCTTCTTAACAATGATCCAGCTCCGATACCAGCTATGGCAAAACCTCCTAAATCATATGGCCCACACGTATGATTATTGTCTAAATAGACTCTAAATAACCATGACTGTGTTCCATACGACTTAAAAAGTCTGTCGGGTAAATCCCGAATCATCCACGATTCTCCGAGCAGGATCAATCATTGTAGAGAGACATTGTAGTATTACACAGTTTGATATAAATAAAATACCATGGATTAAAACAGCGGAAGACTTACAATAACATAAGTTTACAAACCTCCGAGTTTCAAATATTTACAACAATAAGTTTGGATTATACAAACCATAATAGTAGTGGAGTAGCAGTAGATTATAATATTAAACAAAGGCTCTGCCCAGGAGCTAAACATCTTTACTCGTCGTCGCTTTCCTCGACGACTGTCATGCAGCAGGATGCAAAACACTCCTGCCCATGAGGCTCACCTGCAACAAGGGTTTAACAAACCCTGAGTACAACAGTACTCAACAAGACTGACCCGTCGAAAGAGAAGGGTGGAGAATCAAGAAATGCAGGCTAGAGGGACAAAGTGAGGTCTGTAGAAGATAAGAAATTTTACAGAAAAGCTTTACAGAAAGAGAAGTTGCTTGGGCTAACTCCCATTATCAACCAACTTCATTATTGATCCTTAATTTTTGTTCAAGTTGTTACTACGATGATGAACAACGATCGAGTCTTCTTCTCCAAGAAGCAACGATGATTCAAATCCATTTTCATATACAAAGCTTTCTCAAATTATGCATAATTTTTGAATTATGGTTTTAAAATCAAAATGGGATAAATGCTAGAAACTATATTTTCAAATTAATTTAAAATTCCTTTTGAAAACTTGAAAAACTTTATATACCAACTTTGTAGCTCTTGTCAAGATCTACAAACTGTCTTTTTAGAGTATCCCCAAATTCTTTATAGATTTTGAATTAGAGAAAAGGGGATGAAACTAGGGTTTGAAATAAAGGGTTTTTGAAATAGAATTTAAACTCAATTTGGTTTCTAATTTAATTGGTTGGTTATTAGTGATCACAAACATCATCCAAGGGCATTTTTAGGTCATTGACCCAATGACACCCTTGGTTGACCAAGTTGACTTTTGAAAAACCGTTTATAGCATTTTCGATTTGAATTTAAATTTGAATAGCCAGACTCAGAAAGAAGCTTTGGAATCCAAATTTAATTTCAAATATGGAAATCATTTTTTAGGGTTGGACTCAGACTTATACACTATGCTTGACACTAGTGTAAACACAGTTTACACCTCAAGTACATAGAGTATAAACTAAGCATTTGCGATGTCATTCGAAAATAGGGTTTTATCATTTCATGTGACAAAACATTACAGAAGCTCAATCAACCTATGAAATGTAAACTTGTTTTAGTTGATGCACATTAAGGTTGACTTAAACATAAATGCTTTGCGACGCATATGATGACATGGCATGTTTTAGTTAATATAACACCAGAGGTGTTACAGAGGAGAGGCGTGGACCGCTCATTTTTGCATTGGCTGTTGGAGTTTGGCTAAATATGGATTGCAGATGTTTTCCTGTACATCACCCATACCATGAAATTGGTGGCATATTTAGGTCCTCATTGTTGGAGTCAGTCTAAGTAGTGTGACGAGGCATTGCATGATTCATCGACGAGTAGTTTTCATAAAAGAGAACATACTGATATTCCACGAGTAGTTGTGTGAATAATTGAACACTCGCATTGATTACACAGTTGAAGCTAAGAAAGACCAATGCTATGTAGGATCATGGATGGTATGGTTCTAAGTTATTGACATCGCGCCTAACTGGACAATGAAATACGTATTTACACCACGGGAACTCAATTCTTTGCCGAGTGACTGTTGCACTCGGCGAAGCCTTTGTCGAGTGCAACACTCGACAAAGAGGCTACGGCATATCCTTTCACAGTAAAGGCACTCTTTGCCGAGTGCCGACGCGTAGGCACTCGGCAAAGGCTTTGCTGAGTGCCGACGAGCGGGCACTCGGCAAAGATTTAACGTCGTCCGTCCCCGTCACACCGCCTTTTTTTTTAACTTTTCTTTGTGGAGTGTAACACTCAGCAAATAATTACTCTTTGCCGAGTGCCACAGCACAGGCACTCGACAAAGAAATTTGATTTTTTTTAAAAAAAACTCTTTGCCGAGTGCTAAAGCCCAGACACTCGGCAAAGATTGCTTTTTTATTTTCTAAAAAAATCACATTCTTACCTGATTCAACAGCTTTATAACGGTAATGAGAAGAGTATGAATAGATAAACAACTATCTGGATTATATTAGGAACTACCACTGATGCCTCACAAAGTTTGTACAGAATAAAATGCTTCACAGTGTTCATTATTATTAGGAACTACCACTGATGCCTCGCAAACTTTTGCATGAATCAAGTATGATGCAGAACGCTAACCTTTTTTTTTGAGCATGCTGACCTATTTAATTTGAACAGCTAATAATCTGAATATGAATACAAGTCACTTAGCTGAACCGAACTAATTTCTACATGTGTTTGGAATAATAGTAAACTTTGTGGAAAGCTGAACTGAAGTTTGGCCTTCCCTCTCGATAAGAACATTTGGGAATTGGGGTCCATACACTGCATTAAATGAACAGAAACACATATAGAAAAAAAAATTTGCTTCTTTCCGAATACTGCTTTTACAGTTTCTAATGCACATAACTTCAGCTTGTTACTCCATTCCAATTTCCTACTACTGTAACTGAATACTGCCTCTACAGTTCTATACTCCATTTCAATTTCCTACTACACATACTTCAGCTTGCTACTGTAAATTATCTCACTCCAACTGTAAATTATCTCACTCCAATACATGTGAATGAGTTTGTAAGAGTAGTCAAGCACTGCACTAATGTATTTGTAGGAGCAGCAAAGCAGTGCCTTTGCTGGAGCAGAAAGCAGAGCTTAAAAAGATGAATGGGTTTTAGACATTCAATGTCACAACTTGCTCGAAACATTCTCAATTTTTTATCACAACCTCCACATGCGATGACATGACAACTCGATAAGTTTCATGATTTTCGGACTTCGTTTGTATTTTATATAATTAAAAAATACACTAGTGCACATATGGCCTCTAGTCCCAGGTTGCAACCCCACTCTGCTCTCGGTATGCAAACCAGGGTTGCGAATCCGGGACTAAAGGCCCCCCCTTTAGCCCCGGACTGGCAACCGGGATTACTGTAGGGCCAATTGTCCCGGTTGGTGTTACCAATCGGGACAAGAGGCTTCGCCAGGCATGTGCTATACGTTGTCACGTAGCACAACTCAAGTCTGGTTGGTAATACAGACCGGGACTCCATGTTTCATTTTATTTTATTATGTTTTATTTCTTTTCTTTTCTTTTCTTTTTTCTTTTCTTTTTTCTTTTCTTTTACGGTTTGCTTGCATTGAATATTATATTCAGATATTAAGAAATGAAACTAAGAAGCTAATTTGGAGCTTACAAATTACAACTAACCATTCTGTTGCAGTACAAGATCTGTGTAGTGTAGATCACTGATCTTGTATCCCATAATGGTATCGATGCATTCTAAATTATTAAGCAGTGCACTCTCCGTTGCCAAACAACTAGTAGGACAAGGGCGACTAACAACGACTAATGGTGGCTCAGCAGTGTATGGTTCTCCCCTCTTAGTCACTATCACCTTTGCTTGATATCCTTGTGTAGTTAATATCGGCTCTTCATAAGCATATTTCCACTTATAACCCAATTGATGCATTGCCTGGTTTAAAATGGCTTCAAAACTGCATCTTGTATAGCTCATGCCATACTCCTATATCTATAAGTGTTGCAGAGAATAGGATTATATGAGAACCAAGCTTTACAGCTAATAACAACAAAAAGTAGATAAAACTTTAAAACTAAGAGTTTACCACATCATTTAGAAGGTTCTGAGACATCTGTGCACATAAGTCTGTAAGTCTGTCACACATGTCGAGCTTTATAGCTTGAATCTTCACTGAGCATAGAGTAGGCAAGGTGATCCCACTCCTCGAGAGCCTATTTGAACAATTTTTGACTGCATATTTAATGGCAACATATCGTGATGGTAGCTTTGGTCCTACCTCTAAGATTTGTACAAGTCTGCGATCATGACCACGACCAAGACCAATTGAGAAGCGGATTTGACAATAAAATAGTGCACCACCATCAAAAGTATTGGTCCTAACATTCCCTCCCATAACCCTAAAGTAAGATAGTGTCTCTTTCAGCCAAATGACTGGGTCAATCGTCTGCGGTATATTTAAGAATAATATATATATATCAACCACACATATATGAAATTGAAAAATTAACCACAAACATATAGATAGAGTTGCTTACTGTGTGGGGTTGCAGCCGCTCCACTTGCGGCAATATTGGATCGAAACCCTTAAAGGGTACATAGCCGCCGAAACCAATGACTTCCGGCGGAGGGAGATGACGTCCAGCCATCTCTTTAATTTTGACTGAAGTTATTAGAATTCATAATTCAAAACATGTTCATTATATGCAAAGTAAATAATCAGTGACTAAACTAAGCTAACATATACAAGCATGTTGCTAAGTAAAAGTGCTAAGAAGAAGAAGTAAAAGTGCTAACATATAATTTGCAGGAAGATAGTTTATACACAAGTAAAATTCATAACTCATAAATTTCATAACTCATAGTGTTCATACACAAGAAGGCAGGGAGACAGGAGATTGAACCTAGCCGGCCAGCGGATCTGGGGCGCATCGGGGCGTCGGGGGTCTGGGGCGCGTCGGGGCGTCGGGCCGGGCGTCGGAGCGGAGTCGGGACGTCGGGCCGGCAGGGAGCGTCTCGGGGCGGAGTCGGGCGGCAGGGTGCGTCGGGCCGGAGACAGGGCGGAGTCGGGCGGCGGGGCGCATCGGGGCGGAGACGGGGCGGAGTCGGGCGGCGGGGCGCGTCGGGGCGGAGTCGGAGGGTCGAGGCGGTGGGGCGCGTTAGGGCGTCGAGGCGGTGGGGCGCGTCGGGGCGGAGTCGGAGCGTCGGGGCAGTGCGGCCGCAAGTGTCGGGGTGCGGCGGCACGTCGGGGCCGCAGACGGTGGTGGCGGTGGCGGCGATAGAAGGACGCTAGATGGGGCGGCGCAGGGGAAGGAGGGCGTGTCGGGGCAGCGCGGGGAGGAAGAAGATATATGGAGGGCCTTTAACCCCGGTTTGGAGCACCAAACGGGAATATTATATTATGTCTTTAATCCCGGTTAGTAACCCAACCCGGGGTTAAAGGCCCATCTACATGGCGCCAGTTTCAGCGTGGGGCCAAAATTTTAGCGAGGACCATTTTTATTTCCCGCGATTGTTCTTAGTGTAAATATATATAAAGCATCCAAATAGTTAAAGCATAAAAAAATAGTCTATTTATTTCGACATAATCTATATATACATGTTTATTTAGAGACACAAAAGACATAAAAAGATTATAAAAGCATAAAAATAATAGATAAAGCATAAAATATTATATTTATTGAGATTTTCTTATAAAACAAATATATGATAACAAAGACCTTAAACAAAAATTACATTTACGATAACAAAGACCTTTTTCTATATAGGTCAATGTTACAATCAAAGTGTACAAACACATAATATTTTGACCAAATCAGTAGATTTCTTCTAGCATCTACGGTCGAAGAAGCACCAAGGTGGTCACGAGCTATGCCAGTTGAGATGATCAAGGAAGCTTTGCAAAGAACTCATGCTTGAGCGCTTGCAAATGTCCTCCCTATGGCGGCGTAGGCCAGGGTCGTGGTGCAAAAACTGTATGGCAGTATGGCTTCTTCAGCCGCGAAGATTCAATGGACTTGCAAGCACAATAGTAGGACTTGTAAGCACAAAGTTCTGCCTTCCAGTATCAACACCTCGGAGCACACCTTGAATCTCATAGCACCTCAAATCAACAGATGCCTCTGGAAGATGTTACATTCGGGGGATGAATGTACTATCTCCAGCGCACCTGATTCACATCGGCCCAGAAAATATAGCTCGGTGGATGGCTCCGTTAATCTCGCCGGGGACCCCAACATCCGGCTCAACTCTTGTTCAGTAGAATTCTTCTAGCACCCAATGTGTGCACCATTTTTGTGGACTACTATGGTGCCTAATGATATTTGTATGTGAAGGGCTTTCTCCCACAGAGAAGCCATGTACTAACAGATCGAGAATCAGCTTGAGAAATAAGCAGGGAATGCAAACACAGCTATGTGTTGAGAAGCTCTAGGAGGGCCATTTTATCGTGTAGTGAAGTAGATTGTGTGAGTAGTGAGAGTGTGTGTGAAATGCTAAAGGGGTGGATTGAGATGGAGAGATCGGGGCTCTATTTATAGGAGAGCCAACCGTGGGGGTAGGTGGGAGCAGTGCTGGGACTTTTAATCCTGGTTTGTAAACAAAACCGGGATTAAAAGCCTATCTGGTCCCACCTGCTCCCACCAACCCGGCACAGACAAACACTGCTCCCACCTACCCCCACACGCCTTTTAATCTTGGTTATTAAAATAATCCCGGTTGGTATAACCAGCCGGGACCATTGGCCAGGACCTAGTCCCGGTTGGAGTTATCAACAGGGATAAAAAGCCTCCACCCTGCTACGCGCTTGCAAAGGCTGCATTTTGAGCCGTTGGGAGGGGCTTTAGTTCCGGTTGGAAACACCAATCGGGATTAATCGAATTTTTAGTCTCGGACCACAAAATGGCCGGGACAAATGCTCTGATTCAAAAGCCTTTTCTCTACTAGTGACAAGTCTCCCGTAACTGGATGATCATGTTTCATGAACCGTTCAAAATTTTGGGTGAATTTCTACGTACGGCCTCAAAATACACTCTCCAACATTAATATCATTTTTCAAATAGCTAGATTTTATTATTTCATGCACCTGTAATTCAAATTTACTTTTTCAAAAAAAATACAAATAAACAAAATAAATTTAAGAAATATAACAAAAAGTTATAAAAAAGTCAAATGCAAACATGTACTTGTATACAATATATTAGGACTAAAAAAATTTAAAATCAAAATTCAAAAAAAAACCTTTGGGCTTTCTTTGCCGAGTGCCACAACCTAGGCACTGCAAAGACCCTTTTTGCTAACTGTCGGCAAATTTTTTTTAAAAAAAATTGACGGACGAGTGCGACCACGCCGTCAAGTGTGACACCTTTATTACCGAGTGTCGTCTTTGTCGAGTGTTGCACTCGATAAAGAGGGCCATTGCCGAGTGCAACTCTCTTTGCCGAGTGCCATGCAATCTGTGGCACTCAGCAGAGACCCTCTTTGCCACGTGCAATCGTTTACCGAATGCTGTTCTTTGCCGAGTGCAACACTCGGCAAAGTTTGGCTTTGTCGAGTGCCTGCGTTTTAGCACTTGGCAAAGTCTGCGACACTCGGCAAATCTCAAGTTTGCCGTTGTGTTAGCTGAATCTCCAACAGTAGTCGATTTTTTTTTTGCTATGTAGTCATGTGAATATTAACGGCGAGCGGAACGGCAACTGGCCAGCCGGCCTGATTTGATCAGTTGTTCATTCATCAAATGAGACAAGTTCACCGATAGCAGGCCGCGCCATCAGAAATTGGTGCAAGACGCCATCTCACCAGCCGAAGCTGGGTCTGCGACATCCAAGGTGCAACCACCATCGAGGTCCTCTCATTTTTTTATCCTTAAATAGCTCCCTCAGCTCAGCTCTGATCTCTGAACTCTTTGCTTTCCCTGTATTTGATTCTTGTTCTTTGCTTTATTTATTATAAATTTCCTGACACCACAACTCAAAAAGAGCCAAATGTTGTGCTTGATAATTACAATTGCAAATCTTTATAATATAGTAACATGAACAAGGTTATTGCCATTTGTTTTGCTGAAACAAACATCTTGTCAGGCGTTCCGACTTTCTGATCAAAGTCTTCCGCACCGCGGACTTCTGCATCTCTGCTGACGTCTGCAAGAAGAGTTAGTCTGTCCATCATCGGTCGTCCTGCTAATCAATTCGGTCCGTGCTCTTAACTCTTCTTGACAAGATGTGCCTTAACGGTTCGTCCTGCTAATCAATTCGGTCCTGACACTCGGCAAAGGTCTTTTTTGCCGAGTGTCACAACCTAGGCACTCGGCAAAGATCTTTTTTGCCTAGTGTCGGCAATTTTTTTTTTAAAAAAATTGACGGACGAGTGCCATCACGCCGTCAAGTGTGACACCTTTTTTGCCGAGTGTCATCTTTGCCGAGTGTTACACTCGGTAAAGAGGGCCATTGCTGAGTGCAACTCTCTTTGCAGAGTGCCATGCACTCTGTGGCACTCAGCAGAGACCCTCTTTGTCGAGTGCAATTCTTTGCCAAATGTTGTTCTTTGCCGACTGCAACACTCGACAATGTTTGGCTTTGCCGAGTGCCTGCGTTTTGGCACTTGGCAAAGTCTGCGACACTTAGCAAATCTCGAGTTTGCCGTTGTGCTAGCTGAATCTCCAACAGTAGTCGATTTTTTTGCTATGTAGTCATGCGAATATTAACGGCGAGCGGAATGGCAACTGGCCGGCTGGCCTGATTCGATCAGTTGTTCATTCATCAAATGAGACAAGTTCGCCATTAGCAGGCCACGCCGTCAGAAATCGATGCGAGACGCCATCTCACCAGCCGAAGCTGGGTCTGCGACATCCAAGGTGCAACCACCATCTGTAAGGTCCTAATAGTTAGAGGGGGGTGAATAGCCTAATAAAATTTCTTACAAAAACACTTAGGCAACTTGTTAGACTAAGAGATGGCGTAAATACAAAGCTAAAACTTCGATTACTCTATGCAAGCCTTTCTAACAAGTCTAGTAAGAGGCTATACTATTAGCACCCAAACAACAACAAGCTTAGCAATTCTAAAACAAAGAAAACTCTAGGCACTAAACCAAGCTAGCAAGAGCAACAAGATAAGAACACAAAAGCTACACAAGCTAGATACAAGAGAGGGGATTGGAGGGTTATACCGCCGTGTAGAGATGAAGATAGCCAATCACCCAATCAAGATAACCACAAGAGAGACCTCGGCAATCAAATTGACACAATGATTTTTTATCGAGGTTCACTTACTTTCCGACAAACTAGTCCTCGTTGTGGCGATACACTTGCTTGGAGAGGTGCACGCTCAATTGGCTCTCAATGCCAAATACCGCTGCCGGGAGCCGCACTCTCAACACAAGACAAGGATCCTCCAAGCCACGCGCAATCCACTAGAGTATCTTTCGTGAACTCCCACGGAGAAGGATCAAGAACCCCTCACAAGATCACCGGGTGCGGCCACGGACAATCTCCACCTCGAGCTCAACACCCTGCTGCCTCCAAACCGTCTAGGGTGACGGGAATCACCCAAGAGTAACAAGAACTCCACAGTGAACTTGAAGAACAAGTACCTCTAGATGCAACTCTCAATGCTAAGCACTTGATTCTCACTCAATCTCACTCAACATGAACAACCAGGTCAAGAGATGAGTGGGGAGGAGTCTCTCTAGATCAAAGAATGCTCAAGAATGTCAGAATGGGCAAGATTTAGCTCCCCAACCGGCCAACCATCTATTTATAGGCCCTCCCACAAAATCCAACCGTTATGTTTTTGTGCAGCAGGGTATCAAGCGCAGGACGCGTCCGGCACCGTTTTCGCCAAACGAGCTGCTGAAATCACCATTCGGAACACACGCCGGACGTGTCTGATACAGGTCGCTGGACGCGTCCGGCGCTCCTGGGCAGTCGACCATTGCGTCCTCGCATTCAAAACTCAGCTGCCACGTCAGAGTTCGGCGTGCGTCCATCGCGCGTCCGCCGTGTGCGTCCGGTGGCTCAGCCCGCTGCTGTCCCTCTCTGAGTAGCATTCGGCGAGCGCCGGACGCACCAGCTCCGCGTCCGGCCAGTGCAGCGGAGCGCGGACCGTTGAAACCTCTGCTGACGTCACATGAGTGCGCCTGATGCCACCGTGCTGACGTTGTGCGTCTGTCGCGCGCGTTCGGCGAGGCAGCTACCCGCAGCGCTCCATCGAGCCCCGGACGCGTCCGGCCCTCCTGGCCAGCGTCTGGCGCAGCGTCCGGCGAGCGACCTCAAATGCAGCCATCTCTGTGTTGCGTCCGACGCCAAACTCAGCTTTCGGCGTCGCGCATCAGGCGTGTCCGGCCAGTGCAATAGAGAGTAGACTTCATCGTTTTATCGTCGTCGTCGCGTCGTCATCGATCCAAGTCAACCCACTTGCCTTAGTATGCCAACCACACCATGTAGATCACTCTTGAGCACATGTGTTAGCATTTTACCATGACGAACAAGGACAAGTGTTAGCACTCTAGTTAGTCTCTCATATGCATCATGCAAAGTCGAACCTAGAGGCACTTGGATGGCGAATTTAATCGTGAATTCCCCTCTTGATAGTCGGTTATCAATCCTAAACGTGATCACACTCTCTATAGTGTCTCGATCACCGAAAGGGAAAACACCTATCTCTTGATACCTTCGCCTTGAACCTCGATGCTCGATCATCACCATGTCCAAGTCCATCACCAAGTCCTAGGCATCATCACCATGTTGCTTACGTGTCTAGTCACACTTAGAGCAAAATATTAGCAACATTGGGTGTCATCAATTATTAAAACCAAACATGAGATTTCACCATCGAGGTCCTCTCATTTTTTGATCCTTAAATAGCTCCCTCAGCTCAGCTCTGATCTCTGAACTCTTTGCTTTCCCTGTATTTGATTCTTGTTCTTTGCTTTATTTATAATAAATTTCCTGACACCACAACTCCAAAAGAGCCAAATGTTGTGCTTGATAATTACAATTGCAAATCTTTATAATATAGTAACATGAACAAGGTTATTGCCGTTTGTTTTGCTGAAACAAACATCTTGTCACGCATTCCGACTTTCTGATCAAAGTCTTCCGCACCGTGGACTTCTGCATCTCTGCTGACGTCTGCAAGAAGAGTTAAGAGTCTGTCCATCATCAGTCGTCCTGCTAATCAATCCGGTCCGTTGGGAGTTGGGATCGGATAATACAAATGCATTAAGTGACGGACCTAGGTTTTTTGCACAGGGATGCAAAAATCGACATGTCCATCCGGTTCGTGCACGATTAGACACCGCATTGGCAGTGAGTCATAGAGCCGCCGGCGACTCGTAGTGAACGTACAAGTAAAATGCGCTTGCACACAGGAGGTGGCGATTCATTTGTGTTCTTCTTTTGCATATACATACATATATATAAATACTTCTATACTACTATGCATAGCTCGATCACAGGGTATGCAGTGGCATATACAGCATAGCCTCCGGGTCCGTCCATGGCATTGCTACCCCCTTTTCATTCGGTAGATATCTAACACCGGGTTCCCTTCGAAGCGTCCTCTACCTCTAATCGCTCCAACTCCAAAATTATAGCTACTGCATTAAGAAAGGTTTAGTCACCTCAACATCTTCAGGCGATTCAAACAAGATCTTAGATTTTCAGACGATTCAAACAGATCTCTAGATAGTCAAAACCGGACTTAGTACGGTAGAGATGGGATTGCGATAAGCACAGACGGACGTGTCCTCTTTGGGATTCTTGCACTTGTGCATCAGTACTGCACTTGATTTTCGGCTGGATTTGGTCTCGATCGGGACGTCTCGGGCAGGGCTAGCTCGACGTTGTGCTGTGATACGTTGTTGCATGGGAAAAGGTCGAAGGTGTCATACTTGATGACCTCACAAGCGACAGCTTCTTCATCTAGCCGCTGACAGCTTCATCCCTCAGGCGCAAATGAGCTCAGGAAACCTCGGGCTCCGCCCAAATGCAACTTCTTCTATTTTTTGGTTGCTGCTGCACGATCAACTGTGAACAGCGGCGAGGGATGCCACCGTTTGCAGGATGAATGGATGGTGATGTGTGCGCACTATGCGTGAGACGGCGCAACACCTGGCAGCAGGCTCTGTGTGGGCTAGATAAGTGTGGTACAGGGTGTAATTCTAGGAGCCTGGTGCCTCTAGAAGGAGTGGAATCCCGAATCCAAGGGTGCGTTTGTTCGATAGCTAGGATCCTAAAGTTCAACTGAAATCTTCTCTCTCACTTTAGCATTTGTGACTTGTTGGTATTATAAATACAATAGTCAATAGATATGTAAGAAAATGCTGATCTCTCATCAGCCTGTTTGCGGGTTTGAACAATGCACTTCTTAGTTCTTACTGGTTCCTCTGCTGGAATTTTGTTTTGTTTGACGGACAAGTTTTCGTCATGCAGGACACCTGCTGGGCTGCAATCGGGATTCCCAGCTAATTCCGTGTACAGTTCACACAGGCTCATCTTGCTTCTTGGCTATAAGGTAACATACGCTTGATGTGTATCATTTAGAAAACCACTATGAATTGGGCACCATACCATCATTATGTATGAAAGTTTCAGATTTCACCAGCTGGGGCATGATGAAATGCTGTCAACTCTTTTATCTTCCACTCGATTTTGGTCACAGTACAACTCCATCGTTCTCTTCATCCCAATTGCAAGTCTTTCATACGAGTTGATGTACCCAGGCAAACCTGTGACTTTCCAGTAACCTGAGTGCATTTTGACCGGAACGACACCCCTTGCCTCCTGTAGTGGGCAGAAAAAAAACAACAGTCCCCTATGCGTGCTGCCACTACCTGCAAGCAACTAAGTAAGATGGTTGATGCATGGTTTTGATAGCTATTGGATTAAGACTAATAATTAGCATATCTATTGACCCTCCTATTTGGTGAGCTAGGACTAAGTTTTAGCTCGCTAACAATTAGTCCTTAGCATCCAAACAGGCCTTCTTGACAGTAGAGTTCTAATAACTATAGAAAAAAATTAAATTCTACTTTGCATATGTGCTCAAATATATAGAATATATGATATCTTATGCATACGTGGTAAACCCTCTTACATTTCATAGCCATGTAGTAGGTATCTGTTGATCAGTCCTGTCGTATCATGTCCAATGTGCCAAATGTCAAAAGAGTATCAAGGGAAATGTGCCAAATGACTTTTACAGCAGCATTGGACTTGCAGGTTGATAAATGCAAGTTACTTATAGGCAGTAATAAATGTTTAAGCTTATTTTTTATGCTATCTATGTGATACTAATGACACAGATAATAACACTAGTAATATGGTATGCACGATTTTCTTCTTAATATAATGATATGCATCTCTCCCGCGTGTTCGAGAAAAAAAATATGACATGCACAAAGATCCTCTAATGTTATTTTCTCTGGTGCCAACATACTTTCAAGATTCCATGGGCCATATGAGTAGACATCAACGATAATGAAATTCGACTGCATGTGATATCATCATGATGGCTGTCGAGCTTGTTCCTCAAGAGGAGTAAAACGTGAAATTCGGATAATGAAGACCACATGACAGCAATGTAGCAGTTTAATTTCCGTGCAAATCAAATAAGCAAGAACACAAAGGAGAAGAACACCGAATTATATGGCTATATATACAAGAATAGATCCAGACCTGTTTTCAGCATCCATGTCCACTGCTTGTCCAGAATGCTCCTGCATCATTTCAACATGTTCATCTGAGTCTTCCTCATCCCCATAATCTTCCACTCGCGCTAGGCTATACTGATCATCCTTGCCACCAATGATCTGCTTTACACATTGTATGCTGACTCTCTCACATCTAGCATGCACCCTGACTGCATCTCTGAAAGCCAATTCTATAGCCCTTCGGTGGGATTCATCAGAACCAGCACCACCAATTTTTGCAGATACTTCTTTCAGGTTTGACAAGTACCTGATGCCAAAAGGTATTGTAATATGTTGATCAGCATTGCGGCATTGAAAACAAGCTTCATCTTACAGAGATTAGGCATAGCACCCTCCTCAAATTTCAGCAAAGGGTCACAGCACTTGAACTTGAAGTATTTTATTAATGGAAATCCAGTCTTCCCGACAACTATTCTTGCTGCAGGCTTGGTCTGGCTATACAGAGAGAGAACAGCAAGAGCAGGCAATCCTCTGATAACATCAACATCATCCCTGTCTATTTTTGTAAGCCCGATCTTTAAGATTCTGAGCCTGTGGAGTTGCCCGATCCACTTGGGGATCCAGCAGAATATGCAAATCCGTGGCGAAACCTCAAGACTCTGAAGAAGGCCTGGGGCAGAGGACAAACTACTGAAACCGCCAGAAATGGCCATGCCTGTAGCATCAGCCTCGTCTGTAGATTTTGCATTATTAGTGGAAGCTCTTGGTACAAGAGTAAGTGACTTGAAGTTGCTGAGTCTTCCAAGAATCGAGGTCAGCAGGAACTGCATTTTGTTATACATATTTTCTGGCTGACCTGTAGAACAGGTTAGCTTAAGATCTATGAGATTGGTCAGCATGCTAAGGCTCTTTACATTCTCTATCGAATTACTAGTGAGATCAAAGTATCCAAGTGTGTGGAGCGATGTCATGTGGCCAATCCCACTAGGCAGGTCTGTCTCTGGGGGAACACTAAAATGCAGCAAGCTTGGCAAGCAAACAATTTCAGATGGAACTGTATTAACTCTTGCGTCTATTGTAAGTGTTTCCAAAGATTGCAGGCCTCGAATCTTGTTGCCTAGTTCTAAGGTAACATTAGATGTGACCTTCAAATATCTCAGCCGGAAAAGCTTTGAAATTCTAGTGAGGTCAAAACTGATGCTATCCTTATCACCCCAAAAATGGAGAATCAGAACTTGAAGGAGATGAAACTGCACAATGGTAGGCGAACACTTGAACACCCCCAAAAAGACAAGTGTTCGGACTTGTGACAGTCTCATATTTATTGGGACTATCACATCTTCTGCATTGCCAAATTGAAGAGACAGTCGACGCACCTTGTCAGAAAGTGTGGTGGTTGCTTGAGAATGATGTATGGCCGTGACGAAATTCTCTTCTACTGACTTGTATCTGATAACAAGACTAAGCACCATACGGTGAACCACGCAGGACAAAACCTCACCATTTTCATTTATATATACAGGGAGGATCAGTTTTCTACTGATAAGCCTATCAAAAAAAGATCTGGCAATTTCTTTCTTATCTTGCCCTTCTGTTGCCTCGATAAAACCTTCAGCTATCCACTGGTTGACTAAATCATCCTTCCAAATTATGATGTCCTCTTCATACAGGCCAGTGTATAACATACATGCTTTCAAATGCTGGGGAAGAATGTTGTAACTAAGGTCAAGGACTTGTTTCATTGCTTCACTGGTAGGATTCCTCGATAAACTGTACCCTATGGATTTATTGACATAATCCCATTGATCTCCTAAGTCTGGCTTACATGATAAAATACTAGCAACAGTCACAATAGCCAGTGGCAAACCACCACATTTACTTATTATAGCATGAGAAATTTCCTTTAGTTCTGGAGGACATTCATGTTGAGGGCCAAAAACTGAACTAAAAAACAATTTTCTTGATTCATCTTCACCAAGTGGTTTCATCTTATAAACATACTTGGGGTCATGGTCACAAGATTGAAGAGCTAGATCCTCAATTTCTGTTGTTATTAGTATTCTGCTGCAAGAATTGGTATCTGGTAAAGGACGTTTAAGAATGTCCCATGTGGATGTAGCACACAAATCCTCAACTACAATCAAGTACCTGCAAATATTTTGTGCAGTGAAAACACATTGATTCAGATCAGCGGCAAACATGAAATATGAACTGCATAAGCAGACTCTAGATTTTATTTCTCTGATTCAAAACCTATACATAGTAGGGTTTATTAACTGGTATGAGAAAAGCAAACTTGGAAGTCACTGCTGGCAACGCGCCATCGAATCGGGCAACTGCAGGGCACTGAAAGGACGCGATACAAGAGGAGGCTGGGGCGTTGCCGAGCCACTGAGGAATGGCGCGGTGGAGCAGGCGGGGAGGAAGAGATGACAGCGGCGGCGCTAGCGGGCTATCTGCCGGCCCATCCGTAATGGGATTTCACTGGGTGTCAGTTTAAAAAGGCCTAAAGCTTTGGACCGTAACTAAAAATCGGGCCCAAGTGACAAGATGATTTTTGGGTTTTTTCTGCTGAGAATTTTTTCCACTTATTACATACTTTGTATAGTGCTCTAACATGTCTAGTACTTGTAATTTCCTTCTATATTAGTATAAATGGTGCACAATCTTGTGCCCGTTGGATCAAAATATTAGGAATATCTACCCGTTCAATATCATAAATGTTCTCCTGATATGATGTTGAACAAATTACTAAAAAGTTTATAATGTATAGTGCAAATATGTATGTATTTAATGGGCAGCAGGGAAGATACTTAGATACAGATAGAGTAGCCCTGTACCTCTTATCTCGCAGGTGTGCTCTGTTGGTAGAAATTAAGCTGTGTACTGTCCAATTCTCCAGTGGCTTGTGTGGGCGAATTTGAGAGAGCATACTGACGAAAATCCTCCTCATGTCCGCCTCCTGGGAAGTCCTCACAAATGCGCGACAATCGAACTGATGCCCAAGCTTGCGATAGAGTTCCGTGGCAACTGTTGTCTTACCGATTCCTCCACACCCAACTATGGATACCACCCTAAGATTCTGGTGCGCTTCATCCTGCATTATCACCAACTCTTGGAGATTTTCCAAAGCAGCATTGAGACCAACAATAACATAGCCACCATTATCATCATCCTCGCACTTCCAGGAGGGACAGTAAACTCCATCAGCGGCAGAAATGGCATCAATTTTATATGTGCTGTATCGTGCAAGTGCCTCCTGTGCACGCAAGCTGAATTCTCTGATCGTGTTTGCCATCCAGAGGCGCCGCCTCAGCTTTTCGCCAAGCCTAGAGAGTGCTGTCTTGCTGATCTTACGACTAGGCCGCCACTGAGTCGTAACCCTATGGCTACGGACAGAAATGCTGGATCCAGCAGCAGCCAAGGACTCAGGAGTGGGTAGCCCATACTGCTCGATGAAGTTCTCCATGTCGTACGACAGCTCCAGAGCCTGCTTCATAGCAGCACTGGTACCAACATAGGTGTTCTTCTCTTCTCCACGGGGTTTGGAATGTGAAGAGTTAGTAGAATCAGCTGAACTAGAGACGGGAACAACGGCGTCGTGATTGTACATGCTCATGTACCGCTGAAGTAGCTCTTGTGCTCGCACTCTGGATTCTCTCATCTTGTTGGCCATCAAGATCTTATCGCCAAGCCTAGAGACAGCAGTAGTGGTCTTGCTCTTTTTACGACACCGTCGCCAACGAATAGATCGAATCATCAAGGACCTAGTAGCTGCGGTGTGCTCATACTGGTCGATGAAGTCCTCCATATCATAAGACAGCTCGCGTACCTCCTTCCTCCAGCACCTTCTAACATCATACCACCATAGTTGTCATCAAGGTTTGAGAGCATGGCCACGATTTCCTCGATATCACGCTTGATGAGATGTATCTCATCCTCCACGCCCTTGGGCAGGATGCAACCGTCACAACGCTGACGCAGCAGTAGCCTGTCGAGCTTCCCTGGAAGATTCAAAATGCTGCCGTCCAAAGGACTGGTGGTAGGACTAGGAGCATCCATACTTGACATCGATCTCTTTGAGGCCTATCAAGAACATGCATGCTAACAGATTACTTTACCAACCATGGTGCTGAAATTTATACAAACAAATTAAAGATATGCTGAAACAGAAATCAAGTAGTACCAACCAAATACGAACCTGGAAGGTGAAGGGCATCAGCTTAGTTCATGAGCGACCTCTCACAGACGCAAACAAAGGACTCGAGTTTCGAGAGATATTTGTTCCATTTAGGCCTTGTTTAGATAACTAATTTTGGGTCCAAAATCTGTATAGTAAATGTCCCGTTACACTGTAGTAATTTTATTTTTATTTGGTAATAATTGTCCAAACATTGATTAATTAGGTTTAAAATGTTCGTCTCGCAAAGTACAATAAAACTGTGTAATTAGTTTTTTATTTCATCTATATTTAGTACTCCATACATGTGCCGACATTTTAATGTGACGGAGAATAGGAATTCTGCATAGTAAATTTTAGACCCAAAATTAGGTATCTAAACAAGGCCTTAGTTGAGTTTTCCGAGAAGGTCTTTGACCTACAGTCCTACCTAATAATGACCATACGTCCCCTACATACTGTACATTAGTACATATCCCTCTCACATATTAAACCAAGACAGCGAAGCACCTAGTTGGACTTGTCTGCCAGCTGACGAGGACACAGATTTTTCAATATTGTCTTTACACATTGATCCTCGAGTATAAGTAAAATAAGAATAATAAGAATGAAACAATGCATGCTGAAGTTCACAAGAAATACATTTTCATCAAAATGCAAAATGAGTCACCAAAAATTTCACAACTAAATTAATATGTCCTCTGTGTGTTATGACTGAGAGCAACTCTTCTAGAAGAGAACGCTTCTACACCTTCAAACATTTTCACTGCTACAGATAGTTTTTAGCCAATGGCGCCATTTTTTAGTAGAGGCTATATCAAAAGTTGCCTCTAAAAATGGTCTGCCTCTAGAAATCTATTTTAAGAGGTGGCTTAGTATTTTTACCAGCCTAAAAAAATCCACTACCTTTAGATATGATGTTCTGCTGATATGATGTTAAACAAATTACTAAAAAGTTTACAATAATGCAATATATGCATGTATTTAATAACCATAGCAGCAGGGAAGATACAGATACAGTAGCCCCGTACCTCTTATCTCGCAGGTGTTCTCTTATGGCAAAATTGTTCGGCGCCAGTGAAGATTGAACTCTTCCACACAACTAGAATTCCTCCTGAGGCACCTACTGAACGTAGATAATAAAAATCATCAAAAGACCTGGGGCAGAACTTTCTGTTTCTGATGTAAGGTGTCGGTGTTTTGACCCCGGGGGTTAAAATCAACGAGTAATATTCGTAATTGCGTGCTCCCTTAATCCGGTGAGTAATGCAAGAAGGACACGGCGATTTATCCTGGTTCGGGCAAAGAAGGCCCTACGTCCAGCGGGGGGAGGATAGTTCGTGTTATCTTGCACCGAAGTGCTAGTACAGGAGAAAATACAAGCAGGTGTGAGGAGCGTGAGCTGGAGCTTGGGCGTTTCGGGCACCTAGCTCTCTACTTTACACTGTCATGTTATTGATTTGTGATCTAAAGCCTTAGCGTTTCTATGCTCTAGATCCTCTCGTCCGTTCTCCTCTTCCTCCTTCTCGGCTAACGTCTTGGCGCCTCCTTTTATAGGTGAAGGAGGGGCACAGGGGTACATATATTTAGAGTTCATATAGCTGGTGACGTATGACGTTGAGGCCGATCACGTCGGTGCTGCTGTAGAGATGTACGTCGGCATGGGAGGTTCTGCAGCCGTCACGTCGGAAGTTGTTGAAGTGCAGCCCGGAGTCGTTGGAGTCCCTCTCGAGGGTTCGTCCGACGAAGTCGAGGGGCGGCGGTCGAGGATCTGGCTCGAGTCGAGGGGGTCGAGTCGAGAGGGTCGAGCCTCATCGGATAAGGTCGAATCCCAGGAAATGCGGGCAACGTGCTGATTTATGCGTCTTGAGGGGGTGCTGGACAGGGCACAGTGCTCGGCATGGCACATACAGCGAAGTACGACCCGCGGGATTCTAGGGCATGGGCGGTAAAAGCAAGATTTGACCGCCACACCCACAACTGTTATCGTAACTGTGGCCATACGGTTAGGCGGGGGTAGGTAAAACGCATTAAATGCGCCCGGATCCGTACGGGAGAGTCGGCAGCCGAGGGGTGCACCGTCCTCGAGGACTACCCATTCACGCGAATGAAGTTCCGTCCTCGAGGGCAGGCTCGTTCGTCGGGCGAAGTTCCGTCCTCGAGGGGTCGCCCGAGTTGTACCCTCGAGTGTACAGTCCTAGTCCGCGTGGTAGCCCCTCGAGCAGGCTTTGGCTTTGGGCCGTCGTAGCCCGTTCGTGGGTCAGCCCAATATGCCTTAGCCTGCGGGCCTTCGAACGTTAACGTGGGAGGTCACTGGAGGGTTCGTGTTACGGATTTTGCGGGGTTTACTCCGGTAAACCAAGGGTTTGGGGTACCCATTTCCTGGGTAACGACAGTAGCCCCCGAGCCCCTGCGCGAGTGATGGCACTCGGGCAGGGGGTCAAGAATCAGAAACGGGACGTGATTCGGATCTTTCCATGGGGGGCGCGCGAGCGACCCCCGCGGGGGTAGCCCCCGAGGCCTCGTAGGAGTCGGAAGACTCCTGTGAGGGCTTCATTTGTCTTTGGTCGAGGGGTGCTTGTCCAGTCGGGTACAGGCCTGAACTGGAGTCGCAGCGCTTTACCGAGGGTGCGTCGGGATGCCGAGCCCCCGGGGGATTTTTGACCCTCTTTCGTCGAGGGGTGCTGGGCACAGTCGAGCTCCCGAGCCTCATGCGGCTAGGGCATTGCCGGCCTCGGCATTCATCTCACAAGTCCTCTCGATCGGACGTGAGGCGAGAAGCGTCGGACTACCCTCGATAGGGCGAGCCACGAAGTTCTCAGTGAGCTGGTAACGGGAAAATCCAAGTGAGAGCCCGTTCCTTGTTCGATAGAGGTCGGCTGGTGGCCCGGAGGCAGTCTCATTAGAGCAAAACGCATGGTCTCACGGATACCGATTCCATTCGATAGGTCTCGGCGGCTCGATGCCTCCCTTCGGGGGGATTCCATAAAGTCTGTAGCATTTCGCCTTGGATGTGTCCAAAGGGGTCTTGAGAGTTCATTCTCGAGCAAGGCCTCGTGTTGGCTCCCCCTTGGTCACCCCTGACTCGGGTGCTCGAGGGCGACTGTCGAACCCTGATCGTGGGGCCGGCCTTCGCTCCCTCAAGGCTTAGGGCCGGAGCCCGATTTTTTTGGTGCTCAAGGGTGGCCGTTGAACCCTCATTTGAGGGCTAGCCTTCGCTCCCTTGAGACTTTGAGGTGGGGCCGGAGCCTGTTTTACCTTTCGTAGAAATCTCCGTTGGCGAGTAACGGCTCTCTTTTCTTATCGTTGGACACGCCTTTTGAGGAGAAGGCCTTAGCGGTGCGATCGTGGTGGGCCCGAGCAATGGCTCTTTGCCAGAGGTGTGACGCGTGCATCCGGTCGAGGATCGAGGGGGGAACGGTCAGGTAAGTGCATTAATTGCGGGAAGTTACCTTTTCCCTGCCGCCGGACTCCGCCCGTTGCTCTTCCCGGGTATAAAAACGGAGAGGGACAGGCGCTGTTCGCCCCCACCTTTGCCATCCTCCCGAATTCCTGCTTTCCTGCGCGCGTGAGGGTAGAAACTTAGAGCAAGAAATCACAATTGGGAACCTTCCCGGTCGTCCGTCCGCCGAGGAGATTCGTGTTGTTGCTGCCGCCGCCGCGTCCACCGAGCGGATCCGTGCTGCCGTTGCTGCCATGGCCCCCGTCCTCCAGCCCGCCGAACCCTGGCGCCCGTCGATCGTGACGCGGCAAAGGCTGAACGAGCTGGTGGGAGAAGGACATCTCCGCCCCGTTACCGATCTGAATCGACCGGAGTGGATTGCGCCGCCGAGGAACCACCAAGAGCCAAACCCGCCGGAGGGCTATGTGGTGAGCTTCCTCAAATATCATCGGCATGGGTTCGGTGTACCCCCGAGCGAGTTCATGTGGGGGTTGATGAACTTCTACGGCGTCGAGGTCCAACATTTCTCCCCCAAAGCCATCTCCAACGCCGCCATCTTCGCGGCCGTCTGTGAGGGCTACCTTGGGATGGTGTCACATTGGGAGCTGTGGCTCCATCTTTACAAGGGGGAGTGGTTCGTCTCCCCGGTGGCACCAGGAATAAGGTGAGTCGTCAGAGCGGGCTGCCTCAACTTCGTGTTGAAGACCGAAAAGTCGGAGGAGCCGCACGAGTATATCCCCACCGAGTTGATGTCCAACCACTCCCGGTGGGACGAGCAATGGTTCTACCTTCACAACGATAGAGGCTACCTCCCGCCGTACACCGAGCGGCTTATCACCGAGCGTCCATTCAACTGGCCGCACGGTGTCATAGGAGATCTTCAGCGTCGACTTCGTCCCCTCGTCGTCGCGATGAAGGCCCTTCGAGAGGCAGGCCTGACGGCAGGTGTGGTGGTCTCGGCCTTCCACAGTCGACGGGTGCTCCCTCTGATGGAGCACCCATTGCGGTTGGACGAGATGCTCCCCTCGGCGGCGCCTGAGGTTCTTGAGAGGTGCCGGATGTCCGGCGAGAAGCCGTCCGCCGCGGAAGTCGTTGCGCGGGTAAAGGGGATGGTCGCGGGCTCGTTCAGGGTAGAAGACGTCAACCGCCTCCCATGCAGCCGGAGGAGGTTGCCTTGACTTGGTGAGTGCCTCGACCCGTGCCTTTCACGTTTTCATTCCGCCCCCTTCTCTTGTCCCTGTGACTAAACGTTTTCGTGTAGGGGAGAATCGACTACCGGAGATCGAGGCCCCCACTGAGGGAGGACACTCCCGATCGTCAGGTAAGACGCTTCAACGCCCAGCAAGAAAAGCGGTGTAAGGACAAAGAGGAGAAGAAGAAGGCCAAGAAGCTCCGGGAGCACGAAAGGCTTGCGAGGCGCCGCGCTCAGCAGAGGCGTGATGGGCTCCCGGAGGAGGAGTCTCCCTCGTCCAAGGGAGATGAAGATGATGTTGACGATGACGGTGATGACGTCGAGGGGGTGGCGGGGCGTCTTGAGCTCATCTTGTCAGGTTCCTCCCATGCTGACCGCCCCTTCGTGCAGGAGGAGGCGGTGGAGCAGCGCGCCCCCCAGCCGGTAACGTCGGCCTCGGAGCGCCGGCGTGGGAAAAGGTGGGCCGACGCCTCGACTCGAGGGGGTTCACCCCCCTCCCATCATACTCGAGGCGGGACCCCACCCATTTCGACCCAGGAAACCCGGTCCTGGTCGTTGGTGCGGGCGGAGCAGAGCCATGCTCAGGAGGCCCTGTCGGAGCAGGGAGGCGCGGTGACCCCACCGATGGCCCCGAGCAGCCTCAGCTCCGAGAAGAGCTCGGCTTCGGGAGGGGTGTCGAGATCTGCTGGCGGTTCGAGGGGGACCCGAAAGGCCTCTATCCCCTTCGGGTAAGCGTTGTTGATTCAATTCTTTTTCGTTGCATCCTCCTCGTGCAGTTTAATAAGCTTTTTGCCGTCCTGCTTCCCATCCAGGCCCAAGCGCCAAATTGAGGAGGCGTCTCTTGCACCGGCTAAGCGGCTCAAGGTGGACGTAGCTGCGAAGATGGAGGCCCCGGTCACAGGTGCGACGTCGAGGCCCTTGGCTCTGTGGGAAGCCAAGTGGTTGTCCTCAGCCCTCGAAGCTATGACGCGCGGTAGGCTGACGGGTTCCGCTCTTGCTACAGGGTCGAGCGTCTCGGGGGCTGCGACGGGCGGTGACTCCGAGCCAAGGAGGAAGCAAGAGGGAGGGAGTGCCTCCTTGATGTCGTCATCCGCGGTCCTCGAGCTCGGCCCGGTGCCAGGGGGCGGAGCCCCGATGTCGGGAGCTTCCGCTCCTGGCCGACCGGAGGCCTCGATCCCCGCACCCAAGGCAGGAGCCCCCGAGGGCCACGAGCTGGGAGAGGAGGTAGCCGTCACTGACCTCGAGGGTGAGCAGACCACAGCCCTTCCCCCTCGACGGGAGAGCGGAGACCCTGGCCGATGGGGCTACGTGAGCTCGAGGCCCAAAGGAAGCAGGAGCAGGGGGCCCTGCAAGAAACAGAGCTGCCGTGGTCACAGCGGGAGGGGGAGAAAGAGGTGCTGGAGCAGTGGGAAGAGAAGGAGAAAACCGGGGGCCAGCCCCAGCATCAACAGGTGCAGCAGACGCCGCCGGGGGACGCGGCGCCGCTGGACCCGCCGGCGCAGTAGCCGCCCAAGACGTCGGAGACAGAGGGGACTTCAGGATTGCCCAAGCAATGGGTGTCCGTGATCACTCTGGACGAGCTGCTGGCCGAACAAGAAATGGCGTCGAAGGCGTCAACGGTCCCGCGGCTGCCGGGGGTACGATTGGAGGAGGCCTCAGTACAGAGCCCACAGGAAAATGCGTCGATGGTGGACCTACTGGCACCACAGGACGTGGCATTGGGGGAAGCAATGGCCTCGACACCTCCGCCGCCCCCGAAGGCACCAGAAGCAGCGTCGAGCTAGCCGCCGCAACCGTCGATGGAGCAGCCGGAGGAGACGGCGGCTTCTGGTCTGTCGAGGAGGTCGACTTTCGACCCCAGGCTGAGGGATGCCGGCGCCGCGTCGGAGTTCAGCACCCCGGCGGAGTTGGCCGAGCATTACGACGTCCCACGTGATGTGGTGGACGAGATCGAGTCCTTGGCACGAACCAAGGTCAAGACGGTCCTCCCACATTGGGGCAAGGAGCGCATCGTACTCCGGGAGCTTGGCGACTCCAGCGCTCCGGGGATCGAGGTGGATGACCCGCTGAAAGTCAGTGTTGGGAGGACGCAGAGCGGTCCCGGGCGTGGCTACAGCACTTGCTGAAGCTGGGCGTCGAGCTCGCCGAAGGCCTCGACCGGAATCTCACGGTGAATCCCTGTGTAGACCGTTGTCGACGTTAGGAACCCGGGGGTGTCCTAAGCCAATGAGTAAACGTATGTGTGTAACCCGTTCGGATGGTGATGCAAGAAGAACACAGCGATTTATCCTGGTTCGGGCAAAGAAGGCCCTACGTCCAGCGGGGGAGAAGATTTGTATTATCTTGCACCTAAGTGCTTGTACAGGGGTGAATACAAGTGAAGGAGAGAATTCGAGGGGTGGAGGGTTCGGGTGTAGAGCGAAAGAGTTATTCAGAGTCTTGGAGTCAGCCTAGGCATGTTCGATTGTTCATGAGGCCGTTGTTTGGAGTCGGTCCTCTCTATTTGGGCCTCCCGGCGTCCCCTTTTATAGGCCAAGGGGAGGCACAGGGGTACAGATGTCCTGGCTCGATGACGCGGTGGTGACGTCGTGGGTTGTGGTGGTCAACTCGAGGCCTCTGCAGGGACGTGCGCTGAGCATGGCTTGTTCTGTAGCAGCGTGGCTCGGAGTTGACATGCGTCCTTCAGAGACGTGGTTGCTGACCGGCAAAAGACGCGATCCCCTGTAGAGGACGTGCGAGTTCCTGTTGGGGTCACATCGGGAGTTGTTGGCGCAGCTTTTGAAGTCGATGTAGGTTGACCGGAGGGCGTCGATGCGTACTCGAGGCCCAGTCGAGGGGTAGCCTCAAGCATAGTGGTTGAGCGGATAAGATTGAATTTAGGGAATCCAATGTCGGTTGTTTGTCGCGTAGCGTGTCGAAGGAGGGCCTCGAGCTACCTAACAGCGCTGAGTACGGCATAATAGTGCCGTGCAGACCGATGCACGTCCTCAGTATGGGCAGTAAAGTGGGATTCAACTGCTGTACGGATCACTGTGCGGACACTATAGCCATACGATTTGACGAGGTTTGGTAGTTTTGCATTAAATGCGCTATCGGATGCACCTGGAGTTGGTGGATCGAGGGGGGCTCGACCCTTATCATATCGAGGCGTCCGTCCCGTCGGGGCCTCGACACTTGACGCGGGGTCCCCCCTCGAGTGATCATCGGCTAGTGACGTCAGTGATTTGTCGAGGGTTGCAGCAGAAGTTAAGTACTCTGTTGTGGGCTGGCCCAGTGTGTATTTGCCGGTGGCCCCCGGTGGGTCGAGGATGTACAGTATGGTCTTGCACGTGTTTTTTCGAGGGTCCCGCGAGATTAATCTGAGGGTAAACTCGGGGTTCAACCGAAAACAAGGAAGGTTTAGGTTACCCCTTTTCTCGGTAACCGATAGTAGCCCCCGAGGCTTCGTGTAAGTGTTGATACTTACACGAAGGCTCAGTTGAATGGACTCGGAGTGTTGGTCGTATTCCGAAGGGTGCGCGCGAGTGCACCCTTCGGGTGTAGCCCCCGAGGCCTCGGGTGAGTAGAATACTCGCCCGAGGTCTTTTATTTTTCGTTTGGTCGATGCGTGCTCGAATGATCGAGCCCCCAGGTGGTTGGATCCTCTTTCGTCGAGGCCACCTGGTTGCGAGTCCGCTCCTTAGCTTCTTTCGTCGAAGCCGGTCAGGTGCGAGCTTGACTTTTTTGTTCGACCCTCACGAACCCTTTCGATCGGGTAGAGGGGGAGAAGCGTTGTGCTACCCATGCTCGGGTGAGCATCAACGTCTCAGGTGAGCTACTATCGGGAAATTCAAGTAAGAGCTCATGCCCCGTTCGATAGGGGTCGACTAGTGGCCCTGAGGCACTTTTATTTGAGCAAAACAGTGGGTCCTGCGGATGCCAAACCCTTTCGATCGGGTCCGGTGGCTCGATGCCTCCCCTCGAGGGGATTCCGTCGTGGTCCCTTAGTTTTGCCTTGAATGTGTCCGAGGGGCCTCGAGAATTTGTTCTCGAGCAAGGGACTCGCGTCGGCCCCCTCGGTCACCCCTGACTCCGGTACTCGAGGGCGGCTGTCGAACCCTTTTTCGAGGGCCAGCCTTCGCTCCCTGGAGGTTTCGAGGGCCTGGGCCCGTATCCCATATCATGGGAAGATCCGTCTCTGGATAACTCCTCCTGTCCATCACGCGTGCCTTTTTACATAGAAGCCGGAGCGGCACGGTAGTGGGTGATTCCTGTACTTGAAGCGCATTTCAAGGAGGATAACTGTCAGTTCTCATTTTTCAAGAAAAGATTCGAAGCGGCGCGGCCGTAATATCACGGGAGTCGGAACGGCGCGGTCATGGTGGAGCCGGCATGACGCCTGATTCGCGGATTCTTGACGTGTGTCCATGGTTGATGGCAGTCGAGGGGGTGAATGCGAAACGGCCCTATCCATGACGCACTGGAATCAAGGAGAGTGCTTTGGGTGCATTTAATGCAGGGACTTACTGGTCGGGCAAGCGTCGACCGTCCGTCGGTCTTCTGCCCCTATAAAAGGAGGCACTCCGTGCACTGTTGCTCTTCACTTGCTTTCCTGCCATTTTCGCATTTGCCTTCCTGCACTTGTTTGCCTTCCTTGCGCTCGCCTCTCTGCGCTTACCTTCCTTGCACTCACCTCCCTACGGAGATAGGAAATCTTCCAGGTCGTCCATCCACTGAAGAGCTCCGCGCCCTTGCCATGGCACCGCCGGAGATTCTTCAGCCCGCGGCGTGGCTCCCCTCGGATGTGACAAGGAAGGAGCTGGAGGGGTTGGTGGCGGAGGGGCTCCTTTGCCCCATCACCAACAGGGCTGAGCCCGAATGGCTCGTTCCGCCGAAGGGAGACCGCGAGCCGAACCCACCAGAGGGCTACGTGGTCAGCTTCGTCAAGTTCCACCGACTAGGCTTCGGTTCCCCACCGAGCCGGTTCATGCGTGCACTTACCCACTACTATGGGATCAAGCTGCAGCATCTCTCCCCCAACGCAATCTCCTACGCCGCCATCTTCACCACAGTCTACGAGGGTTACCTCGGGGTGGAGGCGCACTGGGAGCTCTGGCTCCATCTTTTTCGAGGGGAGTACTTCTCCAAGAGCGCGTCGCTAGGGGTGCGGAGGCTGGTGCGGGCTGGGTGCTGCAACTTCACCATGAGGAAGGCCGACACCTTCATCCCTATCAGCCTGACTTCGAGCCATGGCGCCTAGCCTTTGAAGTGGTTCTACATCAGGAACGATGAGGGGCTGCTGCCTCAGTACACGGGGCGCGTTATCAAGTCGCGTCCCCACAACTAGGGCGCCCCAGCGCGGGACCATCAAGAGAGGCTCGAAGACCTCCTCGACGCCCTGGCGACCCTTTGAGGGCAGGGGTTGACTGCCGGGGTCGTTGCCTCAGCCTTCCACCATCGACGGGTGCTCCCCCTGATGCGGCGCTCGCTTCGCATGAGCCAAATGTTCGTTGGAGCGGAGCTCGAGGGGAGCTGGATGGTTGCTGAGGATATTACGCCGGAGAGCGTCACCAAGAGGGTTCGAGGCACGGTGTTGGGCCCCTTCCGATGTGGCCGGATCCCGATTGCCCCGAACTGGTGTGTGTATTACTTCGTCGAGCCCTTCTTTTTGTTTCTTTTCACCTTACATTTTCTTTTTATTTTTTATTTGGCTTTGCGCGTAGGGGGAGCTCGACTATGAGTTGTCGCTGCCCCCTGTTAGGGAAGATTTCAGGGCTTGTCCGATGGGGCTTCTCGGCGCCTCGTCGGCAAAGAAGATGAAGGAGGAGGAGAGCAAGAAGAGGCAGATGCATAGCCTCGATCTCTCTGCGGGCGAGCGGCGCTCGGCTAAGCAGAGACGAGAGGTGGGGCCCATCGGAAGGTCCTCCTCTGAGGAGTCAGGGGAGGAGTGGAGCGGAGAAGAGGAGCACCTCTCGACCCAGAGGGTCGCGGCTGGTGCCCCTTCAACGCAGGGCGCCGCTGGTCCTGAGGGGCCCACGGAGGGGTCCCATGAAAGTCACTGGCCCTTGGAGCCGGGCCAGTGGCGCTGGCCTTGGCCGCATCGGCGGCGGCCTCCGCTCATGGGGCTGCGGGGCCTCGCAGCGTGACGCCGCCGACAGTGACTTCAAGCCTTCCGGGTGCCGGGACACGGCCGTCGACGGGGGCCTCACGAACCCCGGGAAGGTTCCCGGTCGAGTAAGTTCTTAACCTTGGAGCAGCTTTCGCGTCTCGATTCTACGCATCTAATTTTTCCTTTCTTACAGACTCAAGCACGAGCGGGCACTGGCGAGGCCCACTCCGGCCAAGCACCTTTGGACGGAGGCTGCGACGGAGGTGATGGCGGTCGCGGCGGCTCTGGTTATGGGCCCGGTTCCTTCGGCGACGAGCGCCGCCTCGACTCCGCCGTTGATTTCGAACGCGGGGGTCGTCGCTTGGGTCAAGGCCGCACGCGCGGCGTTGGCCTGGGGCACTGATTCGGTTATCAGCGAAGCGGCCACTGAGCCTGCGGCGGCTATGGCGTCGAGCCCCCGAGCCGGGGTCGTTGAGTCTGGGGGTGCCGAAGTGGCCCCTTCAGGCGGGGAGGCGAGTGTCACTGTGCCTGCCCCGGTGGATCTTTTTGTCGAACGGGAGGGGCCGCAGGCTGGCTTGCTGGCTATCGTGCTGTGGGAGGGTCCTTCTCCCCCCGCGGTTCTTGAGCAACGACCTGCGGTAGGCACGGCCGCTGACGCGGAGGGTGCGGCAGCTGAGGCGGCGCCGCGGCGCTCCAAGGCAGAGACTTCGGGATGGGGCTCGGAGCCCACCCGCGTCCATGACCCCATGAGTCATGACGCTCCCTCATGGGAGGTGGATGACCCCGTGGAGCTCGAGTGCTAGAGGGCCGTCGAGGAGGAGCGTTCCTGCCTTCAGAGCTCGCTGAAGGCATTGCTTAGTCTCGTCAGCGACAACCTTCACCAGCGCCTCGCGGTAAGCATCCTACTTCGAAGTTATGGAACTCAAGGTGTGTCTTCTTTGTTGATGATCTCCTTTGTTCTTCTTGCTCTTAGGATCTGAGAAAGCGCTCGAACATCAAGTCCTATCTCATCCACGGCGCCAAGGATAAGTGGGACCAGACCCTCGAGCTAGAAGCAGCGCTCGAGGCTGCCCGGGTCGAGGCCACGAAGGCGAAGGAGGAAGCCGCTGCCGCTCGAAGTGAGCTTGAGAAGGCAAAGTCCGAGACCGCCTTGGCCCGAGGGGTGGCCGACCAAGCTAAGGAGGCCGAGGAGGAAGCAGGGAGGGCCCTTGAGTAGGCGAGGTCCGAGGCTAGTGATGAGCTGGCAAGGGTTGGCACGGCCCTCGAAGCGGTGCGCAAGGAGCTCGAGGCTTCGATCTCCGAAAACGCCAGGCTTTTTGAAGCCTGGCAAGAGCAAAGGCGGAATGCCATTTCGGCAGGCGAGGCCCTCGAAAAGCTCAAGGAGGAGAACGCGTCGATGGTCTGTGCTGGTGAGGCGTTTGCGAACGAGTATCTTGTTCTGCAAGATACGCACACGAAGCTCGAGACCCATGTCGTCGGTGAGTCTTCCTTCTTCTCCCGAAGAGTTTTTTTGCCTTTGTCTTCTTTCTTAAGCGTTACTGACTCCGTTTGTTTATTTTCAGCCTTGGAGGAGGAGCTGACTCGGGCTCATCGCGATCTCAGCCTGCTTCAGAAGTCGTACACGGCCGAGGTGAAGCTGACCGGCGAGCTCGGCGGTATGCTCGATATGGTCTGTGACAGCCTCGGCGTCCCTCGTCCCGAAGCGGCCGTGGATGACGTCCATGGGGCCCCTCTAATTGATCGGCTGTTCGAGCTCGGCCGCGTGGTTAAGGAGAAGGTGCGGGGCGCCCTTCATGTCGGCGTGAAGCGGGCGATGGCGGTCATCGGCTCCGGCTACATCTACGACATGGAGGTCATGTCCCACGGCTTCGTCAGCGACCCTTCGAAGACTGATGAGGAGAACGAAGCTGTCTTCATGGGGTTGGTCGAGGCTACCGAGGAACCTGGCGGTCGTCTTGCGAGCCTCTTCGAGCGTGAGGTGCTTCCGCCTCCTGAGGATGATGGCCTGTGAGCCAAACCTGGGCAAAGAGGCCTTTGTAAGAAATCTTGTAACCTTTTGTTCTCAAGGTCGCAAAGCCTCAAGCCAATGTACATTTATATTCGTATGTATATGTCTAAGTGTGCTCTAAGTCTTTTCTGTCTCTACTGCCTGATCGGGTCTCTACTTTTATCGATTTCGTCACACGATCGTGCCCTTCGAAGGAGGGAGTGAGTGGAGGTGCCGTAGCCCTGGGGCGTCGGCGGTCTCCCGACCTGACATCCCTCGACCTTTCGGACCTTCTCATGTCATTTTTGACTTAGTATCAACCCATGTCGAGGCATACCGAGGCAGAGTGGACCTCGAGACTTAGAAAGTGTATGATTTTTAAGTCTTTTTCTTTCTCGCGTTCCTGATAACGTTTCTTACTTAGTGAATTCAACGCATGTTCGTGCCCCTCGTCGGGGAGCGAGTGGAGGTACCGTAGCCCTGGGGCGTAGGTGGTCTCCTGGCTCGACAGCCCTCGACGCTTAGGACATTCACATGGCATTTTCGACTAAGTATTAAAATGTATCGAGGTGCGTGGGAGAAAATAGACTTTTTGAGTTTTGAAAAATCATGCGAGTTTTTTGGGGACTTCAGGAGGTTCCCCCCTTATAGCCCTCAAGGGAGGTTCGACTCTGAGGGAGCAGAGTCGAGGCTACCTCTTATATGTATAAGGAAATTAAGCTTGTGATCGAAAGCATTCCGTTATGCGAAAATGTAAGAGGAAGGCATCGACTAGGGATAGAAGCGACGTAGCTGGTCGATGTTCCATGCGTTGTTGAAGATTTCGCCTTTGTCGTTAGCGAGCTTGTAGGTTTCGGGCTTCAACACCTCTGCTACGATGAAGGGGCCTTCCCATGGTGGAGTTAACTTGTGCCAGCCCTTGTTGCTCTATCGCCGTCGTAGGACGAGGTCGCCCACTCGAAGGTCCTTTTTGCGCACATGCTTGTCGTGGTAGCGTCGAAGCTTCTGCATGTATCTTGCGGAGTTGAGGAGGGCCATGTTTCGAGCTTCTTCTAGTTGGTCGACGGCGTTTGCGAGGGCTTCTTCGTTCGTCTGCTTGTTGTAGGCTTTTAATCGAGGGGACCCGTAGTCGAGGTCGATGGGGAGGATGGCCTCAGACCCGTAGACCATGAAGAACAGGGTAAATCCTATGGCTCAACTGGGTGTTGTCCTTAGGCTCCACAGGACCGAGGGCAGCTCGATGGCCCACTTCTTGCCGTGCTTGTTAAGGCGGTTGAAGATTCTCGCCTTGAGTCCCTGCAAAATCATGCCATTGGCACGCTCGACCTGGCCATTAGTTCGAGGATGAGCAACCACGGACCAGTTCACGTGGATTTGATGGCGATCGCAGAAATCCAAAAACTCTTGCCAGTGAACTGTGTGCCGTTGTCAGTGATGATGACGTTCGGGACCCCGAAGCGATAAATGATGTCGGTGAAGAACTCGACCGCCCGCTCGAAGCGGATGTTGCCGATAGGCCGGGCCTCGATCCACTTGGTAAACTTGTCGATGGCAACGAGCAGGTGGGTGAAGCCTCCAGTTGTCCTTTTGAGGGGACCAACGAGGTCGAGCCCCCATACGGCGAACGGCCACGTGAGGGGGATCATTTGCAAAGCATGCGCAGGGAGGTGCATCTGCTTGGCATAGAACTGGCACCCCTCACATGAGCGGACGAGGCTGATGGCGTCAGAGACAGCGGTTGGCCAGTAAAAGCCTTGTCGAAAAGCGTTCCCGACGAGGGTCCTGGGCGCAGCATGATGACCGCAAGCCCCCGAGTGTAGGTCATTGAGTAACCTTTTGCCTTCCTCAACGGTGATCTAATGCTGCAAAACTCTGGTCGGGCTCCGTCGATAGAGCTCCTTGTCTGGACTGAAGAGGACGTAGGTTTTGGCCCTTCGCGCAATGCGTCAAGCCTCGTTCTGCTCGTCTGGCAGCTCCCCTTGAGTAAGGTATTCGAGGAAGGGCTTACGCCAATCGGCTTCGCCGCTTGCTCGAGGGGATGATACCTCGAGGTCCATGACCTCGGCCCCGGTCGAGGCGGCCTGGGTTGGTTGAGGCTCAACCCCCTTGGACGGATGTTCGTGTTCACCCGTGAAGTCAACTGATGGCTTGTAGAGATCTTTTGCGAAGACGTCAGGTGGCACGGTGCCTCGGGTTGATGCGATCTTTGCGAGCTCATTCGCGGCCTCGTTGTAGCGTCGAGCAATGTGGGTTAATTCGAGGCCGTAGAATTTGTCTTCCAATTTGGGAACCTCTTGATAGTACGCTTCCATTTTAGGTTCGTGGTAGCTCAAAGCCTTCATGACTTGATCGATGACTAACTACGAGTCGCCCCGAGCTTGGAGGCGTCGAACCCCGAGCTTGATAGTGATGCGTAGTCCGTTCATGAGATCCTCGTACTCTGTGACGTTATTCGAGGCTGCAAAGTGGAGTCAAATTACGTAACGCATGTGAACCCCGAGGGGCGAGATGAAGAGCAGGCCCGCGCCCGGTCCCATTTTCATCATCGACCCATCAAAGTACATGGTCCATAGTTCGGCCTAGATCTGTATGGGCGGTAGTTGAGCGTCGGTCCATTCGGCCACGAAATCCGCCAGCACCTGCGACTTGATGGCCTTTCGCGGTGCGAAAGTGAGGGTCTCGCCCATGAGCTCGACTGCCCACTTAGCGATTCTCCTTGTGACCTCCCGATTCTGGATTATCTCCCCGAGGGGGAAGGACGAGACCATGGTTATCGGGTGGCTTTGGAAGTAATGTTGGAGTTTGTGCCGCGTAAGGACTAGAGCGTACAACAACTTCTGAATCTGAGGGTATCGGGCCTTGGTCTCTGAGAGTACTTCACTGATGAAGTAGATAGGCCTTTGAATGGGCAGGGTGTGCCCTTCTTCTACCCTCTCGACCACTATGGCTGCACTGACCACCTGGGTGGTTGCGGCGACATAGAGGAGGAGGGGCTCGGCCGGATGAGGAGGTACTAGGATCGGGGGCGAGGCTAGCATAGACTTAAGCTTTGAGAGGGCTTCCTCAGCTTTGAGGGTCCATTCGAAGTGCTCCGATTTCTTCAAAAGGTGGTAGAGGGGCAACGCCTTTTCCCCGAGACAGGAGATGAAGCAGCTCAGGGCTGCCAGGCATCCTGTGACCCTCTGAATGCCTTTGAGGTCTCGAATGGGCCCCATCTTGATGATCACCGAGATCTTCTCCGGGTTGGCCTCGATGCCGCGCTGAGAGACTATGTACCCTAAGAGCATGCCTTGGGGGACATCGAAGACACACTTCTCAGGGTTCAGCTTGATGCTCTTTGCCCGGAGGCATTTGAACGCGGCATCAAGGTCAGAGACGAGATCCTCAACTTTTTTGGTCTTGACCACGATGTCATCGACATAGGTCTCGATCGTCAAGCCAATGTGTTCTCCAAAAACGTGGAGCATGCACCGCTAGTACGTTGCCCCGGCCTTTCAAAGGCCGAAGGGCATAGTAATATAGCAGTACATGCCGAAGGGGGTGATGAAGGAAGTCGCAAGCTAGTCGGACTCCTTCATCCAGATCTGATGGTAGCTGGAATAGACGTCGAGAAAGGAGAGGGTCTCACATCCCGCCATCGAGTCAACCATTTGATCGATGTGTGGCAAGGGAAATGGAACTTTAGGACATGCTTTATTCAAGCCGGTGTAATCTACACACATACTATATTTCCCATTTTTCTTTTTGACTATTACAGGGTTAGCTAACCACTCGGGATGGTGGACCTCCTTGATAAATCTGGCTGCCAAGAGCTTGTTGACTTCTTCCCCGATGATCTTGCACTTCTCCTCGTCAAAGCGGCGCAGGCGTTGCTTCACCGGCTTAGACCCGGGGCAGATCTCCAAGGCGTGCTCGGCGACTTCCCGGGTATGGGCGGTAAAAGTTGAGATTTGATCCTGTACTTGTCACTATGTGCGTTACTGTGGCCACTCGGTTAGGCAGGAGTAGGTAAATGCATTGAATGAGCTTTGGTATCGTATAGGTGGTAGGTAACTCCAAGGGTGCGGGTTGCTCGAGGGGCACCCGTTCGCTTGGGCGAAGGTCCGTCATCGAGGGGTGGCTCGAGCCGTACCCTCGATTGGTCTGCTTCGTCCTGCGTAGGTGCCTGTCGAGTAGGCCGTGATGTGGGCTGTCGAGGCCCGCTCGTGGGCTGGCCCAGTTAGCCTTGGCCTGTGGGTTTTTGGTGCTGATGGCAGATTACGAGGGTTGATTTAGGAGATTAATCTCGAGGTTTATTCCTTTAATCTCAAGGATTATTGCTCGATGGGAGATTATTAGTTTGCATAGCCGTGATTGGAAATCTTCCTGATCGTTCGTCCGTCGAGGAGATTCGCGCCGTCGCCACCGCCGCCGCCACGCCTATCGAACAGCTCTGCGCTGCCGCCACCATGAGGCCTACCATCCTGCCTGTGAATCCTTGGTCTTCGTCAACCATGACGGAGAGGATGCTGCGGGAGTTGGTGGATGAGGGCTCCTTCCTCCCCTCTCTGATCCGAATCGGCCATAGTGGAGGGTGTCATCGTGGTCGCATCAGGAGCTGCATCCGCCGGAGGGCTACGTGGTGAGCTTCCCCAAGTTCCACCAGCACGGGCTTGTTCTGCCCCCGAGCCGGTTCATGTGGGGGCTTCTCCACCACTACGGTATCGAGCTCCAGCACTTCTCCCCAAACGCGATCTCCGCTGCCACCATCTTCGCAGCCGTCTGCGAGGGGTACCTGGGGATCGAGCCATATTGGGAGTTGTGGCTTCATATCTACCGAGGGGAGTGGTTCACCTGCCCGGTGAGGGATGGCGTGAGGTGAATCGTCCACACCGGTTCCTTCAACCTAGTGCTAAAGACGGGCAAGTCAGTGGTGGTGCTACACGAGTACATCCAGACCAGGCTGAGCACCAACCAGGCCCGGTGGGACGAGCAGTGGTTCTACCTCTACAACAATGGGGGGTACTTTCCACCGTACACGGGTCACCTCATCACCGCGTGCCCGGAGCATTGGATGTACAACATGGCCAGGGAGTTGCGACCCTGGCTCGTGCCTCTCGCCACCTCGATGCGGACCCTTCGGGAGGCTGGTCTGACAGCGGCAGTCATCGTCTCAGCCTTCCACAACTGGAGGGTGCTCCCTTTGATGGAGCGCCCATGGCGACTGGACCAGATGATACCCGAGGTGGCACCCGAGGTGCTCGACAAGTGCCAGATGTCCTCCGAGGACCTGCCTATCGAGGTAATTATTGCTCGAGTGAGGAGCGCAGTCTTCGCCACCTTCAGGGCAGAGGATATCGAGCGTACCCCTATGCGGCCCAACGAGGGCTGCCTCAACCTGGTGAGTGCCTTGACTTATGTATCTTGAGCTTCACTCTTTCTCCTTTCCCTCTGTGGTGCGTCAACGTGTAGCAAAGGCGTGATGCGCTCCCGGTTGAGGAGTCTCCTGACGAGGATGAGGAGGAGGGAGACGATGACGATGATGATGACGATGTTGAGGGGGTTGTGGGGTGTCTCGAGCCCCATATGTCTAGTTCCTCCTGCGCTGACAGATCTTCGATGCAGGAGGATGTCCTGGAGTGGCTGGCCCCTCGATCATCGAGGGAGGCCTCAGGGCGACAGCAGGAGGGGTGGTCCATTGATTCCGCCTCGGGGGGTCGTCCTCCCGTTGTTCGCATGGTGGAACCCCGCCTGCCTCGACTCAGGAGACCCGGTCCCAGTCCTTGGCACAGCGGACTCGGGGCCAAGCTGCCTCGTCAGGGCAGGAGAGTGCAGCTGTGCTGTCGGAGGCCTCGAGCGGCTCTGACTCCGGGAAGGGTACGACTCAGAGCGGAGTCTCGCAGCCCCCGAGTGGCTCGAGGGGGAGCCAGAGGACCCATTTTCCCTTTGGGTAAGTTCCATCGGCTAGAGGTTTCCCTTACTGTCTCTCTGATCTGCTCATTTTGCTAAGTATCTCTACCTGTTTTCTTTCCATGCAGGCCGAAACGTCGCATCGAGGAGGTGGAACCTTCGTCGGCCAAGTGGCTTAGGACAGACGCAGCCTCAAGGTCGACGACCATGGCTCCAGGTGTGACTTTGAGGCTTCTTTCGCCCTAAGATGCAAGATGGTTATCTTTAGCTCTCGAGGCTATAGCTCGAGGCAAGCTAAAGGGCTCTCCTCTTGCTGTAGGGTTGAGCGGTTCGAGGGCCGCAACTGGAGGCGGCACTGAGTGGGAGCAGATGCAGGAAGTGGGGAGTGCCACCTTGGTGACAATGTCCGTGGTCCCCATGCTCGGCCCAGTGCCCGAAGATGGGAGCGGCGTCTCGACCTCGGCGCCTATGGCTTACGCTTCGGGCCAACATGAAGCCACCACCGCTACGCTTGAGGGGGGAGCTCCCGAGGGTCATGTGCTGGGGACAAAGAAGGCCCCCATCATCCTCAAAGATAAGGAGGCCTCCACCCAATCTCCTTCTACGGAGGAGCGGCCCATCGAGAAGGAGAAGCCATGGCCGATAGGGCTGCACGAGGTGGAGATGAAGAAAAAGCAGGAGCAGGAGCAAAAGGACCTGCAGAAGAAAGAGGGGAAAGAGCGACTGCAGATGCAGCCGCAAGAGAAGGAGCCGCTGGAAGAGGAAGGGTCGACCATGGGCCAACCTGAGCAGTAGTAGGAGATGGAGCGGCTGGCGTCGAGCCAGCTGCAGCATGACCAGCAACAACAACAACAAGAGCAGCAGCAACAGCAACAATAGCAAGAGCAGCAGCAATAGCAATAGTAGCAACAGCAACACAGCTGCATCAACAGCAGGTGTCGACAGAGGACGCGGCGTCCCTGGACTCGTCGCTGTAGCGGCGGGTCGAGCCGTTGCTAGAGCCGGTGGTCTCGAGGCTCCCAGAACAATGGGAGCCTGTGACCACTGTGGAAGAGTTGCTGGATGCGTCGGAGGTGCCGCCGCCACCACAGGCGCAGCTTGAGGAAGAGCGGTCGGCCTCGAGTCAGCCAGAGGATGTGGTGATGGCAGATTTGCAGGTGCACGAGGATGCGGTGCTGGGGGAGGCGACAACTTCAAGCCTTCCGCCGCCTTAGGAGATGCCTGAGCTTGCCCTGAGCCAACCGCCACAGCCGTCAATCGTGCCATCGGGGGAGCCGATAGCCTCGGGCCTGCAGCGGCAGCAGGCGGAGGAGACGACTGCTGCGCGCCCCCTGGCGCTTCATCACTGGGAAGAGGAGGTAGGTGCCCTTCGGCTTGGCAAGGGGCTTCCCAACCTCGGGCTTGGCTGTATTGACGCCGCGACGGTGATGCCCACCCTGTCCGCCCTGGTGGAGTGCTATGGCGTCTCGCGTGAGGTGGCTGAGGGCATCAGGACCTCGACGCGGGCTAGGGTCGAAATGGCTCTCCCGCACTGGAGTGGGGAGGGCATCATGCTCCGCAAGCCCAGTGACCCCCACGCCCCCAGGATCGAGATGGTCGATCCAACGGAGAAGGGGCACTGGGTGGACATCGAGGAGAACTGGGAGTGGTTGAAGCACACCCTAGAGCTGGCCGTCAAGATCGTCGATGAGAGTCTCGACCAGAGCCTTGCGGTGAGCTCTTTTCTGAGTATGTCTAGTTTTTTGACTTTTCTTGATCGGCTATGTGTCTGACTTTTTGGCTTTTTGTTTCCAGGATGTGAGGCGGCGCACCCATTCCAAGTCCTACTTCCTCCATGAAATGCATAGCAGTCGGGAGGAGGTGTTACGCCAACTCGAGGCTGGCTGGACTTCCCAGGCCAGGGTGGCCCAAGCTGAGGAGGAGGCGAGGCAGACCAAGGAGGAGGCCATCAAGGCGAAGGAGGATGCCAAAGTGGTTCGATGGGAGGCTACTCGGGCCAAGGAAGAGGCTGCTGCGACCAAGGTCGAAGCTGACACAGCTCGGGGCGGGGCCAAAAAGGTCAAGGAGTACACCGCTGCTATCAAGGAGGATGCCATCACGGCTTAGAGTGAGGCCACTCAGGCCAAGGCGGAGCTCCAAAAAGTCAAAGAGAAGGCCGAGAAGGCCAAAAACGATGGTGCCAAGGCCCTGGACGAGGCGAGGAAGGCCCTCGAGCGTGCCAAGACACTTGAGAGGGAGGCTCGAGATGCTGCGAAGCACATCAAGAGGCTCGAGATTGACCTTACCCAAGTCTCCGGGGCCCGTGACACCCTCACCATTTTGGCCGACGCGGAGAAGTAGCGCGTCGAGGCTCTGGCCGCCAAGGTCAAAACGTTGAAGGACAACCTCCGAGACAAGGAGCAGTCCATCATCCTGACCAGCTAGGCCCTTGAGACCATCCGGGTTGAGAGGACAGAAGTGATCCGAGCCTTCAAGGAAGCCCAGAGGGAGCGGGACGAGGCACGACAGGAGCATGACAATGCGAAGGGTGACCTCAAGGATCTCAAGACCCACTGCGGCAGTGAGTTTCTTTATTCACTCTTGATTTCCTTGTTTTTGAATATCCTGACTGACTTTCACTTTGTCAGTCATCGAGTCCGAGATGCTCACCTCCCAGACTTTCGCCAAGGCACTACAAGAGGGCCTCCAGATCGAGCAGGGGCTGATCGACAGACTCCGCGCCGCGATCGATGGTCTCTGCAAGACCTGGGAGGTTGCACCCATTTTAGGAGATCGAGGGTGAGGAGCTCAGAAGTGCGTCCACCACTCGGCTGCATCGCCTCGATGTCGCCCTGAGGGATCA
Source organism: Bothriochloa decipiens (assembly GCA_023333625.1). Classification (NCBI taxonomy): domain Eukaryota; kingdom Viridiplantae; phylum Streptophyta; class Magnoliopsida; order Poales; family Poaceae; genus Bothriochloa; species Bothriochloa decipiens. The sequence goes on along the minus strand of CM041631.1, from coordinate 30,264,298 downwards.
CGTGCGAGAGGCGCTCCATATCGTCGTGAAGCGGGCGATGGCAGTCGTCTACTCCGGCTTTACGTATGATATGGAGGTTGTCTCACAAGGATTCGTCCGCAACATCTCGAAGACAGATGTGGAGAATGAGAAGCGGTGCCAGCGCCTGATGGACGACACCGAGGAACATGGGAAAAAGCTGGCGAGGCTGTTTGAATTCGAGGTCCTCCCACCTGCTGAAGATGAGGAAGATATCGGCGAAGAGGGTGATGGCGGCGACGGCAATTAAGGCCTGCAAGCCAAATTTGGGCAGAGAGGCCCATGTAAATGAATTAGCTTTTGTGACATTGTAATGTCGTGGCCCTGGGGGCCTTAAAAACAATATGTATTTATCAAAATGCTTTCGATGCTTTTATCTCGAGCTCTTTGATTTCTTTTTTACCTAAGTTTTGCTTTTTGACTTAAGCTTTTGACACTGGCTTGTATCCTTCGAGGGGGGAGCGAGTGGGGGTACCATAGCACAGAGGCGTAGGAGAGCCCCCGGCTCGATGTCCCTCGACCCTTAAGGGGTTTGAGATGTTTTCTACTTAGTCACGAAGCATACTCGAAATGTAAAAGAAAAGAGGAGCGTCGAGTTTCAAAAAAATGAGTTTTTAGGAACTTAGGGGGGTTCCCCCAGTCAGCCCCTGAGGGAGTCTTGACTCTGATGAAGCAGAGTCGAGACTACCTCTGCATTTGAACAAACAAAAATACTGAAATCAAGGCTTTTTATTCATTCATGATGCGATAGATGTACATAATACAGAAAATGTACAAAGCCTCGAGGCCCTAAGGGTAAAAATGACATAGTTGTTCGATGTTCCAAGTGTTGTTGAAGGTCTCACCCTTGTTGCTCGCTAGCTTGTATGTTCCAGGCTTCAGCACCTCAGCTACGATGTATGGGCCTTCCCATGGTAGGGTCAATTTATGGCGTCCCTTGTTGCTTTGCCGTCAACGGAGAACGAGATCACCGACTTGGAGGTCCCTCTTGTGCACGTGTTTGTCATGGTAGCATCAAAGCTTCTGCTAATATCTTGCCGAGTCGAGGAGGGCCATGTCGTGAGGGCCTCTTCATTAGTCTGCTCGTTGTAGGACTTTAGTCGAGGGGACCCATACTCGAGGTCCGTGGGGAGGACAGCCTCAGATCCATAGACCAAGAAGAATGGGGTGAACCCCAGGGCTCGACTAGGCATTATCCTTAGACTCCACAGGACTGAGGGTTGCTCCGCGGCCCACTTTTTCCCATACTTCTTCAACCGATTGTAGATTCTTGGCTTGAAGCCTTGTAGGATCATGCTATTGGCACGCTCGACCTGGCTGTTGGTTCAAGGATGGGCGATTGCGGACCAATTCACGTGGATGTGGTGATGGTCGCAGAAGTCCAGGAACTTCTTGCCAGTGAACTGCGTGCCGTTGTCGGCGATGATGACGTTTGGGACCCCGAAGCGATGGATGATGTCGGTGAAGAACATGACCGCTCGCTCGGAGCGGATGTTGCCGATGGGCCGGGCCTTGATCCACTTGGTGAACTTGTCGACAGCTATGAGCAGGTGCGTGTACCCTCTGGTCATCCTCTTGAGAGGCCCCATGAGATTGAGCCCCCAGACCGCGAGCAGCCAAGTGATGGGGATCATCTGCAGGGTGTGAGATGGGAGGTGTGTTTGCTTGGCATAAAATTGGCACCCCTCACATGAGCGGACGATGTCGATGGCGTCGGAGATGACGGTTGGCTAGTAGAAGCCTTGCCTGAAGGCGTTGCTGACAAGGGTTCTTGGTGCAGCATGGTGGCCGCAAGCCCCGAGTGTATGTCCTCGAGGAGCTTCCTGCCTTCCTTGATGGTGATGCAACGTTGGAGGACCCCCGATGGGCTTCGCCAGCAGAGCTCCTTGTCGTTGCCATAGATGACGTAGGATTTGTCTCGGCCGGCAAGCCTAGGTTCGATCTTCTGGCAGCTCCCCTCGAATGAGACAGTCGAGGAAGGGAATGTGCCAGTCTGATGGTGTACTCAATGAAGAAGGTGACCCCTCGATCTCCATGACCTCAGCCCCAGTCGAGGGGGCCTCAGTCATGGTAGAAGGGTCGAGCGTTGGTGGAGCGACATCAACCCCCGAGCCCAAGTTGACGGAGGGCTCGAGGAGGTCTCTCGAGAAGACGTCCGGTGGGACGGTGCCTAGAGTAGACGCAACCTTGGCCAGCTCATCTACAGCCTTGTTGTAGCGTCGGGCGATGTGGTTCAGCTCGAGTCCGTGGAACTTGTCTTCCAGCTTGCGCACGTCATTGCAGTAGGCTTCCATCTTGGGGTTGTGGCAGCTCAAGGCCTTCATTACTTGGTCGATGATGAGCTACAAGTCGCCCTGAACGTCGAGGCTTTGGACCCCGAGCTTGAGGGCAATGCGCAGACCATTGATTAGGGCCTCATACTCTACGACGTTGTTGGAGGCGGCGAAGTGGATGCGGATGATGTAGCACATGTGAACTTCGAGGGGTGAGATGAAGAGCATGCCTGTACCCGCTCTTGTCTTCATGAGTGACCCGTTGAAGTACATTGTCCATAGTTCATCCTGGATCTGCACTGGTGGTAGCTGGGTGTTGGTCTACTCAGTGATAAAATCCGCCAGTACTTAGGACTTGATAGCTTTGTGCGGCGCGTAGGTGATCGTCTCGCCCATGAGCTCGACCGACCACTTGGCAATCCTTCTTGCAGCCTCTTGGTTCTGGATAATTTCTCCTGTTGATGCAAAAAGGCATTAGATCTGCAAACACACCGGGCTAATACCCTGGTTCGATATCAAGGCGTGCCAGTCGATTTGACCTGTTAATCGACAAGGATGATAAATTTGAATAAGATCCGAATGAGACGACAGCAATACGCCCGGACGTCAAAGCTCAGACGATATTCGATAACTGTTGAACAGATCAGACGAGACGACAGCGATACGCCCGGACGTCAAAGCCTGAATCATGCTCGGTAGACGCGGAACCTGCAAGGTCACTGGAGATCAAGTTGATGCAGCCCGCCGATTCTTGAAAGAACTCGTTGAAAAGGAAAAGATACCGGTGACGAAGTCGTCGAAAAGTAAATTGCTTGAAAAGTAGATAAAAGTAATAGATTTGTTGTATTTGATTGTATATCTCTTTACATTATCTCTTGGTACATATTTATACCCTGGTACTATGAGTCCTAAACAGACACGACGAAGTATTACCTAAACCAGTCTTATTTCTAAAGAATAAAAAATAACGACTCGTACCAAGGTCGGACTCAAAAATAAACTATTAAAATAATGGCATAAATATTGCCAGTTTCCTTATCCATTGCTTTACGATGAAACCTCTATCGGCACCCTCCTCTTTGCTGTAGATTCCATCGGCAACCCATTGATAATGACTCAGACCTGCTTTTCACGTCCTTCAACTCTGCTTTCCATCGGCAACCATGCCTCTCTCTCCATCGGCAATAGCCCTCTGGCTTCATCGGCAACAGCCCTCTGGCTTCATCGGCAACGTACGAGATCAACATGTCCTTTATCGGCAATTATCCATCGGCAACTCAGAAGCAATGCTGGAGAAGAACCACTCCCTTGCCAATTGGCACAGTTTTCGGTCTATATTGACACGTGTCAAAAAACGGTGTCAACACATGCCCCCTAATTTTGGAGTATAGAATACTTTATGCGCCAAAATTTCCTCCAGGTCATAATTGCCCAAACCGCTTGAACTTCTCCTCGAGAGTTGCGCGCGTGGTAGTGGAGATTCTATACCACCAGGCCCATATAATGCCTTCTCCACCGCGGCCAATTTTTCATCTGTGATTCAAACCCTAGCTTTTCTCTCTCCAGCGGCGACATCAACAGGCGATCCTTCGACGAACTCGATCATCGGCACTCTTGACGGTGACCCTTAGCCTCTATTAGCATTCTTTGCCTTCTCCATCTCCGTCGCGGCCATGGCTGTCCGTTTTGACGTCCCCAAGGTTAGTCTTTTTCTTTTGCCTGTTCTCTGACACGTCGTTTCTCCTTCTTTGCGCAGTTCATGACTCTTCCTTGTTCCCAATCTTTAATCTCAGGAACTTTGCAATAATCTTCTTATTCCAACGCATCAGAATCACTTTATCTGCCTAGGCCCAATGGGAAATCCAGACCCAACCGACATCATAAACGCAGAAACCAATCGAATCCCCTTCAGAACTCAGAATTTTGACTTGGGATTCTGGACTGATACCTTCCGTTCCTGGCCAAAAACACCAAGGGATGGAAAGATTGGTATTTGAGGGTCGCTAGACCAATGGAGCTATACTGGGCGGAACGCAAATTAGAACAATGCATCAGAATATCTATTGCCGATATGGAGAGGAACGAGTCTTTGTTAATTGCCGCTTCCTATTTCTGGTCGGATACCTTGAATGCCTTTATCTTTAGACATGGGCCAGCTTCTCCTACACTTGCCGATGTGTACATGCTCACTGGCTTGGACATCTCTTCTGCCGATGACAACTCACTGTTCCAGCGGAAACCTGAGCATCGGCTGACCACCAGGAACATTGGCGGCTGGACTGGCTATATCAACGAGTATAAGAAATCTGGTTCAGTCAGTCACAGGGAACATTCAGCCTTTTTGAATATGTGGCTTGAAAAGTTTATTTTCTGCGGCAGAACAGTTGGACCGACCAACATGCACCTTCCTGCAGCAGAACTGTTGGCTAGTGGCGTCAAACTCCCACTGGGCCGATACCTTCTTGTTTCAGTCTACCATCTCCTCCACCAAGTATCGCAAAGGCTGCTGCAAGGTAAATCTATCGGCAACCTGGGGGGTCCCTGGTGGTTCATCAACATGTGGTTGAATGCCCACATGCACAAGTATTTCCATATTGACCTGTTCGCCCAGCAATTCCCTCGAAGTCTTCCTGAAGATTATCAACTTGGGGAAGAAGAATCAGCAACGCGCCCTCCTATCAACTTTGGAGAAGCACTGGCAGTGCTACCAGGGGCAGAGGCAAACAAAATCCAGATCGGCAATCTCTTCCACAACCTCTACATCGGCATCCCCTCTGAGCTTCGGGCCTGGGTCCCGTATGTTGATGAAGCAGCAAGATTCCCTCTTTCTTTTAATCTTACCGATGAGGCCCTGAACCTGGATGCCGACATTCTTAGGGAAATAATCACTCCTTGTGCTATTCCGGTCAATATTTTTGGAAGTGGGAAGAATATTAATCCCACATACGAGTTCTATTATCCATCGGCAGCAGCAAGACAACTAGCTTTTGGACAACTGCCCATCAACCTATGTTTTGCCGATGTGATTAAACCGAGAGAGGCTATTGCGAGCCGTGTGGATTGGCACAAGATTGTCACTCTCCTTACTGATGCCGATACTTCAAACGTCGATCTAACTGATTGGGTACCGGCTTCTTTTGTCACCGAGTCCTTCAAGTTATGGTGGCAAGAATGGAAGGAGCAGTTATTTTTTGCCTCTCCTCATTTTTACTGGAACCTCATTGATCTCGATCACGCCATCCCTGCCGATGCAGTAAGTCTAACCCTCTGTACTTCTTTCAACTCCCTTTTTAATCCATCGGCAACTGACCCTTTTTTCAACAGGTTGATGACCCAGTTCCAACATTGAGTAAGAGTGGCAAGGTCATACGGCTGCAGCCGATTTCCCCGGTATCCATCATCGGCCACAAGGCTCCCTCGCTAGATGCTCCAGTGGGCCGCAGTCGTACCAAGAGGAGCACCAAATCAGTCACATTTTCGGCACAGCCATCTCAGGTAACCACCTCACTTTCTTTTGCAGATGCCGATTGCTTTGACTTACCGATTTCATATTTTAGGGCGCGAGTTCTACACCTTTAGAGTCTTCATCGGCAATTCGCCCTTCATCTCCTCCTGCAGCGCCTTCATCTCCCCACTTTGTTGTCCTTGATGATTCTCCAGAGGTATTCTTTATTCAAACCTTAATTATGGGATCGGCACTTTTACTCATCTGTCTCTCTTGCAGCACCAAGTGATTGCATCGGCAACCGTCCCAAGTGTACCGATTCCTCAGCCATCCGTTGCCGATGCCCCTCAGCTGTCCGATGCCGACATCATACAGCACAAGCGTAAGGCTTCACCAGGCGAACAATCACAACCCAAGCGGGCAAGACTTACACCACCTCCGTCGGCATCTTCGCCTTGCCCAGCATCGCCTGACGTATCTGTGCAAACTTCTCCATCAGCGACTGTTCCTCCATCGGCCACTGTACCCGTACAAGAATCTTCATCGGCACCGGTGTTGCAGCAGCCACCAACTGAGGTACCAACACAAGAAATGTCATCGGCAATTGTACCTGAGGTTGCTTCTTTGAGCCAAAGGCGAGGGATTGCCTTGAAACAGGTGCGTTAACTCCCTTGGATAACCTTTAACACTTTAGGCTCTTCTGCTGACATTATCTTTTCCTTTTTAGGAGCAAGATTCCCCAGATAGCCTATTCTCCTTCTCTATCAGTGGGATTGTTCCTGATGATGAAGACTCTGAAGAAAGCTCTGCTCCAGCCCTTGGAGTTCTATCACCTGAGATCAAGTCAAAGCTGGAGACGCTGTTATCATTGCTACAACAGGAGACCTCTCTACTGATCCAAGATTCTGACTCTGCAAGAGCAACTTTTAAAGGAATTCGAGGTCATATTCCTGCCGATGTTGAGGAAGCACTTTTCCAGGCTGCTCATCTGGAGAGCCGGCAATTGCAGTATCAAAGGGCTGCCCAGCGGATTGCCGATAGAGCCACTCAGGTACAACTCCAAGAGGACATGATAAAGCATAAGCAACTTGCCGATGAGAAGCACAAGAACATCGGTAAGCTAGAAGCCTCTCGTGCAGATTTGGAGGACAAGATTGCTCAGCTATCGGCAAGAAGAGAATCCCTGCTAGCGGAGCTGAGACAGGTTGAAGGAGCCTTGGATGCAGCAAATCATGAGAAGGCCCAAATGCCCGAAGCTGTCAAAACTCTTCAGCAAGAAAGGGACAACCAAGTCCTCAAGACGCTGGCGCTCAAGAAGAAGATTAGACCAGTTGAAGGCAGTGCCAATGAAGATGAACAGATACTGGAGGAAGCTGACCAAGTTCGCCTGCGTGCGATATCAACTATCCATTCACTGTTGAACTTGTAAACTTCCCTTTTCATCGGCTATGTAATGAATCGGTAATCTGTAAAACTTCATATTAATGTAGTACCGATACATTCTTTTTGAACAAGCACTTTATCTATATATATGTATTTTATTAGCAAGTGCTGAGAATCTCATCGGCAATAGAAAAACCATGTTGATATCTGCCGATGGACCTTCACTTTTGCACTTCAGCTGTCATTCTTGAGTTTCTGCTCCACGGGAACTTTCCTCTTTGTGCTCACGTTGCATTTTCCTCTTTTGAGTCATTGTTAGACCTTTAGGGCACCATTGAGGAAGCTTCGTCTTCCAGACAGGTTGGTAAATTTTTGCACTTGAACCTGGGCAATTTGTATCGGGATCCCTGCAGAGTATCGTTTCAGGGACTCCTGCATTGGTCATCTCTTCGAGCTCCTTTTGATTCATCAGCAAACAGTTAGCATGCCTGCCCAGCCTTCCATGTACACTAGTCCTGCCCCCCAGCCGATCATGTACTGATACCCCTTCTCTGATCGGCTTACCGATGTATCTGCTCCGATCACCATAGCACAGCCTTCTTTCTGCCCGATCCGTTCGATCATAACCATTGCACTCGGGGCAACTATCAACAGTAGGCAATTTAATGCCTTCTTCCCAACAATAGATGAAGAAGGGGCATCTCCAATGGTCTTTGTGCCGACGCCATGCTTCCCAACGCAACTCCTCTTGCCGATGCCGATAGCGGTTACTTGGAATTCTGTACGGAGCTGGTCTAGGAGGCCTTCTTGAACTACTGTTTTCTTCAACTATCCCTTTTCCCTTCAAGTCATCGGTAGTTGCTTGATCTCTAGGGCCCGCCGATGCTTTCTTGTTTATCGATGTCAGCACTTTGGTCTTGTTTATAGCCTCCACTATGTTTGCTGGGAAAGGATGCTGATCAATCTTCATCGGCCTTTGAGCTTTAGAATTGTCAAACTTGATCCTCCCAGATTCAATTGCCGATTGCAACTGCTGCCTGAAAACCTTGCAGTCATTGGTACTGTGCGAAGTTGCATTATGCCATTTGCAGTACCTAATTTTCTTCAGTTCATCTGCCGATGGAATCACATGATTGGGTGATAGCTTGATTTGGCCCTCTTGAAGTAGCAGATCAAATATTCTATTGGCCTTTGTGATGTCAAACGTGAATTTCTCTGGCTCTTTCTAACCAAAAGGACACGATAAAGGTTTTTTACCCTTTACCCACTCTGCCAGGCCGATAGTTGGTTCTTCATCTGAATCTGACTGTTCTACCTCTATGAAGGACACCTTCTTGTTCCAGCTTTTTCTATGCTCTGGAGCTTGAGCTCTTTGATCAGAGACCCTCTGCACAATATGACTTAAACTTTCAAACTCCTGAGCATCGTATTTGTCCCTGAGATGCGGCAACAAACCCTGGAAAGCCAAACCAGCTAACTGACGGTCATCAAGCACTAGGCTGTAGCACTTGTTCTTCATGTCTCGTACCCTTTGCACAAAATTTTCTACCAATTCGTCGCTTCGCTGTCTTAATTTCATTAAATCGGTAAGCTTCTTTTCATGGACACCAGCAAAGAAGTATTTATGAAATTGTCTTTCTAGATTGGTCCAAGTAAGAATAGAATTTGGTGGTAATGAGATGAACCACGGGAATGTTGATCCAGACAAAGAGGACGAGAATAAACGGATCCTCAGCTCATCCCTGTTCGCTGCTTCCCCGCACTGGATAATGAATCGGTTGATGTGCTCCATTGTTGACGTATCATCTTGCCCAGAAAACTTAGTGAAATCTGGCACCTTGTACCGATTTGGGAAAGGAATTGAGTCATAAGATGAAGGATATGGAGTCCGATAAGAGTAAGTATCGATCTTGGGCTGAATCCCAAATTGTTCTTTCATCACTTCTGCAGTCTTATCGGTCAAGAGTGCATCCTGATCTTGCCGATGCACTGGCTGGATCTCTACTGGAGGCGTTGGCTGATATGCTTCTACATACCCCTGTGGCACTTGGCTTGGATAAATCGGCATATTCATGGCACCAACCTGCGTATTAAAGTTCATCGGCTGTTTTGCCGATGCTTGTTCCTGGAAAGTTGTCTGTGGACTATACCGTTGAGTCCCTATTGCTTGGTGGCTTGGTTGAATAGCAGGTTGTTGATTTGGCGCTTTCCCTGACCAATTGAGACTGTAACTCATCGACACCTAGCTTGCTGATGGCTGATAACTTATAGACAATTGATGCTCTTGTATAGATGGATGATAGCCAGCATAATTGCCCTGAATCGCAGGTAACCCAGACTGAGATATGAACGGTACTATGGGCTGTTCTGCAGTGGAAGCTCTCTGTTGAACTGGTGGAGGATTAGTCAATGGATTCGCATAAGATATCTATTGTGGAGGTGCGTAGAATCCCATTGACAATGGCTGTATAGCAGGAGGTACAGTAGAATAATACGGCACTTGAGCCACCGGCCGAATTGGAGTAGCCGATGTCATCGGACCCTTCCCTGCTAGATCATGCACTTGAGGCAATCCAGAGTTGGCAGTAGATGGACCTGGAGGCATACCGTATCCCCACCAATTAGCAACAGTTTGACTATGTTGACCTGAAGGACCTGACATCGCCGATGCTGATAGATCTGTGCTCAACTGAGTACTTGGCCTCTCCTGAGATGTTAGATCTGATCCTATCGGCGTGGCTTCAATGATGGATGGTCCTGATATAGCTGGAGTAGGAGCTTCTATACTCTCAACGGCTGGAATTGCCGATGGAGTGCTGGTAGATGCCGATCCCGGCTGATGATATGCCGGCTCGACATACCCTGGTGCTTGTCCTTCTCTTAATGTTTGCACAACAGCATTGTAAACAGTATTGGACAGCACGGTGGAGTGGTTGATCAAAGCTTGATTTAATACAGAATTAACCATCTCCTGTAATTTACCAGGGTTGGAGTCAAAGGTTACCTGCCGAGGCAGCGGCAGATCTTGCTTCTAGATAACTTCTCCTCCCCTATTCATGCTGAAAGACTTCAAGTAGAGCTACCTGTAATCCTCCATAGCTTTTTCCATAGCTTGCCTCTGATCCTCCTTGAGATCTGATTCTGATATCTCAATGATGTTTTCTAGAGTGATATCGGTAGTATTCTTCATGATAAATCTGTTGATTGGGTCCCACCAGGTGTGCCAAAAGATGTGTTGATGCAAAAAGGCGTTAGATCTGCAAACACACCGGGCTAATACCCTGGTTCGATATCAAGGCATGCCAGTCGATTTGACCTGTTAATCGACAAGGATGATAAATTTGAATAAGATCCGAACGAGACGATAGCGATACGCCCGGACGTCAAAGCTCAGACGATATTCGATAACTGTTGAACAGATCAGACGAGACGACAGCGATACGCCCGGACGTCAAAGCCTAAATCGTGCTCGGTAGACGCGGAACCTGCAAGGTCGTCGGAGATCAAGTTGATGCAGCCCGCCGATTCTTGAAAGAACTCGTTGAAAAGGAAAAGATACTGGTGACGAAGTCGTCGAAAAGTAAATTGCTTGTAAAGTAGATAAAAGTAATAGATTTGTTGTATTTGATTGTATATCTCTTTACATTATCTCTCGGTACATATTTATACCCTGGTACTATGAGTCCTAAACAGACACGACGAAGTATTACCTAAACCAGTCTTATTTCTAAAGAATAAAAAATAACGACTCGTACCAAGGTCGGACTCAAAAATAAACTATTAAAATAATGGCATAAATATTGCCAGTTTCCTTATCCATTGCTTTACGATGAAACCTCTATCGGCACGCTCCTCTTTGCTGTAGATTCCATCGGCAACCCATTGATAATGACTCAGACCTGCTTTCCACGTCCTTCAACTCTGCTTTCCATCGGCAACCATGCCTCTCTCTCCATCGGCAACAGCCCTCTGGCTTCATCGGCAACAGCTCTCTGGCTTCATTGGCAATGTACGAGATCAACATGTCCTTTATCGGCAATTATCCATCGGCAACTCAGAAGCAATGCTGGAGAAGAACCACTCCCTTGCCGATTGGCATAGTTTTCAGTCTATATTGACACGTGTCAAAAAATGGTGTCAACATCTCCCAAGGGGAAGGCTGACACCACTGTGACTGAATGGCTGAGGAAGTAGTGCTGAAGCTTGCGGCACATGTGCACTATGGCGTAGAGTAGCTTCTGGATCTGCGGGTAGCGGACCTTGGTCTCTAAGAGGACCTCACTGATGAAATAAACCGACCGCTGGACGGGCAGTGCGTGCCCTTCCTCTTGCCTCTCGACCACTATGGCCGCGCTAACCACCTAAGTGGTTGCAGCAACATAGAATAGCAGTGGCTCGGCTGGTTCGGTCTCTGTGACAGGTCGAGGTGGTACGAGGATCGGAGGGGAGGTCAGCATGCTTTTGAGCTTGCGGAGGGCCTCCTCGGCCTCGGAGGTCCATGTAAAGTGTTCAGACTTTTTCAAGAGGCGATACACTGGTAGGCCTTCTCCCCAGGTGTGAGATGAAATGGCTGAGGGCTGCGAGGCAGCACGTGACCTTTTGTACGCCCTTGAGATCTCGATTCAGCCCCATCCGTGTGACGGCTGCGACCTTCTCAGGGTTGGCCTCGATTCCACGCTGCGAGACGATGTATCCTAGGAGCATGCCTTGAGGCACACGAAAGACACATTTCTTGGGGGTTAAGCTTGATGTTCTTGGCCCAGAGACACCCGAACGCGATCTTGAGGTCATTGATGAGATTGTCGACTTTTTTGATTTGACTACGATGTTGTCGACGTAGGAGCATGCACCGCTGATACGTCGCCTCGGCATTTCGAAGGCCGAAGGGCATGGTGACGTAGCAATACATACCAAAAGGTGTGATGAAGGAAGTCGTGAGCTGGTCAGACTCCTTCATTTTGATTTGGTGGTAACCGGAATAAGCATCAAGAAATGAAAGAGTTTCACATCCCGCGGTGGAATCAACGATTTGATCAATGCATGGTAAAGGAAATGGAACTTTAGGACATGCTTTATTCAAACTAGTATAATCAACACACATCCACATTTTCCATTCTGTTTCTTAACTAGTATAGGGTTAGCTAACCACTCGGGGTGATGAACCTCCTTGATGAATCCAGCCTTCCCGAACTTGTGTACCTCCTCGCCGATGATCTTGCGCTTCTCCTCGTCGAAGTGGCACAAGCGTTGCTTCACCAGTCTAGATCCAGGCCGAATCTCCATGGCGTGCTCGGCAACTTCCCTCGGTATGCTAGGCATGTCCGAAGGACTCCACACAAACATGTTAGCGTTTGCATAGAGAAAGTCGACGAGCACTACTTCCTATTTGCCGTCGAGGGTGGCGCTGATCATCAACGCCTTCTCGCCGGAGCTGCTGGGGTCGAGGAGGATCTTCTTGGAGTCTTCTATGGGCTCGAAGCTGCCTGTGTGGTGCTTTCTGTCGAGGGCCTCAGTGGCGAGGCCCTCGAGCATCAACGCCAGCTGGGTAGTTTCCTCGATGGCCTCCCCGTTCTCGACGCACTCAACGTCGCACTCGTACGCGTGCTCGAAGGAGGAGCCGACGGTGATTTGGCCCTTGGGCCCTGGCATCTTGAGCTTGAGGTAGGTGTTGTTCAGGATCACCATGAACTGTGCGTACCCCGGCTGGCCGATGATGGCGTGGTAGGTGCCGTGAAGCCCAACCACATCGAAGGTGAGGGTCTCCCTCCTGAAGTTTGCCGGGGTGCCAAAGTAGACGGGGAGGTCGATGCGGCCGATGGGTATGGCCTTCTTCCCCGGCACGATGCCACGGAAGGCCCCGACGCTGGGCTACAGCTGCGACCTCTTGACCCTCAAAAGGTCGAGGGTCTCAAGGTAGATGATGTTGTGGCTATTGCCCCCATCCATGAGCACCTTCGAGAAGCGGGTGTTGATAATGACGGGGTCAACGATGAGCGGGTAGACCCCGGGATTGATGATGTGGTCTCGATGGTCATCACGATCGAACATGATGGGTGCATTAGACCAGTCGAGGTAGTGCGGGGTCACGACCTTGATGGAGAAGACCTCTCGACGCTCCCTCTTGCGTTGCCGAGGCGTGAGGTTGGTCGAGGGGCCGCTGTAGATCATGTAGCAGTCGAGGACATCAGGTAACTTCTCTTTCTCTTTGTCACCGCCTTCGTCGCCACCCTTGCCACCACCCTGGTCCTTCTTCTCGTCGCCCTTCTTGATGCCAAGGCACTCGAAGTGGCCCCGGAGCATGCGACAGTCCTTGAGCTTGTGGTTCACGCCTTCCTTGTGGTAAGGGCAGGGCTCTTCGAGCATCTTGTCGAAGATGGCCCCTTCTGGGGGCCCTCGAGGCTTCTTGCGCTCGGTCATGGCAATGAGGTCATCGTCCATAGCCTCGTGCTTGCCCTGCTGGCCCTTCTTCTTGTTGTTGTTCTTCTTTGAGCCCTTGCTTGTGCCTTCGTCGTCAACTACCTGCGCCTTCCCTTTGTTGTGCTCATTGCCGAAGAAGGCTCCTACCGCCTCCTCGCCGGCTGCATATTTGGTGACTATGTCCATGAGCCTGTCAACGGTGGCAGGGCGGTTCCGCCCCAGCTCCCAAACTAGGTCCTTGCAAATCGTGCCTGCAATGAACACTAGGATGACATCGAGGTCAAAGATATGCGTGAGCTCAGTGTGGAGCTTGGAGAACCGTCGAGCGAAATCACGGAGGGACTCCTTGGGCTACTGCTTGCAGTGGCGGAGTTCCCAAGAGTTGCCGGTGCACACATAGGTCCCCTTGAAGTTCCCCTCGAAGATCCAAACCAGGACGGCCCAGTCGTGAATCTGATTCAGGGAAAGCTCCTCGAGCCACCTTCGTGTAGAGTCAAAGAGGAACAGGGGGAGCTGGCGTATGATTGCTCGATCATCGCACGCCCTCCCCACTTGGCAGGCCAATCAGAAATCGGCTAACCAGAGCTCAGGCTTGGTCTCACCATTGTACTTGGTGACGCTCGTGGGGGCCGACACTTGTCCGGCAGTGGCGTGCTGTGGATCTCCCTGCTGAAGACTCGAGGGCCTGGCGGCTCGAGAGCCCATCGGTCCTCATCGCTGTCGCAGCACCCTCCTCGATGGGCGCTGTAGCCTCTATCCTTGGCATCTCTGTACTTGCGTTGCTGGTTCTCGTTGATGTCATGCCACGTGTCCTAGGGTGTGCGGTTGTCAATGATATGGTCTCGGGCAGGGGTCCTCTTTGCTTGAGGGGCCATCTCTTGGTGGACCTATCATGGTGGAAGGGCCCAGCCACATGCTCTGAGGCTGCAACCCGTCGTCTCGAGGCTAATCTTTCGGCCTATTGTACGGATGCGACTTCGATGAGTCTCTCGACCTCCTATTGTATTCGTCAAGCTTGAGTGTTGGATGCCGCAAGCATATTGCGTAGGAGCATGGTTGCCGCGATGATGTTCTGGCTGGCTGAGGGTAACGGTTGACGACAGGGGGTGCAGGCGCCCCATCCTCGAAGATCCACCAGTTGACATCTCGAGCCCTAGCTCGGGCTGTTCCGTCGGGCGGGGGCCGGTGCTCTCGCTCAGGGCTCGCTCGAGCTGGCACAGCCGCTCCCGGTCTTCGTCGAGCTTGCCCTTCATCTCCTGGAGTTGCGCGAGTTGCAAACCCTGCTCATCAGGACAGAGGTAGGGGTCTCGAGGTGGTGCCAGTGGCTGCTCTTCTTGATCCGCCACGATGAGGGCCCCTCCTATTATAGCTACGGCTGCATTCACGCCGGTTGGGTCAGCGGTCTCCTTACTGGATCTGACTTCGCCGTTGATATGAAGGCACTTGCGGGTGGGATCCCAGTGGTCGGAGTCAGGGTCAGGGTTCCCACAGTAGAAGATGGGGAACTGTCCCCGTGCTTCCTCCTCCAGCTGTATTTCTTCCGGGGACCAGCATGCCGAGGGTGTATTTCTTCCGAGGACCAGGTGCTCGCGAGAAGCCCAGGTCCACGAAAGCCAGCATGACCATCTCTAAGTCCATCATTGCGCGCAAGAGGAGACTCGGGCGATCCTCAGGCGCGCCCATGCCCGAGCGCAACGTGGTGGATAGAGACTTGGTGGCATTGTCGAGGCCGAACAGGAACTGCCAGCGACGCTCAAACAGTCCGTGCGGAAGTAGGTTTGGCGGTGTCGGGAGTGCTCGTGCCGGTGGAGCCTCACCGGGCTCCCTCGACGAACGCATGGCAAAGATGAAGTCAGGGTTTCCGTAGAGTCCCGCCGGCTCGCCCTCTGCCCCTGAGCTCGGGTCAGATAACTCCCCAACAAGGGGATCCTCATCACCAACTAGGAGCGGGGGAACTCGGTGGGCGCTAACCCAGACGTGCGCTGATGATGACGGTGGCGCCGCTCGCGCCTCCTCTTGGAAGCATGGTGGTGAGAACGGCGGGCGGCCCCCTCAGGCCGTGGGGGCTCGCTGCGGTCTCCGCTAGGATCACTGACCAAGAGCAGGACCATGTCATAGCCACGGCCAAGGGACATGAACTCTAGACTCTCGAACCAGATCACCGTAGCGCATGGAAGCGGCAAAGTAGGGTCTGCCATCCGAAAAAATGGCGGGAAATCGTCTGTGACTCGTAGAGCCCCTACCTAGCGTGCCAACTGTCGGTGTTTTGACCCCGGGGGCCAACACCAATGAGTGAATTTATGAGTGCGTGCTCCCTAATCCGGATAGTGATGCAAGAAGAACATAGCGATTTATCATGGTTCGGGCAAGAGAAGGCCCTAGTCCAGCGGGGGGAGTGTTACGTGTTATCTTGCACCAAAGTGCTAGTATAGGGGTGAGTACAAGCGAGCGAGTGGCGAATGAGCTAGGGCTTAGCGCATCAGGCACTGCTAGCTTTTTTATGGCCTATTGTGCTAAGGGCCTGGCGCCTCCTTTTATAGGCAAAGGAGGGGCTCAGGTGTACATGTTTTAGGGCGGACGTGCTGCTGACGTCGAGGGGTTGATGCCGGTCATGTCAATGCTCCTGCAGCGATGTGCTTGGGTGTGATGGAGTCGTACTTCCCATGCGTGGCATGATGCCGTCGAGGGCCGGTGAGAGGCCAGCGCCCATGCCCGCACGTACAGATCGCTATAGCCGTCACGTCGGGAGTTTTTGGAGGATTGATCGGTGCTATTGGAGTCCAATTTGAGGGTGGTGGTCGAAGGAGTCGAGGCCCAGAAGGGTATGGGCAGCCCTGGGAATGATGGGAGAGTCGTTGACTTCTGCGTCTCGAGGGGTGCCGAATGGGGCATTGTGCCTGCCTTGGCGGAACAGTGCGGTACAGACCACCGATTTCCCGGGTATGGGCGGTAAAAGGTGAGATTTGACCGTGTACTTGTCACTGTGTGCGTTACTGTGGCCACTCGGTTAGGCGGGAGTAGGTAAATGCATTGAATGCACCTTGGTGTCGTACATGTGGTAGGTAACTCCAGGGGTGTGGGTCGCTCGAGGGCCGCCCGTTCGCTTGGGCGAAGTTCCATCATCGAGGGGTGGCTCGAGCCGTACCCTCGATTGGTCTGCTTCGTCCTGCGCAGGTGCCTGTCAAGTAGGCCGTGATGTGGGCTGTCGAGGCCCGCTCGTGGGCTGGCCCAATTAGCCTTGGCCTGCGGGTTTTTGGTGCTCGATGGGAGATTACGAGGGTTTATTTAGGAGATTAATCTCGAGGTTTATTCCTTTAAGCCAAGGGTTAAGGGTACCCCTTCCCCTGGTACCCGGCACCCCCCAAAAGGCAACTGTTCTGACTTGTGACATTCTCATATTTGTTAGAGGAATGGCATCTTCTGCATTACCAAATTGAAGAGACAGTCGACGCACCTTGTCAGAAAGTGTGGTGGTTGCTTGAGAATGATGTATTGCAGTGATGAAATTCTCTTCAATTGACTTGTTTCTGATGAAAAGATTTAGCACTATGCGCTGAACCACGCAAGACAAAATGTCACCATTTTAATTTACATCTACAGGGAGGATCATTTTTCTAATGATAAGCCTATCAAAGAAAGATCTGGCAATATCTTTCTTGTTTTGCTCTTCAGTTGCCTGGATAAAACCTTCAGCTATCCACTGTGTTGGCGAAAGTGGAGGAACGCCCCTCTTCCACCGAATGACCCAGAGACAATCGGAATATTCCTTTTTTATTGCTGAGAGTTGATATGACAATACATGCCCCCATCCCACATGCCAGGCGGGGGCTATTTATAGCGGCCCGTAGACCTTTTATATTCCTAAACTACCCTTCTACCTACCACCTTCGGCAGCTGCTTCTTCACCAAGGGCGAGGGTAGTTTAGTCATTACGCCTCGGAGCCTCCTTGGTCGCCAAACCACCGACAGGATATGGCCCACTCGCCGTATGCCTGCCGGCCCACGTCATCCTCGACGCATGTCCCCTGCAACACCGAAACAGTGTCCCATTGCACCGATATGTTGATATCTGCGAGCCGGCCTCGCCGCAACGTCCAGGGCTGAACTCGCACAAAATATCCCTGCACGGCACCGATACTCCATATCGGTGGAAGACGTCTCCGCCTCACTGGGCGTACAGCCCCCCTGAGGTCTACCGATATCGAGCCAAGTGACCCGATACAATCTGCCTACCACCGATAGGGGGCCTCGATGACCGATATGTCGTATTCGGCAGGTGAAAGGGTGGCCTAGGATCCCCTTGCCCCCAACATAGCCCCTCGTCATTAGCGATGTCGAAGATAACGCTAATGCCGAAAGTTCAAATCACCTGCCGTACGCCATCCTCCTGGAACTGAATCAATGTTTTTTGCATTTAATGCTTGTCCGTTATGACCGTTATCTTGGTTGTCGTGCCAGCGGTGATTCGCCTTCGTCTTAGGGGTTGTGCCACCGCTGGGCCCGCTCGCCCCTCCCACGGGCTATATAAGGGTGGAGGTCCCCCCTCCCCCCTCCGCAGGGGTCATTTTCATCTGCGTTTTTGAGGAGCTCAAGCTTGGTGAAGCGCTTGTCTGTTGATTTCGTTCCTGCTAGTATCGGTGAGTCGTGTTACTTTCGGCTTTTATTTTCTTGTTCGGTGGCCGCGGTTGCGTTTTCTTATTCGTCACTCTTTTCTTTTAGTTTCGCCGTCTTGGTTTTCATTCGCGTGAGTGTTTGACATGTCTGGGGATTCTAGTACCAACAGTGGTTCCTCTAACAGCACCGGTTCTAGTGGCACCAGTACTAGCGACACCGGGAGCAACGACACAAAGACTAAAACCGATAGCAGTAGCTCCAGCACCGATACTAATAGCACCTCGACTGGTACTACTCGAGCTCCGGTCTGGATGTCTGCAGCTGCTATTGACATGGAATCCGCTGGTGATGAACCTGTCGATGTTGAGGTTACCGGAAGTGGTGCTGGTCCCTCTGCGGTTCCCTCTGGCCGTGTGAGGCGAAATGCTCGCTCTAACACCAATGATGTCGAAAGCTGTAACATAGCCCCCGATCTTGTTAACAATCAGGGTGTTTAGTTTGCCGAAAACCCAGATGAAGAGGCAGACGATGCTAACACCAAGGAGCCTCGACCGACATGAGTATCGTGTAGAGGCATTTGCTATCTGCCGAACAGTCAAATGACTGAAGAGAAGTTGGATAAGATGGTTCGTGATGGCTTGCTGACTTTGGGTATGCGACCGAAATGTCGCGTGCCCGGGGCAGAAAATATACCAACACCTTACCCTTACGAAGCTGTTGTTTTCAAAGATTTCTTCATTGCTGGCTTTCGGTTTCCCCCTGACCGTTTTGTTGGCCGTGTTCTGGAAGAGTTCCGGTTGCAGTTGCATCAACTAACTCCTAATGCTATCTCCCGGCTTAGCGTGTTTGCTATGGCCTTGAAGATGATGGGCTGCGAAGTTAATGTTATTACCTTTGTTCGGTACTATGATCTTTACCTTCGGGAAAGTTTCGGGGTTAATCAAGCGACTGGTGAAGGCCTGCGTGTGGAGATGTGCTCCTATAACTTTATTCCTTGCCGATATCGTGGCACCCCATCCATTGTCCCCGTATATAAGAACAAATGGATGGATTGGAAACAAGAATGGTTTTATGTCGGGGTTTGTAGCGAGGTTGAGCTGGAGCGTGTTGTTATTGCAAACTCGCCAAAAGCTAATATGTATGTGTCTTTGATGACCCGGATAGAAGGTAAGAAACCAAAGCCCCATGATCCCCAGGGCCCAGAGGAAATTGCTGCAGATGAAGCTTTCAAAATGACTTGCCAGCATCAGACTAGCCGTGACCTAATTGAAGAGATGGTTGCTTTGGACCAATGGCCTCTTTCTCGTCTGGTTCGGTTTGGTGGCATATTGGACCGGGGGGGTTACCGTGGCCAACTCTTTTGTACGACCGGCCGACCAACTATGATAGTGACGAGTCGTATGTTGCTGATATTGAAAAACTGGCTAACCGAATAGGAGGTTGCTATATCAGTCGAGAGTACCGCATGCAGATTCGGCGTTTGGGAAATCAAAAGTGCATCAATCGTGCTTTTGATGCAATGAATGTGTTTTACACGAATCGCCCAGCGCCAGCTTCCTATACTCGAGCCCCGAGAAAGAAAAAGCCAACTGGGGATTGTGCCAGTGGTCCAGCTGCTGAAAACCCGAGACCGTCGAAACAACCGATAGCTAGTGCCGGTCGTGGCCGCGCCGGCGGGCTCCAAAGTACTGTGATGGCCGAGAGGAGGAAATGGAAGTCAATTGGTCGAGGAGGCAGATCAGGTGGTCGAGGAGTTGCTAAGTCCTGAAATAGCCATTGGTCGGGATTTGGCCAAGAGAGAGTGGGTGAAGCCTATAAAACGCACTCGGGCCGTTACCGAATGGAAAGAGCCTTTTTGCTGCACCAAACTGGGTGATCTGGTGCCGTTGTGTTTGCGTGGGTTTTGTGTGGTGCCTTGTGTTTTTTTTCAACAGTTGTTTTATTTACGCGTATCGGTTATGTTTTGACACTGTTGTGTTGTTGGTGCAGGAATTTTCAAGTTCCGACTCGGACGCCATGTCGAAGCGTGCGATGAACGCTCGCATGATCCCGGTCAGTGCTGACGCGATGTCCAGCGGCGGTGTCCTACTGAAGTCGGTTCGCAAGCGCCCCTCTGCCGACAGCTCACTCGCTGTTGCTGACAAAAGGCAGAAGCCGGTCCCCCGCGACCCCGGGGCGGGCACATCCGACACCGGCGCACGCATAGCCAGTGTGAAGGCTCCGGAGGTTGACAAGAACCCCGTTGGTAAGTCGATGCTTTCCGGCGAGTGTGTGCGGTTAACTGCCGAAATGGCTAACTGTACACTACTCGGTTATGGGAAGCTGCCGTATGAAAGTTTTGCGGAGGACTATGGGAGTATGCGTGTGTATTCGGGTGACTCGTCCTCTGATGAAATGAGCCCCAGGCGTGAACGGTGTTATCAATCAGCTAGAGCTTTGGGTGTTGATTCAAAGTGTTGTATTGGTGTCCCATGTAGACTTTCGGCTTGTCGGGATTGTCCCTTCGGTGGAGGCTATCCAGTTTACCGAATAATGTGGCCGCGCTTTTGCTGCCCCCGAAGTGGAGTGGGACCTTGCCAAGGAACCCGATAATGAGTTGTTGCTTGCGGTGGAGAACCATGCTATTTCGGTTAGTTCCTTTTTTGCTTGGTACTATTTTTTGCTTTTGATACCGATGTTAAGTAGCCACGATTGACCGATGTTCTTGACGCTTTTTTCAGAGCGCGCTGCTTAGTCAGGCCTTGATGTTGCCAGACAGGTCCACTCTCCTGCACAGTGCTGAGACGAGTGAGGCTCGTGCCGAGGAACTGAAGCAGGAGGTGACCTCTCTCACCGCTAAAGTTGAAGCTGAGGCTGCTGCACGTAAAACTACGGAGGAGAAACTTGCTCAGGCTGAGACTGACGCGAAAGAGCGCCGCAAGGCCGAGAGGCATCTGATGAAGCATGCGAGCGGCGCAACGCAGGACTGCATCGACGCCTATATTCGCCTGCTGACCGCCACCGGTAACGAGGCCACTCCTCCAACCCCCGAGACTTCGCTTCTTCAAGACCGAATCAGGTGGCTGGCTACCGAACTCGACGCGCTTGGTGAACTACTCGACCTTGGTCGAGAGTACACCGGCATTGAGTCGGTGCGGGCGCCTGTTACGGCTTTGCGTGGTGCAGGATGTGAGCATGTGGAGACCATTCGCCCAGCTGAGGAGGCCCAGGCGTATTGGCACATTGACCCGCCGAGCAGCGAACTGGCTATAAACTTTTTTGACGCCTTCTGGAAGTCCGGTGGACAAGACTTGGCTACCTATCGGGCCGCAATGTCGCGTGGCAGGGTAAGTGCCATTTCCTGGTTATCTTTTATATGCGTGTTTGTATCGGTACTATATTTGGTGTGCTTTGTGCAGAACAAGACCGAACGGGATGCTATTCGGGCGAAAATCGATGCGTACATTGAAGCCCGTGATGCTAGAGAAGGGACTCCCCAAGGCAGTACTCCTCCGGCTGAAACAGGCGCTACCTCAGGAAGTGTGCCTCCCGAAGCTTCGGCCCCAACCTCTGCTGCAGATGCCGATAAGGCCAAGGACGCTACCGCTGATAGGGTAGCTTAAATTTGTTTGTGGAAAAAACTTGTTTGAATGCTGTGGTGGGACTTGTTGCACTTGATGTGCGTGTATTTTTGTGACACAATCGTTTAGCGCTGAAAACTTTAAATTACGCAGGTCCCAGGAGGAGCCTTTTGGAGAAATTCTTGAGCGGTACCCCTGATGATTAAATGTGGGGATTTCTCTGTGAAGGGTAGCACGTGGCGCCGGTATCGATGTCGTCATACGTGGGCTCCTATGGGGCCATTTATTCGGCACCGGTACCGTCGAACGATGCAGAAACTGAGTTCTGATCCGGCTTTTTACGCGCCTCGGGCCTTTGTGACCGAGGAGATGTTAAATCTAGAATGTGCTGCCGATGTTATATATGCGGGATGGAAGGAATGAAACAAATGAATTTGCTGATTCGTTCAAAGTGACGTACCGGGGTCTTGTTCATGTCCGGTATTTATCGTGTTTCTTGTGTGGTTTCACGTAGAAAATGCCATCCTCCCCCCTTTAGCGGAGTTGGTGACGATACCGGTAGTAATTGATTTTGCGACTGGCGAGCCGAATGTCATTAGGGTTAAATGATTACAATATGGTTGGCTGGACCGGGCCGAATTTGCTATTTCCCTAGGTCCTTACATATCGGACTAGCCGTTTTAGGTACCGAGCTCACGAAGATCCTTGTTGGGTCCGCCATTATTTTCGTTCAGATCGCTTGCGTCCGCATTTGCCTATGCTTGCGGTAGTTAGGGTCCTTCGGCTGATGAGATGGCTACGCCAGTTGAACCGTTTATCGGCGCGGTATCAAGTATTCTCGCGGCGGACTGTGTATCCGGTGCACAGGCCGACCGTGAGACCGATGTACTTGATGCATCAGCAGTGCTGCGGCCGAAGGTAGGACCACTTTCCATTCACTATTCACCTGCTTGCCTTTCGTCATCAGCGAGCGCAGTGGGTCACCGCTACGCCTGCATCGACGCCTTCGTGGCCGAAAGTTTGGCGTTTACTGTGCCCCGATGTGATCCCGCGTCCCAATGACTAAGTACTCGGCTTTGAGCACTTGAGGAATGAGCTGGTGATGGTTTGGAGGTGAGCTGGAGGCCCTTCCGCCCAGCATATCTATTCCCGATGCCTCCTATTCCTAATCTCAGAATCTCCCCAGGACCTCATTGTGTAGTGATTTGGTCTCTATGGGGTGATGAACCAGGCCTTTTATAGTGGCCTGAGGGTATTCTTTGTGGCGCCGCACGCCAAGGGATTAATGTGTGCCGTTAATGTATAATGTACTTCATGTACTACGGTAGGTACCGGCGGCTAACTCGGCTGCCGATGACAAATTGACGCATGTACTATGGTTGGTGGGCAGTAATTTTGCCCTAACGGGTGCGTGTATCGTCACCCCTTGTTAATGCATATGAATGCATGTGCATAAATGAGAATGCAAGGCCTTGCTTGAAGGGTTTATTTTCCCCCCCTTAAGGGCTTTTTAGCCCGACCACGGGGCTGATTATTTGGCATCCCGTGGGTTAAAGCCTTTGGGCTGTTGAGTTGCTTGAAACTCTAGATATCCTACCGAATATCCATGGCGTGTTGGACGCCTAATTTTTTCGGTCGAGAGTGGTTCACCGATATCTTGAGGGATGAAGCACAAATAAAATGTTAAGGGGTACAGATGGCCACCTCATTAAAAAAACCTCACACACACATCGATGGGCTTCCCCTGTGAGAAAAAAGAGCGCGGACCACCAAATGTCAAAGTTTATACCGGTAATAGCTAATTTAAATTATTACAGACCCCATGCGGGCCAAAACTGCTCAAGAATAAAAACGGCTCCTTGGTCGTTCATGAGAGTGTAGACGCCTGGTTGAATCATTTTTGCAATGACATATGGGCCATACCATTGTGATTGCAATTTCCCTTGCTTGTCTTGGTGCCGAATAAGGACCATGTCCCCTGGGTTTATATTTTTTCGCAGCACCTTTTTTCCCTCCAATTCTTGGTTTGTTGGACATACTTGTCTAGATTTTCTGCCGCTAGGAGCTTGGATGATTCCGCTGTTTGGAGTTCGACATATCGCTGTACCAGTGTGGTAGCTGCTACTTCTGTCCTGAAAGACCCGAGCTTCATTTTTTCCAGGGTGATTGCTTTGTCATCGAATAGAAGGCGGAACGATGTGAATCCAGTAGTTCTTGTCTCGGATATGTTGTGTGCCCATACTGCCAGTACAAGTGTTGACATTTCTTAGCGCAATCGCAAAGTAAGGAGGTTTTAAGTCCATCCCTAGCGACCACACCAGAAAGCCAATTGGTATAAGCTACGCACACAAAGAGATCCGCAAGCAAATGGATACCATTGTAGCTTTCACCCAGGAGTATTCCGGGGTATCGTATTTAATCCACAGGGAAGCAATGTGTAAAGAAGTTGATAAGTATCTTTCATACATCTGCTAGCTAGTATGCCGACTAGACTAATGTAGGGGTAAAGATATGATAGGGATTTTGATAAAAGACACACACAGGAGAACTATAAATAAAAGATAGCAGATCAGACTAACCAAGCTAGGAGGTCATCAGGAGAGGTCAAGATTCCTATTTACTCCTCCCTTACTGTGGTTCTATTCTAGTTCACACCCAAGGATTAGCCAAGTAAAAAACAGACATAAAGGTTACACCAAGGCACTTCGGGACAGCTGCTTCTTTTTGGTTCTCAAAAAGACTAGGAAGGGGTAACCGGGGTCAGGCAGCCAAAAACCCTACGACACCAGCCCGAACATAGTGGAATACAAAGGCCTTGTCGGGTCTGTCACCCCCGGGGCTACCACAAGTATCTGTGAGGCTGGGCACATTCTCTGTTAACTTGCTAACCCAAACACCACGTCTGCGCTAGCGGTTACGTACTCTAGTCACAATTTATAACTAGAGCAATCGGTAGACCAAAGAACCCATGCCAAGGTATAAAACCTAAACATCAACTAAACTCAGCTAAAGAACTAAGACATGAATAGATAACCATATAGACAATTCAGTAAAGTATAGAAGATAAATATATTAAAAAACTCGAGTCTTACAGAGGACAAAGACAAGAATTACCGAAACTCCGAGGACTACTCTGGAACTTGAGCTTTCTCTCCCTAATTCCCAACTAGACTAATATTACTACTACGTCTTGAAGAGTGGAATGAGATAGCTCCTCGGTGGTGTGTATTACGAGTGAGGGTATGCCCCTTTATTTATAGGATACTACTGGAGGGAACCAACGTGAAGGCCGGCCAGGATCCCCGGACGTCCATCGCCTCTGGTGTGCTGCTGCTTGAATTTTTTTATTAATAAATTTATTTTTAAAAAAAATAACAAAACTAGTCTCCGTTTTCAAAAAATTGCAGGAATAGGCCACCAGTCGCCCGTTGGAAGGGCGACGTGAGAGAATCGCCCGTTCAAAGGGCGACCAGGCCCAGGTCGCCCGGCCAAAGGGCGACCAGGCCTAGGTCGCCCGGCCAAAGGGCGACCAGGCCCAGTTCGCCCAGCCAATGGGCGACCAGGCCCACGTCACCCGGCCAAAGGACGACCAGGCCCACGTCGCCCAGCCGAGGGGCGACCTGGTTTTTTGGGTTTTTTTAAAATAATATTTATTTATTTGGAAATTTCAGGAAAAATTTCGGTTTTTTTTAAATAATAATTATTTATTCGGAAATTTCAGAAAAAATATCGAAGTCGGAGAAATAGCAAAAATAATACGCAGTCATGCAATGGGCGTGCGAAAACGCCGTTGTCGTGTACTCGCCCAAACTTAATAGATGAAAAAATACAACAGTGAAACATTAATTAAGTTGTAAAAACTAAAATAGTATCAGTACAATATCATAGAAAACAACATTGGTGGCAAATCATACAAAACTAATATCGTCCACGCTTAGGTGCAACACCCCTAATCGTGCCAGGCTTTGGTGCTCTGCGGCCCGCTCGCACATGGCCGGCTGAGTAAGTAAGCGGCGAAGGAGGAACTGTAACACGTGCAGGACGGCCTCCAGCAGCAGGTGGTGTCGCGTACTCGTCCTGTGAGGGCTGTGTCTGTGGTGGTGCTTCACGTAACTGCGATGACGCAAGTACGTCCGCCGGCTCCTGCTGCAGGTAACTCTCAAGGTCGAAGGGTGACGGGGATCGCTGACGAAAAGTGTCAGCGTGCTCAGAGATGTCCGATCCCTCGTAGTCGTAACGGGTCGTCCCTAAATATATAAGACCAACGTTATGATAA
>CM041631.1:30159408-30217790 GCA_023333625.1 Bothriochloa decipiens | reverse complement strand
ATTACCAAATCAAATTCTGCAACCATCTCAACACAGGCTAAGAAATTGCCATTTTGGTCATTATAAAGCTGCTCGTTACATCCTCTGAAAGTCAAATTATGCCTTCCAAGGAACTTTACAACGGCAACTATTCTCATCAGTACTTGCCTTATGCGCTCTTTCTCCTTGGAGATTTGCTGCGCGCTCGGTGCTCGGGCGTCTCGCGACGCCGGTCGCCGGCCTCGCCGCAAGCCCGCAACGCCCCCGATCCGCGTCGCCGCCCGCCGCCACAGACGAAGACTTGCGGTGACGCGGTCACGCGAAGTCGAACAATGTGTTTGCGCGTGCGTGTGGTAGTGTGGCTTCTCGCGGACGCTAGTGTTTCTCTCTCTTTTTAATCTACGGACTCGATCTGTCTTGCGGAAGCCAGAAATTGCAGGCCGGCAACGATTCAGTATTGGGCCAAATACTAATACTACCGGTGTTTGCATATCTGGGGAGGGGTCCTGCCAGATTGGGGGCCCGGGGCGGCCGCCCCGCTTGCCCGTGTCCAGGGCCAGGCCTGTCGGCCACTGTTGGCTGCATGGAGAGGCACGTGGAGCCCAGCAGCTCTCTTGCTTTTTACGTATTTCACTTGATGATGGCCTAATGTCCGTGGACTTGTTGATGGTATGATATACATATACGTGAGTTGCCTTGCTGTTACGTGTATACATATATACACTTCCTCCATATATACTTCCTCTTGATGACGATTAATACATCTCTTTTCAACAACGATTGTAGCTTCTTCATATAATACTATTTAATGTGAATTTTTGACATATCCTGCAAAATAAATTGAGAGCACCAAAACTTGTGGAACTTGTAAGATAAATAATATTTTATTATGATGTATTATGGAATTGTGTCATTTTTGGCGGTTAAATTATATGCAATAAGGAGTGCCAACAAGAAGCTCCTTTGCCCATCTGCCCTTTGCTTTGGTATCGTCTAGGCGCTTTGATATTGTGCCAAAGATTTCTCCATTGGCTCTTTCCACTGCGCCGTTCGACTCTGGTTGGTTTACTGATGCGAATGATAGCTTGATTCCGAGGTCGAGGCAGAAGTTTCTGAACTGCAATGAATCGAATTGCTTGCCATTGTCAATGGTGGTATACGCCGGGACACCGAACCGACAGATTATCCTCTGCCAGACGAAATTTATCAAAGTGCCCGATGTTATCCGTGCCAGTGCTTTTGCTTCAATCCATTTGGTGAAGTATTCGAGTGCCACCGCTGCATACTTGAGGTTGCTTGGTGCCGGCGGTAGTGGCCCGACTATGTCAACCCCCCATCGCTGTAAGGGCTAGGTTGGGTATATCGGCTTGGTGGGATTTGCCGGTGCGTGCTGTTTCTTTGCAAACATCTGGCAACCGCGGCATGTTTGGGTGGTTTCCTTCGCGTCTTGGACTGCGGTGGGCCAATAAAAGCCTTGTTTCATTACTCTGTGTGCAATTTCATGATATCCCCTGTGAGCTCCGCAAGTTCCGGTGTGTATATCAGTGAGGAGTTGCTTGCCCTCGGCTCTGCTGATGCACTTTAGCATTGGTGCGACAATGCCCTTCTTTTACATGTTTTCGCCGACTATCGTGTACTGTTTTGTGCGGGAATCCATCTGATGTTTGTCTTTCTTGTCGTCAGGCTCATAGGTGTTTGTCAGGTAAGCCCATATCGGCGCTTTCCAGTCGTCACTGGCAATGGCATGAATTGCTGCTGGTGAATCTTCCTCTTCCTTGATGCTATTGATTGTGAGTTCTTGGTAGAAAACATTTGGAGGTAACGGTGCACCTGAGGCGGCTGCTTTCGCAAGCTCATCGGCTTCTTTGTTCTCTGCTCTAGGTATGTGCTTTAGTGTGAATCCCTTGAAATGTTTCTCCATCCGCCGGACGGCAGCGAGGTATTTCACTAGTTCTGATTCTTTTGCCACATAATCTTTTTCGATATGCTCGACCACCACCTGAGAGTCAGATTTGATGATGCACCTGCGTACCCCTAGAGCTCTTAATTTTCGAAGGCCCAGGAGCACCGCTTCATATTCGGCGATGTTGTTGGTGGTGTCAAGAATTGCAGTCTGGCCGCATATCGGATTTTTGGGCCAAGAGGTGGTGTTAAGATAGCCGATATGCCTGCTCCAGCAGAACACCATGCACCATCAGTCCAGACGGGCTCATCGAATTGTAATGTTGGAAGATCTCCTTGTGGTGCCCAATCTGCTATAAAATCTGCGAGAACCTGAGACTTGATGGTTAACCGGTGCTCGAAGTCAATAACGAACTCATTTAGTTCGGCTGCCAATTTGCCTATTCGGCCAATGGCTTTCGTGTTACGAAATAAAGCCTCAAGTGGTTGGGCCGAAAGTACCCTAATGTGGTGAGCTTGAAAATAGTGCTTGAGCTTCCTTGACGCCATGACAACTTGTAGGCTATCTTTTCAAGTTCACTGTAGTTTAGTTTGGCTCCAGATAGTGCCTCGGAGACAAAGTATATTGGGAACTGTTGCATTTTTCCTTCGGCCTCCTTTTCTTCGACCAGAACTACGCTAACTGCCGATGGTGCAGCTGCCAGGTATAGTAGTAGTGTGGCATTCGGTGAAGGTTTCATCAAGGTGGTCAGCCTGGTCAGATATGATTTGAGTTGTTCGAAAGCCTGCTGCTGCTCTGAGCCCTGCTCAAAACCATCATAGTTTTTCAATACCTGGAAGAATGGCATGCTCTTTTTGGCAGATCTAGATATGAATATACTCAAAGCGGCTATTCGGCCGGCTAGTTTTTGGACTTGCTTCTTTGTCTGCGGAGGCTGCATGTTGATTATAGCTGTAATTTTGTCTGGGTTACCCTCAATTCCTCTGGCTGATACCAGACAACCGAGTAGTTTCCCTTTGCTTATGCCGAATATGCATTTTTCGGGATTCAACTTTAGGCCGCTTTGACGGAGATTGTCAAATGTTTCCCTGAGGTCTTCGATGTGAGACTGTTTCTTGTCGCTTTTGACGACAATGTCATCAACATGTGCGGCCAAGTTGTTCTTCTTTTTCTGTTCCCGAAATGCCTCATCTGACATTCTTGAGAAAGTTGGGCCTGCATTTTGAAGTCCCTCTGGCATCCTCCTGTAACAGTATGTGCCTCCCGGTGTGATGAAACTAGTTTTTTCTTCATCGGCAGGATTGAGCCAGATCTGATGGTAACCCGAAAAGCAGTCGAACAAACTCATGAGTTCGCATCCGGTCGCTATGTCCACGAGCTTGTCTATTCGGGGTAGTGGATACGGGTCTTTCGGACAGTGTTTGTTTAGATCCATGAAGTCGACGCACATTCGCCATTTTAGGTTCTTTTTACGTACCATCGCTACATGTGCTAACCATTCTGGGTACTACACCGGTCGGATGACTCTGGCGTCCAGTAGCCTCCAGACCTCCGCATCAGCTGCTTCTGCTCACTCTGTGGACATCTTTCGGAGTTTTTGCTTTCGAGGTTTTGCTGTTGAATCCATGTTTAGGTTGTGCTGTGCCAGTTGGCGGTCAACCCCATGTAGGTCATCTGTGGACCATTGTTGGTATTTCTTAACGTCACCACTAAAGATTAGCAACAGCGCCAGAAATACCTTGGGTAAATTCTAGGTCTATTGGAGAGATTCCGCAAGCGCACAGAATATATCGCTGTAGAACTTCACCCGGGAGTACTCCAAGGTATCGTTATTTATATTTTCCCAGGGGAAGCTGTAGCTAGGAACAATAAATAAAAGGGAAACAGAGATCCTTGTGTCTACTACAACCTAGTACCACTAGTGTGTAGGGGGGTAAGTGGATAAATGGAAGGATAGGTAAATGATCACACACACTAATCCTACTCTAATGATAACTGGTAGATAGCTAGCTAGGTGGGAGGACAACGAGTGAGTAAAGGACTCCTATGTATCCTACTCTACTTCTGTGTACTAATCCTAACAGATAGCTAACTTAACTAGACTAGCGCCTCACTACAAGTGTGGTGGGGATAGGTGAGAAAGCAGGAGACAGAACCCCTACTCAAGCAGCTATTCTCTTAGTATGAGCCCTACCTTTTAAGAACTAGCCAGTGACGTGGTGAGATCCTAACGCCGCCCACGAGCTATCATCTGCGTGGGAGTGCGCCCACACTGTCCGTCCCAACCAGCGGCAATCAAAGGTAAGACTAAGCCTGAGCACCTCGCTCACACTTACTCTTACAACTCTAGCTATCTGCAGATAACTAGAGCTCCATGCAAGATAGGATGATGATACCCACACCAGAATGTTTACAGGAAACTAATCTAACTAAGGCAACTATATTACTAAGACAAGCACACAACAAGACTATAAAGACTATAGACTTGTACTAGGTAAATACTCAGTAAAGTATAGCGAGAATAAATATATTGATAAAGGTAAAGTCTTACAAAAGAGAAAAGGTACAAGAGCTATACCAGACTGTCCAGAAGATGACTCTGTAGACCCGAGCTTCGCCCGACTCAACTCTAACTCCCACACTAGACTAACTACTACTACCCTACTTGAGCTTGTAGAGACGAATGAGACTTGTAGTGTGAATGTGACGCCTCTCCGAGGATGGTGGCAGCCTATATTTATAGTGGGAGGTGGAGTAGGGGCTACTCCAGTGCCACGTCAGCAATCTGCGTGCTCCTCACTCCTTGGCCCTTGGATGAACCGACCTTGCAACCGCCTTAGATGAATGGCTCGGGCAATTTGACATGTGGAAGTTGTGCTTGAGGTTGGTTGGAGCCAACCGACCTAGTGGGGCCCACTTGGGGGCGTCGGCCAACCCCCTCCCTGGGAGGTGGGCTCGGCTAGACCTTCCAGAAGGTGTCCCCACTTGTCATCTAGAGTGGCTCGGTTTAATTCCAAATGTTTGTTACGTTGTTTGCTTGTATTGTGGGCCCATGAATCCTTGTGCAACGAGATTGAACTGTAGGATGTAAAATCTTGGGGATCCAAGGGTTGAACTTCACTCCAGGGAGTATGACATGGATCATACTCGAAGGACTTGCACATGTAGGGGTCGGCTGACCCCCATTTTGGGTCCCACCATGGTGCATTTTGTTGTTCCCTAAAATCACAAGCTAAGAGTACAAGTGGAACTAGTTATTGATAAAATATGCTCATGTGATGCTATTCTTCCTTGAAACCGAGGCATGTTGACTGTGTTTTGGGTGGGTAAAATGATGGTATAACTACCATCAACAAGATCCCCAAGCTTAACCTTTGCTCGTCCCGAGCAAACAATCAAACTTAGCCTCAGTGGATCAGGTATTGTCACTATGCCCATATTTCAATAGTACCAGGTGCACAACAAAATTCTTCTCCTTGAATGGAAAATTTAGCAATAGAACTCACCCATATTACCTTAGTTCTCTACGGGGATTATGGCTTTTCCTTTGTCTTGGGCGGTTGAAAGATCGAACAGTTTGACTTGAGCACTATTTTACTTATTCATAGCATGTATCATACCGGAGGTTTTGCTATATTTTCAAAAGAAAACTTATTGTTCCTCATATGGTTCTCTCAAGTCGCTCAAATGGTGTATGATTCCTCACCAAGGCATATGATAAGTGTTGCCTTCCTAATCTATCCTATTTTCTAAACAGGCTTATGTGGAGCTTAAGGTAGGGATAGCAAGGAGATGGCATACTTACTTTGCATATGTTGCGGAGTCAAAGCTCGGATCCTTGAAGAGAAGCATCATACCCCCTAGATCAAGATGTGCAAGTGTGTGGTATATATATGGTGGCTAGATTGCTCCTTTGTTTTGATAAGATCTGTCTCTATTTTTCTATTGAGACAGGGCTAGCTCTTTTTTTGCATGGACTTTGTCCATCGGTATAGCAATACTTATTTTGCCTAGCCTTTTTTTTTCTTTTGTCTCATCTACTACATAATAACTTGAGAGATAATCTAGCATTTAAGACATGGAGCAATATATTTTTGGTGGAAATGAAAAGCATGTTTTTGCGTACTTCCAGTGTAGAAGCAACATGTATATATGTGGTGTGCGTGTGATCTTGATCTTAGGAGCATGAAGAGTCTCTTAACAAAGATCAACAAGATTTGACAACACTGAACACAAAGCAAATAGCCTATGTGTAAGGTTTATAAACATGTAGAACATATATGGCTGTGGTAGAAATTTCATAACCATTGAGGAACAATTAAGGTTTTTATCATTTTCAAGAATGAATTCTCCGGTAATCAATCAAGCTTAGAACAATATTATAGCAGCTCTTGTCTCACTATCTCATATCCCACAACAACTTAGACTCAGTTCTAGCACTCGCAACCCACAAAGTTATAGGTTCATGATGGTTTAAAAGAGCTAAGTGATCCATACTTAAAGAAGCACTAAGTTGTAAACTAGGCACTAAAGAAACATTGACAAGGCAACTACTCATCATTTCCATAAGGAGAAACAACATACATGAAGCATAGATGCTAAAATACATAAATAAATATTTTTGGTATTTTTAAACTTTTCAAAAAATTTTAATGCAATAAACAGATAACAAAAATGCAAATGCAAAGATAGAATACTTACCTTGGTGGGGGAGAGGATCGCCCCCAAGCTTGGCTTTTGCTCACTGTGCCGACGGATGGCGTTGGATCCATTCATTCCAACATCTTGCATTCTCCTCTTGCATTGCCTGCATTACTTGGGCATTGTGCTGTGCCATCTGCAATGTGGCCTCTTGTCCGATGCTTAATTCGCCAATGTTGTTGAGGAGATCATCCATTGTCGTCCTACGGTATCTCCTTCCTCTGCCCCGGGGGCGTGGGGTGTGCTGCGGCTGCGGAGGCACATCCATTGGGATTGCCTCCTCTTCTTCTGCAGGATGTGAGGGTCCTGCCTGATCTTCCTTTGCAGCTCGTGATCTGCCTCGTGTTGTCCTGTCCGTCCCTGCATCATGTTGGACTTCTGCCTCTCGGTCCAACGGATGGCTAGTTTGCGATGCCCATACAGTCGTAACCTCTCATAAGGGAGATAGAATTCGACTGTATGGCCGGGATAAATCATTTTTAAAGCACCCTTTGGACCCCTCTTTAGCATACCCACATTAATGAAATGAGTCTCAGTTATAACATATCTAGGCACATCAATATACTCAAATGCATATGAATCTGTTAATTCTAAAGCATCTGCAATTCGAGTTATAAAAGATGTGAAGTAGATGGGTCTGCCAGGTGAAATAGAATGAAGCCAAAAGCTCAAAAGTCATTTAACAGGGGAAACTCTAATCTTGTTAACCCTGGCATAGAGCAATAAAAGATCAGTGTCATCTATAGAGCCTGCTCCAGAACCAAGAAAGAGAGTGACAGCCATCCAAAAGTGCAGAAAATGCAAGGTTGGATTATGAATATCACGGGCAACCAAGTGAGAGCAATCACCAGACCAGGAAATAGCTTTCAAAAATTTAGCTTTATCAAAATTAGGAAGGGCAACATCTAAATCAAGTAGGCAGTCTAGATCAAAACCCAAAGAAGTGCTTAAAATGCCCCAAGATAAATTAAACGCTTGCCCAAACATGCGGAAAGTTATCCCATCAACGGTTAGGTTTAAGGTGCTCAGGAATTCGTGAGTAAGTGATTTTATACCATGTTCTTCAACTTCCCAAAAACCTCTCCAACTAATTGCAACAAAAACATCTTTGAATTCTTTATCCATACCTGTGTGGCTCAATAGGGCCCGGTCGATGATGCTTGTGTGCCTGAAGTTGCTTTCTTGCAGAGTGTTGTATCTCAGCAATTCTTCATGGTTCATCCCTTCCGTGCAATCGAGTGCCACGGCTCTTTGTGGAGGCTCATACTCTCTCATTGGAGGGTAGCTCTCCTCATCTCCTCTCGCTTGAGTCCCTTCACTAGAGTGGTGAGAGCGCTGAGCAGAGCTCTCACCCTTCTTGGACTTCGAGAACCGATCCAGGATTCTTTTCTTCATAGCTGCAAAAAGGAGACAACCAAGCTTCTTCCTACTACTACACTACACTACTATGCAAGAACTAAATATTTTTGGGTTTTTGGTTGGAACTACTACTAAGCTAAAGTTGAGAGAGAACTTGCAACAAAGGAAGAGAAGGAGAGATTGTGAGCTTGAGATGATTCTGAAAGAGTTGGGTGTGGAGTTGAGCTCACAATGCGTGGGTATTTAACAGGGGAGAAGGGCATCCAGTGGGGCCCATAGAAGGGCGTCGGCCAACCCCCCCAAAGCACCAAAAATTTGAAATTTTGAATCCTGGCAGGGAATCTAGGAACATCGTGTAGACACTTTTCAGAATGTCGCCAAAGTGGGGGTCGGCCGACCCCCTTATTGGGACTCTCAAAACTTTAAACAGTGTGTCATCATGTGTCTGATAAAGTTGTGTCGAGAGTTGGACAACAAGTAAAGTGAGATTCCCTTGCCTAGTGTTTTGTGAAAAGAAAAAGGTGAATGACAAAAGTGGAGACATGTTTAAAGTGATTCTCATGAACCATAGGAACACTCATCATGACTAGGATTCCACTTTGCTGGCTTTGAGCTGGAGGTATGGTCCATAAAGTAAAAAGCATGCTAAAGAGCATCTCATGTCTAAAGTGATAAAGCAAAGGACCATCATTTTTTAGAATTTGTCTAAAGTGAAATGCATAGAGATGAAGTGTATGCTGAGTGGGAGACAGCAGGGTGCCTGGGGCTACAGTGTGGGGGTCGGCCGACCCCCACTTGAGTACTCCAGAGGCACCCAAGTGCTGGCCTCAAATCATGTCACTGTGCAAAGCTGAGAAAGGTGGCAGTGGGCCCACTGGTGGGGTCAGTCGACCCCACCTTGGGTGCTCCACTGGCTCAAAGATTTATTGCAAATTATTCTCAAGATTTTTATTTACTAAAACTAATTTATTTTATTGAAAAGAAATATATAAAACTAAAACTAAGAAAGCAATTAAGCATGCAATGCAATGATGCAAAAATTAAAATGCAGAAAATAAATATGAGATAAATACTGATTTACCTTACCAGCAAGGGCTCCATATTTTAGGTCCATAGAGCAAGACCTCTCCGTCTTGTTCATTCCTAGGGTGCCTCGGATGATCCCGGAGATGGGGACCATGATGGCACCTCCTTTTCCTACCATATTTTCTTACCTTTGCCTTGTGGTTCAGCGGGTTCTTCTTTCTTCACTTCGGCCTTCTTGGCCGACTCACTTTCCTTGTTGTTCTTTCAGCGTGGGTGGTTGTGAGGCTTGTTCTTTGGTTCCTTGTTCTTCAACTGCATGTTAGCTTTGTAACCATTGAAAGGGCATTTTACCTTCTTCTCTAGGAATTGGAGATGAAGCTAGCCGGATCCCACATAGATGACGGCATTAACTGTGTTGAGGAACGACCTTCCTAGGATGACGGGGACTTCATTGTTGGCCCCCATGTCCAATATGATGAAGTCGGTAGGGACGTACTCATCTTGCACTTTCACCAATATGTCCCGTGCTAGCCCTTCGAGGAATCGGATCGTCTGGTCCGCCATTTGCAAACGAATAAATGTGGGGTGCAAAGGCCCCCCTAATAGATTATCATACGTTACCTTGGCCATGATGTTGACACTCGATCCAAGGTCGCAGAAGGTGTTGTGGAAGATTTGTGGTCCGATCTCGCAGGTGATGGTCGATAGGCCCGGATCTTCCTTCTTAGTGATGAATGGAGGATCAAGAAGATAGCTCCAATTAGAGCGTATCGGAGGCTTACCGAACCTCATAGATACTAATTTAACACCTTCAACTGGGTCCTCAGGTTTCCCTGGGATCTTACTTTGCTCGAAGGATGGGACAGCTGCTGCTAATTGAGCTAATTGTGTTTCTAGCATTTTATTAAATCTCAATTGATTCTTCATGGCAGTTGTAAAGCTATCCATTTTCTCACTCAAATTTTCAAGAATCTTATCATTAGCCATTATTTTCTTATTAATACTATCATTGATTTTAGTTTGGCCTAAGACAAAATCTTTCAAAGAAGGTTGGTTACCATAAGAATTATTGAAATTATTGCTGTAACCGTTACCTTGGTTACCTTGATAGAAGGGGCGCGAGTTTCATCCTTGTTGTTGCTATTGGGGCCGGTACCCATTGTTGTGGCTGTTGTTGTTGATGAAGCTTACTTC
This sequence comes from Bothriochloa decipiens, assembly GCA_023333625.1. NCBI lineage: Eukaryota > Viridiplantae > Streptophyta > Magnoliopsida > Poales > Poaceae > Bothriochloa > Bothriochloa decipiens. The sequence goes on along the minus strand of CM041631.1, from coordinate 30,207,628 downwards.
CTCCTTCATTTTGGGACAATTGTTTCCCGAATGATCTTCTCCTCCGCATACATCACACCATGGATAAGCTTCTATTTCTCATGCGGTAGCGTGGGATTGAATGGCCTCTTGTTCCTTCTTGGAACCTTCTTCTATCTTTTTCATCAAGAGGTCCATTTTTGCTGAGAGCATGTCCACCTCATTGAGGGCATGGACACCTCTTTTCTTGGGCTGGAGACGTTCCTCATTCCATCCTTGATTTGTAACCATCTTCTCAATGAGATCCTTAGCATCCTTGACATTGTGTTGCAAGAATGCTCCTCCAGCTGCTGCATCAAGGTGACTCCTGGCCAAACCGGTCAGGTCATGGTAGAACCCTTGAATGATGAGCCATTCCTCTATCCCATGGTGAGGACAGGCGCGAATGTACTCCTGGAAGCGTTCCCATGCTTCGAGAATTGTCTCATCAGCTTATTGTTGGAAGCTTGAAATCTTTCCACAAAGGGCGCTGGTTTTGCCCATTGGGAAGAACTTCTTGAGAAACATGTTGGCGCACTTCTCCTAGGTGGTGACTTCACTCTTGTTAGCGTAGAACCACTACTTCGCCTTCCCCAATAGCGAGAATGGGAATAGGTGGAGACGGATGGCGTCTGCTGAAACATTCTTGATGATGAAGGTACCACACACCTCAAAGAAGTGTTAGAGATGGGCATTGGCATCCTCATGCAGCTTCCCACAGAATGGATTTGCTTGCACCATATTGATTAGCGCAGGCTTGAGCTCAAAAGTCACATCTCCCAAGTTCAGCAGCGGGCCGGTGGCGACATTGTCAGCCGACGGCGCAGAGTACTCAGAGATGGTCTTTTGGGCAGCCATAGCTTCTTTGATAACAGGTGCTGAACTTCCTTCCTCGGGTGGATTCTAATCTGAGATGAACTTCTATGGTATAGCTTGATGGCATCTAGTTCTCCTCAACAATTTCTCAGGATCTTCGATAAAGTTTGATGGCAATTGGAAACCGCTCATGCACCTGCTAGCTTCACGATAAATGAAAAACAAGACAGGTGAAGGGTAAACCCCTAACACTAAATGATAACTAGATTGATCGTAGACTCCGGATCCTCTTTTATTAAAAATTCTTAGGCTGACACTTCCCTAGCAACAGCGCCAGAAATGCTTGTTGGTATTTCTTAACGTTGCCACTAAAGATTAGCAATGGCCCCAGAAATACCTTGGGTAAATTCTAAGTCTATTGGAGAGATTCCGCAAGCGCACAGAATATACCACTGTAGCACTTCACCCGGGAGTATTACAAGGTATCGTTATTTATATTTTCCCAGGGGAAGCTATAGCTAGGAACAATTAATAAAAGGGAAAGAGAGATCCTTGTGTCTACTACAACCTAGTACCACTAGTGTGTAGGGGGGTAAGTGGATAAATGGAAGGATAGGTAAATGATCACACACACTAATCCTACACTAATGATAACTGGTAGATAGCTAGCTAGGTGGGAGGACAATGAGTGAGTAAAGGACTCCTATGTATCCTACTCTACTTCTGCGTACTAATCCTAATAGACAGCTAACTTAACTAGACTAGCGCCTCACTACAAGTGTGCTGGGGATAGGTGAGAAAGGAGGAGACAGAACCCCTACTCAAGCAACTATTCTCTTAGTATGAGCCCTACCTTTTAAGAACTAGCCAGTGACATGGTGAGATCCTAATGCCGCCTGCAAGCTTTCACCTGCGCGGGAGTGCGCCCACACTGTCCATCCCAACCTACGGCAATCAAAGGTAAGACTAAGCCTGAGCACCTCGCTCACACTTACTCTTACAACTCTAGCTATCTGTAGATAACTAGAGCTCCAATGCAGGATAGGACAATGATACCCACACCAGAATGTTTACAAGAAACTAATCTAACTAAGGAAACTATATTACTAAGACAAGCACACAACAAGACTATAAAGACTATAGACTTGTACTAAGTAAATACTCAGTAAAGTAAAGCAAGAATAAATATATTGATAAAAATGAAGTCTTACAAAAGAGGAAAGGTACAAGAGCTATACCAGACTCTCAAAAAGACGACTCTGGAGACCGAGCTTCACCTGACTCGACTCTAACTCCAACACTAGACTAACACTACTTCCCTACTTGAGCTTGTATAGAGGAATGAGGCTTGTAGTGTGAATGTGATGCCTCTCCAAGGGTGGTGGCAGCCTGTATTTATAGTGGGAGGTGGAGTAGGGGCTACTCCAGTGCCATGTCAGCAATCCGCATGCTCCTCACTCCTTGGCCCTTGGATGAACTGACCTTGCAACCGCCTTAGATGAACGGCTCGAGCAATTTGACATGTGGAAGTTGTGCTTGAGGTCGGTTGGAGCCAACCGACCTAGTGGGGCCCACTTGGGGGCGTCGGCCGACCCCTCCCTGGGAGGTGGGCCCGACTGGACCTTCCAGAAGGTGTCCCCACTTGTCTTCCAGAGTGGCTCGATTTAATTCCAAATGTTTGTTACGTTGTTTGCTTGTATTGTGGGCCATGAATCCTTGTGCAACGAGATTGAACCGTAGGATGTAAAATCTTGGGGATCCAAGGGTTGAACTTCACTCCAGGGAGTATGACATGGATCATACTCAAAGGACTTGCACGTGTAGGGGTCGGCCGACCCCCATTTTGGGTCCCACCAAGGTGCATTTTGTTGTTCCCTGAAATCACAAGCTAAGAGTACAAGTGGAACTAGTTATTGATAAAATATGCTCATGTGATGCTATTCTTCCTTGAAACCGAGGCATGTTGATGGTGTTTTGGGTGGGTAAAATGATGGTATAACCACCATCAACAACCATGCGAATACATCACTGTTGTTCCTTAGAAACTAAAGTAATTCTGCTGATTTGGTGCTATTCAAACTGCGACCGATATGAACTCGCCTGTCCAGGCGATTTGAATTTAGCGAGATGGATTCGGTGTCTTCGCCTGGTTTGGCTTTTGGTTCCTTATTTTTTCTGATGGCTGGCTCGGAGGTTCCTTCTTTGTTCTTTCCCTCCTTCAGTTCGTGCACCATGCTGTAGCCTGGGATCGCCTTGCCGTTGATTTTACAGACCGCCACTTGATCTCCATGGACTGTAATTATTCCAAAAGGAGAAGGCATCTTAAGGCACAAATAGCTTTGTTTGATAACGATATCAAACTTGATGGTTCCCCTTCCGAAGATTGCAGTATATGGATACTCTATGTCTACGATGTCAAAGGTAATCTCTTGTGCCCGGACCTTTTCATTCTGAGAGAATGCAACAGTTAGAGTTTTCTTGCCGATTGCATCTATGCGATTTCCACCGAAACCGAATAGGGCGTTGCCTACTAGCTGAAGATTGTGTCTGTTGAGCTTCATCTGGTCGAATGCCTTGGTGAATAGAATATCGGTGGAACTTCCATTGTCGATGAATATGTTGTGCAAGGTATACCCCCCGATGAATGCAGTGGCTATGGACGCATCGTAGTGTGGATAATCCTTGACCTGGCAGTCTTCTTTGATAAAAGTGATGGAGTCTAGCTTCCATGCTGGCTTGTGTATCGGCATATGCGGTGTTACAGATAAAACTCGCCTTTCGAAGTCATGGCTTGATCTTTTGTTCTCATGCTCTAAATTGGAGCCACCTATGATCACGTAAATGTGACATTGGTTGGCATGACAGTGTTGACTATCTGCAATTCCTAGCCATGTTCTTGTTTTGGTCCTGCCTACAGGGCTTGCTAGTTGTTCTTGGCTGGTGTTGATGCTAAAGCGGCAACAGACTGTGACTGTAGCTAATGCTGGTTCGATTGTTGATACTAGGGTTGCGCCTGCGAGTGGTGGTTGGTAGTATGCGTAAGGATTTGCTATGGTCAGAGTTTGGTGCAATGTTGGTGGCCTGTAAGCTTGCACTTGTGATGTGGCACTATCTCGGGTGGACGTATGGAATACTTGCTTCTGGTTGCCGAATGGTTCAGCGGCTTCATCCTTTTCCCTTTGCTTCTTGGCCATCTATGTATATTTGCATTACCTAGAGAAGTGACCCTTGTCCTCACCATAGACGACACAGTAGGGTGTGCGCGGAGCCTGATTTCGGCCTTTTTCGCACCCGCCTCGACTGCCGTGACCACCTTGGTGATTGGATCCACCTCCCCTTCCGCCTTGTTCGGTATGGCTTTGGCCTGCCGACTGGGCTAGCTCGCCTTATATGCTATGTACTGGGCTGCCACTCTGGTTTTGCTTTGGCTGACTTTGCTTTGGTGTAGTTGTTTTAGGGAGTAATGTGCTGTGTTTCTCTTCTACAAGTCTTCTTCAGACCGTGCGAACTTTCTCATTTCGTCGAATAAGTCTTTGACTATTTTCGGTGGTTCCCTTGATAATGCTTCAACACAGCTGCTTAGCTTTAGCCCCTTTATCGCGGATGCAATACTACGCCATCGGATGCCCCTGGTAATTGGGCCTTGAGTTGGATGATATGTTCTAGTTATTTGGCCAAGGGTTCGTCATCCGGTTGGAACAGCAGTAACAAGTCTAACATTGTTCTCTTATCGGTTTGGAACCCTTGGAAGGTAGCGAGAAGTTTGGCTTTTGCTTGTTGCCAAGACGAAATTGACAATGGTTTCAGGGACATGTACTAGTCTTGGGCTACGTCATCCATTGCCAAGATCAAGGATTTCACCAGAATGTAGTCGTTCCCGCCAGCTACATGGATTGCTGCCTCATAGCTGGTTAGGAACTTTAGCGGGTTCGATCTACCATTGTACCCCGGAATCTTTGGTTTATAGCCACGGGGCCAAGGGTACCGCTACAGCTCCTCCGATAACGGCGATGTGATGTCAATCGCTGGGAGACTACTTCCTATCAGGTTACCATTCGATACTCAAAGCTGTGTTCTGTCGTTGGATTGTAAAGAGTTGATTTCGTTTTGCAATCGGGCTTTCCGCCATGCGCTCATCCAGTGCCTTATAAGCAACTTGGCTCGCACTGTGTCATGCGTTGTTCTGGTCATCAACATCGTCTGCGTCTTGCATCTGCAGTGGTTCACTTGCGCTGGTTCATTGCCATTTGTTGGGGTCGAGGTGTTTGCTACCATCGCGCCCGTGCCATTTAGCAACACTTTTGTCCCTGGTGTCGGTTGCATGGCTACTGTCGCCACTGCTGTGACAGTCTCATCTGCTCTGGTTTCGGTATCCTTGTTTCTAGTTTTGGTACATGTTGTTGTTTCATTTGCTAAGTTATTGATCGGGTCAGCGCCTTGATCCGATGTTGCCCCGGCGTCCTTTGGACGCTGCGGCCTTCGCCTTGCCCTTCGACGCCATCTTGTGATCGGGCGTCGACCACGGTGGGCACCACTATTGGCAAAAGCAAAGGAACGAGTCCCCCTCTTCCACCGAATGACCCTGAGACAATTGGAATATTCCTTTTTTATTGTTGAGAGTTGATGTGACAATACATGCCCCCTTCCCACATGCTAGGCGGGGGCTATTTATAGCGGCCCGTAGACCTTTTACATTCCTAAACTACCCTTCTATCTACCACCTTCGACAGCTGCTTCTTCACCAAGGGCGAGGGTAGTTTAGTCATTATGGCCTGGAGCCTCCTTGGACACCAAACCACTGACAGGATATGGCCCACTCGCTGTATGCCTGCCGGCCCACGTCATCCTCTGCGCACGTCCCCAGCAACACCGAAACAGTGTCCCATTGCACCGATATGTTGATATCGGCGAGCCGGCCTTGCCACAACATCTAGGGCTGAACTAACGTGAAATATCCCTGCACGGCATCGATACTCCATATCGATGGCAGACGTCTTCACCTCACTGGGCGTACAGCCCCCCTGAGGTCTACCGATATCGAGCCAAGCGACCTGATACAATCTGCCTACCACAGATAGGGGGCCTCCATGACCGATATGTCGTATTCGACAGGTGAAAGGGTGGCCTGGGATCCCCGTGCCCCCAACACACTGGTTGACTAAATCATCCTTCCAAATTACAGTATCCTCATCATACAAACCAGTGTATAAGCTGCATGCTTTCAAATTCTGGGGAAGACTGTTGTAACTAAGGTCGAGGATGTTGGGTAATGAAATTACACAAACATAGTTGAGGTGAAAACAATATGCAAATCACAATTGTATTTTATTCTGTCTAAGAAATTACACCCCAGGGGGTATTTATAGACCCCCTAGCTTCGCCACTTGGCAAGTCTAGATAATTGTACAAAACGTTTCCTATACACTTAACTAGAAAACACTTTGACGAAGTTGTGAAGCACAATTCGCCCTTCTCTTTTTGTCTCCTCTAGCAACTTTGGTCTTGATCGTGATTTTCTACACTTGGCAGATCATCACGATGACCCCTCTGCGAAGCTGCCATGTTGAATTCGCTAGGTGCTTTGGATCTGGCGAAGTCATCCCCGTCGAGCATCCTGAAATATTTGGAAACACACAAGCGAAGTTCAAAGTCATCATTGCGAAGTCTGAAGATCGACTTTGCCAAGTTTTGTCTGATCTTATAAGCTTGTATTGAAAAGTTTGGTTTTAACTCCAAAGTTTAGGAAGAGCGTTTGTGTGTCAAAGTTGTTCCCCAACAGCAGCCCCTCACGGGCGAAGACCTACTCCAAAGGTCTGAATCCCGCAAAGTTTGTGTGAAACTTTGCCTAGCAAACGCCGTCCAAACTTTGGAGTTGGCCAATTTGAATTTTAAGCCTAACGGCTAGTTTTGACCGGACGGCCGGCCTCTGCCTATAAATAGCGAGGACCCCCTGAAGCCTATAAATAGGGGAGACTTTTTTATAAGATTCTATCACTGTATTCGTCTGGCCTTGGATCTTTGATTGAAGTTTGTTTCAAAGCATCGGCAAGGTTTGTTTCGTCTGGCTTGTCTCTCCTTTTTATGATTGTTTTTGGCCATGTTTTTATGATTGTTTTTCAGATGTCTTCGCGAGATTTACAAGATCAGACCCAAGATCAGATCCAATCTCAGGAGAGCTCGAAGGTTGATGATATTTTAGATTTTGATGATGAGAATCTTGAAGGTGTTGATGCATCCATTGAGGATTTGGTTTGTGATGACGAAGGCTATACTTTGACTTTTGGCCGGACCTTGTTTAAAAAGTGTCACTTTGAAGAAATGGTTCAATTGAAGATTATTGAGTGTGATCAAGCAAGGGTGCCTGATCCAGCGGAGACTAATCCTAACCCACATCCTGATGAGTGCATTCTTTACAAGGATTTGTTTACTGTTGGTCTTCGGTTTCCATGCCAGGATTTTATTGAAGATGTGTTAAAGGCTTTTAATATTGAAATGCATCACTTAACTCCAAACGATGTTGTTAGGCTATCGCAATTTGTTTGGGCTGTAAAGTCTCAGGAGGCTAATCATGCCATTGCCGCTTTTTGTGAGTTGTTTGAGATGCATACTCAGTTCAAGGACTTTACCCTTGATGGACGCGTGGTGACGAAGTACTTTGCTTGCTCCAGTTTCAAAACAACTTGTGGTGCTGTTTAGGTTTCTTCGACCACCCAGAACAAGTGGGGAAAAGGTAAATTGTCGAGGTATTGGTTTTACCACAAGGTACCTATGGTTGAAGAGAGAGATCCTGATACTAAAAAGATGGTGAAGAGACACCCTATGGCTGCTAGGATGACGATTGAGAAATTTAAATGTTCTCCATCTTTCCCTCCGACTTTGATTTCAAAGACTGCTGTGAAGGTTTACAAAGCTACTGCCAAACTTTAGTGTGCTAGAGACCTTGTTGAAGAATATGCTGCTGCGAAGATTTGGCCTTTGAAGAAAGGATGGTCTATTGCTCGCTTTCATTTGAAGAAAGTTAGAAATATTAAATACAAGTATCCTGATAATGATTTTTGTCGTCCGAATATATCTGCAACAGATGAAGACTTCGTGAAGTCTGTGGAAAGCTGTGCTGAGGACTTGCTTGGAAAGTATGTTCAGAGTGAAAATAATAACATTCATAAGATACTTGGCAATGACTATGAACGCTTGAACAGAGTTTTTGAAGTTGCCAATGTAGAGTATGGTGAACGGCCGCCTCCTGCCTATCGTCGTGAGAAGAAGCAGATCAAGGAGAAGGATCTTGATGATTTAGAAAATGTTCTTGAACAGACTTTGGATGTCATAGGGAATGTGAAGGTTGGTTTGGGTTGTTCTGGCGGAGGTGGTTCTAGTAAGGATGATGAAACTATGAGGGATGCTGATGATGCAAGTGCTTCTTTGACTCATCGAGCTGAGGATGAGGTGAGAAAAATTACAAAGGTTTTTGTTCTGATGACTTGTCTTATACTTTGCTCACTCCATTGAGTGATGGGTTGTAGGATTTGCAAGGTGGTAATGCTGGTGATGTTGTGAATGTTGGTGTTTCTGAGAAAGAGGTTGTTGAAGAAGAAACTTTTGTGGAAGTAAATCGCAAAGCTGCGAGCCCTTCTTCCCCGAAGCCTGCTTCTAACCCAACTTCGCCGAAGCCTGATGCTGGGGCTCCAACTATTGAGCCTCATGAGCAAAATGTTCATGTTGAGAAGACAACTTCGGTTGAGAATTCGGTCTCAGTGGAGGTTGGCGAAGTTGGTGCTCAAAATGCGCCAAGAAGGGTTGGAGGTTCACTGGTTTATTCCCTTAATCTTTTGGATAGTGATGACTATGAGGTTTATGATGATGTGGGCAACGATGAGAGGCTAGCACGCTTATCGAGTTCAACTATTCATGTTGAAAGTGGAAAGAAGGTCGAATGTGATCTGGGTGAGTGTGTCTCTACTGGTTAGTGTTTTGGCTTCGCATTTCGTTTTGACTTGAAGTTGAATCTTTGCTAATGGCTTGGTTTTTTTGTTACTTTTGCATAAAATATTTTTCCTCATGCACCTTCATCTCCTTATAAGAGTGTTGATCTGGGCAAGATGAACATTCCGGATCCGGCCACGCCTGTTGTTCCTGCTGGGGGTGAAGGCGAAATTTCTGATGCCCTCAAGCGAAGTCTGGAGTTTTGTCAAGACAAAGGTTTGGGCCTAGATTGTTTTAAGTTTATAGGCATTGGTGTTGACAAACTTTGGATGATGCCTCGTACTTCTAAAATTCAATTGGTGAAGTGTACTGATGAGGCTTTCACTGTTCCAGATGCTGAGCGTGAAATTTCAAAGAAACCCCCGCTTGAAGTTGCTAATGTTGGATTAGCATTAATGTATAAAGGTTTTCTTCTGATGAGGGGTATGCGTGCTGGGTTGGAGGAGAGAGAAATTTTGCTCTTTGCGAACGTGACTATCAGACTGAGATTGAAAATTTAAAGAAGTAGCTTGTGGAGAAAGAGAAAGAAAGAGTTGATGTTGTAGATTCTTATAATAATTTGCAAACTAAATTGATAGGGGCTCTTGCTGATGTTGAAAGGAGGGAAGATGATTTGAAGGTCATTGCTTCTAAAAATGAAAAATTAAAGGATGGCATGCGGCGTATTGAAAAAAGTTAAAGGAACAAGACAAGTCCTTCTTCGACAACTGCAACCATATTTGGGAACTATGTTTTTAGTGCTATGACAAATTTGGTGCTCGCCCTAAAGATAAATGTTGGGAACTTGGTGACAGTGATAGTTTCTTCAGTTGGCTTTGTCGTCAGTAAGAAGATTTGTCAAGGGTTACTGAGACCACAGTTGATATTGGTGTGTACTATTCCACTCGTGCCTTGTTTCACCTGATGAAGCAAAGTCAAGATCCTTTGTATGCACAACTTTGTGATCCCAGCTATAAGTTTCCTCCTGTGAGTGAACTTTCCAATGTGATGAAGGCTATACAAATTTTGTGCAACAAATATCTTGAGGAGTATTGGCGATCAGGTGGTCGAGCTCACTACTTCGTTAAGTCTAAGGAAAAATTGCAAAGGCTAAGGAAAAATTGCAAAGGCTGTCAAATTGTGTTCCATTGTCTACTGTGATGTGTCTTGGGACTCCGAATCTGCATATAATATTTTTCCATAGAAACTTTTTCATTGTATGTGATGACATATTTGTGATTGGCTTCGCCTCAATCCATTTGGTAAAGTATTCAACCGCTACTATTGCATATTGATAGTTGCCTTGAGCCAGAGGTAGCTTTCCAATTATGTCAATTCCCCATCTTGCTAATGGCCAGGTTGGCTTAATCGGCTGTAAGTTAGTGCCTGGTGCATTGACTTTGCTTCCTGCCATTTGGCAATTGTGACAAATTCGAATGATTTCTTTGTTGTCACTTTGTGCAATTGGCCAGAAAAATCCTTGCCTGAAAGCTTTGCCTACTATTGATCTAGCCCCAGCGTGGCATCCACAGATTCCCCCATATATTTCCTTCAGCAAGTTTTTGCTGTCTTCTCTTGAGATGCATTTTAAGATTGGTTGGCAAATTCCTTCCTTGTACAATTCTTCATTGATGATTTTGTAACTTCGGGTCTTTTGTTTCATTCTTATTTCATCGACTTTGTTTTCTGGCTCATAGAAACCTTTGAGGAATGCCATGATTGGAGCCCTCCAGTCTTTGCTTTCGATGATGTGTACTTCTTTTGGCTGTTCAACTTTTGACTTTGTTGAGGCTTTGGTGACAGTTTGGAAGCAAACTTCTGGTGGCAGCTCTAACTTTTGGGCGGCAGCTTTTGCAATTTCGTCTATGTCTGTGTTATTATTTCTTGAGATGCTCTTTACTGTAAATCAGGCAAAGTGTTTCTCTTGGTCCCTTAACAGTTGGAGATACTTCGCTAACTCGGGGTCTCTTGCTTTGTAATTTTTCTCTATGTAGTCAGCTACAACTTGAGAATCTATCTTGATTATTAGCTTTTGAATTCCCATTGCCCTTGCTTTGTGAAGCCCTAGGAGCACTGCTTCATATTCTGCGATGTTGTTTGTGCACTAGAAATCTAGTCTTGCTGCATATTTGAGTTTGACTCTGGATGGTGAAGTTATCATTGCAGCTGCTCTGGCGCCAGCGAAGCCCCAAGCGCCATCACAGTAGATTATCCATTCTGGCTGCTCCATTATTTCTTGATTGTATTTTGAGGGTGTCCAATCTGCTACAAAGTCTGCCAATACTTGAGATTTGATTGCTGTTCTTTTCTCAAAGTTGATGAAGTATTGAGGTAGTTCTGCTGCCCATTTTCCCAATCTTCCTAAAGACTTGCAGCCTTGCAGTACTTCTTTCAGGGGTTGATTTGTTGGCACTCTTATTTTGTGTGCTTGGAAGTAGTGTTTTAACTTTCTTGATGCCATGAGTACTGAATATGCAATTTTCTCAATTTCTGAGTAGAAGATTTTTGACCCAGATAAAGCTTCAGATGCGAAGTACCACTTGTCTTGTTGAATGCTCATTTTCTTCTTCTTGTATCAATACTACGCTAACTGTACTTTCATTTGCTGACACATACAGCAGCAGATCTGCTGTTGGATCGGGTGTTGCTAAAGTTGTAGGGTTGGACAAGTGCTTTTTATTTCTTCGAATGCCTCTTGCCGTGCCTGACCCCAGCTGAATTTTTCCTTTTTACCTTTTAGTGCCTAAAATATTGGTAGACTTCGCTCGGCTGATTTGGATATGAATCTGTTGAGCGAAGCTAATCTTTCTATCAACTTTTGAATGTCCTTAATGTTTCTTGGCACTTGCATGTTCAATATTGCCTTCACTTTTTCTGGGTTCGGGTCAATTCCTTTTGCAGACACGATGCATCCCAGAATTTTGCCTGTTTGGACTCCAAATGTACATTTTTGGGGTTCAACTTTAGATTTGCTTTCCTGAGATTTGAAAAAGTTTCTTGAAGGTCTTCGACGTGATCTTTTCTTTTCTTGCTCTTGACTACCAAATCATCGACATATGCAAGCAGGTTTCTTGGAATTTGGTCTTTGAGGACTGTGGATGTCATTCTGATAGAGGTTGTTCCTGTGTTGCGAAGCCCCTCGGCCATTCTTTGGAAACAAAAAGTTCCAAATGGTGTGATGAAACTTGTATGTTCTTCGTCTTCTTTTTTCATCCAAATTTGGTGGTAGCCTGAGTAACAGTCTAGGAAACTGAGCATTTCACTTCCTGCAGCTTGGTCTACTAGGGTGTCTATTCTTGATAAAGGGAAGTTGTCTTTTGGGCATGCTTTGTTGAGATCCGTGAAATCTATACACATTCTTCACTTCTTTTTTTTCTTTTGCACCATGACTATGTTTGCCAGCCAAGTTGTGAATTGCACCTCTCTTATGACTTTTGCATCTAGTAGTCTTTGACCTTCGGCTCTTGCGGCTTGTGTTCTGTCTTCGGACAACTTTCTGAGTTTCTATTTTCTTGGTCTGAAGTTTGGGTTGATGTTTAACTTGTGTTATATGATATCTCTACTTACTCCTTCGAGGTCCAATGCAGACCAAGCGAAGATGTCTTTATTACTTTGCAAGACTTGAATTAGCTTTTCTTCCTTTCTTTGACAAATTTGTTCCGATGATGACTTGTCTGTATAACACCTCGGCCCATGGCTTAATAGGATTAATAGGATACTCGTACCAACAAGTTGCAACTTCTTTTCCGGAAGCTCATCACTAAAGAACTCTAAGGTTAAGCGTGCTTGGCCTGGAGCAATTTAGGGATGGGTGACCGACCGGGAAGTCTTCCCGGGTGCGCACGAGTGAGGACAAAGTGCGCAGAAAAGACTAGTGTTGGTCTATGAGGCTAGTCTATGTCCTAGATAGGCGGCTAGATGTAAGCGGGCCCGGCCTCGAGGAGGCAGGACGTTACAAATGGTATCAAAGTCGACCCTTGCGGTTTTACGGGCGCATGTGTCAGTTCCGCAGGCATGGTGTGCATGGCTGGTGTGGATCCGGAGTGGTCACACAGCATGACACATACGCTGGCACTGGACACACGGATGTGGCCAAGAGAGGATGTTCCTGGCCTGGGGTTGACCGACGAGGACATCAGTCTCCTAAGGGGGTGAGTATGTAACACCTCGGCCCATGGCTTAATAGGATTAATAGGATACTCGTACCAATAAGTTGCAACTTTTTTTCGGAAGCTCATCACTAAAGAACTCTGAGGTTAAGCGTGCTTGGCCTAGAGCAATTTAGGGATGGGTGATCGACCAGGAAGTCTTCCCGGGTGCACACGAGTGAGGACAAAGTGCGTAGAAAAGACTAGTGTTGGTCTGTGAGGCCAGTCTATGTCCTAGATAAGCGGCCAGATGTAAGCGGGCCCGGCCTCGAGGAGGCGGGACGTTACAGTTTGTCTGGTACCATTGGGTCAAGTGGCGCTTTCTTTGTATCTTCGCACGGCTTCGCTTTTTCTTGCGGCTTCGTGTTTTTAACTTCGGGCTCATCCTCCTCTTCTTCTTCTTGTATAACGTGGATGTTTTTGAGAGCTGGACTTGCATCTCTTTCTATATTTCTAGCCTCTGTTTGATCGCCGAAGACAGTTATGATGCCATTGATCGCTGGCATTTTCATGCATAGGTATGGGTAGCTTACTATTGCTTCGAAGGCATTTAAACTTCCCCTTCTGAAAATTGCATTGTATTGACTGTGCATCTCGACCACGTCAAATTCTATCTGCTCTATTCTTGCGTTGTTTACTGTTCCAAAAGAGACTGGTAAAATTATTCTGCCAACTGAGTTTATCTTTTTCTCGCTGAAGCCAACTAATGGGTGCTCTACTCTTTCCAAAGTTTTTCTATCAATTTTTATTGCATCTAGAGTTGATGTGAATATGATGTCTGCTGAGCTACCTCCATCTATTAGGATTTTTTATACTGCCCAGCCTTCGATGTTTGCTTCTATGACCATTACGTCCATATGAGGGTAGTCTTTGAGCTTGAGGTCTTGTTCTGAGAATATGATTGGTAAATGAGACCATCTTGTTTTCTTGTATGGACCTTTGATTGCTATTGAATTTACGTCCATGCTGTTGCCCCCGAAGATTGTCATGATTCTACCTTTGCTTGGGATGATTGCATTCCCATTGCTGGTAGATTGTTTGGGAGTATTGTTGTTGTATTGAATTTGATGGTTGCTGTTTGCCACTGAACTTTCAGGTTGAAAACTTTGCTATTGACTTGAGCCCCATTGGTTTTGTGGGCATATTGCCAAGGGTTGGGAGTTGTAAATTGGCGGAGGTGGTGGCAACATGTGCTGGGGGTAAGTTATTGGCATGTAGCTTGTTCTTTGGGGAGCTAGATGATTGACAACTTTCAGCTGCAAAGTTGCTCTATTCTCCTCTTGCATTTCTTCAATGCTTTTCTTTACTCTTGGGCACATTTTTGATGTATGTCCAGCCCCTCTGCCGTGTATGATGCAATACATTTCTTCGGGCCTCAAAATTTTCCTTTCGAAGTTTTTGCTTTGGTTTGAGTAATTTGGCCTTTGTTGGAAGTTTTCCTTGCAATTCCTGCTACCTTGAAAGGTTCTTTGATTGCTTGAGCTTGGACCTTGGTTGTTGGCTTTGCTTGTGTTGTTGATGAGTGATTTATTCTCTGAAACGGTCTTCGCTCAGTATTTGTCACCCGTGGGTGTTGGAAGCTGTTGTTTGGTCTTGACATGCTTCTTTCTCCATTTTCTTCTTCGATTATTTTTCTGTAGTCTTCGTCGGACTCACAGTACTTTCTCATTTCTTCGTACAATTTTTTGACTGTGGTTGGTATTTCCCTTTTGAAATGTGAGGAGAGTTGACCTGCACACAGTCCTTTGAGTGCTGCTATGATGACGATTTCGTCTGGTATGTTTGGGATTTGGGCCTTTGCTTGCACAAATCTTTTGTAATATTGGCTTAATGGTTCTTTTGGTTGCTGCTTGATGTTGAACAAGTCATCACTTGTGAGTTCGACTCTTTATAGGCCTTGAAAGTCCAAAAGCAGAGTTGTGCGAAGTTGGTCCTAGGACTTGATTGATCTTGGTTTTAGCGAAGAGTACCAATGTTGTGCTGGTCCTCTTACGGCCATGATGAGCGACTTCGCTAAAGTGTTTGCGTCTCCTCCGCTTGATGCAACTGCTGCTTCGAAGCTCATGAGGAATTGTCTTGGGTCGGACATGCCATTGTAGGTTGAGATGATGTTGAATTTGAATCCTGCTGGCCACTTCGCTAGTTGGATGTCGATTGATAGAGGTGATTCTGTATCAATTGTTGCTATTTGACTTTAGTTCTCTTTACTACTCGTATTTTTACTTGCTGAGTTAGGATCTTGGATCATGACTTCGCTTGCATTCTCTATTTCATCGTTGAGCTTGCTTAATTCAGCCTCTGCTTCTGCAATTCTTTGTTTCAGAGACTTTTCCCTTGTCTTTGCTCTTGCTTCTTCCATCTATTTTTTCTTGACAATGAGTTGTTCTTCGAGTTCTTTTAATCTTCTCTCTTCGTTCTGTGCTTTTTCTTGTTCTTGAACACGTCTGGCTTCGGTTTCTGTTGCATCTTCTATTATTGGGTCTTGTACGGAGTTGCCATCAGCCGGAGCTGTCTTCTTACTGGTTCTTGCTATTTTGGTGGCCGCGGGTGTCTTCGATCACACAAACGGAGGGTGCCACATGTTGGGTAATGAAATTACACAAACATAGTTGAGGTGAAAATAATATGCAAATCGTAATTATATTTCATTCTATCCACTTGGCAAGTCTGGCAAATTATACAAAATGTTTCCTATACACTTAACTAGAAAACACTTCGGCGAAATGGTGAAGCACACTTCACCCTTCTCTTTTTGTCTCCTCTAGCAACTTTGGTCTTGATCGTGATTTTCTACACTTGGCAGATCATCACGATGACCCCTGTGCGAAGCCGCCACGTTGACTTCGCTAGGTGCTTTGGATCTGGCGAAGTCGTCCCCGTCGAGCAACCTGAAATATTTGGAAACACACAAGCGAAGTTCAAAGTCATTATTGCGAAGTCTGAAGATCGACTTCGCCAAGTTTTGTCCAATCTTACAAGCTTGTATTGAAAAGTTTGTTTTTAACTTCAAAGTTTAGGAAGAACGTTTGTGTGTCAAAGTTGTTCCCCTACAGAGGACTTGTTTCATCCCTTCCGAGCTAGGATTCATCAATAAACTGTAACCTATGGATTTATTGACATAATCCAATTGATCTTGTATGCTTTGCTGACTCGATAAAATACTGGCAACAGTCACAATAGCCAGTGGCAAACCAACACATTTGCTGATAATGTTGTAAGAAATTTCCCTGAGACCGGGAGGACATTCATGTTGAGTGCCGAAAAGTGAACTAAAAAATAATTTTCGTGAATCATCTTCACTGAGTGGTTGCATCTTATAAACATACTTGGGATCATGGTCACAAGATGCCAGAGCTAGATCTTCAATTTCTGTAGTTGTTAGTACTCTGCTGCAACAATTACTATCTGGTAACGCACATTTAACAATGTCCCATGTTGAAGTTGCACATATATCTTCAACTATAATCAAGTATCTGCAGATATTTTTGTTACAGTGAGAAAAATGAGTAAGAGCAGTGGAAAATATCAAACAATAACTATACGTAATTTGAATTTCTGTCTCTAAATAAACTTCATACACTTTTATTTTCTCAGATTCACATTTTTACATACTTTTTGTACTGCTGTAACTTTGAGGACCACCCGCACATACACACGGCCAGTATTTTTACAAGTTAACAGCAGTCAAATATTATGTGCTCCAAAAGTCGAGTTGCTTTAAGAGGTAATCAGAATGCAAATAAGTATGTAATTAAGGTAGCAGCTGTGAAGATAGAGTTGCACCTCTTATCTTGCAGATGTGTCCTGATGGTGGAAATCAAGCTATGTACTGCCCAATCATCAAGTAGCTGGTGTGGGCTGGGAGAGCATACTGATGAAAATCCTCCTCATATCAGGTTTCTGTGAGGTCCGAACAAATGCACGGCATTCGAACTGAGGTCCAAGCTTCCGGTAAAGTTCGTTGGCAAGAGTCGTTTTACCGATTCCTCCGAACCCAACTATGGACACCACCTTAAGTTTCTGGGGCCCTTCATCATGAATCATCATGACCAACTCTTGGAGCTTTTCCATGGCAGAATTGATGCCAACATAAGCATTCCCTTCCCCATACGGTGTGAAATTTGAAGAGCAAGAACAAGCAACGTCAGTACATCTAGTGGATGTGGAACCAGAGACAGCAGTGGCGTCAAGATTATACATGTGGTGCCGTTGAAGTGCCTCTTGTGTGCGCACGCTGAATTCTCTAATCTTGTTGGCCATCCACAGGCGCTGTTTCAGCTTCTTCCAGGGCCTGAAGAGAGTGTTTTTTGTTCTTACACTTCTGATTAATCTTTTGGCAAGGGACAGATCCAGCCAAGGGCACGGCAGTGGAGTGCTCATACTGGTCGACGAAGTCCTCCATATCGTAGGACAGCTCCCGCACTTCCTTTCTCCAGCAACTGACCTTCATAGCATGGTGGTCGTCCAGGTTTGAAAGAATGGATATGATTTCTCCAAGATCACGATTGATGAGAGGTATCTCATCTTCCACGCCCTTGGGCAGGATGAATCCGTGGCGCAGTAGCCTGTTGAGCTTCCATGGAAGCTTCAAAACTGGCCTTTCCAAAGGACTGGTAGGAGATTCCATTTCCATACTTGAGATCTCAGGGAGGCCTAAGAACATGCATGCTACAAATTATTACTTTGCCATTGTCAGTGCTTAAATTTGCAAACCAAGATGGTAAAACAGACATACAGTAGCAAATACGAACCTGAAACGTGAAGGCATCAGCTCAGATCAAACATCAGCTGGGTCCTCTCACAGCCGGAAGAACTTGGGAGAAACTTGTTCCACTTCGCTTGTCTTTGGGCCACATCTAACATTGACCATATGGCCACAATCAATATTAAATTATTACATAGACTGTCACGTCTTAAATTATTACCGGTCATGTGCCAGCTTATACCAAAGACAAAGCAACTGGTCGGACTTGTCTGCCCACTTGACAACAAGGACATAGATTTATGAATCTTTTCTTTCCATATTAATCCTCCAGTGTACAACAAACTAGGAATACAAAACAATGCTTCAACTTCAGATTGCTTACACTTCCTTTAAAATGCCAAAGTCAAAGTCAGAGAAAGGCAGCTTACAGTTCCGCGAGGTACCGGAGCCCCACTGCTACACGGAGGGGGCGCCGCCGACTTCCAGGACCTGGAGCGAAAGTCAGAGAAAGGCATAGCTGTGTCTCCGTGAGAGAGAGAGAGAGCGCAGAAGCGCGAATGGAGAGCTTTCTCCCGCCGCCGCCGCGACAGATTTTTCTCGGTGAAGAGTGACAAACCGAGACGACGAGAGGAGTCCCTGTACGGTGTACGGAAAAAGTGGAGGCCTAATATTCTATTACTGAAACATGAAAATAACGACGTACATAATGTATTACTTATATTAAAAAAATATAGTGGTATACCTACGTCTCAAATTGTAAGTAATTCTAAAAATTTGGAGAGTCAAAACATATCAAATTTATATAATAAGATCATACTCCTCCGTCCCATAGATGTTGCAATTACGGGAAACGCGCCGATAAAGTTACGTCAACTTTGACCAAGTTTATAGTAAAAAACATTAATATTTGTATTTCAAAATAAATTTATTAAAAAACTAGACTTAAACATCTTTTTGATGATACTAATTACTTAATATAAATATTATATATTAATATATAATTGCCGATAGTTTGAAAATATTGGCTCCTCGTGAAACGAGAATTGCATATTTATTGGGACGAAAGGATTAACATTTATGATGTCATCTGAGCATCATTAGATTATTTATTTTTATAAAATACTTAGTTGATGTCATAAATCTTTATAATTTTTTCTATAATTTTAGTTAAACTTGAGATGCTTTAACTTTTTAAGATTGTTAGAATGACCTACAAATTAAAACAGAGGGAGTAGAAGAGTTGTATGCTTTTATTTTTCGATTCCTATGCTCCGACCTAGGGCTACACAGTAAAACAGGGAGTGCTCTCTAATCTCGATGAGTCGTGTGCTCGTGGCCTCCGTTTCTTTGTTTTGATCTAGTATTAGGACCGGGTCTAGTACAGCAAAGGACGACGTTGATGGCAAATACATGAAAAAGAATAGGAAGGTGAAGCGATGGAAAAAAATGGAGTTATTGTGGCTGAGTTTATGATTTTACCATGACGTGCTACTTCATTTGAGAAACAAAACAAATGAAGCAGCACATCATGGTAAAATCATAAACTCATATGTTAATATGTTATAGAAAGCCGCTAGTTTATGCCACAAAATACACTTGATGCTGATTTTTTAAACTAAAAGAAATATATAATTACATTATGAGTATTTAGGATATCTCCTTGATTTTTGGGGTCACGTTCCATCGCACAATCCACACGGGCTTTAGGACATCCCTGGCGATAAAGGTATAGAGCTTCCCCACCAGGTGTATGGAGGCAAAGGCAAGGGCACTGTGAGGCAAAATGACGAACGTCGTAGTTGTATTGGTGTTCATTGCGCACGCAGTGATGGGTGTTCGGGCTGCGACAGTCGCCGCGGGTGCCGACTCGGATACGCAGCTCCACCAGATGTGACCACAAGGGACCATAGCATGCAAGGCCACATCTGCCACCGCCTCCAACCACGACAACCAATTACGTGAGGAGGGCAAGCAGGCGGCTGGCCGCACGGCCTCGCCTAGCAGCGGCCAGGAAACCCTCGTGCGTCGACAACTAGGAAGAGGCAGCGGGAGTCTCGTGGTGTGATATTTTTTCTGTCCACGCTACATCGAGCGAAAAACACCGAGAGCAAGACAAAATCGAATAGTGTCTGTAAAGCACGGGTGTGAGGGGCTGGATGCGAGTGTGGAAGACCGAAGGGATGAGGAGGAGGTTGACACACATAAGGAGAGAATAGGCTAAGAATAAATGACAGTTCATTTTGAAGATGTTTTCCTTGGTACACTTTTTGAAGTGGACGGAGGAGGAGCTTTTGGTGTGAATCTAGGAAAGAAAAAGAGTAGTGAATTTGTAACCAAATATTGTGCTTGGCATGATGCTTGCGTGGTAGAGACTTTGCAATAAAATTAGCCTTGAGGGTGTTAAGTGCAAATGTTTTACTTGTAGGAGTAATTGCAACATCAATAAACTTATAGATGCTTATTTATAATTCGGCAAAAAGAAAATTTGAGTAGTTGAAAGTGGAGGGACTATACTGCAACATGAGATATACACAAATATCTATGACCCGTTCGTTTCGCTAAAATTAAATACCCGATGGTGTTGATTTGTTGCGAGAGAAAAAGCCATTCCTTTAAATGTAAGAGAGGTACAATAATGTGCTTATAGCTAAATTAGTCAGCATTTTTTTATGATGTAGAGAAGAGAATAGAGTTGAGAGAATAGAGCTTGACTCATGTTCTAGCACCAAGCTAGGCACGCATGCACATGCATTAGTAGGTCCCAGTAAAAATGAATGTATGGAGAAATAAAAGAGATAATGAAAATATATAATAGTAAAGAAAGTTTATGGCCAAGTAAAAGTCTAGTTATTGTATAACTTGGCCCTTATTACTTGGCTTAGTGGTAAGCACTTTCTACTTGCTCTAACGGGGACGGGGCTTGAGCGAGAGCAGAGCTCCAGCTTCCTGTACGCCCTGTAGCACCTCTCGCAAATCCAAGCCATGAAATTAGTAAAAGTTACGTGATTCCGGGTGTCGATCAAGGCGGGCTCACTCACATATCTGTCCATGGAGTCTGCGGCAGCAAGCGCGTTCTTGAAGAGCGTGATGGGAAAGCTCTTCCTGGTTCTCGAGAAGGAGTACAAAAAGCACAGGGGCCTCGCGCAAGAAACGCAGTCCATCCAGCAGGACCTGCGCATGATCGCCGCCGCCATGGATGACCGGATCCGCGGCCTGGGGAGGCACGAGCGCACCGCCGTCGCGAGGCTGTACAGCGAGGAGATGCTGGTGCTGGATCTGGCACACGACATGGAGGACTGCGTTGAACGCTTCATGCATCGCCTCAGCTGCAAGCACCGCGGCGGCGGCGGCGGCGGTGGAGCAGCGTCCTCCTGGGCGCATCGGGTGGCTTACGAACTCAAGAAGGTTCAGAATCGCTCCAGCTTCGCCGACGAGATCCAGAAGCTCAAGAGGCGCCTCAAGGAAGCGCACCAACGGGTCATCGACGCCATTCCTCTTGCTTGTGGCGGTCAACCCAGTGGACTGCCATTGCCATCTATGGTGGCCTCCTCGAACTCGAAGCCATGTCGCGTGACGCGCAACCCGGTCGGCATCGAGAAACCCATGGAGGAGGTACAATTGCTTCTGGATGAGGTGGACGGTGGGCCGCAGCAGCTGCGAGTGATATCCATCGTTGGGTTCGGTGGCATCGTGAAGACTACTTGTAAGATGAACTGGGTGAAGGTTACCCTTCCTGGGTGCCCGGCTCCGTGTTATATATGGCAGGGAAGAGCCCCCTGCGTGGCTTACATGCATGGTTAACATCTGTAGGACTATGACTAATCTCGTCCACTCAACAATTCCTGAGCATGACGATGTTCACGCACACACACACATTTACATGGTCACACTTTAACACCCCTACTCAATTTCAACCGGCCACTAGGTTGAGATTGTTTCTAAAGGCTCCTATCTTGGTTGCGAGTAAAGGTTTTGTGAACCCGTCTGCTAATTGCTCTGCAGAGTTGATGAACCTGATGTTTAGAAGTTTTTCTGCTACTCTTTCTCGAACAAAGTGGAAGTCTATTTCAATGTGTTTGGTGCGAGCATGAAATACTGGATTTGTAGATAGGTACTTGGCACTGATATTGTCACACCACAATCGAGCTGCACGAGGATGAAATATACCGAGTTCATCAAGTAGTTTTTGAATCCACATTACCTCTCTGCTGTTGCATTGGCCAACGCCTTGTACTCTGCTTCAGATCTTGAGCGTGAGACTCTGGCTTGCTTCTTGGCACACCATGAGATGAGGTTAGGCCCAAGGAAAACCGCAAAGCCACCTGTTGACCTTCGATCATCGGGACAACCTGCCCAGTCAACATCACTAAATGCACTTACCATCATGGAGTGAGAGGGTCGAAATTTGAGTCCCAAGTTCAAGGTTCCTTGCACATATCTTAGAATTCATTTGACAGCACTCCAGTGGACAGTGGCTGGTCTGTGTAGGAACTGACATACTTTGTTGACTGAAAAGGAGATGTCTGGCCTTGTCAGAGTTAAGTATTGTAGGGCTCCTACCACACTTCTGTATTTTGTCGCATCCTCGGAGCTTAGTTTGCTTCTATCTGTGATGCTGAGTTTTTCGGAGGTTGCAAGTGGGGTATCCACAGCTTTACAGTTTGCTTACCAGCTCGGTACACAACATCTTTGGCATATTGTTCTTGTGACATAGTTAGACCCTCCCTTGATCTCTTGACTTCTATACCAAGAAAGTAATGGAGATCACCCAAATCTTTGAGAGCAAAGTCATGTTCTATGTCTTTGAGAAGAGCAGTTGTGGCTTCTGTGGACGAGCTGGCTACTATAATATCATCAACATGGACCAGGACAAATATAGTGAGCTGTCCTTTATGATAGAAGAACAATGATGTATCACCTTTAGATGGAAGAAAGCCCAGGGATGTAAGTTTGGCACATAATCTGGCATACCACGCACGTGGTGCTTGTTTGAGTCCATATAATGCTTTGTCAAGTTTGCATACCCAGTTTGGCTTGGTTGAATCAACATAGCCCGGAGGCTGCCTCATATAGACTTCTTCTTCAAGGATGCCATGGAGAAACACATTTTGTACATCCAACTATCGGAGAGACCACCCCTTTGACACTGCAGTAGACAGGATGAGTCTAATAGTGGCCGCTTTGACAACTGGACTAAAATTATCTTCATAGTCGATTCCATAGCTGTAACATCCCTAGAAATCCGGACACCAAAAATACGAGCTTTCAAAAAACTAGTAGTTGCACAAGTAGCACCTAAGATTAGCATGCGCATCGCATTTAATTTACCAAAGTTTGATTTGCTTTTTATTTGATTTTATGTGATGATCAATAAAATCAAACAACTTATTATCGCATGTATAAATATGTGTCGACTAACCTCGAAAATGGATCCACCATGACCTTGAGACTCTAGTGGACTTAGCATGAGGTTGTGTCATGTCATTAACCTCCATGTACTAACACTTTGCTAGCAAGCTCATGACATGGTGAAGTTTAAATAGAAATAGAAATGGAAAAAGGAAATAGAAAATAGAAAGAAAAGAAGAAGAGGAAACCAGCCCAGGTAGCCCACCCCGCCTGCTATTCTTCCCCTGCCGCGGCCCAGCTCGCCCTTTTCCCTCTCGGCCCGCAGCAGCTGCAACCGCAACAGACGGCCCGCTGGCGCAAGCGCCGCTCGACCCGCCTGCCCGAACGGGCGAAGCGGCCCAGCAAGCGTGGCCCGAACGGCCGAAGCGGCCCAGCAAGCGCTGACCGCCTGCGCGCGCGCTGCCTGCCTCGCCCGCGCTGCCGCTGGCCCAACAAGGCAGCCCAGCAAGGCCGCCGCTGGCCGCCTGCGCGCGCCCGCACACCGCCGCCGAGCCACTGACATGTAGACCCCACCTGTCATACCCCTCCTTTTCCCATTTCTGGCCGCGCGTCCGTCCCGTCCGCCGCACTAGAAATAGCAACGACGCCCTCCGCCGTTCACCCCGTGCTCGTGACCCGACGCCTGCGCCGCGGCCGTCCATCTCACCTGCCCATGTCGCGCCTTTCTCCAAAGCCCTAAGCCTAACGCGCGGCCGCGCTCAGCCGCTCGATGGGGATCTCCGATCCACACTGTTCGCCGCCGGCCGCCGCGCTTATAAAGGGAGGAGCACCGCGTCGCTAGGGTTTACCTCCCACCGCGCAGCCTTCTGGTCACCCCGCTCACTCGCTGCCTAGCTAGAGAGAAGAAGGGAGGCGGAAGGGAGTGCCGCCGCCGGAGCCGAAGCTGAGCACCGCGAGCGCCGCCGTCGTTGCTGCGCGAGCCATCGGAGGAGGAGGACCCGGAGCCCCAGTGCGCCCACGCTGTCGCCCTGCGCTTCTTCCTCTCCACCAAGCCGACGCAGCCGCTACGGACTGTCCCGAATTGATGCCACGTGAAGGTGAGCTCACACCGCCCGCTCCATGGCCGTCGGCCGAGCAGCACCGCGTTCCCGCTCTCCCCAGCCACCTCTTCCTCCATTAGCTCCACAAGAAGGTCCGCCGCATCGTAGAACGCGTATTTGACATGGTTAGGGAGCTCGGCGAGGCCACAGTGGGGCGGGCACCTTTGCCCCGCCCTGGCCGCCGAGGCTCCATGGCCGCCGGAGCGCCGCCACGGCCAACCCGCCGTACGCGCCTCCGGCGTGCCTCCGTTAGGCCATAGGTAGAACCCTGAGCTCCGAGCTGCTCAGAACGGGAGAAGATGGAGGGGGAGATGATGCACCGCCGACGAATTTGGCCGAGCACCGCCGTCCGCCGCCGACGAGCAACCCCCCGCCGGCCGCTTGCTAAAGCATTGTTTTTCCAAATTGAGGCGCATCCCTTGTTTGCCTTGGCCTTACGAGCAAGATGCGCTCGCCAATGCCACCCCTACTGCGCCGTAGCATCCTGCAGCCGCGGCCTCGCCGCCGGCCGCCGCCGAAGCCCACGCCTCTCTTCGTCTCCTGTTCCTCTCCCGGTCGCGGGAGGTAGGACGGCCCCGGCAATCCCGACCTCTTTTTCCTTCGTTTTGTTGTGCTTTCATCGTCGTCTTCTTCGCGCCACCGCTCGCTTAGCGGCACAGCATGGCGGCGGGTCTCCAGTGGCAGCCCGACCGAGGGCGCGGCAGGCCCGGAGGGGACGCCTCGGCGGCTTCCCGTTCGATGGGAGCACGGGAGTGGAAGGCGGCGACCCGGTCGAGGGCGCGGCGGGTGCAGCGGCGACCTGGACCCCTCGGTTCCGGCGAGGTCGGACGCCCTTTTCTTTTCTGCCCGTGCTCTCCTCTGCTCCTGTGTGCTTTTCGTTTCTTTTTATTCATTCATTTCGATTTTTGTGCTTCTGTAGTTGGTGAGTGGAAGGGCCATGCCCGATCGAACAGAGATGGATGGAGCATCGGAAGGATGACGAAGGTGCAGGTTGAAGCCATGGGTGCACACCGCCATAGACGCGTGCCACTTCTTGGCCATGCTGCGCGGATCTGGTGGAGGTCTGCAGCCAGGCAGCCTCGCCTAAAGAGGTCTGCAGCTAGACGCAGGTGCAGCGCCGCACCTGAAGAGATTAGAGGGAGGCAACGACAGGTTTCAGAAAAGGAGATCTGCTGCTACTGCTTTGTTGCTTATCCGATCTATCATTTGCTTTTTATGTTTCCTTTACTTTTCTCTCCATTTGTATGTGTGCTGGCTTCCAATAAAAAATGGGATTCGGTTTCATGACTTCTCTATGCATTGATGCCTGCTTAGTGCTCTAATTTATAGTCCACTTTTCAGTGCTCCTTCAGATTGGGACAACATGAAGCTCCTTAGGAAATTCAGGGGCCTTTCTCCAGACTAACACTATCAAGTTGTTCATTTTGCACTATAGGTAAGATGCTCTCCACATGGTACTTCTCAGATATAGCTCAGCAGCACATGATTAATAATTAATTAGTTTTTTTTTTGTACAGACATGTGTTGTTTGGCTATGAATAGGTATACCTAAAACAGGATTGGTTACAGGTATCGGGCACAATATTTGTTGGTTTGTTCAGCTTCTGAAAGCCTACTGAGATATGTTTATTTTAGTGTCCATAACATGTTCTGTAAGTTCAGTGTCAAAGGGCATCGATATGAAATGGTCATTCGGCAAATGTGTTTGTCTTGCTCTCTTACAGAGTTTGTTTATATTGGTCTTACATTCTGTTGTGTCCTTGTCTTTTATTTTTCCCTTCACTTGGAAGTTTGCAGTTATTTTATGGTTCTTTTCATTGCTTTTTGTTTCTGCAGGACTAATGGCATGGCATGAGAATTCCTTGTTTCGAAGCCTTCCTACCTTCAGGTGAGTTGTTTTCTTTTTCTTTACCAGAATTCTTCCTTAAGCAAATATGTAGTGATTCTGCTCCATCGAATTATACAATAAACTAAAGATGGGAGTGCACATAATCTACTACCAGAACAGACCGAACATGAATGTACTTGGAGCTACTACACTTACTGATAGTGCCCGTCCTACATAAAATGATTCATACTTTGTATTCTTACTATTTGGGAATAAACAAGCAAATTAACCTGATAGCTCTTTAATCTCACTTTACACAACCTAACATTGCATCTCATAGTATTGCTTTCAGATGGAAACTGCATGTTTGAAGTATACTTTCAGATATAACCGTTTGGTCGATATCCATCAAAGCTGGCACCACTACTCTACGCTTCCATATGAAGACAATCCATTCCCCTGGCCCGTGCTCTCCAGACTATCGTTCCATTGTTATCAGAGTGGACATCTACCGAGCCCCCTTCTGTAATATGTAGCTCCGAGTTTAAACATTTGCTACCTATGTTGCATCGGTACTGTAGTATTTGGTTCCTCTTTGAACATCTGTTATTGTAAATAGCTAGCTACTATCTGAATATCTGATATTTGTATTGTATTTTCTTTAGAAATACTGTGTGGCCATTGCTCGCGCTTTTGGGCGCGCGCAAATCACTAGTTATAATAAAAAAAAGAAAACAAGAGGGACTACAACAGGCAAGAGTCTTATTGGTTAAAAGATCAAGGAAACAAAATTTTATTATCTAGATTTTTTTTGGAAGACTTGTTCAACCAACTTTTATTAGAGCTCATGCAAGGCTAGGATAAAAGATGCAATGAAAACATAGCCAAGATTTGTCTCCATAACAGATTACTGCTATAGCATGTGACAACATATACTCAAGCTCATTAACCAAAGTTTTGACACCATGTCAAAAATTGATTAAAGAAGGCCATATTAACCTAAGCACCATACTTAATTTAAAAGGCCTATAGATGTATCATATATGTACTGTATACGAATACACCCAAATCAGAGCATATGACATAGCATAGGAAGCATGATTTTGAATGATCAAATAGAGACAAGTATGAGCAAAAGGGTTGGTGAACATTTATTACCTTTTGCATACCTGAGTGCCCTTACCGGCAGCATAGGTGGATTTCTTTGAAGATGCTGCACCGGTGGCGTGGTCGTGCATGCTCCAACTCAGGTGAACCATCAGGCCGGATCACACACACAACTAGTGTATATGGACCTTGGGCCTTATTGGTAGCAAAGGTGTAAAGGAGTAAACTCCTCCTTTTCTCTTTTTCTTTATATTTTTTTTATAACTCTGATGCATCTCATTTTTTCAACTCTTTCTTCTTTTTTTTCTTTGGTATTTTTTTCTCAACTCTCCTTTTTTTCTTTTTTTATAGCAAGGCAAAGCTAACATCGACTATCATTCATTGTCATGAATGACCCTTGGTGCGAGTGAGACTTGGGACTTTCACCATCTTCCCCCACACTTGAACTTTTGTATAAAAGTCAAGTGTATTGGGTCAGGGTCTCCTTGTGAGTGTGTTCCATTGCATTCATTGAAAAGGAAAGTTATTTTTTATTTTGCTTATCATTTTTTTGCAAGGTAACAGAAGGATATGGAGTGATAGACACATGTTACCTTATTGCGGTCCTCTCCCAAGCCAGCTCAATGTCAAAGGATCAGGGTTGTACTCTGCGCTTTCTGATTTCTCCTGCATGGTTATGATCTGGTAGATCACAAGGGATCTTACCTTCCCTCATGATTACCGCATTGAAAAATATATGCAAGAGGCAAATTGAGCTAGTTTTTTTTCAAAATTTTATTGAAACTTTATTATTCAAGGGAGGACATTTAATCTTGATCATTTTTCTTTTAAGAAGATAACTACCGATGACCTTCGGCAAGGGCTCAACATTTATAGTTTGTTAGCAAGACTTTCCCCTCTTCATTGCTCTGCAGCTGCATGAACAAACTCGGGAGAATCTTCGGGTTGCCCCAAGATTTTCCCGTATTGTTGACAGGAATAGAAGCAGCAATTTGAGCAAACTATTTTTCTATCATTTTATTGAAACTCAGCTGATGTTTTAACAAAAGAATACAGAATTTCATTTTTAAAATTTATAGATTCAACACTTTTTCATTGAAGGAAAGCTTTCTAGCAAGATCTACATTAACTTTAGCATACCTTAAAACAAAGTATCTCAAGGTAGGTTGATTGAAAATGTAAATCAAATCAAAATTGGAAGAATTACCTTGTGGGTGGTTATGGTTGTTCCACCCATTATTACCTGGTTGTTGACATCGGCAAAACCCGTTGTTGATGTAGGATGCTTCTTCCAAGGTTTCACGACAGCTGTTCCTCGAATGGCCAACATCTCCACAAACTTCACACGTCATGTGTGAGTCCATGGCTTGGACGGTGCCTGTGGTGAGATCAATGGCACGGTCGTCCAGCCTCTTCATTAGGAGGTCTATCTTTGCCTCAAGCAAATCCGTCTCCTTTACGGTATGCATGCCTTCTTGTGTTTCTCTTCCTTCTCCCTAGCTTTGGTTTGCCACAATAGTTTTGACAAGTGCAGTGGCATTCTCGATGGTGAAGGAGAGGAATGCCCCTCCAGCTGTGGCGTCAAGGTGCTCCTTTGACATGGCCGTCAGGCCCTCGTAAAAGTTCTAGAGCACCATCCAATCTTCCATTCCATGGTGGGGACAGGCTCGGACATAGTCCTGCAGCCTCTCCCATGCCTTAGGGATGGACTTGAGTGATGTTTGTTGGAAGTTGGATATCTTCCCCCTTAGAACGATGGTTTTTCTCATGGGAAAGAACTTGGCGAGGAACGCCATGGAACATTTGTCCCACGTGTTGACAGCTTCCTTGTTTTGGTAGAACCACTATTTCACCTTCCCCACAAGGGAGAAAGGAAACAGGCGGAGCTTGATGCTCGTTGGTGCGACGTCCTCATTTGGCAAGCCACAGAACTGGCTTGCCTACACCATCTTGATTAGGCTAGTACGGAGCTCGGGTTTCCATTCTCGATATTGACAGCGGGCCCAACGGGCACGTTGGCAACAGCAGGGGGTGGAGTAGTCACGGAGTGACTTGGCCATGATGATAGTAGCGGATGGTGTGGGGGTGAATGGTTCGTCTGCCGGTGGAGTAGCAGAAGCGGTACGGGACCTGTTCTTCCTTCGGAGTGCCTCCGGATCGTCGATGAAGTTGTTCGGCAGGTCGAAACCAATCGTACAATATCTTGTTTTCTTTCCAATAAAAAGAGGAAGAAAACAAGAGAAGTTATCCTGCCTAAACTATGGCTACATTTTGCTTATTGTGCAATCAATGTTTATGCCAAGCTAGATGTTGTTATTTCCTTTTGCCCTCCCCGGCAACGGCGCCAGAAATGCTTATTAGCGTTTCTTAGCATTACTACTAAAGATAGACAATAAGTCTGTCCTTAATAATAATACTAGAAATGTGTCTTGACATTCCTAACCACCATTACGTCGGAAAGGTAACCCTTGGCCATTAGCGACACCGGCCTAGGTAATGCAGTCTGGTAACAACAGTTAGAAGTGTCGGATTGGCCTTCCTAACCATCCTTACTTGCGATATGCAAAACTGTGACACGGCGCCTTGGGGTGCACAAGAATTACAATCCTTAATGGTACTTAGGTATGCCAATCGATAGTTCAATATGGATAAATCTGCAAGCGCATGAAACTATCATTGTAGCATTTCAACCCGTGAGTGGGTGTCGTATTTATAATTCCCGTAGGAGGGCAGGATAAATGCATCTAGCTTTGGTATAAACATGATCACTTATTGAATGCATAGGTAGACATAGCATAGGCAGGGGTAAATCATAGTTCAAAGATAGTGGACACACATCTGAGCCGACCTCAAGGATAAAAGAGAAATAAAGAATAAAAGAATATATCTAACTGAGCAGGCATTGGTCATATACAGCTATGTAAAGAACTGTTAGTAAACATCTAACTAGCACGTCTAGCATTAGGACTAAGTCTGGGATGACAAGGAGATCCCCGCAGCTGGTCTGCTAGCTGATAGAGACTTTATGTACCTCCTACTGAATACCTGAACATGGGGGAATACTAGGGATGGACAGGGCTTTCACCACCTGCCCACCTACCCCTCTGCCCATGGGGTACCCACATATCCGCATACCCGGGCACCACGCCCGTGTAATTGGAAACAACTCCTAACCCCCTAGGGCCCCACCCCTTCGGAGTGACAGGCTAGGTTAAGAGCAACCTCCCGGCATGACGAACCATCACCTCATCCCTAGTTCTTCCTCTATTCATATTAACTCGATGAACAATGAATAACAACGATGAACATGTCAAGAAAATAACACATAAACTATATGCTAGTTCATATATCATGATCATAACATGAACAAGACTATACTCGATCTAGTTCATATGCATTGCTATATAAATAAGATAAAAACTTGAACTTGGAAGAGAACTTCATTGTATTCATACCGAGGTGTTCCTTCTTCTTCCAAGGAGACAAGCTCTCCTTGCTAGCTCTTGCCTTGCTCTAATACTAAAACTAATCTAAAGAATATA
The DNA here is from genome assembly GCA_023333625.1 of Bothriochloa decipiens. Classification (NCBI taxonomy): domain Eukaryota; kingdom Viridiplantae; phylum Streptophyta; class Magnoliopsida; order Poales; family Poaceae; genus Bothriochloa; species Bothriochloa decipiens. The sequence continues at coordinate 30,177,074 of CM041631.1, read as the reverse complement.
AGTGAGAGGTGAGGTAAATGGCTCCAAATGATGGTGTGTGTGTTGGGGGAGCTCTCCCTCTCTTTTATAGCCCAAGTAGTATGGTTCAGGCATCTCCAAGTATGGAAGGAGTTGAAACTGCCTTGAGGGAACCGACCCAAGCACCGCCTAAGAAGACTGGGCCCGGGAGGCCCCACCAGGGGGCCGGTCCCGGCGGCGGCCGGTCCCCTGGTGGGCCCATCTAGCCACCGCCTTTTGGGAGAACGTGGGCCTTGTCGTTAGCTTTGTTTTGATGGGTGCTAGAGCCAAAACGGAGTTCATATGAGAAAGTTATGGCCAAATTACTCCAGCCCACTCGTGCAGTCCTATATTGGGCTTTAACTTATATATCTTTTTATTCCTTGCTCCAAATAGTGCAAATGATATATGAATTTTGATCAGCGCGATGAGCCTGTCACAATGGTGTGCTCCATTTCATTATTTGAGATATTTTTATTCCATGAAATATTAACTTTCCTATAAAACAATGGAGAACACCAAAACTCGTGAAACTTGTTAGATAAATAATATTTTTCTATGATGTTCCATGGATTTATATTATTATTGGCGGTATATTAAAAGTGAGTTAAGGACCGCCAACAGTCATACCCCAGCGCACGGTTCCATCTGTGTGAAGCTTGGGGCATGTGATGCCTTTGGAGAGACGAGTTGCTGGCCGGTTGGACACAGGAGGAGCAGCAGGCACGGTGTCTGTAGAAGATCCAGATGAAGGGATCCCAACTATCGCTGTCTCCCGTGTGGTTGTTACTGCTGGCAGAGCTAGCCCACCGGTCGTGGGATCACTGTGTGCAGCTGTATGCTGGACCACAGACTCCATGTGAGGGGCCGCAAAATCAGCAGGCGCAGAAGATCCGCGTCCAACGGTAGCTGCGTCAGGTGGTATCGTCATGTCGGTGCGGGCGCCGATCCCGCTGTTGATGCTGGTGCGTCGGACTGGGTCGGACCGGTGGAGGTGGCAGGCGGATCCGCCTTGATCGCCGGCCCACCAGGCTGCGTGTCCCAGGTGGGGAGACACATGAAATACCGGTAATTGGAGACCATTTGTTCACCGTTCGCGGGTGTTTCTTCATCAACCGACTCCAATGTTTTTCTTGCATCATCATAGCAACGAACAGGTCTTGGAGCCACGTTAGATGCAGGGTTAGTGGTATGTCGATCATGCAAATTTGCGTCCCCAAAAGAAGTGGGATTTTGAAGGGATTCAGGGAGAAGCAAGACCTCGGCTCGAAGTCGTGCTCTGGCGTTGGGGTTAAGTTCAGAGAAAGGGAAAATATGTTCATCAAATACAATATCTCTAGAGATATAAACCCGCCCTTCGGAAGGATCGAGACACTTAAAACCCTTATGAGAGTTACTGTAGCCAAGGAAGACACATCGTTCTGAACGGAATTGAAGCTTTCTTGTGTTATATGGGCGAAGATGAGGCCAGCACACGCACCCAAAGGTCCGAAGGAAGGAGTAGTCAGGTTTCTTGCCAAGGAGGCGTTCAAGGGGAGATATGTTGTGGATGACTTTTGATGGTAGACGATTGATGAGGAAGACGGCGGTAAGGAAGGCTTCATCCCAGAATTTTAGGGCATGCTGGCGTGTGCGAGGAGAGATAATCCTACCTCAACGATGTGTCTATGTTTTCATTCAGCGGTACCATTTTGTTGGTGTGCTAAGGACAAGAGATATAGTGTTCCACTCCGACACGCTGAAAAAAGGAATTTAAGGTCTGATATTCTCCGCCCTAGTCAGATTGCACCCTTAATATTTTACTATCAAACTACCATTCGATAAGATTTTGGAAATCTTTGAAACAAGAAAACACTTCAAACTTGTGACGCAACAAGTAGATCCAAGTGAATTTGGAGTAATGATCAATAAAACTTATATAATAATTATTTTTCCCGGCCGAGGTAGGTGCGGGTCCCCAAACATCAAAAAAAAATCAACTCAAAAGGCTTGGATGATACGCTAGTGGACTTAGGGTATGGTAGCTGATGGATCTTGCCCCTTTGACATGCATCAAAAATTTCATTGTTATTTGTACTGGAGGTAAAGGGAAGATTGTGTTGATTCAACACATGCTGAACTACGGCCGATGATGCATGCCCTAGTCTAGCGTGCCACAATGATGATGATGGTTTGAAGGCGCCAAAGGCTTGTTTATTTTGATGAAGACTTGATGGGATAGAGTCCTCCTTCACATCTGCCACAAAAAAGAGTCCTCTCGGTCCCCTGTTCCTTGATAAGGAAATGATGGGGATGAAATTCAATAAAGGCATTGTTATCCCGAGCTAGGCGATGAACAGATACTAGGCTTTTATGTGACTTGGGAACATGAAGAATATTTTTAAGATGAATTTGGCTATGTGGGGACTGCAATGTGCTATGACCGACATGACCAATATTCATACCTGCACCATTTGCAGCATGCACCTGTTCATTGCCGTTGTACTTGTCGTGGATCGTCAGCTTTTCAAGTTTGCCAGTGATGTGGTCCGTAGCCCCGATATCCATGTACTAGTTGCTGTCCACACCATAGGAGGAAGAGGTTGCCTCTGCCGCTGTCTTCTAAGGAGGGGCACCGTTGTAGTTGGAGTCGTAGCGATTCCAGCAGCGGTAAGCAGGATGGCCTTCAAGGCCGCACACTTGGCAGATGACGCCGGGTTCGAAGTTATGACCGCGGCCTCTAGTGCCCTTGGGATTGCGTCCCTGTCCACCATGACCGCCGCGACCACGGGAGTTGGGGGAGACCCACCCCCACGGCCGCCGCGGGCAGCCATGTTGGTAGAAGATTGAGCAGTCGTGCCCCGAAGAGCGACACGCTGTTCATGGGCGACCAACTGGGCATAGAGTTTGGGAATAGTGATTGGTTCCACTCGTGTGACGATGGAGGTGACGACGGATTCGTAGTCGATGTCAAGGCTGGTGAGGATGTACGAGATGAGTTCTTCGTCATCCAGCTTGCGACCCGCTGATGCCATCTCATCAACAAGTCCCTTCATCTTCGTGTAGTACTCGGCCATGGTGGATGAACCTTTGGAGGCCGTGGCGAGCGCCATCCGCGTTGATATGACACGGGCGTGGGATTGAGAGGCATGCTGCTCCTGGATCATGGCCCAAAGTGTGGCCGCGGTCGTCACAGTGGTGACTTGCCTGAAGATCTCTTTTGAGAGAGAGGAAAACAAGTAGCTCAGGACCTGTTGGTCCTTAGCGATCCACTTGCTGTATGCCAGGTTAGGAGTAGGATCGGTCTTGATCGCCGATGGATCAGCTGACGCGTCCGGCGTTAGGAATTCGGAAGGTGGTTTGGCGGAGGTGGATATGTAGCTCTAGCACTCGGCTCCCTTAAGGGTGGAAGATACTTGTGCATACCACATGGTGTAGTTGCCTTTGGTGAGGAGGATGGTGGGAGGTGGGAGGAAACCGAAGGAGAAGCTAGCAATGGCAGCGAATTGCGCCATGGATCGTGGAAAGTTGAGTTCTAGATAGAAAGGTTAGGCCGATACCATGTAAGATGAATTAGGTGAATGGGTTACCCTTCCTGGGTGCCCGGCTCCGTGTTATATATGGCAGGGAAGAGCCCCCTGCGTGGCTTGCATGCATGGTTAACATCTGATCCTAAGTATGTGTAGGACTATGACTAATCTTGTCCGCTCAATAATTCCTGAGCATGACAATGTTCACGCACACACACACATTTACATGGTCACACTTTAACACTACTCTTGTGAGGGCAGTTTACGACAGCCCTCAAGCAAAGGAAAAGTTTCAGTGTCGTGCTTGGGTTGCTGCCACCGGTAGCTCGCCGGAGCAGATTGGGGGTATCCTACATGATATACACCAGCAACTAGCTCCAAGAGACACCATGGATTTTGACAACAACCGTCTTGAGGCATCCCTCAAGGAATACCTCAGTGACAAGAGGTGTGTACTTCTGTTTATGTTTATTCCATGACAATCTGATATCTAGACTATCCCAAATTGGTATTTATCACTTAGCTTTTAATTCATTGGTTGATAGGTACTTGATTGTCATTTGATGACATCAAGATGGATGAATGGAGAATTGCAAAATTAGCCATTCAACATAGCGGCACAAGCAGCAGAATAATATTGATGACAACTATTCAGCGTATGGCTAATATGTGCAGCAGTCATGGCAATGGTTATGTCTACCAAATGGACACCCTTGGTGAAGAAGACTCCAAGAAAATAGCCTTTCCAGGGATAGGTCACCTGAGCTGGAGCACGGTTCAGCAGCACTACTCAGAAAATGTGATGGCCTCCCACTAGCTCTCGTCAGTGTTTTAGACTACCTCAAGAGTTCAGCTGAGCCAACAGGAGAGCTCTGTTTGAATTTATGCTGGAACATCAGATGTCATCTCAAGGAAGACTGTCGATGGGGGATACCGAAGGTTCCTCAAGGAGATAGAACACGGACGTAGGATCGAAGAACCCGCTGCCCGGGTCGAATACAACTCGTAGTAACACAATGAGAGAACTACCAAATACTAGACGTATTGTAATAGGAAAGAGTACAAAACACTTAGTTTTAGGACTTGATCCTGTAATCTGACTAGGAATCATAGAACCCACAGCTAGCCTCGCCCCATATAAGGCCGCTGCGGGTACCCCTTGTAAAGAGAGAGATCGCAACACACAACCCCTGATACACAGTAATACAATGCAATAGGCTCACGCCGACTGGACGTAAAGGCTTTTACTCGACGCAAGTCAAGGGCCCAAACTAGTATAAAATCGTCTGTCTCATCAAGCTTGTTGCCGTAACCGCCGAGTTCCGCAGTCCGCTATGCTCCTCCGAACAAAACACCCTGCCGAGTACCCTGGTGGTGGCCTATTGGTGATAAAACATCGACAAAGACCATGTCCAAGACAACTTTTCAGATCTAAGGAAGGTTCTTCTCGACAGCTATGATAGTTTGTCTGGCTACAATCTTAGTTGCTTCCTGTATCTCGGCATATTCCCCAACAATCGTCCAGTGAAGAAGAAAGTTCTAACTAGGCGGTGGATAGCTGAAGGATATGCAAGGAGTGAATCTATTCGTGATGAGCAGGACATCACAGATGAAAACTTTAATAAGCTTGTTGATTGGAATATCATTCGCCCTGTTGACACAAGAAACAATTCAAAGGTAAAGATCTGCAGAACTCATGGGATCATGCTTGAGTTTGTACTACACAAATCCTTTTCACAGAGATTCATCATGACACTGTCTCCTGATCATCCAAGAATGGGGGCAAATGCTCACCACCTATCTGTCCATGATGGCAAACTAACAGAATGTAAGGCATCTGATGAAGATCTATCACATGTTCAATCTCTGACAGTTGTTGGGGATGCAGGTGGAGCCATTTCTTATGCTCACAAGTGTAAGATGATAAGGGTCTTAGATCTAGAAAAATGCAGTGACTTGAAAGAGGATGATCTTAAGCACATATGCAAACTATGGCATCTGAAATATCTAAGCTTAGGGGACAACATCCATGAGCTGCCACGGTGCATCAATGGGCTGCACTGCTTGGAGACACTGGACTTGAGGAGAACAAAGATAAAATCATTGCCCATTGAGGCCATTCAGCTGCCACACTGAGCTCACCTGTTTGTAAAGATTATGCTTGATAAGGATGACTTGAAGAATGGGAACAAGATGAGAGAACTGGAAAAGTTTTTGTCTAAAAAATGAGCAACTTGCAGACTTTAGCTGGACTTGTCACTGACGATAGCAAGGGATTTCTGCAACTTATTAGTCATATGAGTAAGTTGAGGAAGGTTAAGATATGGTGCAAGAGTGTTCCAGTGGCAAACAGCAGTAGTTATATCAATGGCCTTTCAAAGGCCATTTAGAAATTCACAAAGTTTCCTATGGATAGAGACAATGATTGTTCTCTCTTACTTGACACCTCTGACAAACCATCCGAAATTTCCTAGTTCACTTGTTATGGAGCCATGTTCTGAAGGTTTCAAATATGATCTTAGATCACTAAAGTTACATGACAATTTGCTTCAATTGCCTCCATTTGTTACCCTGCTCGCAGATCTCAAGGATCTTTGCATCTCACCACCTACTCTGAGACTGGATGTTTTATTAGGGCTAGCAAATTTTGGCAAATTGCTTTACCTCAAACTAATTGCGAACCAGCTTGACAACTTAAAAATAAAACAAGGGACGCTCCCAAGTCTTCGACGCCTATGCTTTGTGGTGCAGAGTGTTAGTTCAAGACTGCCAACATTTGAACAAGGAGCTCTGCCAAACCTCATCTCACTTCAGCTTCTCTGTTAGAAACACCGCACACCCTAATCAGGCAGGGTGACCTTCATTATATAGCTTAATAGGCTAGGGTTACAATGTACAAGGCCAATGGGCCGTACGCCCAATATGGGCTGTTACAATTACATTCTAACATCCTCCCTCAGTCTAAGCGGGAGTGTCACGAACACAAAGACTGGACCTAAAGTCAGTGAATAATTGTACAGGTAACCCTTTGGTCATAATGTCCGTGAACTGATGAGACGATGGAACATGGAGCACCCGAACCTGTCCCAAAGCAACCTTCTCACGGACGAAGTGGATATCTATCTCAATATGCTTCGTGCGACGATGATGAACTGGATTGGTGGTCATGTAGACAGCACTAACATTGTCACAGTAGACAATCGTCGCTGAAGAGATGGGTGTGTGAAGCTCTTGAAGTAGCTGACAAAGCCAACAAGTCTCAGCCACAGCGTGCGCAACAGCATGATACTCAGCCTCCGCACTCGAACGAGAGACCATAGTCTGTCGTTTGGAGGACCAAGAGACTAAGTTATCGCTGAGGAAAACACAGTAGCCTGAAGTTGAGCACCGAGAGTCAGGACAACTAGCCCAATCAGCATCGGAGTAGGCAGTTAAGCTGGTGATACTGCCTGTGTCGATGTGAAGCCCGATGGATAGGGTGCCCTTGACATACCGCAAGACACGCTTGAGCATCGCAAGATGAGGCTCTCACGGGTCGTGCATGAAGAGGCAAACTTGCTGAACTGCATAGGCGAGGTCTGGACGAGTCAGCGTGAGATACTGTAGAGCACCTGTGAGGCTGTGGTACTGAGTGACATCCGCCACCGGAGCACCGTCTGTAGCAAAGAGCTTAGCATGAGTGTCAACAGGGGTCACCGTAGAATGACACTCAGCCATGCCGGCGCGCTGGAGTAGGTCCACAGCATACTGGAGCTGAGACAGAAAGAGGCCATCAGCAGAACGTGTGACAGAGATCCCGAGGAAGTGATGAAGATCCCCGAGATCTGTCATGGTGAACTCGGAGTGAAGGAGCTCGGTGAGGCAACGAAGAAGCTGAGTCAACGAGGCAGTCAGGACAATGTCGTCGACGTAGAGCAGTAAGTAGGTGATGTCGGCACCATCTTTGTAAACAAAGAGGGATGTATCGGAGGTCGAAGCAGTGAAGCCAATCCGTCGGATGAAGCCAGAGAACCGCTGGTGCCACGCCCTGGGCGCCTGCTTGAGTCCATACAAGGACTTTTGCAGGAGATAGACGTGGTTGGGAGCCACCGGGTCAACAAAGTCGGGCGGCTGCTGACAGTAGACCATCTCATTCAGATGGCCGTGAAGAAAAGTGTTCTTCACGTCCAGCTGATGTATCGGCCAGGAGCGAGAGGCGATGATGCTGAGGACAACCTAGATGGTGGCCGGTTTGACAACCGGGCTGAACGTTTTGTCATAGTCGATGCCGTACCGCTGCGAGAACCCACAAACGACCCATCTGGCTTTATGACGAGCCAGAGAGCCGTCAATATGATACTTGTGCTTGAAGACCCACATGCCCGTGATGACGTTGGCTCGAGGCGATCGAGGAACAAGACGCCAGGTGCCATTGTCCATGAGTGCCTTGTATTCTTTGGCCATTGTTGCGCGCCAATTCGCATCGACGAGTATGACACGAGAGTTGCCTAGCAATGGAGAGGCCAGACCGGAGGCTGCCGCGGTGAAGCCATACCTCTCACTTGTAGAAATATGACCTACCATGATGAATAGTTTTTGTCACGGTAGGTGCAATATTCGTCACTATTTTAGTTCTGTGACAAATCTGTGACCAAAAGGCCACCGTCACAGAACTCACGTCACACAAATGTAGTTATGATGATTCTAAAATCAGCGTCACCGAAGAGTGTTTCCTATGACCAACTGGTGACCGTCATAGTGGTGCTTCCGTATGCCTACAAGACGGCTACATATGCGTACATGATGGCCCAGATGACCGTTAGGCGCCTTGGCGGCCGTTAGGCTGACATGGCGTCCTCTACTTCATCCATGTTTTAGGTTCTCATAGGGCCACGTGTTAGGTCCCTGTTCACCCACGTGTCATTTTCGTATTGGCACAGGTTTCGTGTTGCTATTTGCCCACTTGTCTGCACCTCACTGGACCATCTGTCGATTTTTTATTTGTCCACGTGGCCATTTGACATTCGACCAATTGTCGCTTTTTGCATGGGTCCACATTTGGCTTACTGATTGGGACACGTGGCGTGATGATTTCCCTCCACGCGTCAAGTATTCAAGAGCCCACGCGTCGAGGCCTGGTGATTATACGTGTAGACCACCTGTTTGGCCATGTGTTGAGCTTTTGTTTAACTACATTCGCTACCCCAGTTCATCCATGGAGGACATTCAGTTCATCACCAAAGTAATTCCAAAATGTCATATAAACCATTTCGAAAACATCACATAAAGCAATTAACATCACACATGAACATTACATAAACCAATTAACATCACATGTTAGCAGCAAGCCACTGCTAGTGTTTCAACAGACATGTCCAGACATCAAACCGGAGCACACCGGCACACAAGTGCACACATCAAACCACAAATGTTTACGACATCAAGGCCATGAAAGCAGAAGACCTATAGTTAATTACCATATGATTTGGATGCCAACAATTCATCACAAAACTTCATCTACTCTTCATGTTGTCTCCTGTATTCCTCAAACTCCATATAAGTCTTGTCTACTTTCCTCTTCAGTTCATCCAGTCACTCAACAAGGCCACCACAACTTACCTGTTCCTCAAAAATCTATTATCGAAGGACCCTCTTCGCCAATGTCTCCGTCATGGTGGACCCTACCCGGATACCAGCATTCTTCAGAAAAGGGATGTTGCGAATGTCTGCCTGTGACTCATTCTTGCCTTGGGAGTCACAGATGACCTTGCAGACAATATCAGCACTAGCCATTGCTTCCTGCCCTTCACCAACACGGGCTGCTAGTAGGCTTTCCATAGCAACCTGTGGATATTCATACATTGAACATTAGGTTAGAGATAGTGCTAGAGGACTTCAATTGGAAACACCAGACATTGATTCATAACTAATGCATAGGTCTTCCTCAGCATTCTGCTGATAGAGAATACATAAGCATAATGCATTTGAAGAGATCAACCTAGATCCAATAGAGATTACATAATCACAATGTAGAGGTACCATATAGATTGGGATAGACTTGCAAATTTCAAGGAAAACAAATCAAGGTGCTTATAACAGCTTCTCTTGCAGCATCGCTAAGGCCTTTCCTCTTACTGGTATGGAACCACTTGAAGAATTCCATAGCATTAACATGTCCATCAGGTCCACCAAGTTGTTCATCGAGTCCTTGATCATCAGACTGTTCATCTACTCCATGGTGTCGTCGCGCGGCCCTCCTCTTGTTCTCCATCTGTTCACTTTGCATGTGAGTTTTAGTTTATATTTACACAAAGTACAGATAATAATACAACAGCCATCTCTTACTAGTTCGTGGAGGCCAACAATATAAGATCGAGACCCTGTAGTCTGGTGGTACCTCACTTTTACACGGTTTTTCTTGTTCTTTACAGATACTTCCTGTAACAACATCTATGTTAGACCGCAGCACATGTAGGCAATAGGAAGAATAGACAAGAAATCACTGATTTCACACACCTTGCTCTTATCACTGGACCAAGCCTGGACAAGGTCATCCCACTGCTTATCAGTCATGGACTCGACAGGAGAGCTTGTCCTGATCTCATCAGCAGGGACATTATTGAAGTACAATTTCTTCAACCTGTAGCGGTCCTGCCTCATAGCACACCGAAACACACTCCAGCAAGCTTCTCTTGTTGGTAGGTGTTGCTGGTCGAAGGCCAAATTTGTCTGCATCAGTGTGAGTAACTGAGTTGCTCATGGCATGGTGCAATGTAAAGAAGGGAGACCGATACATACAGATAGCATATTTAGAAATGTATCAAAATGGACCGTGCCGCCAGGTGCCCTGAAATGCTTGAAATGCATCAAAATTGGTATGGAGGACCCAACTACTATACTGGCCTGTGAGGCAAACTTGGCTGCTTGCAGCGGATCCTGTGGCCATCTTTTCCCGTCAGCTACAGAGATGCGCAGCCTCGTTCCTCCATGTCTTCTGCTCAATCTTTGCAATGTAATTCCCCTAGTTCTCCCTCTCTTTTTCCTCATTCCCTGCGTTTCTTCTACACCATTTTCATATATTCAGATTGTTACAAAAGCAACATGGATATCAAATAAGTAGTGCACAATTGGTTTATAGACAGTTATAAGTAATACCAACTGTGCACATTTTCATTATTGTTCTATGGGTTGGGGTTGACTGGAGCTTGCTGAGAAGGACCCTCTCCGGCATGGGTATCGTCATCTAGCATAAATTTGATTTCATATTATTACAAAAGTAATATAAATATCAAAAATATATGGCAAATCGATCGAGAGACATTTGTAACTTAATACCAACCTCCAACTTCTCCTCCATGGTCGGTTGCTACTGCTGACCTAGAACTGTGTCCACCTCCACCGGATACATCTAGCAATTTTTGTTTACTGGCCTGAGTAAGAACACCAGTCAACTTTGGTGCTGTTGGCATAACTTGCTTCGTACAACTTCACCCTCTTTTCCTTCCTGGACCCTGACACTAAAATTGGTGAAACAAACAAAAGCAGCAAGCATGTACAAATTAAATTGCTATCCAAATAGTGTAGCATTGTATTGCACCCACGCACCCCTGATAACAAAATATAAGACATAACAATCAATACAAGACATAACAATCAACTTAACTGCAAAAGGCTCTGGCTCAGCTTCTAATTCTGAATCTGTTTCATCTGATTGAGGACCTCCATCAACTAACTCCCCTAGATCAGGGATGTATTACAAATCTTCACCATGTCTACTCTTTGCGCTTGACACCTCTTCATTTGGAGAAATCATAGGTTTTGGGCCCACATTTTTTCTTAATAATTCTTGCATCTTTAAAAGATTCCTCGTGATGTTTTCATTACGTGCTCGTTCATAAGGATGCAGCTCCTCTTCATCTATATTACAAAGGCACTTATATTAAACTAAAGACTAACGATTATATCAAATGCCAACACAGCAGAGCAGGGGTGTACAAATAAGCGCCAAACTACAGCTTATGAGGAGATCATTGATCTGATAAAAAAAGCAAGTGCAGCTACAATAATCTCAGGTTCCACCACCTCAGTGCAGTACACATCATGAAAAGGGATCTCGATACCTGTTCCTCCTCTTTGACTGGCTAGTGTTCGTTGTAGGCCTCGAGGTCTCATCGTCGTCGTGGAGCTGGTGCGGCAGGCATTGACGATGGGGTACCGAATCCGGATCCAGATCCGGCTAGGGTTCAGTTGGATGGCGATGGGTGCCGAGGCCGGGGATCTGGATCTGGAGTCAAGCTGCTGCTGCGATGGCGCCTAGCGCTCAGAGCGAGGTGGGCATTACAGCGGGTGGCACTACTTGAAAGTTTGAAAGTGGAGAGGGAGGCGGGAGAGGGAAGAGAGACTGGTGCGGCTGCGAGAATGGGAGATGGGGCTGGAGAAAGCCCATCCTTGCGCTTTTATGTGGCCAGCACAATACCATAAGTACCCTTGCCGTAGGTGAACATATTTTTAGTGTGGAAGGGCAAAACAGACACATCAACGCGTTGGCGGGCACGAAGCAAAAATTTCACAGAGATTCAAACCTTCGGGCGGGGAGAACGCCCCGTATGCGGGTCCCAAGCAGAGACCGCCACATATTCCGCGCTTTTTTAATAGCAAGATGTTTACGATCGGAGAAAGTCCCTAGCTCCATTAATTTAACGTGCCGGACAACACATTGGTGGCCGGCGACGTCGCCTTACTACTCTGACTAGTGTTCTCGATCTCTTTTGTGTATATACTAATATCTACTATGACTGTCTCAAATTGTAGTTCGTTTGACTTTTTTATCCCAAGTTTGACCACTCGTCTTATTCAAAAATTGCTCAAAATATCATTTCTCTTGTTGCGGCTTTTTTATTAACAAAATATCTTTGAGAATAAGATAAATTTGACTACATTTTGCTCTATTTTTTGAACAAGACAAATGGTCAACTAGAGGTCAAGAAAGTCAAACGAACTACAATTTGAAACGGAGGGTACTATAACTCTTGTAAAGGTAACCCCACTATATAATTTCTCTCTTCAAGAAAGGTGTCCACATCATTCCCCAATGAGCATCTCCAAGAGACATGTCATCCTTGTTTTGTATGCTATATAGATTTAGATTGTTACAGCAAAAAATAAACTCCAACAGCTATGCTGTCATGTTTTATAAAATAGTAAGTTGGCTATTCCTAGATCTTCGCATGGTAAATATAGCTTGCATGTGCCGCTGGCCATCTATCATTGGCATAGTATAAAGGCTACTGAACTTTTAAATTTTTTACATGGTTTTGTATTTGAGAGGTTGACCAAATCATAGGGTTAGCAATCCACTTTTACCAACTCTATTCGAGTTGCTCTATGTGATCCACTAAATTCTCTATCTCTTCATGCCATGTGTTCATATCATTCCCCACTAAATCCATGTCATCCCATATTTTAATTACAAAAAATGTTCATGTCATCACTATTATGTGATATATTGCAAATATTAATCCATTAACACACAAGTCATCGACATACGTTATTTGTCTGACCACCTATTCATCTATAACGTAATCAAATATTCTATTGTTTTTTATATTACCTTATCGATTTTATATCAGATATGATACAATATAATATCATTCAATTCAAATTCATATAGATGTTTACAAAATATATAATAACATATAGTTTTTTCTACCTTTATTCATAGTTTATTAAAATTCATATAGATGTTTACATAATATATAACAACATATAGTTTTGTCTACCTTTATTCATGGTTTCTATCACACTTCATATCTATCTACTATATATAATATGTATGTATACACACTCGGCTATAACTTCTCCATATATCCTTGCTTGAATTATGATTTGGATCAACTGCATCCATCGAATGATGGATGCCCAGCTGTTGAACTTTTCCTGTGACCCATAGATTGGCCAAGCCACTAATAAAAAAGCCAGACACTATAGTGGAGGAGTGGAAGGATAAGGTACAGCCGTACCAATCTGTCAACAGATAAATAGCAATATTCATGAACAAACTAATTGGATGATTTTAGGAGAGCTAACTAGTCGTAGTCCAACTCCAAACAGAGCCGAAGACAATATTTGAAGAAACAATAAAATATACCGGGCCAAAGGCTGACTAGTCAGCAGTCCATTCACACTAGGCCTAAGACAGTCTGCTGCACAGAAATCTTAACAAGTCGGACAATAGTTGTGATCAAACGAACAAAATAGAGTGGTGGCAGCTATCAGGGGAGCTAACTAGTCGAAGTCCATCCAAACAAAGCCTCAAATAATCCAATAATTAGAAATCCGGATAGGTCGGATAATACATCTGCTGAACTGATAAAATACATATGGTGTCAACTCATGTGCCTAGTTCGCCGCCTCCATTCGCCGGTCGTCCTGTGCACCTCCACCTTGAGCGTAGCTTCAAGCACTCCCGTCGAGTCCGTCTCGCACATCTTATCGGCTTTAATGCTCTAGGTGTACTCGCGAATGACTGTGAAAAAACAGGTGTCGCCAACCACGAGGCCGTTCATAGCGCAGAAATTGTCCCACCCCCACCAGAACGATGTGCGGTAGACACTGTTCTTCATCTTATTCTTCTTCAAGCCCATGACAAAGGACTGCCCAGCCATCCACAGCACGACCATCAACAGATTCCCATAGCCGTGTGCTTGCTCAAAGTCAATAGGAACGTTCTTTGCCTCGCAAAAAGAGAGATTGATGTGAAGGATGACAAAGGTAACCTAAAACATTGAAAGTTCTACGTCTGGCGCGAGTTCTCACCAGATACTTCACACTGAGGTGGTATTTATTTAGGATCACTGCAAAACTCCTCGGCTCTGGGATTGGAAGGGAGAGAGTTGTACAGGACACCACGTCGGTGTGCTTGTACTTTTTGCGGCAGCCAGTAAGGTCGAAGACCTTGAAGTTAATCTGTGAGTAGCCGTCGTACCACAATACAAGAGTGTACCCATCGCGGAGGTCGAGGGCGCCGGCGAACTTCTTCCATCCCCGACGGAGGTACATCTGGCTGCCGACGATGGGGATTACCTCCACCACACACCGTGCCTAGATCTGGTCATCTTCTAAACAAAGCTCGAGTTTCCGGTAAGCTTCGATGGCCTTGGCCATCTTAGACGGCAGCTTCTGCGTGCATAGCGATAGACATAGCCAAATATAAGGAGTGATTCATTCCCAATTGCAAAGCCCACCGGATCTGACGTGGGCGCTTACCAGTTCATTTGCATACATGTCAAGAAGAAGGATCATGAAGCACTCCACGTCGCATAGGCTTGGGTTTTCCATGTCTTCTTGCTGCCCCGCTGTGCCAACTAGGGAACTCTACAATCTTGAGGAATCCTTGGTGCAATACCTCTGTTGTTGTTCTCCTCTCGTGCGGGTGCTTTATTTTTTTCTGTGTTTCTGGAGCTGCCACAAACCCGCATTGTAGAACATCAGTTGTGGGGTGGGGGTACATGTAAATACAAGAATCGGTTGTGACCTCTGAGAAACCGCGACAGCACACGAGGCTACACGCAGCGGTTGGGAAAAAAATCTTTAGTCTTACCTTACAGGCGTACTCGTAGTAATGTCCGCTCATTGAAACTCTGACCGCGCCGGACACGCCTCACACAGTCTGCCACCTGTTACTGTAGACATGCGGCGGTGAATGTATTTTCATAATAAAATATTCCGTTTCACAGATACTAAATCGCAATTCTTTGACTTCTTCGATTCCTGTTTGACTATTCATCTTATTAGACTATACTTACTATTAATGGCACACAACACTGCGTTCATGTCTGGACGGAGATTCACACAAGGTCTAGCCATTTAAAATCTGGCCTACTCGGACAGAAGAGTGAAGAGAACCGACGTGCGTTGGCCGTTCATCTAGTAGGCTCCAGGATTCCCACGCGCGCCTGCCATCAGCAGCCTGTGGCAGCAGGGGTCACCTCGCTGCCCTTCAGCATTGAATGTGATAGGGCCTCACCTCCACCCAACTGCCTCCATGAGAGGGGAAGGCTGTCCAGAGCTCCTGCTTCAATTCCATCCCAAAGCATTTGCCCTCCAGTCCTCCACCCGTCTGCGCCTTTGCGCCGCTAATGCTCCTCATGGGGACAATGATCGAGTGGACAAAATCATCCATCGACCGAAAGGCGTTGGATGATCTATGAGCAAGGGGGTAATCACGGACAGCGTCGGCACGATCGGGTGGAGAGTGCCAGAAACAACGGAAGTGGAGCCAAGGCTGAAGCCAAATGAGGTCATCTCTTTTGTCGATTTCCATGCCTTTGGCTTCGGGCTGCCGGCGCACCCCTTACTCAGGTGGTTGCTGTACTACTACAGGCTGCACCTCCACGACTTGACCCCAGACAGGATCCTCCACCTCTCTGTCTTCATCATGCTGTGCGAGGGCTTCCTAGGTATCGATGCACATTATTTTTCTATGGAAGTTTTTGTTCAAAGTGGTTCACTCACTGTAAGGGGGTTCCTTCGTCCTCAGATGGGGGGCGCCTCGATCCAGCTTCACCCCAAATGGGAGGACATATACCTGAGCCTTCACCACCACCCATTTGTGAACTTGGCATGGCAGCAGATGCGGTTCTATTTGCCCAATGAGGGGCCACCGCTGTTGTCTTATTCTCCGGACCGGCTACGCGGTGACACGCCGAATGAATGGTCGATGCCGCCAGACCTGGGTGTTGCGGTGGATGTGCCCAAATTTTTGGATGCGATCAAGGACCTGAAGGACAGGGGCCTAACGGGGGCAATGGTGATCCATACTTTCATGGCCTGTCGGGTCCTCCCCTTGAAGCAGAGGAACCACCCACAGTGGGGGTACCTGGGCACGAGGGACCCTACAATCGAGTCGAGCACCCCCATCCACGAGGAGGCACTAGATGAACTGGTGATGGCAGCTATGGGACCAGGTTCGCAGGATCTTGGCCGGGGCGTGGCACCGGAGGCATTCCACGCAAGCAATCGTCCACCTACAGACAGACCTCTCAGCGGCGTGGTATCCCTCATACCAAGGCCCCCTTCGGAGGTGCACAACACTGTACCATTATTTTTTTATCAAACCGTACCATTGTTCATGTTGTTTATCTTCATCTAACTAGAGTATTTGTATTCATGTCGTTTACTTGAACTAGTATTTGGAAATTCATTTCCTCTACAGAGAACCACGTTGGCCCTGGACCCGGGTGCTTCATCCGCGGTCATGCTCGGGAAGCGGCCCCTGGAGGCTTGCCCTGTTGCGAGCTGCTAGTCGCGATTCTATGGCATGTTGTGCCCATCTGTCCTCGCACCACCCTCTACTGCTGAATTTGTCGAATCTTCGGAAGGAGGCGAACCCTCAGGCGGCGATGGAGATAGAGACGATCTCTTGAAGATATTGCATGCATATAGCGTGGTCTTGGAGGCATTGAGGGTGACCTGGGTGATCGAGGATGAGCTTCGCGGTGATCTGGAGGCCGCACACGTCGCCCTTGCCGTTGCCAACCAGGAGAAGGCGGCCTTAGAGGCGGTGCTCTAGAACCTGGTTGCCATCGCGACTGCCGCCTCTAACTCTGTCTTTCCTATCAAGGCAGCGGGCGATCAGGCCATTGTAGAGGAGCTCCTCCAAGCCCTTCCCGCTTGCCTTCAAGCTGTGGCGTCCGAAGCCGTTCGTCAAGGGGCTGCCATGGTGCTGGCTGCTTCCCAGCTTCATAGTGGCGGAGTGGCGAGTGTCCAAAAGGTGGAGCAGGGTTTCCTGCCAGGATCGAACGTCAATGAGATCGTTGATCTGATCGAGAGCCTCAAGCCCGCCGCCAACGCCGTCTTAGCGATGGTGGATGTGGAGGGGATCCTGCGAGCCCCGCTCACCCCTTGATCTATGTGGGACGTATCAATAGTCCTAGTACAAGTGACTAGGTTTTATCTGTGGGAAGCACATGCAAATGTGAACTCTGATTTTCATGTTCATGTAAACTTTTGTTGAGCTTTTGTATTAGGTGGGTGAAACTCGGTTGAGCATTGTGTGGTTCAGGTTGTTTGGTCGTAGTGGCATTGATCTATGTTGAAACGATCTCGTTGTGCTTCAGTTTGTTAGCAGACCTTATGTAACACCTCTGGTGTTATATTAACTAAAACCTGCCATGTCATCAT
>CM041631.1:30009732-30149408 GCA_023333625.1 Bothriochloa decipiens | reverse complement strand
ACAATAATCATGCGTGTGGGCCGTATGATTTAGGAGGTTCTGCCACACCTTACTATCATCCCAACCTTCCTATAAAGTTAGGCACGTAAAATATTACTAGTATATGTATGACAAAGCAAAGCAAATGAAAAGATATTAAAGAATATACTATCTGACGTGACCATACATACATCGGTCGAACATTACTACGAGATCAAATATGCCCACGTCGGACTTTCTCGTGGCACAAATTGATGTTTGGACTACCGAGCTACACATATAAAACTTCGGCCTTATCGGCCCTGTGTGGACCCAACTCGTGTCTTCGACAAGAGTTGCTAAACTTGCAAGAACCATGCAGTGAGGTATTTATCTCAAAGTCCTCACCTATAACTAATGCAGAACTGATGAGCTGTATCTGTCGAAGTTTACTCAAAACGCCAGAAGGTCCGGCCGCTGAGCATTTTATCACATCAGGAAAAAAAAGTAATCATGCGGGTGCCCCTAATCATGGGAGAAAAGTTTTCATCTTGATTCCCCAAATAACGGGATTCTGATGGAGCGTGCAGGGGGTCGACTGGCCGGGCGAACTCACGTCAGGGTGCACTGCATGCAGAGTGCTCGACTGTTATCTTGATTCCTGTGGGTTGCGATCTACACTAATAATCTTGTTGACATTTTGTTTATTTTTTCAAATAAATACACTAAATCATAAAAAAGATTTTTAATATTTCAAACGTTCCTTATTTACCGTATTTTTATAAAATAAAAAATCAATAAGGAGGTAATAGATGATCCTGACCGTTGGATCAGAATAAATGGACGGTCCATAGTCATTTCAGAGTACGACAGCAAAATCCATATCTATCTAAGTTTACTCGGAACGCCAGAAGGTCCGGTCGCTGAACACATAATCACATAGGATAGTGTAAAGCGTTGTTAGCTGTCCATAACGTAGCAATCAGTACTTCTGCCCCTCGACTGTTGCTACTGCTTCGATTGTTGGAGTGAAATAAGTACAAAAAATACCTATCACAACCGTATCAATCAATCCAGTTTCAAGCGTGGCATGGTGGTCAAAAGGTCTTTTTTCTTTGATTCACTTTAACTTATGTCTAGATTCCTAGCCGCAGTGATGTCAGTCTCATGAACCATGGTAAATTTGACCGAACTAGACGCGTAACTCTTATTGCAGAGCTACGACTATAACTTTTGCCTGATCAGTGGAAGCTACAAACGGGAGCTGCTCCATTTGTTGCAGCATGGATGTAGTATGATGGTAATTGGGTTCCTGAATCAGCAGCTGCAACCACAGCCAAAGGGAATGCTTACGATGAGAACCTATGAAACCATGGATCTAGCCTGCTGTAGCCTCTGCATAACCACACAAGAGAAATTGCTTCACGTTAGCAGGAGCGAGACCGCTCAGCTCCTTGGCAGCTGCAATGGTGCCGCTAATTTGAATTGGACCTCTATGTAGATTTCGCTAGCCAGACGATCCGAACATTTAAAGTATATTCACTCAGCAGATAGTAATGATGAACGACGTGCGGCAAAACATTACTAGTATATGACACAGTAAGCCATCAATGGAAAATGAGAATAAATTGAGGTGGATACAATCCGACGTGATCGAATCTACAGCGGCCGGACTTCCCTACGAGATCAAATATGCGCAGGTCAGACTTTCTGGTGGTACGGAGTCATGTTTGGATTACTCACCTTCCTGTGCAACTTTGGCCTAATCGGCTCTATGTGGACCCAACTAATGTCTTCAGTATTAGCTGCGCTCAAATGCCTCTCCTATAACTATAACTAATGCAGAACTGATGTGTCTACTCTGAACGTCATAAGGTCCAGCCCTAGAGCATTTGATCATAGGGGACAGTGTATAGCGTTGTCAGCTGTCTATATCGTAGCATTTAGTACATTTTCCCCTTAGCTATTGCTACTGCTTGGATTGGAGTGAAATAACTACAGAAAAGACCTCTCACAACCCACAACTTCACCAGTCATGCTGGTCAAAAACTCTTTTTCTGGATTCGCTTCCCAGATTTCCAGCCGCATTCACTTCCTATGTATACAAAGCCTAGCCTGACATCAATTGTTTCACTCACCCATTTGCATTGCAAAAACATACCCTAGTTTTGCCTCGTCGTCGCTTGCCATGAAGCCCATGGTAAAGAAGTGGTACTCGAGGAAGGTTAGTTCTGCCTCTCCACCGCTTACCATGAAGCCCGTGGTAAAGAAGTAGTACTCAAGGAAGGTTCGCTTGGCGCGGCCTGTGTCTCCTATGGTGCCACTGTTGTCCCCTTTGTGATCGATGATGACACTGATGGCACTGGCTGGGGTGGTTCGCTCGACTCCACCGCTACCGCCGCAGTGCAACTCGCCATGGTCATAGGTCCTGTCTTCGGATCCGCTCTTAGGGCCCCATGGTGGGAGCGGGACTCATGCGGCATCCCGCTACCGATCTCCATCCGTGGTGTGCCCCTTGTGCCCTGAGAGCCAGCTGATGATGCGTGCCAGCAAATTTGGCGGCCTGGTGTGCCCCCTGTGCCCTGGGAATCACATTGGTTGGACACAGCCCGATGCCAAGAACCATGTCCTGCAATGAGCGAACCTTCCCTGTCAATGGATATCCCTCTACGACGAGATGGCTGCCAAACATCACATCTTGGCGACGAACCAGGGCTGGATGGACTGAATAGATCTTCAGGCCGTGCCAGTTCTTCGAGTGCAGGGGATTTACTGGATTCAACCCAGCCAGGTTTACCTCACAGATTTTGGTTGGTTTCTTTGTTACAAGATTTGCTTAGAGCTGTAGGATGCCAATGCTCATTACTTGTATCAGCTTGTGTTAACATGTGTAGTTAGTACTAGTATGCTGTCTAGTGCCTTGCTGCAAGGCTCGCGTTGAGCAGTGGTATGACCATGCTTTCAGATTATTTTGATCATTTGGTACCCGGTTTGTACCCCTTGTTGTGGTTTAGCCTGAAGGCTTCTTTCTATCTGTCTTTTTGATTTGTTGTATGGTAAACATGCATACGGAATTCATTTGATCAAGTCTCGCGTCCATCTCATGCATTACAGAGAGGCACCTTGGCATTCAAATTTTAGCGTACAAGCCAGTTTGACACGGACACATCTCACGATATATACGCAAGTGGGAAAGTCCAACGGATGTAAATGTCGACTGGCCGGACACGATTACTCTGCAACACTACTTCCCAAAGTAGTAAATCCAACATGACAGCTACCCAACCCCTCCTACCCATGGCCGGTGTACTAAACCCTGCCAAAATATTTTGAGATAAGTTGTTCACTCCTTGTAGATGCCATCCTCTCCTCATAGATACTTCAAACCACAAGCCTTTGCCTGCTTCCGGTCACATTGCCGCTTGCCGTCGCCGTGGTGTCTCCCACGACCGTGAGCTTTGCAGCAAGATGCTGCAGCCCATGGTCCCCACCACCACCTCTCATCTGGCTCCGAGGGTGCCACCTGCTCCTTCTAATCCACCAAGAGGGGCCATGGACGACGTCGACGACTTTGTCCTCCCCAAGATGGTTAACTGGGGTGTCCGCTCTACCTCGGAGTCTAGTGGAGAGGAGGATGACTCTGACGGGTCCCTGTTCTGGTCTTCTGCGTCATCCTCTACGAGCGGGGACCTTGAGTGGCGTCTACCCTGGATCCGTGACTAGGAGCCGGAATGCCCACTCCCACCACCATCGTCGCCCACCTCCACCCACGGCTCCACTCCTCCACCCTCACCCCCGTAGTCCTCGCCACCCCCCTGTGGCGGTGGCGCACGCTGGACGCGCTGTTCGTCAACGCCGTCCTAAGCAAGCCGTGGCGAACCACGCTAGCACTCGGCTAGCGGAGGAGTCCGATGCGTTCGTCACCACGGCGGACAAGCCTATCTAGTGCAAGGCAATCATTGAGAGTATGGAGGAGTGCTCGGAGGACGTAGACAAGCAGGTCAAGGGCTGCAAGATCCTAAACAAGAAGAACCCGATGGGTCCACTGCATCTGGGCAGACTAGCCAAGGCGGCGGTGCTGTCGTGCTCTGGCCTCCGTGCTGTGGGGGTCGCTGTCGTGCTCCGGCCGCCGTGCTGTGGCGGTCGCTGTTGCTTCCTCTGTTACAATGCTCCATGAAGGCCAGCGAACATAGGTTGCCATGGCATGCCTTCGTCTGGCGTGCACCTGTGTGTCACGAAGCGCTCCCCTTAGTTCATGTCGGCGAGTGTCTGGCTAGATTTGCCTCTATCTATGTGGATGACGTCGTCCACATCCCTGTGGCTGCCGGCAAGATGGTGGCTACTCGGGATTCAGTATTGTGTCCTTGTGTCTTGTGTTGGTTCCTAGTCTAGTGACTCGGCTTCACCTTGCAGTGTATCAGGCAGCCTGTTGTAATTGACAATCCATGAATCAAATGCGCTTTGAAAATGTGTTGATGTCATGTTATCTGTCATCACAATTTTGTGCGCACGTCAGAAAGTCCGACGCCGTACTAGGTAGACTGAGGGCATGGTCCGGCGGCCCCGGTTCTGCACGGACTGTGGTTAATTCGGCGTGAAGTGTCCCTTGGCTGGATTGGTAAATTTGAGCAGTATTACTCCATATAAATTTAATTCAAATGTGAACTAATCATACTTTTGATGCCACGCATCCTGTAGCTTGCGTTCTTTTCTGGAAGGAGGGAAGTCTGCATCACGGATTTAGCGACAAAACTATGCACGACGTGTGCTTAATTTTATTTGTTTCCCTTCTTTCCATTTTTTGTTAACCCAGTATAACATGATACATGTCTGATACTACAATGGTCGGACTTTCTGACCTGAGCACCCCGCACGGCGTTGGACTTCCTTACGTGTGCAATAAATAAAATGCAAATAGAAGAACAATGGACGCTTGCATGTGAATCGTTGATATTGAGTGGATGCAGTTTTCTGTGTAGCATCACAACATGACTTAAACACTTAGGAAACTGAACCATTACTTAAAGATATAGGACACTACAACATTTTGACTTAACAACTTCAAGAGACTAAACGACAGTCATGCATATGGAACAAACTTCTTGGATATGTCAAGGCCCACCACGACACCACGTCGTGACAGGGCACGCCCCCTTTCATAACAACACAGAAGATCACGTCGCTCATTTTAGCATTTTCTGAGCCCCATAGTTCCACTCCTTCATCTATTCAGAGTGATGTCCTTCGCACACACCGCTTCACTACAAATATATATTTAGAAATTATTACAAGTAAGCAGGCAGGGACATGTACAAGTTTTACATAGACAGACACTACGAGGAAATTGATTAGATAGACATATATACCATACCAACTCTCTTGGGAGCTTCTATTCCCCGGGGTCCTCCCCATCTCCAGGGTGAACCGTTATAGGACGAAACCACATTGGCAACTGTATGCCCCGTCGATGATCATAGCGACGTCCTTCGGCTTGGTTGGTGCTATGTTTGGAGCACCTGACGACCTCAAAGGATTTCTAGTCATAGCTTATTGGGTCAGCGAGGTACACACGATTGCCCCGAAGATAAGAATGAGCTCCGGTGTAATCCCCATTTTTGAGAAACTTAGAGACGTCGATGTAGAAAGGTTAGTTTGTGCCCACAAACAAGGCGCGATCCCTGCCGAGGTGTGTTACCTACTGCCACACGCCGGCACCGTCGTCGTGCTCATGGAGGAGGACGTGCTTTGGCATGAAGTTGAACTGCATTTCCACCACCCTTGCCGAATTTTGAGACGACCAATGTTCATATCTGCGACCGCACACACTGACTAGCTAGAGGTTGCCGCTGCTGGTTAGGGCGAGGTAAAAAAATGTTCTGCGGTCAATGGTGTCGCTGATGACAAGGCCGTCCGGTGACGCAACAATTGTGCCCTCGGCGGCAACGCCGCCCTGTTCAATCTTCTAGGAGCAGATTTTGGTAGAAGATGTCACAGCAAACACTTCCCTCTTGTGTACAACAATGTCCACGTACCTTTCATGATTCATTATTCCACTTGACGGATCTCTCAATGGTGTCCACTTTTGATGGCCTTCCTTGGACGTAAAAGCAATCAGATTGCTGTATACCCAAGAGGAGAATAGAGCGACGGCCAGGTAGCCTCTCGATTGTGACTATGACAACGACGACGACTTACTCCACTCTAGCATGATGTTTCTCATCTAGACGTCTGTGCTGTACTTTTCGGACCATGGTACACCGCAGGAGACACCGGGACGTGTCCTTGGGATGGCCAGCACCTGGACGCCTGGGATGGTCTCGAAGGATGGCAACAGGATGCGTTCACTGACTATCAGATTGCAGAGCTCCACTCTACACCATAGGTCCATGGTCGCCAACCAATGGTCCTTACCGCCGACCCAGAACCTGTTCTTAACCCTCCGCCTTGTCATAGTAGGTGTTGTTTGTGGCGACGTAGTGTAGGCTGAAGACCCCCTGCTCCGTCTCGTCGGCTTCCTCTAAGCCTTCAGGGCCTGACGCGATCAACGTCGGAGTGCCTGACCGTGGTAGGGGGATTGTGATCCCTCCTTTGTAGCATTCTCCCAACCTTTATAGACTGCCGGGAAGCGCATGGTGGTGACAAAGTCGTTGTGTGATAATTTCAAGACGTTGTTGCATACCTCCGGCAGAATGGTTTGCCATGGACCAATGGTGTCTGGATTGCTAGCATTGTCGCCACTTGCACGCTTCCTCGAAGGCTCTCCGTCAAAACTCATGATGAAGGTTGGTTTCTAGGAAGCATTGGTGGCGAGAGAGGGTTCACCAGACGGGAGGATACGATGCGGCAGCAGGTGGGGGAATAAATAAATAATGGGGCAATGGAACGGACGCGACTCTCGCAGAGAAACCGCTCCCCGCCATGCATGCGACTCTCGCGGAGAAACACCTCCCTGCCATCTGATTTTGTAGCCTAAAGAAAAAACGTGACACGTCACACCGAATTAACCACCGGCCTTGCTGAACCGGGGCCACCGGACATTACCCACAGTTCACCCAGCACGGCATCGGACATTCGTGCGCACAAAATCCTGATGAGAATTAAACGTGCAGACAGGGTCAACTATGACGTGCAGAAACTAGTAAGGGCTGGTTCACTTGGTTCGGATTGGGGTTCGAAGAGGTGCTATAGTTGGAGGAAACTTCTTACTAAACTAGGATTGAAGCATGTGCGACGTGCCCGCGTCGGAATCCAGGAATCCATGATTATCCGAGTATGCCAGATTTCAGATGGCCGGACCTAGCGTGATCCCATATTGGAAACAAATATACATGAACTAAAACAACAAGAAACTATATATAATAACTTATTTTGCAAACAAGACAAATATGGCACATTTATGGAGGGTTAGCAGTATTACTCCGTATAAATTAGGCCAAATGTGAAATAATGGTACTTTGGCATGCATCCTATAGCTTCATTTTTTCGGAAGGAGGGACTGATTCATAGGATAACGCAAGGTCTGGCAGTTTGAATTATGGTCTACTATGGTAATCATGAATTCTAGGAATCCAGCGCAAGCACGTCACGCGTGCCTGGCAACGGCAGCCTGTTGCTTCAGGGACGTCGCATCGCATCGCTGCCCGTCGCATTGATTGTGACAAGGCAAAGCCACCCAACCACTCCAGGGCACGAATTACAACAACAGCACAGACATATGAAGCCATTGTTGTAGCCATCTCTAGGTTGCTGCAGCATTTGCAAAACCACGTAGGAGAAATTGCTTTACGTGAGCTGGAGTCCAAGATGGTACCACTAGTTTGGTTGGACCGCACTGTACAGCTTGCTGGCCAGAAGGTCCGACCATTTAAAATATTCACTTACATGGATAGTATTGATGAACGACGTGCGGTAGCCGTGGATGCACGTGCGCGTGTTGGTGGTGTTCCTGTGTGACATGCAGTATGGACGAGCTTCCAGTGTCGTTGTTTGGTGAGATTGCGTGCCGCGTCACCAAGACCACAGAGCATCTGATGCATGACCTCCGCCCTGCGCGTGTCGTGCAAGACGATGAAAGCGGTGTGCAGCGAGACCGTCGTGGGACGAAGCATGGCACTGGATCGGGTGGTGTCGCAGGGGTGTCCGTCGGAGGCATACTACTCGCGCGAGTATCTCGCGATCCTCATCATTAGGCTCGTTGTCTGTTCTCAATGCCCTAGCAATCCGTCTATTTGTAAACCGATAGCAATGAATCGATTGCCTTCCTTCTGCCTCCAGATTTGCAGCGATCATCCAATCTCACTGCATCCTAATGTAGAACAGAGCAGCCACAGGTTTTGAAATGCGATTGCGGACGTAAGAAAGTCCGGCCCGTGCAATTTTGATCGCGTCTGACAGTATACTCCATAGTAGTTTCCTTAAAGAGGCCAAAATGCCAGCTGCATATGATGAGGCCAATTTGCAGCGGACCCTGGAAACAAGGTATTGGATGCAATATTTGATAATTAGTGCTTGTTCTCGGGGGCTGGCCGCTGCGTCCTTCCTGTTGTTGGGGGCCTCCTCCATTTTGTCAGTGTGCTATATCACTCCGAAGTAATGAGATTACTGAAGCAGAAAACAATCCAACAAAGATCCATCAGTGAAGTCCACAGCTCATCCAAAATGCAAATTTTACAACAATTTAAATTTTCCATGACACAAGCTTATCCAAATTTAGAGATATGTATAACTGAAACTAGAATAGCAGTCAATGTAGCTGTAGCCATTACAAATTTGGCTAAATGAAGTCCAGCCATCACA
Source organism: Bothriochloa decipiens (assembly GCA_023333625.1). Classification (NCBI taxonomy): domain Eukaryota; kingdom Viridiplantae; phylum Streptophyta; class Magnoliopsida; order Poales; family Poaceae; genus Bothriochloa; species Bothriochloa decipiens. Next base: position 30,140,654 of record CM041631.1, on the reverse strand, counting down.
CTTACAATACCATTAAAAATTTAGCTAAATCAACTCCAACCATCATGTTAATAATCAGTACACGAGCTCAGCTTCAGATGAGTTGAAGGCAGTGACTGCAACTTCATGGGAGTTGTACTTTCTACAAGAAGAACAAGGGATCGAGTGCTAGTGCCTTAGTTTTACAAGTGCAAGTGGTAGTGACCATCATTGGCATGAGCAGTATTGATGCAGCTTAAAGATTAGTGGCACTGATTTGCTGCCTCCTAACAAATCCAACATCCATGAGCTACAGGGACTACAAGAACCATTACCGTCCCGCATGTATCTAAAATTAAGGGATATGGCAGTATGCATAACAGGTGTTTAATCAAAGCGAAATCCCCAAGTCCTGTAGTAGATCCATGCCGAGGCAAAACCCAAATGAAGAAACAAACAGTGGAATGGGAGTAAGGAGACCTGCGGATCGGATCTGACGCCTCTGCTGCGGCACACAAGCGACACGGACGCCAATGACGCTGCGCCCCACTGGGAAAGGCCCCGTCGCCTGCCTCCAAATGGACACCGGAGCCAGCACGGCACACCGGGGATCTTTCGCCGCCGCCTCTTGCTCCGCCGCCCAGCCAGCGCAAGTCCAATGGGCAGATATTTTCCCATTTTCAGGGGATATATATACAATATATCCACATGACTTTGTCCCTTAGGAGCAAGGACAACCCAATTATCACAAGGCCCATATAAGGACTATCCCGTGGTACACAAAAGATGTATGGCCAGACTTCCCCATGACACACAAAAGAGATAGGGTCGGACTGTCCCGTCTCTTGATATTGCAACCCACCAAGTCTTGGCTCCTGGCATTACATGTATGCGGACGCCAGAACATCAGACCGCTACATAATTTTTTTTAAGATTACACAATACACGTAGGACAATGCATTATTGGTATGTCAGTTTTGATTGTATTATTATTATGGTCATATAATAAATTCTAAAATTTTTGGTTCGTTCCAGGTCACAAGGCCTTGTCGGCACGTCGACACGGATCCACCGGCGGACCAGATTGGTAGTCATCTTCACCGTGACCACTTAAGTTCACCACAGCAAGATGCGCTGTATTTTGTTGTCAAGACATGCTCACTGGAGACAATCATGATGTTCAACAGTTTAACTTGCTATTATAAAACCTATGCACGTGATCTTCGGTTGACCTTCATAGTACCCTGTTGGTTCTTATTATCAGTTTGCTGTAAACCGTACGCCGCTAGGAGTCCATCTCAACAAGTCTCGCCTCGCTCTATTCTATAGCATCACGGGTGATGCGCAGCTCTTGAGTTTTTTACTGCGAACGCAAGAAAGTCTGACTGCTTCATATTTGATCTCGTAGGACAAAGTGTGAATGCTTCTATTTTGAAAGCCCTAGCAATCAGTCTACTGAGTGCTCGCTGACGGTTATGATTTTGGTCACTCTGTAGTAGTGGCACGACAGAGTTTAATTTAATAAAAAGTTCAACCACAGATCACGTGCAAAGGTATTTTTACAGTAAGTTTTATTAATGTAATTGTTGTTGGACACAAGAAAGTTCGACCCCTTTATGTTTGAACGCGTATGATAGAGTATGATAGAGTATTGACAACTACGACATAAAACAGAAGGGAACACATGATCATCGATACATCAAGTTCATACAAATGAAACTAATAATTACAAAAGTCATTACAATAAACAAGCATGGCCCCACCTTTATTAGAAGTGACTTTCCTCATATGATGGCACGTAGGTTTAAAGTGATCGACTCCTCTGCCAAATCTGAAACTTATGGCTGTAGTAAATTGGATAACAAGGGAACATATGGAAGATAGGCTCGTCGGAGGTATTCTTCTTCTTCCGGCATAACCCAACGTCTCTAATACCGAGGTAGGGATGACATGAACTTTTCTGCTGTCCATGTCATATGCGATGATTCGTCGTCCTTTATACCCAGCTAAGAAAACCAAATTCCATTCGGGGTGAACTGCAATCAACTTCTGGGTCATAACCCATCGGATATTAATGATTCTAAAAATGTTGTTAAGGACAACTGTATGCTGCTGTCCAATTATTAGTACCATAGTCTTCAAGGATCCACATTGAAAACTTGCGTTGATTGTGAGGACCATCAACGAGACATACACACAAGTGACCCTGATATTGATGCAGGGTACGGTTTTCATTACCAGCAGGCGCAGCAATTTCTTTCCATGTGTTTCCCTCCATATCCACAGAAATTATCACATTCCTTGCCTCACCCCTAACGGACACCATATTGTGTAGAAAACTGTTAATAAATACACTTCGTGTTTCACCAAAATGTATATCAATACCTCCCAGCCATCCACAATTTTTACTTAGCCATGTATTAGTTTCAGACGAATAGAACTACAAAGCTTCAAGTGTACCGTCTCCATTATCCACATATTCAATGACATGGAAGTGCGAGGAGACTGTCGGATCGAAACACAATTGACCTGCCCCAGCTATTGGATCAAAACCCTCCGAACGTAGGGCACAATCATGAGGGCTAGGTGGCAGTACCTTATAATTCCGTGTGATTGGATTGCAGACGATCCAGGTATATCCAAACCACAAGTTTAGGATGAGGCCATTGTAGCAATCTGAGACATCTACAAGACCACGTGTTTGCATGAAGTCGAAGCAGGGAAGTTCACCGGTGAAGCTGGTGAAGTGTTGGGTGTTCTTCATCTTAGTATTGAAGAAGAAACCGATCACAGTCTGGTGGGCCAGCTTTTCATTGATGTCGGATTTGTTGATGAGGTGCTCCCAGTATCGATAGACCAATTTGCAGTGGAACAAGGAGGGGCCAGTGATGCGGCGGAGGATCTCGAGAATGAGATCATCTGGGAGGCTGACAAATGAGTTCGTCCTCCTCCTCCTCCTCTTGGGGCCTGCTCCATTTCGACAGTGGGCAAGAGGCCTTAGCTTCCTAAGTAATGATATCACTGCATGAAGAAGAAAAAAATCCAACAAAGATCCATCACTAAAGTGCACAACTTATACCGAATTGCATGTTTAACTACCATTAACAAAGACATACAACTCAGACTAGAATAGCAGCTAAATCAAGTCTAACCATCACATGTGTAGCTTAAAGATTAGTGGCACTGATTTGCTGCCTCCTAACAAATCCAATAGCCATGTGCTACAGCGACTATGAGAACCATTCCCCATCCCGCATCTATCTAAAATTAAGGGATATGGCGGTATGCATCAAAGGTGATCATTCGAAGCGAAATCCCCATGTCCTGTAGTAGATCCATGATGAGGCAAAATTCAAATGAAGAAACAAACAGTAAAAAGGGGAGAAAGGAGACCTATGGATCGGATCTGACGCCTATGCCGCTGCCGCGGCACACAAGCGACGCGGACGCTAATGCCGCCGTGCCCCACCGGGAAAGCCCTACCGCCTGACTCCAAAAGGACACCGGAGCCAGCACAGCACACCAGGGATCCTCCGCCGCCGCCTCTAGCTCCGCCGCCCAGCCAGCGCAAGTCCAATGGGAAGATATTTTCCCATTTTCTGGGGATGTATATCCAATATATCCACACGACTTTGTCCCTTAGGAGCGGGGACAACCCAATTATCACAAGGACCATATAAGGACTGTCCCGTGGTACACAAAAGTGGTATGGCCGGATATCCCCATGACACACAAAAGAGAAAGGGTCAGACTGTCCCATCTCTTGATCTTGCAAGTCCCAAGTCTTGGTTCCAGGCAGTTCATGTCTGCCAACGCCAGAACGTCCGACCGGTACATAATTGATCACGTAGGACAAAGCGTAATGGGTATGTTAGTTTTGATTGTATTATTATTATTATGGTCAACAAGTCTCGCCACACTCTATAGCTTTACGGGTGATACGTAGCTCTTGAGTTTTACTGCGAACGTAAGAAAATCCGACCGCTACACATTTGATCTTCCTAGGACAAAGTGTGAATGCTTCTATTTTGAAAGCCCTAGCAATCAGTCCGATGGCAGTGGCAACGGTGGGGGCGGCAACAGCGATGATGAGTCCATCGGCGAGAACGACTCCGACGAGCCTCCTCGCAAGCGTGCGAAGGGAGAATGATCATGATCCTCTCTGCGAGAGGATGAAGTTTCAAAATTAAAGTAGTTAGTTTAAATTAGTTTAAGTAGTAAGTTAGTTTAAATGGGTAGTTGTAATAGTTTGTAGATGATGACCTTGCCTCCTCGCTAGCGTGCGAGTGGAGGATGATTTTGCCTCCTCGCAAGCGTGCGAGTGGAGGATTATTTTGTCTCCTCGCAAGTGTGCTAGTGGAGGATCATGATCCTAGAGGAGTATTTTTCCATAGGATCATGTCTGACCAATGCAAGTTTCTATTAGATTAGATATTGTTCATGTTAATCGCTCTAAATCGATTGCTTATGAAAATACATTTCTTTATTAATCAAATGGTGTGTACCACTTAATACATTTATAGGGGGCCACAAATACATTTTCAAAAAATCTGACCAAAAGTAGGACAGATGTTATGTCAGATACCTCTGCCCCGCAAACAAGGGATGGCTCCTACTCACTAGTAGTGACTCATACCTAGTTCAAAGGGTCGAGGTATCTGTCATAGCACACCAATTTGTTAACACATTCATCTGTCCAACGTTTTCTATGTGCCCTTGGCCTGGCCTTTTAAGCTGCTTCAGCTCTCCTAGAACTAGCAATATGGTACTAAACTTCATGCTATGTCACAGCAGGAACCGTGGCTTGCTTGTAGCCTGGCTGATGTGCCGAACCGAGATCAAATATTGTTCTTGTTTAATAAACTGCAATATCTTTCGATCAATATATAGCCACTCTATCGAAATCGTTATGGCAACTGGCTGATACCGGTCGACGGACGATCAGTCCATAAAAAAACGCAAAGGCCGGACAGCCGTTATATCGAAATCGCCATGGCAGCTGCCTGATACTGGTGGACGGACGTTCAGTACATTCAAAAAATGCAAAGGCCGAACATAAATACCAGCGACCGGGAATTAGGCATTATCTCACATTCAAACCAAATAGCAGAACGACTCGCCATCACGATGGATGGGCCACAGTGCAACGACACATTAGTATCCACAAAATCACAAAAGTATTGTAACCACTCTCTCTCTCACCAACAACCATATGACATGTCTTCACACAAGCTACTTTCCTTTATGATGACGAGGGCCTGAGATACGAGAAGCGCCAGTGTGGGCTGAAAAGTAGACCTGCGAATCGGATCTGACGCCTCTGCCTCCTCCATGGCACACAAGCGAAATCCCCAAGTCCTGTAGTAGATCCATGACGAGGCAAAACCCAAATGAAGAAACAAACAGTAAAAAGGGGAGAAAGGAGACCTACGGATTGGATCTGACGCCTCTGTTGTTGCCGCGGCACACAAGCGACGTGGACGGTAATGCCACCGCGCCCCACCGGGTAAGCCCGGCCGCCTGCCTCCAAATGGACACCAGAGCCAGCACAGCACACCGGGGATCCTCCGCCGCAGCCTCTAGCTCCGCCGCCCAGCCTGCGGAAGTCTAATGGTGGGCAGATATTTTCCTATTTTCAGGGGATATATATCCACACGACTTGTCCCTTAGAAGCGGGGATGGCCCAATTATCACAAGACCCATATAAGGACTATCCGGTGGTACACAAAAGAGGTAGGCTGGACTTCCCCATGATACACGAAAGAGAAAGGGTCAGACTGTCCCATCTCTTGATCTTGCAAGTCCCAAGGGTCGGCCCAATTATCACACGACCCATTTGAGGATTGTCCCGTGGTACACAAAAGAGATATGGTCAGACTTTCCCCTGGTACACAAAAGATAAATGGCCAAACAGTATGCACCCATACATTGCATCAGCCGCCGTTGCATATTTGATCTAGTAGGACCAATTGTGCAATAGGCCTCGTCGTGCGCCCTATGCAATGAGACCACTGAAGTTAACAATAGTTAACAATTTTCATGTTAGTAATAGGTCATCCGTATTAAGAGTAGAGGCACAAAGATATATACAAGTCAGCTAAATCAAGTCTAACCATCCTGGGTACATGATGGCATTGCAAAATAGACCAAAAGTACACACTACAATTGCTCCCGGCCTTGTGGAGGAGGCTTACTCTTCATCGACAACAACAGTAAGAGGATCAGCCGATGCCTGACCTGCCGTAAAGCGAAGAACTAGATGTGGAACGAAGCCATAGATCATGCAACAAGGGAATGATATGAACTTATGGCTGTAGTGAATTGAATAACAAGGGAACATATGAAAGATAGTAGGCTGGTCAGTACCATACTTCTTGTGTTATCTAACGTCTACGATACTGAAAGAGTCTAGTAGGGATGACATGAACTTTTCTGCGGTCCATATCATATGCGATGATTCGATTTTCGTTATGCCCAACTAAGAAAATCAAATTCCATTCGGGTGAACTGCAATCAACATGTGGGTCATAACCCATTAGTATCCACAAAATCACAAAAGTATTATAACCACTCTCTATCTCTCACCAACAACCATATGACATGTCTTCACACAAGCTACTTTCCTTTATGATGACGAGGGCCTGAGATACGAGAAGCGCTAGTGTGGGCTAAAAAGGAAACACAAATGAGTTGGACAATTTTGCAATACAAACTTCATGGTAAGAGTTAGTCAACCTAAGCGGGAAAGCAAATAAACAATGCAAAACTCTAATCTGTAGATACACAAAAGTTATAGCGCCAGAATTCCCCATGATACACACAAAAGACATCACTTCCAGCTTGTCATGGTTCACATTCTCAACACATTTTCTTTTTTCTTCATCCTTGGTTCTGGTCGTCTTCCAGAAGCTCCTTAGCAAGATGTAACATCACATATATGTCCACTATACGTGTTCCACACGAGGTGGATGACTGTCCCTTACTAGCAGGGACGGCCCAATTATCACTCGGCCCATTTAAGGACTGTCCCATGGTACACAAAAGAGAAATGATCGGACTATCCCAAGTCCCAAGTGTTGTCTCCTGGCAGTTCATATCTGCTAACGTAGAAAGTCTGACTGGTACATAATTGACCTCGTAGGACAAATAACAATGGGTTTGTCAGTTTTAATTGTCATATCAATCAGTGTGCACCGATACAAAACATCATTCGCCTACCTGCTGGCTCCCACATTGCAGCGAGGAGCAAATCTCGTAGCATCGTTATGCAGAACGGATTGAGAAACCATGTGGTTGAAATGCTATTGCGCACGTATATCCGAAGAAAAGCAGCTTTAACAGCCATTAACATTTTCCATGGTACGAGCTCGTCAAAATTTAGAATAGCAACACATAGATATATATAACAAAAACTAGGATAGCAATTAATGGAGCTGTAACCATTACAATTTTAGGTAAATCAAGTCTAACCATAATAATTACAATACCATTACAAATTCAGCTAGGTCAAGTCTAACAATCACACTAACAGTCAGTACACAAGCTCAGCTTCTTCCATATGTTACAAACATAGATACCCATGACGATTATTACAACAATTTTGAAGGAGAAAGAGGGTGGAGCAGGTATTAGGTTTTGACGACAGATGTCATCATGAGCAGCCAAGGGTGGATTAGAGTTGTTTTCTCTTGAGTTGAAGGCAGCAACTGCAGCTTCATAGGAGTTGTACTTTTTATATGAAGCACCAGAGAACCCACAAACTTGGTCATGGCAGTCAGCCTAGCTACGAAAAACCCCTCGCGTACGGCCGTGGAACACAACGTAGCATGGTTCCATCTCGAATCTACAGCATGCGCAGCAACAAGTGCAGCTCAAAGATTAGTGGCACTGATTTGCTACCTCCTAACAAATCCAATAGCCATGTGCTAACTACCAGAACCATTCCTCGTCCCGCATCTATGTAAAATTAAGGGATATGGAGGTATGCATCAAAGGTGATATATCTAAGCGAAATCCCCAAGTCCTGTAGTAGATCCATGTTGAGGCAAAACAGAAATGAAGAAACGAACAGAAAAAGGAGACCTACGAATCGGATCTAACGCCTCTGCCGTGGCACACAAGCGACACAGATCGGATCTGACGCCTCCGCCGCGGCACACAAGTGATGCAGATGCCAATGCCGTCGTGCTCCACCGGCAAAGCCCCACCGCCTGCCTCCAAATGGACGCCGGAGCCACCACAGCACACCGGGGATCCTGCGCTGCCGCCTCCGACTCCATCGCAAGTCCAACGGGCAGATACTTATCCACTTTCAGGGTCCCATATATATAGATATAAGAGAACATAAAATGTACTTAGACTATAATATATAAAGGCTCCAAGGGGATGAGAACACACACAACCGCTTTAGCGTAGTGGCAAAGACCTTCACTTCTTTAGTGCCAGGTCTCGGGTTCGAATCCTAGAGAACCCAATGTTTTTGGGGAATTCAACATCAGTCGGAGAAGGGTGGTCCCACATCTATGGTCCCCAGTTGGGGGTCCCATCTAACTTGACGCTCTGGTCCACATGTCCGATGGGAACGGTCCCAGTCGGGGGTCCCACATGTCAGTCGACGAAGGTTGACCTCTTATCAAAGAGATGGCAACGAGAACACACACTGTCGCTTTAGCGTAGTGGCAAAGACCTTCACTTCTTTAGTGCAGGTCTCGGGTTCGAATCCTAGAGAACCCAATGTTTTTGGGGAATTCAACATCGGTCGGAGAAGGGTGGTCCCACATCTACGGTCCCCAGTTGGGGGGTCCCACATGAAAGTCGACGAAGGTTGACCTCTCATGAACGGAGATGGGTGCCCCATGGCGGATCCCTTCTAACTGACACGCTGATCCCACACGTCAGATGAGGGGTCCCACATGTCAGTTGATGAAGGTTGACCCCACATGAATGGAGATGGGTCCCTCGTGGCGGGTCCCATCCAACTTACACGCTGATCCCACACGTCAGATGGAAAAGGGTCCCAGACAGGTCCCATATCGTCGAAGGATGGGGTGGGTTGTGTCCCATGTGGCGGGTCCCTTCTAACTGACACACTGATCCCACTCGTTGGATGGAGGGCGGTCCCAGACTGGTCCCACATGTCGGTCAGTGAAGCGGCGCCCATTCGGAATGGATGAGTAACGGCGGGTCGCATAACGTCTGATGGAGAAGTGTCCGGCTGAGTGATGGGCGGATCCAACGACTAATGGCGGATGGAAGTATGAGTGAAGGCGGCTCTCCCGCAGCCAAACGCGCTGGCTCCTGTAGCCAAATGGTTTCGGTGACAAAGTGTCTTGGTCACAACTCGAGGATATACATGAAACCATCACAATCCAGCGATGAACAGTGCCGCGAACGCCTCTGTGACGATTTTGTTTTCTATGACCTATTTCAGAAAGGTCACAGGAATGGTCATGAAAACCCCGACGGAATCGTCACAGAGTTCCATGACCAAAACGACCAAAACATCATGGAAACACTCTTCGGTGACCATAATAGATTCATCATAAGAATTTTCATCATGGTAGGTTAAATCTCTACTAGTGTCTGCACGGGTGACGGCAGGGAACCCGTCTGGGAACGAGTCTCTTGCGCAGAAGGCTGTGGAGCCGGGGGCACAGCCGCCTGCTGTGCTGGGGCCGGGAGCACCACCTCTTGTGGTGCGGGGGCTGACGATACCACCGGCGGTGGCTGTGTAGCTGGTGTCGGACCTGGACGACGGCTGTAGTGGATGCCAAACTGCTGTCGGACAGGGGCAGGGGCGACAGCACCTGCTGGCAGAGGAGGTACAGGAGCCGTGGCCTGCCAAGACGCCTGGGGCAGCCGGTGGGCAGCGCCGTGCCACAAGATGGTAGGGTCGAGCGCAACGGGGTCGCCGGCATCGTCTTAGGAAGACGACATGCCGAACGTCCGAGGTAGATGGGGCAGGTGCGGGAAGTAAGTCCTGTAACAGAAAATCAAAAGAATCTGGTTGAGGCTTGGAGGCTGCAAATGAAAAGTAAGTCTCATCAAAAATGATGTGTCACGAGATGATGATCTTGCGATTGGAGAGGTCAAGACACCGGTAGCCCTTCTGAGAAGGAGGGTAACCGAGGAAGACACACGCCGTGGAACGAGGAGATAATTTATGGCGAGTCATGTCACTAAGGTTGGGGTAGCATAGGCAGCCAAAAACCCAAAGGATGGAGTAGTCTGGCATCTTGTGGTGGAGGAGATGATATGGTATACCATTATTTTTGGACGAGGATGGCCCCGGTTGGTGAGGAACACGGCGGTGGAGAGAGCTTCGACCCAATAAGAAGGAGGCATGGTGGCATGAATCAGAAGCGTGCGAACAACATTGTTTAGAGTGCAGAGCATGCGCTCAGCCTTGCCATTTTGAGTAGATGTGTAGGGGCATGAGGTGCGAAGTAGGATGCCGCGGCCAGCCAAGAAGGCGGCGGTGGCATTGTTGAGGAACTCGGTGCCATTATCTGCCTGAAAACAGCATAAAGGAAAAGTGAACTGTGTGTGAGCGTAAGCAACAAACTGAGCAATGTGGTCATGAACTTCAGATTTATGGCGAAGAGGGAATGTCCAGCAATAATGTGTATAATCATCAACTAACACAAGATAAAATTTATAACCAGAAATACTCACAACTGGAGAGGTCCAAACATCACAATGAACAAGTTCAAATGGTGCTGATGTACTAGAGATCGAACTAGCAAAAGGCAGCCTAGAATGTTTACCGAGCTGGCAAGCATGACAAATGCGGCGAGTTGCTTTATTACACTGGATAGCTGATAGCTTATTTAGAGTAGCGACGACAGCGGGTGCTGGATGACAAAGGCGGGAGTGCCACAGCTCCGGGGAGACGACGGTGACATGACAGCGAGGGGGCATGTGATGTGGAATGGTGTAGAGGTCCCCATTGCTACTGCACCAAAGGAGAACCATCATGGTCTTGAGATCCTTAACAGAAAAACCAGAGGCGTCAAACTCAATTGAACACTTATTATCGCGAGTAAACTGTCAAACAGATAACAGGTTACGGGTGAGTTGTGGAGCTACAAGAACATTATCAAGATGAAAAGAACGATCAGTTATTTGTAAAAGAGAGGTGCCACGACTAAGAACAGGAATAGATTGCCCGTTGCCGACCGTGATGAAGGACGGTGGTGTCTAGAGACGGGAAAGAAGAATACCGTTGTTGGAGGACATGTGGGATGTTGCTCCGCTATCCATGACCCAGGGGTTGGACCCCTGAATCGCCATCTGGTTGAGGGCGGCGATCAGGCTGGCCTGATCCCAGGACTCGTACGCCAGGGACGCAGAGAACTGGGGCGGCGCGAAGGCAGTGTGAGCCTGTGGAGGAGGCAGATGCGGTGGAGGAGGCACGGATGGCGCACCCCACTGTTGTTGCTGCTGCTGAGGAGGCCACTGGACGGCCCAAGGGTTGTAGCAAACCCAAGGACCGGCCAGCTGAGGAGCCTAAGGAGCCTGACATCCGCCGGAGATGCCCTGTGGGGCGCCATGCTGCTGGTGGCGCCCACCGCCGCTGCTGCCTCCATTGTAGCCACGCCCACCTTTGCCCTTGCCCCCTTGCCCTTGCCACCGCCCCCACAGTTGGAGATCGCAGAAGGGGTGGACCGGCAGGACAGGGAAGTGCAAGAGGAGGTGGTGGAAGCGGCGAGCGCTGATGTCGAAGCCTTCTTGCCCTCGCTGCCGAGGCGAAGTTCCTTGACACGGAGCATGTTGGTGGCAGACTTGAAGTCGTGAAGCGGCGACGTGTTGGCGATGATGTCGGCGGTGGTGGCGAAGCGAGGGTTGATGCCGCGCAGGAGATTGAGCACGAGCTGCGAGGGGGAGATGGTATGACCAACCTCCCGCAGGGCATCTGCGGTGTGCTTCATCTGCTGCGCGTAGGCGTCCACGGAGAGATCGCCCTGGGACATGCTGTGGATCTCCTGCCCGAGGACGATAGCACGAGGCTCCTTGTTCACCTGGAACAGGGCCTCGATAGAGACGTACAGGACGCGCGCATCTTGATCGGGCTCCATGGCGAGGTTAAGGACGGTGTCGTCACAGGAGCCGTACATCCAGCCATGAATGCACGCGTCGGGCGGAGACCACGTGGGGTCAGTCGGGCGCGCGACTTCCGTGCCATCGATGTGGCCGAGCAGGCCATACTTGGCGCAGAGGGCAGTGAAGAATGCCTTCCACTTGGAGTAGTTGGGGCGCTCGAGGCTGAGGGCGATCAGGACGTGCTGCTTCACGTTGACGGCGGCATAGGCGGCGTAGAAGGCAGGGGCGATGCCGTCCCCTATGGCGCCGGAAGTTGCGGAGCCGAGAACGCCGGAGGAAGCAGAGGATTGCGTCGAGGACGTCATGACGGACTGGCGTAGCCTGATCGCAAGGAGCAGGGGCGCGAGTAGGCGGGGCAGCAGCCTGGGCGGCGCAACGGAGGTCGGGCGGCCGGGGCGGCGGCAGGCGGGAGGCGGACCGGCGCGGCCTGATCGGAAGGGACAGGGGCGCGGGTGCGCGGCGGCCTGGGCGACGCGGAAGTGGCTGGGGGGGCGCGACGGAGATCGCGTGGTGGAGGCGGCAGCGGCCCTGCGGTGCGGTGGCGCGAGCCCTAGAGGAAGGGCGCACGGGCAGAGGAAGCGCGAGGATCGTGATTAGATTGATACCATGTAGAAACACTGCACACCCTAATTAGGGGGGTGACCTTCATTGTATAGCCTAATAGGCTAGGGTTACGATGTACAAGGCCAATGGGCCGTACGCCCGAGGTTTGGTTGGTCTTTCAGGCATCGATATCCGGCACTTCAAACATCTAAAGGAGATCACAATTTGTGCCGAGGCCACCGCACAAACAAGACAAGATTGGGAACATGCAGCAAGAAATCACCCAAATAGGCCCAGAGTATGTTGGTCAAAACAGCCAATCCAATGGAGAACGAGGAACTGGGACCATGTGCCATGGGGGAGAAGCGAAAAAGATTTCTAGACCAACCAAGTTTGGATGATAGTCTTAAGAAGATGAGACTTTCAGAGTCTTCTTGGACTCAGGCAGTTACCCGTCGGGTGATGACAACAGCCACAATTGCATCATCCAGTGTACCTCTTCATCTGCATGCTGAGGAATCTGGTTTTGGATGCAGAAGACATGCCATCCTTAATTTTCAAATCTTATATGCTCCTTATTTTTTTCTGTGTTTATAATCATATAAATTTGTGTAACTATCTTGTTTATTTACTTCCTATATGCAAATCCGACCTTAATATAGATGATGGATTTCTTTTTTGTTCAAGGACGGTTAAACTGCCATGGAAAGTGCCATTTGTATGAGCAAATTGCATTTCTGGTTTACCATATCATGGTGAAACTGCCATGGATAGTTTCTGGAGTTGATGGTTCTGTTGTTTAAGTTGGGTATATCAGACGTCATGAACGTCATTTGGGTGGACTGTTGTAATGTTTGTGGATAATCTGTTCCGATTTTGGTGGAACAGAAATACGCACTTTCATAACCAGAAATAGAAACTAAGGTATAAGATTATCCCTGTTTTACTCTGAAAAAAGGATAATCTGCAAATTTCTGCAAATACGCACTCAAGTGAATGGATAATCTTCCATAGAAAATTTTTATCAGGTGCGTCCGTAGGAGCACGCCGTCCTCATCTTTAGTGACCATCATCAAGCACCCTTTATTCCTTCTTTTACACCATTTCTGTTGAAGGTTGTACTTTATTGTGTATTTATCTATTTTCTCTCTAAGGATGCATACCACTTTTTGCTCTTTCTATATGCACTTTCAGTTTTTCGATTTATCTCTTTTTTTTCTGTTTGTAATGGTTTCTATAGTTTTGCTATTATTCGCATACGAATGGCAGCCAAATTGACTAGGGAAGTTCAAAGAGGGGCTCGACACTAGTCGGACTGAATCCAATCCAAACAGCTCCGGATGACCAAAATCATTTCCGATTACTTACCAGAAACAAGCGAGGGCAACTCAGGCCAAGGCACAGTGGAGTGGAGTGGAGTCGACAGGGCACTGCGGCTATGCAGTGCAAAGATTCTTTGAGAGATACGGTCAGGCAGCGAAATTACATGCAGAGTGACAAATATATAAAACAAGGACAAGCCGTGCAGCCAACCGTAGTGCATCCACCAGAATTACTGCGCGCGCACTCCCACCCCACCACGACGCATTCATTCCTCGTCATCTTCCTACTGCAGTCCTGCGTGTTCCTGGGCCAATCCTGCACTGCCCGTACCTCTCGTCTCAGCTGCAGCCGTGCAGCCTGCTCAAGTGCAGATGCGAACGTCAGCACAAGGCCTTCCTCTAGTCCCAACGTCAGTGGCACATTAAGCTGAGATGGCAGATTTGTAGAGACTAGAGAGTGGGGCTGCGTCGTTGCCTGTGGGCAAAGAATAGCATCTCGGGGTCGGGGGCGCCCACTCATGACTCCATCTCTCCCGCCGCGCCTTTTCATGGTGATGGCCTGCTGCTGCTGCTGCTGCTAGGAGTACGTACGGGTGCTCCTCCCGCCGCCTCGCCTCCCTCTTTATTCCATCAGCCCTTTTCCGCTTTGGCCGCTTTCCTCCTTTTTCCTCTCGTGCTTTTCCCTTTGGCTGCTTTGCTTTGCGGCCTTTGTTCCATCCATCAGCGGTTTCTTCGTCATCTCCCCGGCCGGTCGGTCCCTCAGTTGCTTTGCTTGGTTGTTCGCTTGCGTGCGAGCTTTACTGTTTCGCAGTCAGTCGCCCGCCACCATCTCCTCCATCCTCCTGCTCGTCGTCGTCTTCCTCGCCGACCTCTGACCGCCGCCGCTGCGCCCGCTGACATTTGTCTCCCCTGCGGCAAAGCCCGCAGAGGAGAACGTTACGTTGCTTGCTGGATTCGCGTTTATCTACCCCGGCATTACCATTCGCGTTTTGCTGCCTGCTTGGGTTGGGCTGGGTTTCCCAGCGCAGCGCTGTTGCCTGTTGGCCGTTGCTACTCCCTCTTCTTTCTGGCTCTGCTCTGCTCTCAGGCTCACTTTGCTCTGCTGCCCAGATTGCTCTCTCAAGGTATGTGTGACGGTGCCTGCTGCTCTTGATTAGCCTTTCTCGCTCTCACTTCACTTACATAACTGGGATTCTCCATCAGGTTCAGATCTTGGACCCCATCCAGTTCCGGCTATTCAGAGTTTCAGACCCAATACATACATAAAGTTGCTGCACTTGCTCCAACAAAATTCATTCAGAAATGGCCGAGGTGAAGCCTGAGGACATGGTGCATCACCAGCCCATGGACCAGCTCCAGGGCTTCGAGTACTGCATCGACTCCAATCCTTCCTGGGGTATGTATGTCCTAGTACCACGCACCAACAACTAAGTGAAGCATTTCTGTTCATTTGTCTATATATATAGACTATAGAGGGAGAGCTTGCTGATTCTTGATATCTGTGGGTGTTGCAGGCGAAGGGATTGCGTTGGCCTTCCAACACTACATACTGTCCCTGGGCACTGCTGTCATGATCCCCACTTTGCTGGTCCCTCTTATGGGTGGAAATGATGTGAGAATCCCGTCCTTACCTCTACTCGTGTGATTTCTTGATTCTGTTGCCTCAACCTTCCGAGTTTTTGGATTTCACCAATATTGTTCGTATACAAATGCTGCTTTTGCAGCAGCTACCATGTAAACTTACGACTTACTAAAGAGGAAAATGTCGTTATATCATTCGTTTGACTGAAGAATTCATTGTGATGACAGAAAACTATTTTTCCTCTTCTTTTTTTTATTACTGAAAGTATGACAAGGCCAAGGTGGTTCAAACACTGCTATTTGTTACTGGGATCAAGACACTGCTCCAGACGCTATTTGGCACTCGTCTTCCCACAATCATGGGAGGTTCATATGCGTATGTGGTTCCGATCCTGTCCATAATCCGTGATCCCTCGTTCGCGCAGATAGCTGACGGCCATATTGTAAGTATGCAATGATCCTCCAACATATTTTTTATTCCTCTATCATGAAACAAAACAAACGGTCGTGGAGGACTGGATAGGTTGATATCATGAACCGCAGCACTAGTGATGAAAAGTCCCATTTTTTTGTACCCCAAGCTTATCTTTTCGTGTTTGTCTTGTTTTCAGAGATTCCTGCAGACTATGAGAGCCATACAAGGTTCACTGATTGTATCCTCAAGCATTCAAATAATTCTTGGATATAGCCAGTTGTGGGCAATATGTTCCAGGTACATGTAACTCTTCTTCCTTTTGCCTTCGTTGATACAAGATGGCATTATGCATCAGTACCCATATCAAGTGCACAATTTTTTTCCTTGACATATCCGAAAGTATTAATGGTTCACTTGCTTAGATCCTTACTATATTGAAAGCTGAGGGGCCCTTTGGTATAGATGTTTCAACTTTAGCATGACATGTCGACAGTCTTGTTATAGTGGCCACATGGTCAATACGTGGATCATTGTCTGCTTATTCTTTTAGTACAAACTAGTCTGGGCCCTTTGGCTATCCATTCACTTTTGTGTCTGTTAGTTTGAATTGCGGGCATTACTTTAGAGAAAAAGTACAATTTGCTAATATGATATTCAAAGGTAGAAAAAAAGTATATACAAAGGTTATAGGAATGGATGCTACCTTCTGATCCACGGCAGGAATAAGAACATAAAATTTTGATGTGCATGTTGCAGGTTCTTTAGCCCACTTGGGATGGTTCCCGTGGTTGCATTGGTGGGGCTTGGCCTTTTCGAGAGAGGATTCCCAGTGGTAAAAGCTCTAGTGGACGTACTTTTGTTATGTATAGAATAATTCCATCCACTTTGATTCCTTTAGTTTTCACACTCAAAAATGTTCTTTGATAGTCTTGTTTCTGTTCTTTCCATTGTTAAGCGTTTATATTAGGAACTCTTTTTTTCTACCTTACATGGTGATATGATCTTAACGTTTTACTATAATTGAAGATCTCTTAACTGAAAAATATTTGTGTGTCAGCATTTTTTTTGAAGTTGGAAAATTTACATTTTCTATTATCGGTTCAATAATTCAACTTTTACCTAAGAGCTGGCATTCTATGGTTATGCTCTACTGAGTCATATAAGCTAATTCAAGAACAACATTTCCAGGTTGGAAAATGCGTGGAGATTGGCCTTCCAATGCTTATCCTCTTTGTTGCGCTTTCCCAGTATCTTAAACATGTGAATATTCGTCATGTTCCTGTTTTGGAGAGGCTCTCACTGCTAATTTGCATCACTCTTGTATGGGTATATGCCCACATCCTCACAGCAAGTGGTGCATACAAGCGCACAGCGCTTGTCACCCAGATCAACTGTCGGACAGACCGTGCCAATCTCATATCTTCATCACAATGGTTTGGAGACTTCCCTATGTCCCATTGACTATTTTAACATCCATGTTTTACATTTTTATGTAACTTTCCACTCTCTTAGGATAAGCATTCCATACCCTTTACAATGGGGTGCACCAACTTTCAGTGCAGACCATGCATTCGGTATGATGGCTGCGGTGATGGTTTCTTTAATAGAGGTACCATGACATTCTTACTAAAAAGGAACATAAAAATTTTCAAAGA
Organism: Bothriochloa decipiens; assembly: GCA_023333625.1. Classification (NCBI taxonomy): domain Eukaryota; kingdom Viridiplantae; phylum Streptophyta; class Magnoliopsida; order Poales; family Poaceae; genus Bothriochloa; species Bothriochloa decipiens. Next base: position 30,123,078 of record CM041631.1, on the reverse strand, counting down.
GGTTCATATATCATTCCTTGTAGAAATTCATTGGTTTTCATTATTTAGATTTTTTTTTTTTCAATACATCTAATTCAGTGGACAATATTTGATGGTTGCAGACCACCGGAGCATTCAAAGCTGCTGCACGATTGGCTAGTGCGACACCCCCACCAGCATATGTCCTGAGCAGAGGCATTGGGTGGCAGGTTAGTGATTTTATCCTAGCTTCCTACAGCAATCGGTCAATATCTCTGACATGGCAAATAATCTTCCTTTTATAAACTTCAGATAATCTTCCTTTAGTTCATGGACTTTAGCTAGAAAATTTTCTCATACTTTATTGCTGTTGTACATATGTCGAATAACCAACGTTTTGCTGAAGACAAATTAAAATATTTGCATGTACTCTGTTAAAGCAAGTTAAACATGTTCTCTCCTTTTTTCTCAAATATGTGATACATCCAGGGCATTGGCACCCTACTAGATGGCCTGTTTGGCACTGGGACTGGTTCTACTGTTTCTGTGTAAGTGCATCTTCATGCTGATACATAATTCTTCATGCTGATATTGTTCTTCAGCTCCATGTCTAAAAGCATGCTGAATCTCTGCCTGAAACACAGTGAGAACGTTGGTCTCCTAGGATCAACAAGGGTTGGTAGCAGAAGAGTGATACAAATTTCTGCTGGTTTCATGATCTTCTTCTCCATTCTAGGTACATTTGTCCCTAGCAAGTGACATTAAGTTGCATCCGTTAGTTTTTCAGAATTCTATACAAGTTCTTTCTGTTTTAAACAAATTATAAATTATCATGATTGCAGGAAAATTTGGAGCACTTTTTGCCTCAATTCCATTCACAATATTCGCTGCCATTTACTGTGTTATGTTTGGAATTGTTGGTAAGCTCTAAGCAGCATAAGACACAAAGTGAATATATCCTTTTCTAGCAATTTCTTATACTTTAACTGTAGAGCTAATTGATACGGTCATGTGTTCAGCTGCTGTGGGGCTCTCCTTTATGCAGTTCACCAACATGAACTCAATGCGCAATCTCTTCATCATCGGTGTCTCACTCTTCCTGGGTTTATCTATACCAGAGTACTTCTCTCGATATTCCACAAGTTCTCAACAAGGCCCAGCGCACACGAAAGCTGGATGGGTTTGTATTTGCTTCTATATACTGCAAAACTCAAATTCCAACTTAAACTTAGCTCCCAGCAAAAAGAAGAAAACATCTATCATGATATAGTAACTCAAAGCTGATGCATTGTGTCTCGTTTACCATTGTATACTGTTAAAGCTGAGTTTGAATTATTGTGCATTCATTTTTGGTGCAGTTCAATGACTACATCAACACTATCTTCTCATCACCGCCCACCGTCGCCCTCTTTGTAGCAGTACTCCTAGACAACACACTTGATGTAAGAGATGCAGCAAGGGACCGAGGAATGCCATGGTGGGCACGTTTCAGGACATTCCGTGGCGACAGCAGGAACGAAGAGTTCTATACTCTGCCTTTCAACCTCAACAGATTCTTTCCCCCAACATAAGGCAAATAGCCATTGAGAACATGCTGCATGTCAAGTGGTTCACTGAAGCAAGCATTCCCTAACAATGAGGTCTGCTAGTAGAACAACCAAAGGCTGGACAGAGGAAGAACTAATTCCCTTCGCTGTTACCAATCGATTGTACATAAAACTAAATCGTTTAGGTTGACCACCGGTGTCAAATCAGAATGTCAGATTTTGATGTAATGTGAGTTTAGAGATATAAACAATTCATTTAAGCTTTATATGCAAGCTAGCTTTTAATCAGTGTTTTCATGGCTAAGTGGCACGGTCTGATGTCTGGTCCCCTAAAAGCTATAGAAGATGTGGAGCTATTGCAAGAACTATTCTTCATCTCACATTTTTAGTATCCAAATATTAATTAGTATAGTAGTATTTCAACTTTTGCATAATACAGAGTTATTGCTAAAAGACTATTAACTACTACCTCCTCATATCACAAATATAGCTCTACTAGGACATGGACTACAATATGATCCTTTGATGAAATATATGGTCTTAAATTAACTGATGCAACTTAATGTCACCTGCTGATGTCCACCATCTCTATGTCACCTTGACTGGGGCAGCCCCCATTCCTATCTGGTGTCGGGGGGCCATGGATACAGTATTCAAAGAGGCTGATGTCGGAACCTAATTCAATTATCAAAAAAATGTAGTTCCATAATATTTGTGACTACCATAGTCAGTGGGGGGGGGGGGGGGGCGCGGGGGGGCTCTGTAGCTTTGTGTTAATCCATCATTAATCTTCAGCTTAAGTCTTAATCCTCCATTAGTTAGCCCCCCCCGGCCGTTGATCCTGGATCCGCCACTGACCATAGTGAATCTGTTTTGTATACATACTCATCTCTCGCTTCTGAAATACAATGATCAGAATTTTAGGACCAAATAATTTTTTAAAAAAACACTAACTTATCACTTACTAATTAGTTAGTTTGGTTCTCAATTGTTCTGAAAATCAGTTTGGTTCTCAATTTACTTAACTTTTTTTTTAGTAATAACACTAGTTTTAAAGAACAAGCATGTATGTCATTGATCGTAGCTGTCAATTAAAGAAGTCTTTATCTTAGAACAGTTAAATTTCACTGTAATAGCATAATTGTTAGCACTGACAGCTCTGGTCTCAAGGTGAATTATCAGAAATCTTCTCTGATTCCAATTAATGTTGAAGATATGGAAACTCAGCACCTGGCAAACACTTTTGGTTGCTCAATAGGCACTATGCCTTTCACCTATCTTGGTCTCCCCTTGGGTACCACCAGACCATCTATCAATGAATTCAGTCCCATGCTAAATAGAATTGAAAAAAGGCTAGGAAGTGTTAACAAAATGCTTTCTTACCATGGTAGATTGATCCTAGTCAACTCAGTTTTCAGTGCTTTACCTACCTTTTACATGTGCAGTCTACAAATACCTCCAGGTGTCATTGAACAAATTGACAAGTACAGAAAAAGTTGCCTATGGAATGTGGGAGAGATCAACAGAAAGGGATCTTGTCTAGTAGCATGGGAAACAGCTTGCAAAGCCAAAGAAGATGGAGGATTAGGCATCATTGATCTGAGGATGCACAATTCAGCTCTTCTCATGAAACATCTAGACAAGTTCTATAATCATGCACAGATTCCCTGGGTGCAGCTCACTTGGGACAAACGTTTTTTTTGACAACACTTGGGACAAACTTTACAGAAATACCAATACTCCTCCTCAAGCTAGATCACCTACAGGGTCCTTCTGGTGGAAGGACACCCTCAAACTGTACGAGAATTTCAAAGATATAACAACCTGCACACCCTCCAGAGAAAACTCAATTATGCTTTGGCATGACAAGTGGAGTACACAAGCAGCTAGTACAATGTTTCCTGAACTCTACAGCTATGCAAGGAAACAAAAATGCTCCATCAGATTTTTTCTGGAAAAGGATACCCAAACCGTTTTCTTCTGCCCTCTCTCACCCCAAGCCTCCAATCAGCTGGCTGATCTCAATGCCTTATTAGAAAATCACAATCTCAATCAGGAAGAAGAAGACTCTTGGCATTACATCTGGGGAACTTCAGTTTTTTCTGCCTCAAAGGTTTATTCTATTCTTATGGGTACTCAACAAGTGTCTCCTCTCTTTAAAGGGCTATGGAACGTAATTTGGGTAAGCACAAGATTTTCTTTTGGCTTCTCATTCAAGACAGATTCAGTACCAGAAACATCCTTAGAAGAAAGAATAGACACCTGCCGACTACAACTGTGTCTTCTGCACTCTAACCGAAGAAACTTGCTTCCATCTGTTTTTCTCCTGTCCTTTTGTCACCTCATGCTGGAACTCGATGAACATTTCTTGGAACCTCAGCTTGGACCCTTTGGACATGATTTGTGAAGCAAGGAATCAATTCAACAGCCACATCTTCAGGGAACTAATGATCACTGCTTGCTGGATTATCTGGACAACAAGAAATGGAGTTATTTTTGATGGCAAGAACTTCAATCTGCAGCAATGGAAAAGAAGACTTAAAGATGAACTCGGCTTGGTTTGTATCAAAGCCTAAGAAACGAACCTCTAAAGCCTTAGTCAGATGGAACGAAGTTTTCATATGATGTATTCTCTTTTCCTCTTTCTCTTTCTTCTTTGGGCATTGTTTGCCTTGTAATCTTGTTGTGTTGTACTCTGCCCACTTATATATAAAATACCAAAAAAATAGGTAGGGGTCTCTCCTGCCGTTACATTTTCTAAAAAAACACAAAAGAAGTCTTTTTTTTTTTGTGAAGATGGTGTTTAAAATACATGCATAGATGGGGCTTAAAAGGCGGACACATAAGGAATATTGTAAAGCATCCGAATACCTTATAGTTTGAAACAAATTTGGAACCTTTACTGCCTTGTATTGTAGCACGAGAACAAATTTTGAACCTTCACTGCCTCGTATTTTAGCATGATGAGAATATTAGTGCTATTATTAGCCAATGATTAAATCCAGTTCCCAGTAAATTCGTTACCAAAATGACACCTATACGTGGCTGGTTAGGATTTACCATCACACTTAGCCACTCATCAACGTCTGTTATGATGTTAGATTACATCGTATTTCTAAACTAGTTTAAACCTAAAATTCACTCCCCGACCTTAGCTCAGTTGGTAGAGCGGAGGACTGTAGTTCCTAATGCAGAGAAATCCTTAGGTCGCCGGTTTGTATCCGGCAGGTCGGATATTTTTATTTTGAATTTTTTTGTTTTCGCTACAGAATGTGGTCCGAATCCGGCAGGTCGGATATTTTTCATTATGAATGTTTTTTTTGTTTTCTATACAGAATGGTTTTTCTATACAGAATGTCCTTCCGTTGGAAGTTTTCCTCTATAGAAATTTCCTTCCGTTGGAAGCTTTAATAATGATGTCGCAACTATTCCATATCTAGCTCCATTGATGGTTGTTTTATTTTTTTTGTCCAAGTTAAATAGAAATATTGTTAATTTAGTTCATAAAACCTACATGTTGTATTGTATATATGTTAATATATATCTCAATAAATTAGCTGGTCAAACATATATATAGGGAATTAGACCCTATCAACTATCTCTCTAATGAAGTCAAACCCCACTATAAGTTCTATTTTAATATGCAAGCTATCCATATCATATTTCACTAACTATCAAATTATTTTCAACTATTAATCATGTGACAATCCACTAACTTCCAACCTCACAATGCAGCTATTCACGTCATCTCTATTAAGTTCCGATCAATTACTACTTTCAATACATATAAGGAATATAGAAGGCATTCATATATTGTTATTTGTTCTCTATCTTATATTTAAATTTAATTTTGTTAGTTTTTATTATTGAATTATTTTATTGTCTTCTCCTTTTGATAAGAATGGATAACATGTAGGCGTATACATGCAATAAACAAGTTTCGCATCAACATGAGAGGTATTCTTATAGTCAGTATAATCTATTCTATATATATACTATATATAATACTATAATAAAGAACGAACAAAATGAAAATAGCCTCTTACCCTTATATTTTCTACCCGCCTTAATTTTGCCCCTTAGATATATTTTTTAAAAAGGGATCTAACACATCTAAATCTCTCACCCTAATCTGACCAGCGGACCCAGTCGAAAACTCTTTCGTTTACAAGTGTCTAGCACCACCAATGCTTTGGGCTGGTTTATATTATGTGGTGTATGTAGTTCTTTTTTTTTCTTAATTACCCCGGAGCTTGACATGTTGTAATGATGTTGTGTTCTTTACAGTTATTTTTGAATGAGTACTTATTGGTCTTGCCTCAAACTGTATGGTTCAAACAAATCGTCATTTTAAGAATTGTTGATTTATATTATTCGGTTCCTCTTTTCTTTAATAACTCACTAACAAAACCAAATTGTTATTCCACCACTGTGTAGGATTCTTTTTCACTCACCGACACACCGGATCCAGGCGCTCTTCTGCCCTGCCGTTTCCGGGTTTGCCAACGCTTTGCGGCCGCCAGTCCTGACAACATCGCGGACGCCGCTGACCTGAGCTACAGCTCCTACGGGCGTCGATGGCGTCGGCGGGGGCCCGGCCGAATCCTCCGCTGTCTCTTGCCTCTGTTCAAAGGCCGCATCCGAGCGAACCACCTCCTCCGTCGACGACGCAGAGGGAGCCTTTTACCTGCGTGCCCTTACGAAAATTCAACCCAACCTGTGTGTCTTTAAAAAGTTGAAACGGACCTGTGTGCCATTGGCCATCTTTTTTTTACCTGTGTGCCCTTCCGTCTGGTTTTTACCGTTTGTTGCATCTGACATGTGGGCCCGGAGAAGGAAAAAGTCCAAACTGCACCTCTCCTCTTCTCTCCAGCACGCTGTCGTTGTCGTCCTCTATCTCCGTGAACGTCATCACCAGCCGCCGGGGCCGCTGCTGCCGCATGGCGCGCGAGGGCGAGCCGCTGGGGCCGCCCTGCCGCGTATAGCGCGCGTGCGAGCCGTCGGGGCTGCCCTGCCGCGTCCGGAGCGCCGGTGAGCCTCCGGGGCCGTCGTTGCCGGGTGGGGGAGTCGGGCCGAGTGGAGGAGTCGCGCCGGGGGGGTTTCGCGCCGGGTGGGGTGGCCGGACTAGGAGCGGCGGCGGCGGCGGGTGCTCCGCTTCGCGATGAGGATGGGGAGCCGCGGCGTCGGGTCCCTCTGCTTCGCGACGAGGATGACCGAGCGGGTGGGGATGGGACAGGGAAAAATAGAATGGGGGCATTTTGGACTTTTTCCTCTCCGGGCCCACATGTCAGATGCAACAAACGGTGAAAACCAAACGGAAGGGTAAAAAAAAAAGATGACCAATGACACATAGGTCCGTTTCAATTTTCCAGGGACATACAGATCGCGTTGAACTTTCGTAAAGGCACACGGGTAAAAGGGTCACGCAGAGGCGCCTTCACCGGCGAATCCGTAGGCCGTTTCCCGTCACCGTCAGCAGCATGACAGAGAACTGCATCCGAGTATGTCTCTCCCTCTCTCCGTCTCCAGCATCTTCCTCCTGTAACTTCAATTTACAGAAGTAATTTTTTTCTTAAACCTTTTTGGAGCTGTTTAGACCTACAAGTAATCTGCCACCTGGAATTAGGTACCCGATTTGTTAAACCATTCGAGTATTGTGTTTGTGGCACCTTGTTTTGTGCTCCGTAGTACATATTCTGTAAAGGTCCCAACAGAGTAGTCGTGCTAATTGTCCTCCCAGGAAATCGGGTAGTACAACTGAAAGCTTATTGCCCCATTTTAGCTGAAAGTAGTCCATGATATCACAAATACAATACTAAAATGAAAAAGAAATGTATAAACTATCAACTACAGGGATGCAACTCTGTACTGGCACATCTCCAGAACCGAAATGGCTTGCCTGATTCAACAACTTATGCGAAGTTTTTTTTAAAAAAAATCTTTAGTATTTAACATTTGATGGAATTGCATCACATCATTTTGTGATGAAAGTTCCATGGAAGCCATAAGGTACTCTGCGTGGTAATGCTATTTTTTGCAAAAGGAGCATCTTCAAATCTTTGAGCATCAATTATATGCACCTGTAACATTAATACATTAAGTTCCCATCATTGATTTCCCTGTGTGCTTATATGACAAATGGGATCATTGATGTATATGAAATAGACAAAACTTGCCTGTGATGTGTTTGTTTTCTCATAATGTACAAATGAAATAATCCACCCATCATCTTCATGTGACCCACCAACTCTCGGTACAAATGTTGCTCCAGAGCAGAACTCATCTTCACTAAGCCAGTGATACTGAGTTTTTATGAGATTTGCCCCAGATATCTGTTTTTGGTCATAGTTAAGCATGGGAATCCAGAAGTATTGAGAATTAGACTAATAACAAATTTATTCTTTGCACCCCTCTGTGTTGTTTCTCTTATCAAGGAAGAATTTTGCAAAACCTCCATACTTCGGATTGACTACAAATTAGATAGTAGTTAGTCATGCTGAGATATAATGTCACCATGAATAGAAATATAACCTATACCAATCCTCTCTGGTGCTTCGTTTATTCATTTCATTTCATTTCATTCATCTTGGTGGAGGTTACTGTTTACTTTCTCCTTGACTCTAAGCTAGTAATTAAATACATGGAAAATTATGTTCGATTTCAGTCATACCTTTCACATGTTTTTCTAAATGACATACCTTTCACACATTTGCCCCAAGAGATTGTCACAGAGTCCACAACTTGTGCGTAGGCATAACTATGTCGCAAGCCTGTGTACTGGTTATTGATTGTTGGAAATTCGATTGAAAACTCTGTTCCAGTTAAATATTCCCCTGAGACACAGTTTGTTTTCAAGTTTAATCTCCATTGGTATAACCGAAAGAAAAATTCCTCGTTAATTTCTTGTTTCATGGGCTTGTCATCTTCTGTAAGCTCAGACAATCCATACATATTCAGGTCAAGTCTTGGACCTGGTATTATAGAGTCTGGCGCACGGAAACCTTGTACGACAACCTATGTAACCGGGGAAGAGTAGTATCTGTAAGGCACATTGTTTGCAGTGATGATAACTTTTAAATGATGGTATTAAAGCTCTAGTCTCAGGATTGTTATACCTCATCACCCTCTTCAAAACAGTTGACTAGATGGAACATAAACCAGATAACTGAATCTGCATTGCCATAACGGGGCATAACCCCAAATCTTGCATAACTTTCCTTCTCAAACTGCAACAACCTGCGCCAAGGGTTTTCGTGTGCTTTTGTAAATTCAATCAATTAGAGCAATATCTTGAACTGAATATGTTTTCAAAATTACTTACTGGCCACCTTTGATGAGCCTACTGATGTCGAAAGTAAGTGGTACATCCATGATTACATTGTACCTATATACATCAGGAGACTTAATTTCATAATTACTTTGTTGTAAATGAAATTCATGTATTCTAGAATCGCTTAACAATACGGTGTATTTTAGAAATATGGTTCACTTTCGAATTTATTCAGAGAAAATAATTCTGCACATACTTTGGAGTAACTCCTATTTCATGACAAAATATGCTTCTGTCCAGCTTGAGGTCAACTCTATGCTTTAGTTTGGTTCCATCAGCTGCAGTAAGTTAGAACTTCAACTAGGATCTTGTTTCACCAACCTTGGTATAAGGAACATGGTATAAAACGTGCAAACTAGTATAAATAAGATACCTGAGACAACTCCAACTACTAGGAATGGCTTCTTTGCATCCGTTCCAAAGATGACAAGGTCCCCTGATCCAGGAGCTACCTAAGTTCAATTAATAAAAATGATTTGGTTGCTTCTGCATATTCATAGAGTGTAGAAAATTGTATCATATTTTGGTTTGTAGTTGTTTGAAATTCTATAACCACCGTACATTATACTTGTACTGTCTTGAATGAATTATATATAAGGCATATCAGCACTTGACAGCTATAAATATGAAAGGTCATTCCCACAACTATTACTTCCTCCATCATAAATTGTAAATCGTTTTGACTTTTTTGACACAAAGTTGACCACTCGTCTTATTCAAAATTTTATGTGAAATATCATTTCTTTTTTCTAGCTTGCTTTACTAATAGAAGTTCTTCAAAAATGACTTAAATTTGACTATCTTTGCACAAATTTTTTGAATAAGACAAGTGGTCAAAATTTGGAACCAATATGGAGTAAATATGGAGTAAAAATGCCAAAAGTTCTTATAATTTGGAACCAACATGGAGTAAATCAAGACTTTTATGCGGTAATCTTACTATTACTAATTAGAGGCTTCAACGGAGGTTCCACGTTGATCCTGGTGAGATGCTCTAGAAAAATAGATAAATTCTAGAAATTCTCACAAAAATCAGACACATCCGGCCATCGATCTAAAAGCCCCTAATAATGATAGTCATTCGATCCTATTCATTATATTAAAAAAATTACCCACGTTTGCCATTATGAAAAAACTATAAAATAACCCCCCTAATTGTACATATAAATTACCCATCACTGTCATTATAAAAAATATTATATTTTATTTTGTAAACCTAATAATATCTTAACGTAGAAAAATATTCTATGGTAAAACCTATTGCCACACTTGCCTCTTCTTTGTATCTCTTTGGTGCGCGCAGAAACCTATCGCCGCCGCCGTCGCCTCATCTTGCAGTCACAAGGCGTTCTCAGTAAAAAAAAAGAAGTCACGACACTTGCTGGTTTTTACTTCCAATCCATGGCATCAAACCCCGGTAAATGCGGAGTCACGATGAATCTATATTGACAACATCCATGATATCCTAATTAGAGGCTCCAACGGAGGCTCCACGTTGATCCTGGTGAGATGCTCTAGAAAAATAGATAAATTTTAGAAATTCTCACAAAAATCAGACACATCCGGCCATCGATCTAAAAGCCCCTAATAATGATAGTCGTTCGATCCTATTCATTATATTAAAAAAATTACCCACATTTGCCATTATAAAAAAACTATAAAATAATCCCCTAATTGTACATATAAATTACTATCACTGTCATTATAAAAATATTATATTTTATTTTGTAAACCTAATAATATCTTAACGTAGAAAAATATTCTACGGTAAAACCTATTGCCACACGTGCCTCTTCTTTGTATCTCTCTGGTGCGCGCAGAAACATATCGCCGCCGCCGCCGCCTCGGTAAAAAAAAAAAGAAGTCACGACACTTGCTGGTTCTTATTTCCAATCCATGGCATCAAACCCCCGTAAATACGGAGTCACGATGAATATATAGTGACAACATCCATGGTGGATGTTGTCAATATAGATTCATCGTGACTCCGCGACCCGCCTTGCCGTCCGCCGTCTGCCCATCCAACCAGGGGTGCCCACAAGGACTGAGACGACGAGACCGACTGCTGACTGCTAGAGGTTTGTCTTTGGAGTTTGTGATTGATCCTCTCTTCCTCTTTCTCTTAGAAAATTATCGTACTCAATTATGATTTCTCTCATTAGTGATTATAAGTCACGAGAGGCTGCTCTCTACTGTTGCCAGGATAAAGGCCATCATTGGTACCGATGTTTAACCCGTTAGCGTACCCAGAGAAAGCTAGATATATATCAAAGAAAGTATTTAGGTAATTTCTAGAAGCTTTCAATTTATAGTCTTTGAATTTAAAACCATATATAATTTAAGCCACGTACTGAATTATGGTATAAATCTTAAACTTATTTACCGAATTGGTGCAATTCTTACAATTTTGAGGGTGCTTATGGTGACCTGTAGGATCGCAGTGCACCATGAACGAATGTTTGAAGCTGATTACATGTATGCAAATTCATTTGCAGCATTAGTCTAAAGGTTGTACATGGCTACTGTACATGTTGCAGCATTAGTCTAAAGGTTGTACATGGCTACACACTTCTGTTATTTAATTTGATCACTTTTGTCTCCTGCGACATATGTTTTTTTACTCATTTTGTCCTTAGAATACTTTCAACAAATAAATTTATAAATAATCCTCTCTTATTGAAGTATGTGCCAAGCACGCTTTTGATTTTTTTAAAATAATCCTTATTGAGCATTAGGTATAATATAGTTAATTTATTATAACTTAATATATTAATAATGTTTTTTTCCCAACCCCGGGTGCAGAAGGAAAAAAAGCGCCTTAAAACCCCCTAGCTGATCACATCTTTGATCACCACGGATGCACAAGCCGTCTGCACGGAGAACTCCAGGCCCAGGCCTTAGCTCTCCATCACCATATTGCATGGTTTATGCCGTCGGATGAAGATCATAGACAGTGCATCCAAGAAGCTCGGAGGATGATGGCATCCACATTGCCACCCATAGAAAGGGATGGAATAACAATTTATAAACTTTATGTTTATTTATGTTTCAACTAAATACATATGATGCTAAAAAAATATTAATCTTGCAAATTGCTACTCAGAAAAATGATAGGAACAAAATAGGTACATATTACAAATCTTATTAAATTCTAAAACATATTGCCATCAAATATGGGTTGACTATAGTCAGCATTGTAAATTACTACATAGTTAAACCGGAGCCAAGCTCCGGCCAACGAAGATGGCCACGTCACCTCCAAATTCTAGGCCGTCGGATCTCAATCGGACGGCTCCAATCAATGTAAAAATCACTTTCGTGTGCACTGTTTGTATATTGTGTTCACTGTCCATGCATCTTTGCTCCGCACACACGACAAACGTACCCATAAAATTAAAATAGGCCCTGTCCTTTCTGAAAAAATTTCCTAAAATTTATAAACTAACTAGAACCAATATAGAACATACTTAAATATTCTTTTGCCTCTTCTTCGTCATCCAGGAAAAAATCTAAAACAATTTCGAAAGTCCTCTCGCTCGCGAGAAACGTATCCATAAGATTAGAATAAGCCCTTTTTATTTATTCCTAAATAAACTAGAACTAATCTAGAACGTACCAAAATATTTTTCGACCCCTCTTAATTATAAAAAATCTAAAATAATTTCTAAATTCCTCTTATTTGTGTTTTCTCGATAAATTTAGGAAGTTTATATCGTATCCATCCTAGCTCCGATTTCGGTAGTTTTAAAAAAGTTACTAAAATAGAATTATACGTACTGGAATCCTTTTGGCTCAAATTGGTAGACACCCTGCCTGGCCGTCCACTCGGGCAAATAGATGGTCAGGAACGCCTATTTTGCAAAAAAAAAACTATATATCTAGCGAAATCAACCCGCAATCCCACCTCCTCTCTCAATTTCTTTTTGCGAAAACACCTCGAACTTTACTTAAATCAACATAATAGTTATCCTCTGTCCACGGCAATAAACTCTATAATGGGTAAACCCATCACCCTCATTGCGACATCATGCTGCTAATTGATATATTTGCACTACATAAAAAAATACATATCAATAACATCCGTTATTGTATGCTACTTATCCTAAAAAGTAAACAACTGATCCAAGTTTCTACACAACTGGTTCCACCCCACGTTGCCGCGCGTTGTTTCAAGTATTCAAAATTCTTCGATGAGATAGTACATACTACATAGTCTTTCAAGGTACCAACGGAGAAAGCATGCTAATTGCCATCACGGGAAATTTGGGTACACCTGAAAGCCTATCGCCCAATTGTTTGTTTTTATTTTTAAAACAACCTATCATAAAAGTTTTGAGATAATTACCTATTTGGCATTGGGAAAAATCGATCTTCTTTCTAAGGCACTCCAGAAATCAAAGTTCCTTATCTAGCACCGAGTTGAAATTTCCTTCTCTATTTGGCGCTACTGTCCATTTTCTTCGCTAGGGGCGTTAACTAGCCCTCGAACTAGGGGGCTACAGGACACCCAAAGTGAAATTATTTGGTGCTGGACACTCCGTACAGTTTTTTTACACTACAAAAAACTGTACGGAGTGTCCACCAGCAAATGGTTTCCACTTTGCATGTCCAGTAGCCAATTTTCCCCTCAAAATAACACATATGATCCTCCTGCTCAGTATCATGACTATGTGGTGTCAACTAAATAAAAACATAAGCGAATTGGCTTGTGCTCCAATGATAGAACGGTCCAGTGGGACGCTATCCACTATGGTTCAAATTCTGTTGCTCGAACCTTTTTCTGGGATTTTTTAGGATTTACCGGCGTATGCATTAAGTGGTAAGCGACGTTCCCATCGACAACGAGGCGCCAGTGGTGACTTCGGGAATCTCCAGATCTGCCGGGTACTCAGTCCATAGGAGGTGCCCATAGGGGTAGGGTAAGTTTGTGTATGTGTATTCATAGGGGTGAGTGTGCGTGCGTATTGTGAGCGCATGTGTTGTAATGTGTAATTCTAAAAAAAAATAAAGAAAAACATAAATGTCATGGTTGTGGAATAAGTAAGAGATTAATTTGTACTGACTTCTATCAAAGATGGTTTCATTATATATGTGTTTTCTAAAAATAATAAATAATAGATAAATCGATATAGTTTTTTAAGAATTGGTATAGTTTTTCAATAAAAAATAATAATCTATATCTTCAAAAATCCACAACTTTAGTTTTGGTATTTCTTCTTTAGTGTTCAATTGAACATTTTTAGCATTTTAAGTTTCAAAATATAAGAACTTGAAATAGAATTTTTCCAATTAAATAGTCCTCAACTACAAAGTAGTAAGTTTGAGCTGATATCTATAACTTTGGGTTTTGGCCATTTTCACATTAGAGTTTGTTCAAACAATTCAAAAGATTTGAAATTGAAGCATGCGAGGTTGGAGCATCGGCAAACGGGTTTGATCGATTAGACTTCAAAAGCGAGGAATAGCAGATTGGAGCATGCGAGGTTGCAAACTTGCGCGGGTGTACTCCTGAGGGTATTTGGGTTGGCAACTTGAAACATAGCCAAGTGATTATATATATGACATGAATGGATGTGAAGCCAAGCCTTTGAATGCCATTAGGGATTAGAAACTCAATTGTGAGGTTGAGAGTTTTGCATAGGCCTAGAGAGAGGGCAGAGATAGGTGAGGCTCTTTGATTGAGGTTTTTACTGTCCAAGATTTATAATATGGTGGGAGTAACTTATAATCGTAGATGGATAAATAATCCAAATATCAAATTTGTAGTGTTTTGGAACATGGAGGTTCATTGCTATAAGAGGTAGGTCTAGGATAGAAGATGACCTACGGACTCACCCTCCTCCTTGACATATTCAATAACATGGAAAGGGGGCCATCGGATTGAACTCCAAGCGAGCCTGACCAGCAGAACGGATACAATCCGGTAGTACTAACCATTGTTTAGTCACCATACCGGATTTGCAGACAATAGAGCGAAACCCAATGCACCAGCAGACGATGACATTCTGAGATGATGACATCTCTAGGGGGAGGGCAAGAAGGACAAGGAGGGGTGTTCATTGGTGAGGCTAGTGAAGTGGCGTTTGCCTTTAGAGCTGTCATAAAAGAATTCAATGACAACCTAGGGTAGCTCCTTACTGTACTCGAAGCCCAAGATGAAACGGTTCCGAGGTTGGACTAATTGGGCTAGGTCCATAATTAGTTCAGCAATTAATCATTAGAATTGCAAAGGCCCTTAAATAAAGGGCTAAGTGGAAGTCCGATTAGTACCACATGATAGACTCACTGAGAGGGAGCTTAGCTTAAATAGGAAGTTGGTTGCTCCTTCTATGTGCAAGATGAGCGAGAAAGCTGGGAGACCACGCACGTCCACCGCCGCCGTGGCCGTGGCCTTATGTGATGTGCCACGTTTTGCCACTTAGTTCAATAGGTCTAACGGTCACAAGTGGCACATTGGTGGTTTCGTCTAGCGTGCAAGGGCAAATGGGTAACCCACTAGCACCTGATGCGCCCTAGGCCAAACGTGAAAGACCGAAATGCCCCTATGCCGCTGCTGTATAAATACGGCCGTCACCCTCCAGGATCCCTATCTGGAAGTACACTTTCAAACCCTAGCCCCTACTTTGTTCTCGAGTTTGAGCTGCTCTCTGTCATCTCTGACCCGGCTCCTTACGCCCACAAGGGGTTCAAGTGAGCAGGCCTCCGAAGCTCCATCCGTCAAGCATACCTACATAGGTAGGCGGGCGATACAGTTTTTGGGGAGCGCATCCGCGCGACTGCTCGATCTACTGCTGTTCGTCCCCAAGTGTTCATAGGTCTACACCGACTATAGATCGACCACTGCGAGCAGGCCGCCATGGCGCCGCTTACCCGAACTGGTGCTGATGCTGCCGACGACGGTTCTCGGTCCTCTAGATTGGGATCCAATCAAGGGTATACACTAAACTTCTCTCTAGTACTACTTGCGATTTGTATTGTGATGATCGGTTTAGGAATCACTGTATGTGTCAGCAGTGTATTCTCTTGTTCGATATCAGGAACTGCTACAATGTATGTCGGTAGCAGATTCTCTTATTCGATGATTATTTGTTTCCTAGGCTATGCTTACTGTCGTATTTATGGATTAAAGCATGTCATAAAATGACTAAATACCTAACAATCCAAAAACTGTATAGGTCATTTTCGTCTGATAGCTTTGCTGCGTCACTGAAACCACCCCCTCTGAAGGATGATGGTGCCAACTATAAGGTCTGCATTCCAGATCCATGTCATGGTTTACCTCTATGCTCTATGAGCACGTGATCAAGGGAAGGTGCTCTGAACCACCTCTTTCGAGGAAAGTTTTTGTGATGCAGATAACTTGCTCAAGCTGTCTCTGACCAGTGTCTTAGATGAGGGTATGCTACGACTGTACATGGATATGCCTACAGGCAGGGATATGTGGGATGCACTAGCGGCCAAGTTTGGGGTTCCTGACGCTGGCAGTGAGCTATACATCATGGAGCAGTTCTATGACTATAAGATGGTCGATGACTGATCTGTAGTTGAATAAACTCATGAGATACAGATGTTGGCCAAGGAGCTTGAGAACAATAAGTGTGTGCTGACCAACAAGTTTGACGCCGGCGGTATTATCGCTAAGCTTCAACCTACTTGGAGGGACTTTATCACTTCTCTAAAGCACAAGCGGTAGGAGTTCAGTGTGACTGACCTCATTGCTACTCTAAGTGTTGAAGAGAATGCGATGGCAAAGGACACTGATGGCAAGAAAGTGCATGATGAGGGAAGCTCTAGCGCCAACTTGGTGCAAAATAGGAACTCTTAGACTGCCCCTAGGAAGAATAAGAAAAACAAGAATGTTGTCAAGCCCCAGGCTGTGCGCTTTTAAGAAGAAAAACAAGAATGCTGAAAAGAGTGGTCTCTGCTTTGTGTTCAATGGTAATGACCATTGGGCAAAGGAGTGCCCAGACCACAAGGACAAGCAGCAAAAGAAGACAACCGATATGGTTGTTAGCGAAGCTGGAGGATCTGGGTATGGTAATTATTTACCAACAATTCTTTCAGTTTGTCTCTCGCCTGATTGGTGGGTAGACACAGGGGCTAATATTCATGTATGTGCTGACCGGTCTCTATTTTTGTTTTATCAGGATCAAGGAGGTTTCTCCCTGCTGGTGGGAAACAGAACGCATGTGGCTATTCATGGTGTTGGTACACTCAATCTGAAGTTTACTTCGGGTTCCATAAAGAAGAGCCTTGTCAGCGGGTCTCTATATGTAGGGATGGCTTTAAGCTTGCTTTTGAGTCCAATAAATGTGTTGTATCCAAGTATGGGACATTTGTTGGTAAGGGCTATGAGAGCGGATGTTTGTTCTGCTTTTCTTTGATGGATTCTTGTAATAAATTTATGAACCATGTGAGACATGATGATGAGTCTGATGTTTGGCATTCACAGTTTTTTCATATTAATGTTGGTTGTATGACGCGCTTAGCAAATATGAGCTTAATTTCCTAAATTTGACATGGTCAAAGGATCCAAGTGCCATGCATGTGTGCAAGTGAAACAAGCCCGCAAGCCTCATAAGGCTGTGAAAGAGGTGAGGAATACAGCGCCTCTGGACCTCATTCATTCTGATCTTTGCGAGATTAATGGTGTGATGACTGAAGGTGGCAAGAAATATTTCATGACACTTATAGATAATTGTACTAGATATTGCTATGTGTACTTATTGAAATCTAAGGATGAAGCGTTTCACTACTTTAAAATCTCTAAAGCCGAGGTTGAAAATTAACTTGAGAAGAAAATCAAACAGTTGTGGTCTGATTATGGGGGAGAATACTTTTCAAAGGAATTTTGTTGATTCTGTGAGGAACATGGGATTATTCTTGAGAGGACGCCTCCTTTTTTCCCCACAATCCAATGGGATTGCCAAAAGAAGAGAACCGTACCATGACCGATTTGGTTAATGTCATTTTGGACACTGTGGTACTTTCTAAGGAATGGTGGGGTGAGGCTATATTGATTGCAAGTCATGTCCTGAATAGGGTTCCTACAAAGAATAAAGAGAAAACACCATTCGAGGAATGAGAAAAGAAAAGATTGACTCTCTCATACTTGCGCACTTGGGGATGTTTGGCCAAAGTGAATGTGCCAATCAATAAGAAGCGCAAGCTTGGATCAAAGACTGTAGATTGTGTATTTCTCAGTTATGCACGTAATAGTGTGGGCTATAGATTTTTAGTGGTAGAATCTGGAGTACCTAACATGCGAGTCGGTATAGTGTTTGAATCTAGAGATGCGACATTCTTTGAGAATATATTCCCTATGAGAAGGAATGTACCTAGCATATTAAGTTAGGGACCTCCTGAAGCTCCTAATACTAATTTGCCAGTTCAGAATCTTGAACAATCAATTGTTGAAAATCCTGAGGAGGAAAATAATGGAGTCACTCGAAAGAGTAAGAGGCCTAGGATTGCAAAATAATTTGGTGATGACTTCACTATATATACCTCGTGGATGATACCCCAACAACCACTGAACAGGCATATTCCTCTCCCGACGCCGACTATTGGACTTGGGAAGTGGTTGATCGTCCGTACGGGTGCAAACCTGTTGGATGCAAGTGGGTATTCAAGAAGAAGCTTAGGCCCGATGGCGCTATTGAAAAGTATAAGGCAAGGCTT
The DNA here is from genome assembly GCA_023333625.1 of Bothriochloa decipiens. Classification (NCBI taxonomy): domain Eukaryota; kingdom Viridiplantae; phylum Streptophyta; class Magnoliopsida; order Poales; family Poaceae; genus Bothriochloa; species Bothriochloa decipiens. The sequence goes on along the minus strand of CM041631.1, from coordinate 30,104,562 downwards.
GTGGCCAAAGGTTATACCTAGAAGAAGGCGAGGACTTCTTTGATACATATTCATCAGTGGCCCGATTGACTACAATTCGAGTACTGCTAGCCCTGGCTGCTTCTCATGATCTTCTTGTTCATCAAATGGACATTAAGACAACTTTCCTAAATAGGGCGCTAGATGAAGAGATCTACATGGATCAGCCTGATGGTTTTGTGGTATAAGGTCAAGAGGGCAAGGTGTGTAAATTATTAAAGTCTTTGTATGGCCTAAAACAAGCACCTAAGCAATGGCATGAGAAGTTTGACAAAACCATGACATCAGTTGGCTTTGTTGCCAATGAGGCTAACAAATGTGTCCTACTACCGCTATGGTGGGGAAGGAGTGATCATGTACCTATATGTTGATGACATACTAATATTTGGCACAAACATCAGTGTGATTGAGGAAGTTAAGGACTTTCTATCGAAGAACTTTGAATGAAGGATTTAGGAATGGCTAATGTGATTCTAAACATTAAGCTACTAAAGGAAGAAAATGGTGGGGTAACACTTATGTGTAGACAATTCTAAGTCACTTTGGCTATAGTGACCATAAGCCTGTCTCCACTCCTTATGATCCAAGCCTAGTTCTGAGGAAGAATAAAAGGATAAATGAGGGATCAGTTAAGGTACGCTAATGTACTTAGCTAGTGCAACAAGGCCTGGCATCTCGTATGCTGTGAGCAAGCTGAGTCGGTTTGTATCAAACCTTGGAGATGATCATTGGCGTGCTCTAGAGAGTATTACGCTATCTAAAGGCAACTACCAGCTATGGAATTCACTATGTAGAGTACCCAAATGTAGGCTACAGTGATGCAAACTAGATATATGATGCTGAGGAGCTAAAGGCCACAAGCGGATATGCATTCACGCTTGGAGGTGGCGCTATTTTCTAGAAGACTTGCAAGAAGACCATCATTATGAGGTGTACCATGTAAGCAGAACTCACGGCACTCGACACCGCACTATTGAGGCTAAATGGCTTCGAGAACACCTAGATGGATTTCCCGGGGGTTGAAAAACCTGTACCCTCTATTTCTATGAACTGTGATAACCAGACTGTAATAGTCAAGGTTAACAGTTCTAAGGACAACTTGAAGACCACGAGGCATGTCAAGAGGTGGTTAAAATCTATTAGAAAACTGAGAAACTCTAGAGTGATAGCGTTGGACTATGTCCACACGTCTAAAATCTGGCAGATCAATTCACCAAGGGGCTATCACGTAATGTGATAGAAAATGCATCAGTGGAGATGGGACTGAGACCCACATGAAGTCTACCATAGTGGTAACGTGCTCTATGTGATCAAAGATCCCGTGAATTAGAGTGATTAAACAAGCTATGGGTATACTGAGGGAAAAGACCCTTGATAAGATTCCTCTCTTTGAGAAATGTACTTCTTTTCTAGTCTGGCAGGTTGGTGTATACCTTAATGTTATCTGAGTGGCTTATCTAAGCAGGGATGTCAGCCTACGGGACATCCTAAAAGGAACACACCTATATAAGTTTGACTTCTAGTCCCAGTCTATGAGATTTGGGTAATCTCTAGATACTCATGAATAGGCATGGAGTTTGACTTATATGCTCCACCCGAGGGATGCTTTAGGCAGCCTAATATCAGTTAAGAAATTGGGCAAAGTTCATGTTGCACAAAACTGACAATTTAAGGCATAGTCTATTATTCAGTTGTAACCAAGTGAAACCCTATTTCTAGATGGTAGTTCAACTTAATAGTCTCCATCGAAACACTGGTATATCAAAGAACTCTTGAATTAAGAGCATCAACAGTGTGCCCTAGGAATTTGGTGGGGATTATTGGATTAATTAGGCTAGGCCCATAATTAGTTCAGTAATTAATCATTAGAATTCTAAAGGCCCACAATTAGTGCAAAGTGGAGGTAAGATTAATACACATGGTACACTCACTAAGAGGAAGCTCAGCTTAAATAAGAAGCTGGTTGCTCCTTCTATGTGCAAGGTGAGAGGGAAAGCTGGGAGACCACACGCGCATCGCTGCCGCCGCCGCCGTGCCGTGCCGAGCCGCGGCGTGCGCACGCCCGCGATCGGACATGATTTTGCCGCTCAGTTCAATGGGTCTAACAGTCACAAGTGGCACATTGGTGGTTTTGTCTAGCGTGCAAGGGCAAATGGGTAAACCACTTGCGCCTGATGCGCCCTAAGGCAAACACGAAAGACCAAAATGCCCCTGTGCCGCTGATGTATAAATACGGCCATCACCCTCCAAGATCTCTATCTGGAAGCACACTTCCAAACCCTAGCCGGCACTTTGTTCTCGAGTTTAAGCTGCTCTATGTCATCTCCGACCCGGCTCCTTGCACGCACAAGGGGTTCGGGTGAGTAGGCCTCCAAAGCTCCGTCTATCAAGCGTACTTGCACGGGTAGGCGGGCGATACAGTTTTTTGGGGAGCGCATCCGCACGGCTGCTTGATCTGCTGCTGTTCGTCTCCAAGCGTTCGTGGATCTACACCGATTATAGATCGACCACTGCGAGTAGGCCACAGTGATTTCTAAACTGATCATCACAATAATCGCAAGTAGTACTAGAGAGAAGTTTAGTGTATACCCTCGATTGGATCCCAATCCAGATGACCGAGAACCATCGTCGGCAGCGTCAGCACCAGTTCTTACGGCAATGAGCTTGAGCGGGCACGCCGGTGAGTACCAGCTTTGGCACCGTTGTTTCTGTGCAGGCATGCTGGTAAGGCATACCAGCGTGGAGCACGAGCTTGTCGGCGGTGAGTGTTGGCTTGTGTGCTATTAAGCAGGGGCTACCACGCCGTTCAACAGTGGAAAGTAGGAGCGGTGATGACAAACAACAACACTAAGAAGACATGGTCTCGCAAGGGGCCTGTGTAACAAAAAGGAGGAGTCACGGGAATGAAAATTTCATCAAAATTCTAATTCCGCGTGCAGGAGTCCCGCACGAGAATGGATGTTTTTACCAAAGCAGTACCATCTTGACCGTTTGCAACGGTGGTGAATGCATGGTACCATCTCTACCGGCTCAAACGTACTGGCGGCTAATTATTAATGGACATACCGTCGGTGGAGATTAGGTCCTACGAAGATGTGAACACCTGATGCAAAGCATCACTTGGTGTGTGCATGTTTGCCCTGAAAAGACGGAAACAAAGAAGTGGGTAGCAGGGGCCGGACCTCGCAGCGTGGCAAGCAATTCCGTGCACTGTGTTTAGGGACGAACCGCGTGCTTCACTCAGTTAGCCATGGACAGGTGCCATCACCGCCCATGCCCGCATTGCGTCTCGTCGCTGGCCAGCGTCGCATGAAACTCGCGCCATTGCTGTCGCTGCTGGCCAGGGCTGGACCATGGACGCACGCCACCACGGTATCGACTTCGTCGTAATGCCAGTGAGGAAGATGGGCGCGCGGAGACCCGCGAAGGTGCCCGATCCATCCTGAATTGACCCCCGATCGAACAGCCACTGCACGTAGCTTTATTTCTAGATCCAACGTTAACGGGCTAACACAGGTGACGTGCAGGCTTAATCAGGTGCCTCAGCTTGAACTCTGGATTCAAAAGGATAAGATTGGATAAGATGATGTTCAGTGAGGTTTTGCATAATTTCCTGCTGCGAATATGAAAAGTGAAACTGGTGTTTCGTCTTCTTTTGGCTGCTTCAGTGGTGTCGAAAACAGTATAAAGACGGGCTTGCACAAATTGAACTAAATCCTACGTTGTTTTGGTGAAATCTCCATCTTACTAATATCTTACAGACAGGCCTGAGAGGGGCCATGACGTGGCACATTGTGCGCAAATGTCACTCCGGGGAAAGAAGGAACAAACGTACCAGGAGATTTCCCAAGCAGGATGTACAAGTTCTCTAAAAGATTGGCCATCTCTATGTCAATGAGATCATGCGTACAAACCAAATACCTCTCGATGCGCCGCCCATAATGCCAGCGGTGCTTAAGTTTGCGTAGGCGTGCAGGAACAGTTTCTGGCGCACTCGGCTGCACACTGGTTGAAGGTTCTATTCCTAATGTGTAGGAACTTGTCAGGAATCTTCATATTAGGCATGGTCACGTAGTATTTCTCTGTTCCGCATTTCAGCTCGTTTCTCTGCCAGCCTCTAGTGAATTTTTTTTGAGCAAATCCTCTAGAGAATTTGGGATTGTTGACGAGCTCAAAACCTTCAGGGCACTGACATGTTGGCATTGCCTCCGTGTGATCGCAATAGCCAAACAGGCCACAAGAGGCATGACCACACAGCGGTTACCATGGCTAAATCTAGGCCTTGATCAGCGCTGTGTTGGGGGGCGTCCAACTCAGCATGGTTGGTGGGCCTCCATCGTATAGTGCCCTAAATAAGAGGTGGGGGCCAGTGCCCGAAACAACACTTTTGCCATATTACGTGCCCTTCGGTGATCGAATGATAAAGTTCCCTGAGCTGAGTAATACTGCAAAACTACAAAAGCTCCCCAACACCTCCAGGGGTTGCTTGTGGCCGTCCAAAAGATGTGTCCTTGGGAGTTCGACAACACCAGTCCTGAATTGTTTGAGATATCGAGCTTTGCTGATGTAGGGGTGGTGATTGGCTGTCACCGTTGGCGATCCATACCACCGTGCACTCTGGGACATTTTTTTGACGGCAAAAAAACTATCGGGGAAGTCCCCGTAGTGTCAAAAGAGCTTTTTATAAATTTTGTGAGAGTTTAGGAAAACTTACGGGCAGAATTAATTGAAAGTATCTAACCAAAAACAAAAAGCTAGCCTAAGGTCAGGCTTAAATCTAAGAGGTTGGAGGGAACACAGTTTTTTTAAATTACAAAGCCATTAGCTTGCCACGGTTCTCTTCGATCAAAAGTTTTATCATTATGCATTTTCCAGATCTCCCATGCATCAATAAGCGAGGTTTCGGTGAAGGAAGTTAGACCGGGCTTGGATGAACCAGTCTGGCCCAAGGTTTAGTGACTCATCCTAGGTGAAATTGATTGTTGACCAACACTGAACTACAAAAGGACATGTGAAGAAAAGGTGCTCGATGGTCTCCTCCTCTCTTAGTTCCACACGTGACAAATAGATCATCATTGTGGAAATATACAAACATAGATCCACCAAGACCAGCCGTGCAAAAAATTTGATTCTAGGCATGCATCTAGACTTCCAGATCTCCTTGCAGATTTGGTGAGCATCAAAGGCATGAAAAATATGAGAATATAATTTCTTGGAGGTATAGTCACCACTCCACAATGGTGTCAATCAGTCCAGCTCATTTTCATCATATGGTATATTCTGCAGATATTCCTGTAGTTTCTGTAGCTCTTCATGTACTTGGTGTGACAGAGGCAATATGAATAGAGAGTATATTCCTGTAGTTTGCATTACTTCTAGCACAAAAATACCTTCTGATCTCGAGGAGGAAGCCAATCTGGGAAACTCATGCTGTAGAATTAAACCCGACCATTCATCCTCCTAGAAACACACCGTGGAGCCAACTAATCGAGCATCGAGCTATTGTGCGGTATAACACATTCAATGTGAGCACATCCTTCCACCAGAAGGATCCAACTTCACGGGCAGACACTTTTGTGGAATAGTATCTGAACCAAATTTGATGCACCTAGGGCACATCATCAGACCTATTGTAAAATTTTGTGCAAGTGTTTTATAAATAGTGTGTCATTTTGTAGCCTCAAATTGATCACCCCAAGACCACCTTTATCTTTGGGCATTTGCACGACCTCCCAAGATATAAGATTACCTCCTCTCTTTTACTCTGAGTTACCTCACCACATGCATTGTTTTCTAGCTCGATCAATGTTCCTCAATGACCCCTGCAGGTAGCTTAATAGTGCGAAGAGCATAAGAGGTGACGGGTGTTATTGCTGGCGCCTCTCAACTCTGTCCATCAGTGTTGTGAGATCTTCCATTTGTGGCTCAGTCGTGCCCGTTGGTAGGGCGGGGTATGTGAAGGGTAGAGTGTCCACTGAGCATCCAAATGTACTGGTAGGAGAAATTAAGAAGCCAAGAGCAAAGTCTCCGCCCGCAGCGAGAGCGTCTTTGGGAAAGTGTGGCTTTGTATGTGTCAACTGATCGTCGGATTGACAGAGTTAACTCAATAATATGAGGACGAAGATGGGAATACACATCATATCGATCAGGGCTTTTCTTGTTCTCTGCCCTCTGAAGCAGTGTGAAGAAAAATTGTCATGTAGTAAGAATGGTTGGACTGGATGCACTGGAAGTATGGAACTTACAGTATCGAGTGGACCTGTACTTGCTGTTTTTCTGTCTCCGTCAAATCGAAGCGTGCAGTGGTTTTCATATATCGCATTGACTGGTGGAACAAGCGTAGATAGGACGATGACAAAGTCTGCAATAATTCACAGACTAACAGATGAAGGAAGCGAGGACCTTTGACTAAACCAAGCGCCGGTGAGCAGATCAGACAAGCAGCAGTGTAGTAGTGGTGACTACGTACAATGGTCTCCGTCTCCGACGGCTTCGCCGTCATCGCTCTCACACCCTGGGCCCACAGGTAGATTTCGTGTTTCTGGAATGAGCAAACGTGCTCTAGGGACTAGGATGTTAGAAAAGGTGGCGTTTTATGTGGTGCACGGTAGTCGGCACTAAACTCTGCCACTGGCACACTGCCGACGACGAACCTGCTGTGAAGTTGGGCAGGAGAGTCTTTGATGCAAATCTCTGACCAAATTTAGGGGGCGTGCGATTGTTGTGTAGATGTATAGATTTTTCTTATTTTTACCATCAGGATTCAATCATATTGACTGCTTTCTTTAATTTTGGTGTGAATGTGCTCGCACCCCCTACTCGCTACGTAGTTCCATCCGTGGAATTTGACGCCAATAGCTCAGGAAACCTACAAACTAGTGGCCGTCTACTAGTCCTGGAGGGGGTCCATGAAACTTTGAATTCCACTACCCCAAAACTCTCTTTCATTAACAAAAATTGGTCAAAAAATTATTCCTATCTTCGGAAAGTACCCATGGTTTTCAGGCAAACAGCTTATTTACCAAGACAACTTAGGTCCTATTTAGATCTACTATCAAATAATAGTTAATTAGCTAATATTTTATTATTTGATTAGGTCTCGACAGTGGGATAGTTCCTATCCAAAGGTGCACCTAACAGATCAGGAAGAGTGCCTAGATCAACTGGCAAAGTCTCCAAGGGTGGTTGTCGGTCCGGGGTTCGCTCCTCCAACCCCTTGCTGGCCTCAAGGAAGGCCGTGCCCAAGGTGACGCCTTTCAAAAAAAAAAGGTGAAGCTAACAATTATGTACCATTTCTATAAACTTCTTTATTTTTGGGTACTACTAAGCTCTGTTCATCATGCTAACGGGTCCCCATTCAAGACTCAGATGCACTATAGAACCACAGTAGCGGGTACACCGTTTCTTAACGGGTTTAACACTGTTCCATAATAGATTTTACTGTTCTTAACGGATCTAACACTGTTTCACAACTCTATCTACAAACTTCTTTATTTTTGGGTACTACTAAGCATTGTTCATCGCGCTAACGGGTCCCCATTCAAGACTGATGCACTGTAGATCCACAGTAACGGGTACACTATTCCTTAATGGGTTTAACATTGTTCCATAATGGATTTTACCGTTCTTAACGGGTCTAACACTGTTCCATAACAGGTATGCACGGTTCTTAGCGGGTCTGATACTGTTTACTAATGGGTGTACATTGTGCCTTACGGGCCCAACATTGTTCCGCACCAGAGCGTACTGTTCCTTAGCGGTTGAGTACTGTTCACAGCGGGTTCATTTTCTACCTCTTTTTTTCCCCTCTTCCCTTCCTCCCTCTCTCTCCCTCTTCCCCGCGCGAAGCTCCCTAGTTATCTATGTGTCTAGATCTAAAAGTAAAATTATTAGTACATAACTACTCACTCCGTCCCAATGAATATGCAATTCTCGTTTTATGAGGAAACAATATTTTTAAACTGACGGAAATTATATATTAAAATATATAAATATTTAGGCTAAAGTAATTACTATCATTGAAAATATTTCGAAGTCTAGTTTTTTAATAAATTTATTTTGAGACATAAATGTTAATATTTTTGTTATAAACTTGGTCAAAGTTGACGTACCTTTATCGGCACGTTTGCCACAATTGCAAGATCTATGGGATGGAGGGAGTACTTTCTATAGAGATCCAAACATGGGCTTAATAATGTGTTTGTTTCCAAATAAAATTAGATTCTAGATGAAATAGTAAGTGATTTCCAAATCCAAAACCCCACACAAACACCTGGATTCTTCTCTGATTATTTCGGCCATAGTGGTGAAATAGTAAGTGAGCTTTGAACTGCACGCCACAACCTTAGAACTGCGAGGGAGGTCTTCTACCATGGGCTGATTTTTATTTGTTGCCCCTTGAGCCCTCTCCACTGCTACCGGCCTTTTCTCTGTCCGCCCCTGCCCTCCACTGTGTCACTCCCCTGCGCAATGAAGGAGCTCCACTTCTCACCCCATGCTCGCTTGCTCATCGCTTTCCTCCCCCTGCTCAATCCCCTCCACCACCCTCCTGTGTGCATGGTGATGGCGTGGCCGCTAATAAGGAACAGGAAGGAGCTAGCTACACACCTCGTGTCCCCGACAATGGCGGCAAGGCCAACGATGGATACAGTGATGAAGGATAACTAGTGATGATGGGTAACTTGATAATGTAGGTGGCGGATCGGAGGTGGGCCATGGGCCAAGTGGGAGCGGATGTTAGCCTCTGAATATTAGGAACACATCTTATGAAATTGTCTTGAAGAAAACCTTCACGATCCATGGCTGCATCAATGATGGATCAACAACCATGTTATTCATGGAAGTAGTGTAATCTAAACATTTATTGTCCCTCCAACACCGACACACTCATGTTATTCATGGAAGTAGTGTTTCCATTTTCTCCTATTCCTTGGGCTTCTAAATACCACTATGAGAAGTATGCTGGCTGCTTTGGGACCAGAAGTAATGTGGTCTCATTCTCCAACATGAACACAACTGATGACATAAGTGGCCTGTTATTTGGGTTGTCTTGCACACACAGGAGGCCTATGTGGATGCACCTCAAAGCTTCATTTGCCAAACAACTTCCAAGAATGGATGCGTCCACCAAATCCATTGCCTTTTCATCATTCCATAAGCTCCATGCCTAAATTAGTTTAAGAAAATTAATAGAATATATCATCAACATGTTTGGTTTGTAGTATATAATTTGAGTCACCATATATACTTACATAAGCTACTAGGCTAGGGAAGCTTGTGAAGTTTGTCGAAGTAACCTTGACACCACTTATGATCTCCAAAATTGACAGAGAAGGCGCCATCCATTGCATATTCAGAAGACATGTAGCCACTGCTTAAAACTCATTAGCAATATGATTTTTTTAATAGGACCAGCAAATAAGAAACAATGTTAATAATAAGGGCATGGAGTACTTACTATGTCCCAACAATTCGGTTAGTATTTGCTTCTTGTTGGTTCCCTCCAAAGATTCTTGCCATACCAAAATCTGATATCTTAGGGTTCATATCTGCATCCAATAATATGTTGCTTGTTTTGAGATCTCAGTGAACAATTGTCAATCTTGAATCCTGGTGCAGATAAAGAATTCCCCTAGATATTCCTTTGATTATCTTGAACCTTGTTGGCCAATCAAGAACGTGTTTCCTTACAGCATCTGTATACAATGCTCATATAAGTAAAGTAAGCAAGTAAATTAGAGTAGTAACTATGTAAAGTAAGCAAGCAAATTAGAGTAGTAACTATGAGTACTACCTTCCTCGATCTCCTGTATAAAATACAAGTTATGCATACCGAAAATGAAGGAATCCAAGCTTTTGTTTGGTAAATATTCGTAAATTAGCAACTTCTCATCTCCATGAATGCAGCAACCAAGGAGTCTAACGAGGTTTCTGTGCTGCAATTTGGCAATTAGAACTACTTCATGAACTGACTGAGAAGCCTTTTTATTGCAACTTCTATGTTCTTGCCCAGAATACCCTGCATGATTTTTATTATACCATCATTAAATGGAAAACAAGCAAATCTTTCTTGGTGGCATTGTTTAAAAGGTTTATTTTTATTACCTTATAAACTTTCCCGAAGCCCCATTGTCCGAGCATATTGTTTTCAGCAAAATTATTGGTTGCGGAAACTATATCTCCAAAGTGAAAAAATGGAAGCTCGACATTTCCATCACTAAGTGTATTTGACTCATCCAAGTGTCCTACCATCATCTTCTTCTGGATATCCATGTTTCGACCTTTGCCTAACAGAAATATATATTAATGTTGTTGTTCCATCAGTACGTGCACGAATCATCATTGACTTTCCGAGAGTAGCTCTGGTTCTACCTCTAAGCTTGTGCCTACGCCATCTCCAAACAAGGAACATGGTCCCCATGAGCGCAAGCAGACATGCCGTAACTGGTAGCAAGATTCTTAACACATTAATCCTCTTCTTCTCGACTGCAGAAATATGTTGTAGGATGAAAGTATATAGTAGATGATGAAACTTACTCATGATAAAGATGAACACCCTGTGCTTACCTAATTCAGACTTTGCCAGTCTCAGGTAGATATCCTGCCCTTTATCTACGTAACGAACATCCACGCTTGCATCCGTCCACATGACGCAGCCACTGCCGTCACCGCCTCCTCGGATGTCAGCGGCGGCGTAGGCCACGCACGAGCAGTTGGCAAGGCACCTCGCCTTGCACTGCTCCAGCGTCGCGGCCATGTCCACCGTAGCGTTGTCCGTGTCGGGAGCTTCACCGCCCGCACCGTCTTGAACCCGTCCGTCGTCGTCCCGTTGCCGCACTCGAGCGGCACGTTCCTCCGGCATCCGCCTCCGTATTGCCTCATGGACCACTGAGAAGGGTCCACGGGGCTGAACCCCACGACGCAGCTGCAGAAGAGCGTGGACGCCGTGTTGCACATCCCGAACGCGCCGCACATGGCGTAGTCGTCGCAGACATCCCTCGGCGCCTGCGTGAAGTAATTCCACACCCGTCTGACGGGATCCCGCCCCAGCCGGTGCATCACGCCTGCCTCATCTAGCACGAGCCGGGAGAAGGGAGCGCCGGGCGTGGCGTTGAAGATGTATGCGACCTCGTGGGGGCGGACAACCACCTGGTGCGAGTAGAGCTCCAGGTACGACGCCATCTCCGGGATGCCGCTGAACCACAGCCCGTTCCAGGGCCCCGTCCGGTACTTCTTGACGTTGCCCTCCCACGAGACGGAGTCCAGGAGGACCCTGGTGTCCAGCACACGACGGTACTCCCCCGGCGTCGGGTCGTTCGACTCAAGCCACGACGTGAGGAACCACTCGGCGCCAGTCCGCGGGTCCTTGCCGTATCTCATGCCGACGAGCAAGGTGTTCGTCGGGTGGTCGAATGACTGCCAAAGCACGTCGCCGTTGCCGCTCTGGTCGTGCACCACTAGGTTGCCAGACTCAAGCAGCTGCGCCTGCGCCACGACAGGCTTAGCAGAAGAGCTCGTCGTCGTGTTGGCAGACGACCATGCTGTGCGGCCAGACGAACCGTCGAGAAGGCGAAGGCTCCCGGTGCTATCGAGAACCTGGACTCCTGAGGTGTTATTGAGGGACGTTTCACGGTTGGCCACCCAATAGATGGCCTCGGCCGGTGACACGGTGAACCAGATCCCGAGGTATCTCTTGGTCGGCACCCCGGTCGGGGAGAAGAAACCAAGGGTGAAGGACCCGCCGGCCGAGACCAGCGTTGCACCGTCGGTGATGTTGCTGCCGCTATGGAGTGTGTCAGACGCGGTGCCAGCGGCGGATGTTGTGAGGCAAAGGATAATGGGGAAGATCAGGGCAGTAACACACAAAAGTCTAGCCATTACAGATGCCTAATGAGGTTTGTTGCAGACTATTGTTGCCTCTGGCTTAAGATATTTCATGGCATATAGTTATATATATGACGACTTTGGTGCTCGCGCGCTTACTATTTGCACCAAGCTGGCTCGACTCGTTTCGTTAGGGCACCCGCAAGGAAAAATATTATTCAACTGGCAGGCTTCTAGGATCCTCGAGACATAGGCTTTTTGTGGTGGAGAGAAATTATAAAGTTATTAAGCTCATACAATGAAATGTCAAGAGTTTTCATAAGAACTGGTTCTTCTTCAGTACTAGCATCGGCTAATTTGCCGAGTGCCTAATGCTATTTTGCACTTGGCAAAGCCTTTGCCGGGTGTGACACTTGGCAAAGAGCCTTCGGCAAAAAATATTTTGCACTCGGCAAATCATCGATCTCCGGTAGTGCCTGCTGCTTTCTGTGGCAGGACCTCTGCGCTGATCAGGTATTTGAACAGTCTTTTGAAGATTTTTTTTTTCATATGCCACAAATTCCTAGATCTTTTTTCATATGCCACAAATTCCTAGATCTCAGTCAAGCAAGCATGTCAGAATCAAGAGCTCTCTCTCATCTATGAGATACTTGTAAATTTGAATCTACAAGAAGATATTTGGTCTTGCATCTGGAGTTCCGGCCAGTATTTTTTCTTCACGGAAGGCATATGCTTATCCTGCATTGTCATGGTTATGGAAGAGTTGAAGTCAAAATAAGAGTAGGTTTTCTTCTGGTTATTAATAAAAGAATAGGCACAGCACTAGGAATTTGCTAAGGAAACATATGCATCTAGATTACTACAGCACTAGGAAGTAGGAATTCGCTAAGGAAATGTATGCATCTTGATGACTATAATTGTGCTATTTGCAATCTAACATCAGAAGAAACTCTGGTAAACCATTGTCTTGATTGTCAGTTTGCACTGGAGTGTTGGAATACTCTGGGTCTTGTCATTCATCACTCTGCAGATCATTTTAAAACTATCACCTACTATTTCAGAGTTCAGCTTGGTGTCCCCTTCTCCATGGAGATAATTATTTCAATGAACTGGGCTATATGGTCAATCAACAATCAGGAATGATGAAATCTTCAGCAATATGCAGCCTCAAATCAATAATGCCAAGAGTCATTTCAGGAGAGATTTTTCTCAGGCTACTTTCTTTGTTTCATAGCCTTTGTTGTAAGCACTTGTTCAGTTATGACCAGCAGTTTGGACCGAAGAAATTAGGAGACAGGTCTGTGTGGCTGCAGGCCAGACAAAGCAGCAGCGCGCGTGCGGTGACTGCAATGCCTCTGGCGACTTCGCCGTCGTCGCTCTCACACCCTAGCAGGTAGCAGATTTCGTGTTTCTGGAGTCAGCAAACGTCATGCGCATCTTTGTATCATTCTTTCAAGATAAAATAAACGTTCGTATCAACAGGTTCTGGTTTATGTGCGCATGCCGTTGTGGTACTTGACTTATAAAATGGAGAGCAATATAAGGATTACATCTTTGCTCTTCTCACCAACCAGTTTAAGGAACCTGGAGTGCTGCTACCTTTGTCCTTGCTGTTTGGAAGTCACATTCATTCTCTAGCTTCACAAATTGTACTATTTCTCCAAAACGACAAGTCGAGATGGAAACCTATAGACATTAATTTGTTGAAATACAAAGAGATGATGGAGACACTTAGACTTGTAACTTCAGAGACAAACACATAAAGTCTCATTGGACAACTTTTTTTTTGGTTAGAACATAGGACATGTTTTCCCATACTCATTTTTACATCACATTTATTGTGACATAATAAGTCCAAATATGCTTAACTTTTGCCATATAATATGACGTAATAACCAGGTCCATAAACTACGCTAGCTTGCAGTGTGAGATAGTCGTCATACACATCGACAGGCAGTCTAGGAACCGTTGTGGTACTTCAGTTATAAAATGGAGAGCAATATAGAGAGAGATGATGGAGACACCTGTAACTTCACAGACAAACACATAAAGTCTCATAGGACAATTTGTTTATTAAAACAGGACATGTTTTTCCATACTCATTTTCACATTAGATTTACTGTGATAAGGTCAATATATGCTTAACTTTTGCCGTATAATATTACGTAATAATTGGGTCCAGAAATTATGCTACCTTGACCAAGTGCGGTCAGATATTCGTCATATATAATGCACATAGCTAGGCCTTTGGATTTCTAGGTGAGATTCTAATTGTATCCATTTTTTTAAAAAAAATTATGTGCCATATCCAAAATAAAATCGTTTGTATAGTCATGAGAATCCCTATGAAACACATCATAATGGCTTATTTGAATGGAATAATTTGTCATTGAAGAAAGCTTTGAGGACCACTAGTAAAATATAAAACTTCTTTAGGGGCGGTCAAAATGGATTTTCAGGGTCTGTTTGCCCACTACTACAATGTCGCGGATGTAAAAATAAGTGATTTTTAAAGGCGGTTTCAAAACCATCTCCAAAAAATAAATTTTTACAGACGATTCTCTTAAGACAACCACCTCTAAAAAGCTAAAAAACTTTTTTTAGAATTTAAAAAACATTTAGTAGAGTCTAATAAAAATAAGAAAACTATTTTTATGTAGCCTAAAGGGTTAATGACGAGCCACAACTCACCAGATATTATTTGGCTCATTTTAAATAAGTGTAGGCTCCACGATTTAAACCCACGACCTCTCCCTCATGCATCTCGTCCCTTACTGTCTAGTTCTACATTGTTGTGTATTATGTATGAATCTTGCAATCAATATTTTAACTTGGCTTCTTCATTTGGTTGCTCTACTGGCTCCCTGCCCTTCACTTATGTGGGCCTCTCTTGGACACAATAAACCTAGTGTTCCTGATTTTTGGGCATTGGTCAATAAATGTGAAAGAAGATTGGTTGCTTTCTCCTCTCTCCTGACTGAGGCAGGCAGACTACAGCTTACTAATGCTATTTTGACTGCTCTGCCAACTTTTGCTATGTGCAGTTTCCAACTACCCAAGACAGTGATCAATCAAATTGATAAATATTGAAAGCATTGTCTCTCGCGTGGGTCTGATATTCACAATAAGAAACCCTTCAAGGCAGCCTGGCCTTTGGTATGTGTACCCAAGATAGATGGTGGTCTGGGTGTTTTGGATATCTCTGTGCAAAATGAGAGTTTGTTACTCAAGCACCTTCATAAATTCTACAATAAGATAGATGCAAGTGCCATGGGTTCAGCTAGTCTAGGAAAAATATTACCCCAATAACAGACTGCATTTTCAATCTTCATCTGTTAGGGCCTGTTCTTTTTGGTGGAGGGACCTGCAGAAGTTGATACCCAAATACAAAGATATTGCAAGGGTTACACTCAATGATGGATATTCATGTCTTCTCTGGTATGATCCCTGGAGTATGCCTCCTTTGATCCAAAAGTTCCCTAAACTGCATTCGTATTCTTCTAATATAAAGTTGTTAGTTTTGGAAATTGCAAATAATCCTTTTCTCCATGACCTCTTCCATTTACCACTGTCCAATGAAGCTTATGGTCAGTTTCAAGCTTTTTCAACAATCATTCAGAATATCCAATTCACAGCTGGCCCTGACAAGTGGAGCTATTCATGGGGATCTCATTTCTCATCTTCTAGAGGTTATAAATTCTTCATTGGCAACAGGCAAGTTGCCCCTGCGTTTAAATGGCTTTGGAAGTCAGCCTGTCAAAACAAAATGAAAATCTTCTTCTGGCTCATTTTACAAGATCAGTTAAGCACTAGAGCCCTGTTGCGTCGACGCAACATGCATTTACCATGTTACAACTGTGTCTTGTGTCACCTTAATGTTGATGAAGATTTGGGTCATCTCCTTTTCCACTGCTCTTTTGCAACTGCTTGCTGGTACTCTATTTCCCTCATCATCCCTAACACTCAAGATCCAGCCTCAATTGTTGAAGCCTTGAAGATGCAGATTGGTCAGTCCTTCTTTATGGAAATTATTGTGACTATGTGTTGGTCTATCTGGATGATGCGTAATGATGCCATCTTCAGAAACTTGGCACACTCTATTCAGCGGTGCAAAGAAGTCTTCAGAAGAGAATTTGCCTTAGTTAAGCTAAGAGCAAAACCTACAATTCACATTCAGTTGGACCAATGGATTGTAAATCATTTGTAATCTTTTTAATTTTCTTTCAAACCTTTTATGTTTCATGATTGTACCTCTGTAAACTTTTCTTTTCATTTTATTAATAAATCACAGTAGGGGGTCAAACCCCTCTTGTTTTCATAAAAAAATATATAAATAGAAAACTTTCAACTACAAAGTTTTAGATCTCATCGAACACTACAACTTTCATATATGACATTTCTCCATTCAATGTCATTTGTAAAATTTAAAATTTGAAATTCAAAATATAAAATCTTGTTTTTGTCAAATAAAAAGTTTGATCTTGTTTAGATCTACAATCTTAATAATTTTTCTTCATCTGACTTCAATTAAAGTTATGGTTTTTTTAGCAAGAAATAAAACATATGATTTTATTTATGATGCATCTATTTTTATGGATGATTGTTAGTCAATCGCCCTTGAAATTTTGATTTTATGAGATTGTGGAGTTAATAAAACCACCTCTAAAAATCACTCATTTTTAAAGACAGTAAACATAATCAACCGTCATTGAAATTAGAATTTTTAGAGGCGGTCTTTTAGCGTAACCCCCCATAAAAATAAATACATTTTCGAAGGCCGATTTCTTAATGAAAGTGCCCCTGAAAATAGATCTTCAGCGACGGTTATGGAGCCATAATGCTCCCCGACGATATTACAGGTGGTGCTAAATTTAAATGCCTCTGTAGTAAAGTGAGCATCTCCAAGAGTTTGCTACTTTTAACTTAGCAAATTTTATGGTTTGCCAACTCCTAAAAGGTTTGCCAAGCTTGTCAAATGTACAAGAACAAATGTACAAGAGTTCGTTATCTTTAACTTGTCAAATTGAAAAAAAAGTAACAAGATATTCTTTTCCACCCGCATGCAACTCTGCATGCAACCTCGCTTCTCATGCATGGGAAAAGGAGTTGTGACCGCAGAAAAGTAGATGGCAAGCTAAGTACACGCGCTCATATTTCGCGTGCAGAGGGAAAATTTGCCAACTTGTTATTGATGCCAAGTTGTTGTGCCAAACTGTTCGAGACTATTTTTTATTATTTTGCCAAAATTATATGGATGACAAGTTGTTTTGTCAAACACTTGGAGATCCTCTAAATATAGAAGATATATACATGATTTAGTTACATTTCTAAATCCATAAATTGTTTGGATGACAAGTCTTTTATTTCTCGATCTATAGAAATTGTCTCAAATAGATATTCTTTTTACTTTCATCAAAGTTTCTGGTATGTAGTGATTATCACTTGGGTTGGGTGTCTAGCTGAGTTGGTTAAGCGGTTTGAGTAGCCCTCCTTAGGTTGTTGGTTTGATTCCTAATGGGTGTATCTAATGCTCGGATTAAGCTCCTGCTAAGGTTGTGGTCGTTTCCACATAGGCTACAATGTGACTGTGTAGGAGTGGGACATGGGATTTTCATACGAGCTATGATTTGTGTGGCAGGAGGTTTCGAGGTTTTACCCACAATTTAAAGGGTTTGAAAAATTCCTATGAATGGACGTTTCCTGTGACTACCGAATAATGCACGGTGATTCACATTTTTTTGATACGAGGACCCTTCCCCATTTCCATTAACATGTAACGGAAATACATTGTTTGGAGTTTGAAAGAAGCAAAGCATAAGAATAGACCAGGCTAAAAGGTACTTAACGACGAATGACACCAACAGAACCATAAAAGACTGAAACCGATGAAGACCCAAAACATTGGGCTAGAGCAAGATTAGGCTAGAGTCCTGAACTAGATGTCAGCCACCGAGTTGCTTCCAAGTCGCATGATCTTCTTCTTGCCTTGCACTCCCTTCCATTACTTGCACTCCCTTCCATTACTGATTCTGGTCCAAAGTCCCATACAGCTATTGCAGTTCTGATGTCTTCTTCTTCTTGGCCGCCAGGCTTGTTGCAATTGCTAGCATATCTTCCACTCCCTTCATGAGCACCTCCTTGTCTTCATCCTTGAAGAGCCCTGCCCAGTAACTCATGAGCGCGCATGCATAATAGATAATACTGGTAGGATTAGTTATGGTTTTTCCTTCAAAAGATATGGAGTTACGAGTTTTCCAGATGGCCCAGCAAACAGCTGCAATGCCAAGAGTATGTAACTTTGTACCAAATGGTAGCCATTGCTCACACCAGTCCCAACATTGGTAGATACTTCTAGGAATGTTCTTAGCATCAATGGCATGAGCAACAATAGCCCATACAGCTTTAGCAGTGTTGCATTCAAAGAATAGATGACTGATAGATTCATTAGCATCACAGAAAACACACAATGGTGAACCTATGAGATTGTCTTTGGTAAGCAAGGCATTATTCATCAGGAGCCATAGAAATATTTTGATTTTGGAGGGGATCTTGCCTTTCCATAATTTTTTATGGTAGGGGCCAGCCTCTCCTCTAGTTAGAGCTTTATACATCGATTTGACTGTAAATCTATGATTTCCAGTTAAGGACCAGATAATGTCATCATCAATTTCACTCAGGGGAAATTCCCACAGCTTTATTAATAATTGTGTCCATGATTCCTTTAAATCATCAAAAAGCCATCTGGTGAAGGTGATAGAATTAGGGGCCATCTTAGCCTGGTAGACAGTAATATCAGGTTGTTCACATAATTTGAAAAGATCCTGATATAAATGGCATAAAGGGTTAGCATATAGCCATGAATCTTTCCAGAAAAGAGTGGTTTTCCCATTCCCAATCCTCACCTGTCTCCCCATGGAATAAATTTCTTTAATTTTAAACAGATCATACCACATAGCTGAATCATTTTGCTTGTGGCTTAGATTATTAAAGGATTTACCATTCCAGTATTTAAACTTTATTATAGATTGCCACAGGCCTTCCTTAGTTTCTACCCTCCACCACCATTTGCACAACAGGCTGCGGTTCATTTTTCTAATGTCCTTAATCCCCAATCCACCTTTCTTTTTTTATTTACAAATCTTAGTCCACCTAATCAGGTGATACTTCTTTTTGGTTCCTCCTCCTTGCCAAAAGAATATTCTCCTCGATCCATCCATGTTATTATTGATGGTTTTTGGCAGAAGATAAATGGACATGTGGTAGATGGGGGCATTGCTAAGACTAGAATTAATAAGCACTTTCCTCCCTGCAATGGACATGCAATTCCCTTGCCACACACTAAGTTTCTTTGCACTTTTTTCTACTAGAGGGTTCCAATCACAAACATGCAGTCTACTTGGACTGACTGGGACTCCCAAGTATTTAATAGGAAAGGTTCCAATTTGACAATTGAAGATGCTGGCATAACACTCAGCCTAGTTTTGTTCATCATTAATGACTAGAATCTCACTTTTGTGGAAATTAATTTTCAAACCAGTCATTAGCTCATAAATATATAATAGAAGCTTAAAATTTCTAGCTTTCTCTAGATCATGCTTTAAATAGATGATAATATCATCTGCATACTGGAGGACAGTCACTCCATTAGTTATGATATGATCAATTAACCCTGTGATTCTCTCATTAGTTTGTGCTTTATGTATCATCCTGGTTAGGCCATCAGCTACAAAGTTGAATAAAATGGAGGATAATGGATCATCTTGTCTCACCCCTTTGTAGCTTTTGATGTAAGGCCCAATCTTGTTATTAACCTTCACACTAACTGTCCCACCAGTTACAACTTGTTTTAGCCAATCACACCATTTAGCAGAGAAGACTCTGGCCTGGAGGCAATAAACATGAAATCCCAATTCACCTTGTCATGAGCCTTTTCAAAATCTAACTTCAAAATGATGCCCACTTGTTTCTTTACTTTTGTCTCATGAAGAATTTCATTTAGTATCATAATACCAGTCATTATATTTCTGCCCTTCATAAAAGCAGTTTGATTCTGATGGATTAGCTTTTCAGCTACCTTTTCCAATCTGATGGTCAGGGTTTTGCTAATTAACTTGTAAAGAAAATTAAGAAGGTAGATGGGTCTATATTGTTGTATCCTCGTGGCATCAGCAACTTTGGGTAGTAAAGTAATTATTCCATAGTTTAGTCTACAAATGTTGACCTTACCCTTATGAAAGTCATCAAAGAGGGCTATGACATCCTCTTTTATGATATCCCAGCATGTTTGATAGAATTCTATTAGGATTTTATCAGGCCCAGCAGCTTTGTTGTGTTCCATTTGGAATAAAGCATTTTTTATTTCCTCCTCTGAGAATGGCAGGCATAGACTGTTATTATCACTGTCTGACACCATACTAGCCTCAGACCACAATTCACTGTCAATGTGAATATTATGGTTTGCAGTGGGTCCAAATAGTTCAGATTAATAATTTGTAGCATGCTGCAATAAGTCATCATCTCCCTCAATTAGATTACCATTGTCTTCAAAGGAGATGATGTTATTTTTCCTTTGTCTCCCACTAGCAATTCTGTGGAAGTACTTAGTGTTATTGTCACCTTTCAAGAGTCATTCCTCATGGCACCTCTTGTGCCAGTATATCTCTTCTTGATCAAGAAGAGTTAGATTTGATTTTGTAAGATGAACTTTTTGCATCATTTACTGAGCATTAAGACCCAAGGTCTCTTCTATTTTTTCCAGCTCAGATAATTCTTCACAAATTTTCCTTCTCTGTTTCCTTAATTCTCCTTGTAGGTTAAAACCCCTGTTTTAAATAGCGGGCTATAGCGCCGCTATAGCACCGGGAGAGGCTCGCCGCTAAGCTATTTATCTTCCGCTATAGCACCGCTATTTACCGCTATTTACTGTTATAGCACCGCTATTTACCGCTATTCCGTATTTTATTTGCTATTAATTTAGTATTTTGGATAATTAAACTTTTATGAATCATGTTATAGTATCATATTGGTATTAGGTAATGTTATCAAGACTTGTAGAACCTTAGAAATATATTTATGATCATCAAATATCATAATTGTCTTGTCTTTTTTCATGAATTACATGTGTTTTTCATGATTTTTCTTATAAACCGCTATCTGGCATAACTCCGCTATAGCGCCGCTATAGCTTTATAGCCTTCGAAAAAAACATGCCGCTATTTGTCATAGCCCGCTATTTAAAACTTGGGTTAAAACCCCAGCCCTTGAGATATTGTTTAAATAATTTCAGCTTCTGCTGAATTTTATCAAGGGGCGATTTGGCTCTGCATAGCCTCTCCCATAAAGTCTTTACTGTTGGAAGAAAATTGCAGGGTGATTCACATGGAGCTTCGTTCAGCGACTTGATAACCAACTGAGCTTTGTTCGTCTTCACTTCACCCACCACCATCGGTGAAATGCGGCTTGAGTAGGTACGATAATGAAGATCTTGAACACTCGGTCAATTCAACACCTACTCCAGTCATTTCTCCTGTTGTAATGTCAAAGAAATCGAGGATGATCTTTTTGTGCGGCCTTTTCAACCATTCAACGAAATTGCAAATCAATCTTCCAAGGCGGTAAAACCATTCATTAGCCGTATGTCTCCGAGTCTGACCGCCAATAGACCGACCTATGACTGGCGAACTGCTGGGGGGGGGCATTCACCAACCACCAGTTGGCCAGCTGACTGGCTCCTCGTAGGCGGGATATCGGTCAGAGCATCAGACCCGTGAAACAACATTCTTCTTTATTCGAATTTCACGTTTTCGTGTCAATTCATTTCCCTCTTCTATATATCATATAATATGCATATATTGGCTCAAGCTCGTCTGCTGTTGGCTGGGGAAGGTATATATGGAGGGCCGGCGCTGGCAGGCGGCAGTGTTGGTCGCCGCCTGTGTCGCTCGTACGGTGAGTGATGCGGGGGCCGGGCCTCACAAAGAAAACTTCTAATGTTTCTTTTCTAGATTTTTCTCTATAGAGCTTGTAGTCATGTAGTCCATACTCTAGCAAAGCGAGTTTCGGATGGCAAAAGGATGGGCGACTGGCAGTTAGCGTCAACCTGTATAGCCAATCTGCTGACTGAGCATTGTGTTTTGCCCCGATTAATCTAGCTGATAATAAAGAGGTAAAATTTCTACCATTTTTTCCCTTTTTCTTATGCATGTCATATACGCTCACGGCCAGCGGCAACGGGCTGCTTGAGTTTTTTAATAAAAGGCGTTGCCCGACTTTATAGAAAGCGTAATGAGAGGGGTAAACAATTCTACTCGGGTTAGCAGGGTTAGAAGCTTTACATCACAGGACAAATCATCATCTACTACATAGCTCTAAAAGAATTCTGCCTGAGTTTGAGCACTTAAGTGGTTTATGGAGGAGGACGAGAAAAAAAGATAAGAGAAGGAAGTGTTCCAGGTGTAAAAGTGCAATTGGAAAAGAGAAAATGGAAGTCTAAATTGAATTGGAGAAACTCAGTAATTTCTGATGTAAAAGTTAAGTCCATATTGGGCCTTTTGCTGCTAGGCTAGAATCTGTATGTGGGCCTTTTACATCACCGTATGCGACAAATCTATCTCCACCAAATAGAGATGCAAGTGGGCTTAATATTTCTGTAGCTGACTCGCCTGACGACGCATCAGCCGCTTACAAAACTCGTGTATGCCCCATGCATGTGGTGTTAATGGACTGTGATGCCATGGAGTGGCAGTGCAAAGCCAAGCTTGGCTACTATTTGTGAAACATCCCGTTGGGGCTAATACCCCTGATGAGGCTCTATCTGGGACACTGCTTGTCAACAGTGAATTATTTGTTGTGCTAGTGTACACTTTAGAAGGTATGGAAGAAGGAAGACGCGCCCTGCTTGGGTGAGCTAGCGGTGATAGTAGCAGTGCTCAAGGAGATGTTGACAAGCTATAGGAGGTGAACCACAAATGCTAAGGGTGTTCAAACACTGACAAAATTCTATATTTTGACATAAATAATTATTTTTTACATGAATAAAATTTAGTGTATATTTTTTGTTAACCTGTTACAATGCACAAACAATTTTGCTAGTTCAAGTATTAAGTCCAAAAAAATGTTGGAGAGGTTTTATATTGTCTATAAAATCTTTGAAGCAGGTTTAGGGAGGATTGTTTGTTGCTAATAGTTAAGGGCATGTTTGGTTCCATCATCTAAATTTTACTGGACTAAAATGTTTTAGTTATTTTTTATACCTTTTGGATAATTTGTATTAGTCAGTTTGTTTGGAACAGACGGGGCCAAAGTCTGCCGTTGTGATTATCCTCCACCACACCGCGTTCACTCCCCGCGCGATAGGCGCATCGCTCCCTCATGGCTGCTAACTTCGGCGGTCATTCCCAACAGCGCTCTCCACTCTCCACAGGGCAAATCCATTCTATAAAACCGGTGATGTTTCATTGTTTCTTCATCCAACTCGTAACCACAAGAGCAAACAAAACTTGCCAGAAATGGACCAGAAGCAATTTGTGCCTAGGGCCATCCCCAGCGAGGAGCTTATGCAAGCACAGGCGGAGATTTGTCGCCTCTCCTACAGCTACATAAAATCCATGGCCCTCCGTTGCGCTGTCAAGCTCGGGATCCCGAGCGCTATCCATGGCTCCGGCGGTGCCGCCACGCTAACCCAGCTGCTCTCTACCCTCCCACTTCCCGAGACAAAGAGGACACACTTATCCCGCCTCATGCGATTGCTGACCGAGCTAGGGATCTTCAGGAAACACGATGTCATCGATCAGGCCAATGGCAGCGGCAGCGAAGCTGGCGTCGTTTACTGTCTCACGCCGGTGTCTCGCCTCCTCGTGCACGATGTCCAAGCCAACGGCGGCGGCGGCGCGTGCCTATCGCAGTTTGTGACCTCGGTCACCGCGCTGTCGTCCAACCTCACGGCGTACCTGCGGCTGGACGAGTGGTTCAAGAGCGAGGAAGGCGGCGACGCTTCGTCGTCGGCGGAAACGCCGTTCATGATGGCGTACGGCCAGGGCTTCTGGTCCGCCGACGCCTGCGACGCGGAGCGGAGCGCGCGTTTCGACCAGCTCATGGCGTCCGACAGCCGGCTGGTGGCGGACGTTGTCGTGCGGGAGTGCAGCGACGTGTTCCAGGGGATCACGTCTCTGGTCGACGTCGGCGGAGGGAACGGAACCATGGCGAGGGCCATCGCCACAGCGTTCCCGACCGTCAAGTGCTCGGTCCTCGAGCTTCCGCACGTTCTCGAGAACGTCCGCAACACCGAAGACACCATTCACTTTGTCGCCAGTGATATGATGAATTTCATTCCAACAGCGGATGCTGTGCTCCTCAAGGTATGTACATTCACACTGCCAGGCCGACCACATCACGTGTCATAAAATCCTCTCACTACGGGAAAAGCCTCGTTTGCCGAGTGTTATTACGTTTGCCGAGTGCTTTTTATCGCGCACTCGGCAAACATCATGTTCACCGAGTGCCCCACAATAGGAACTCGGCAAAATAAAAACACTCGGCATACACACGTATTTGCCGAGAGCCAGAACAAAAACACTCGGCAAAATCTGGGACGACACTCGGCAAAAGACGGCCCTCGGCAACAGGGAAAATGAGGCACTCGGCACAGAGCTGCCACTCGGCGAAGCAGCACGTGCCGCTCGCGTGCGCCTCCCGGCGTCGTTGACCGACGACCGTCAGGCGTTTGCCGAGTGTCACTAACGGGACACTCGGCAAACGCCTGACGGTCGTCGGTCAAGGACGCCGGGAGGCGCACGCGAGCGGCACGTGCTTCTTCGCCGAGTGCCCCATTTTCGCCACTCGGCAAAGATGCTCTTCGCCGAGTGTCTTCCTATGACACTCGGCGAATAGTTTATTTTTTTCCTTTTCTGCCCTCGAAAATTTTTCCCCTCGATTTATACAGTACTTGGTACATTGTGTTGGAATTTGGTAGCTTTCCTGATTAATTTGCTATTTTTAATTTGATTATCTCATTTCAATGTATTATTTTGAATTAGTGAATTTTGAACTACAATTGAGTTAAATAATGGTGAACAATTATTAAAAAAATAATATTCATGATACTCTATCCACAGCCGCCTCAGTTCGTACTCAGAAATGGCAAGGCAGGTCTATGGGCCAGAGTATGACCCGAGCGCACACGACCTCGATGGAGAGGTTGTCATGAGGGTAGGAGGAGGCAAGAAGCACGGGCGGTACTATCTCGGGGACGGTGTGATCGACTCGTCCACTACTCCTAGCCTCTCCCAGATCCGGGCACGGAGCACTGGCGGTGACCCAGGCATACTCCCACGGCCGTCCCAGTCATACTCATCCGTGCAGGTAATTTCTGTTACATTCATCGCATAAACATCCTCATATTGCTACTTGGTGACTTCAGGTTAATATTGCATTGAATATTGCTTGCAGGCACGGTTAGAAGCAGAGAAGAGGAGACGAGAGGAGCTGGAGATGGAGGTGCATCACTTGCGAGAAAACCAACAAGCGCAAGAGATGCGGGTGCAACAAATATTGCTGGATCAGCAGAGGCACAACCAGGAGCAGATGTCACAGATGTATGCGTACATGGCAAGCCTTTCAACACAGAACCCGCTGCCGATGCCTCAACCGGTCCCCTGGGTCCCGCCAAGTATGCCGCCATTGGTGCCACCACGGCCACCATTTGGTTTATCTCCTGTAAGTCTCTTCACAACCGAATACTTCCATCTCAGTACTTAGAGAAACTTAGCAAAACTTAGAAACCTAGAAAAACATAGAAATTTAGACGTAGAAATTTAGACAGCCTAGAGAAACATACATAGTTATACAAACTTAGAAAGCAACTATCTTTTTCCTTCCAGACTACTCCTGGATCGGCGGCGTCGAATGATCTGCCCCAAGACGACCAAGATCTGTCGCAACCTCAGGCTCCTCGCGGTCCTCTATTCCCTCCTTCGTAGTACATTTCTGATGTTTGTAATGCATAACTTGAACTATTTGTGGAACTTGGACTATTTGTGGACTTGTGATGGATATTTGTGATTTCTGGACTTGTGATGGATATTTATGGACATTTGTGGATGTTGAATGAATTGTGAGCTCTATTTGATGCTATTCTATTGTCGAATGATATATATCAACTGCCTGTGATGATGTATGAATATATATTGTTTGTTGTCAATTAAAATGCTGGGAAAAACAAAAAAAAAATGGATCTGGAAATAAGTTTCGCCGAGTGCAAAGAGAGACACTCGGGAAAAATGCCATTATTCGCCGAGTGCAAATTCTGACACTCGGGAAAAATGCCATCATTCGCCGAGTGCTGCGCTCAAGACACTCGGCGAAATTGCCATTCTTCGCCGAGTGCCTTCGAGGCAGACACTCGGCGAACACGTGACGTTTGCCGAGTGCCCTCGACACACTCGGCAAATACGGCATGACGGAACGGCCTGACGCCGTCCGGGCGCGCCGTCAGGTCGAATATGTTTGCCGAGTGTCACCGCGGCACTCGGCAAACGTTCGCCGAGTGCCCGATAAAAAACACTCGGCAAAGTCTTTTCGCCGAGTCAACTTTGCCGAGTGTTCTTCGCCGAGTGCAAACGCTCGGGGAAATATTTGCCGAGTGCTATATGCTCTTCACCGAGTGTTTTTTGCACTCGGCGAACGAGGCATCTGGCGTAGTGTCTGTTCCAAATTGTAAGCCCTTATTGATTTTTCAGATATATAGTTTTTGCTACACTTCTAGATAGCTCTACATTTAAATCCAGATATAGATTCATATAGTAAGAAACTATGTGTCTATAACTCTATGTATATAATCTCACAACTAGGGATGAAAACGGCTGGAAATACTGGAACAACATTGTTTTCTACATTTGACATGACTGAATTCGTATTTTGGGATAAATTCAAATTTGGTTCGAAATACATAACACTAAATTTGAAATCAGAACAAAAACATTTTAGATGTTTTCTGACCATTTTCTACTTTTCTATTTTCAATTTGGAATATCTCAAATTCGATATTTGGTATAAACCAAATTTGGCCCACTAAGTCTACCCTTAGGAAATTTGTATCTTTCATAAAATCTTGGATGAAAATGATTTTTATATACATCTATAACTTTTTAGTTTTTATATTCGTGAAGAAAAGTTTTAGTTTTATTGTTTTCATTTGAGGTCCTTAAGATACTAAAAAAAATTGAAAAACGTTTCAGCAGTATATTAGTTGTACGTGAACAAATACTTGTTGCCTTAGAAAAATCATATATTTCTTATATGGTGTCAAATAGAGATACTTTTTATAAAAGTTGTAGGACTTGTTAATTGCTACTTTTTATGAAAGTTGTAGGATTTGTTAATTGCTATTCACTTGGTCATGTGTACTTATTAATTGTTATGCACTTGGTCTTACGGGTCGATATTTCGCAGTATTGATTTTCCGTATACCAACCATGTTCGACACAATTCTCCTTGAAATAGTTTGTTTTCGAAATTCTCTATATAATTTGTGTTTGTTTTCATGTTCGGCTTTTTCACTTTTGCTTTAATATTTAAATGTAGAAGTAGAAAACAGCCAAGGGATTTTCCAACTATTTTCTCCTCCCTAGTCAAAACAATACCACCGCCGGCTGCTTCGTTAGGTCAACGAAATAATTGAGTACAGATACTTCGCTGCCCAAGTCTATACCGAACATTGACCTGCATCTTGATATACATTTCCATCTCTCCTAGCTCAGCGGTGATTTTAGGAATCTTCTCGGTTTCTCAGCACCACATGACGTTTGGCCAAAACCACGACAAATAAAATGCAACTCTTAATCGTCTGCCTAAAGTGTGATGTTTGCTTCGCTATGGAACTTTGCTAGCACCCGATCCACCAAAAGAAAAAGAAAAAAAAATCGTTGGCACACGCATCTTATGAGATTTTTACTTTCAAGTATATATAGGGCCTCTCTAAAATAGCTACATCAACCAAAAAGTGATCTAGATGTAGGATTCACCATGTGTAATCCAACGTGTAACGTTTGGCTACACCATCGACGACTCGAGAATATGCAAGGACATTTTATTTGGAATGGACTGATAAGCCCTTGGATAGGGCACCACGTGACAAGGGAAAACAAAAAAGCATCTTCGTCTTCTTGAGCGAGCACGAATGGGCATTACAGCTCATGTGGCCACATCCTCACCAAGGACAGGTTGGCGACCGTTTTCCTCTCCTCACATCTTCGTTCATGATGGATTCCAGGCGGACTCAGCACGGCCCTAGTCGGCACGACCGTGATCGTGCGCGGCCGGCCCCGAGGCAGCTCGTGGTCGCCCTCTAGGGCACGGTGTGGCCGGTCCCTAGGCTCCAATGACCACCATTGCCCATGGTGGGGAAGCAGTGCTGGATACCAATGGTGGGGGAATGAGTGTTGGCAACCAGTGTGGTTGTAGGAGCAGGAAGCACCAGTAGCCATGTGGTCCTCTTTTTTTGTGATACACAATGCAACTCAGAGACATAACATAGGCACATTCACTACGAACGCACACATGTCAACCCTATCCCTATGAGCATCGTCGAAGACTGGCCTGACAAATCCTCCAGATTGAGGAAGTCATCATAGCGCCTCACTGTCGACAGAAACATCGTCTACCACTGAAAAGCAGAAAGTCATTAAATCCTAGAATATTCGCTTCCACGGGGATGATGCAAGAAACGTAAATAGAACAAATGGGTACAAAGATGGGCTATATATGTAACCAGTGGTAGTGGTGGATAATATTTCCCCATTCCATCGATTTGAGTTTGTCGGAGCACCTCTTGAGGAGCTCTACCAAAATAGTGAAATTGTTTTGGTGAATCTAAATTTGGTGCAGCTAGAGCGTTTTGTAAACTTTGGAGTGCAGTAATTTTTTTTTCTAAATCTGGAGTTGAGGGAGCTGTCCCAGATAGGCTCATAGTCGTAGCAACTTGTGGTACAAACAATTGAGTCTCGCTATATAAGTATCCTAATACCTACCCCCAGTCGTAGTGGTATGATCACGGGTATCCATGGTGCGAAATTCAGAAAAGATGAATCTTCAAGGAGATCTTAGTCATGATGTCCACAAAGTAGTATATTTAGAAAAACTAGAATGACTTACCGTTTACAATACATGTGAGCACATGTAATTGTATGTTTCTAATAACACTATGACACAACCAATTTATAGCGTCAGACATCGGTCGCTAAAACATAATATAAACGTCCAACAATCGATCGCTATAAATTTGTCATAGATCATTGGTCGCTATTTTTCTTTATAGAGTCCAATAATCGGTCGCTACTTATAAGTATTACAAATCATATAGATATACACATGTATACTTTCACTTGCAAAACAATATGAATTAACATTCCAAAATTCTAAACAATAACTACAAATAAAGGTTAACTTTTTGGCTCTACGATTTGGAGGCCCTAGTTGGAACTCACCATCATAGGGCAGCATGTGTATATAGAACTACTTATTTAAAAATTAAATTAATTTAATTTTTTCAATAAAGGATACAGTGAGTACAAAACGCTCACCTTAACACCTAGATAGTTAACAACTAACAGGACTAAAACTGAAAGGCAAAATATGCGTTCATGATATTAAAAAGATATAACAAAGGCATGATATAACATAAGCTAAAGTTTCAACAGAATGTTTATTAAAGATCTAACATATAGGTATGACGCAAAATATAGACGATACATATAGTTTAATTAATAAAAAATTGTCATAACCTGGTGGCACTACCAAAAACATGGACTTTGCCGAGTGCCTCGGCCACTGCAGAGGACCCAAAATCGGGCACTCAACAAAGACCGGCGCTCAGCAAAGGAGGTGAATCCGATAGTGTGGAGATTAAGGTTATGTCGTTTGGATATTGTGTTAGAAAATAAATACGGTGGTACATAATAAAGAAAACCCTTTTGATTAGTAGTATGGATGGAATTTATTTATGGAATTTAATACGGAGGTACATAATAAAGAAAACCCTTTTGATTAGTAGTATGGATGGAATTTATTTATGGAATTTAATACGGAGGTACATAATAAAGAAAACCCTTTTGATTAGTAGTATGGATGGAATTTATTTATGGAATTTTAAATAATTATTTAAGATTAAATACTAGACTACATATGCTTAGATTAATTGACTTGAATGAATAACTGAAATGGCAGAATGTGCTGCATGATTGGAGCGACGAGGACTGTGTGAGAATCTTGGAGCGATGTAGAGAGGCTATCTTGGCTAATGGTACAGCAGGGAAGGTGGTGCTTATAGAAATAGTGGTGGGAGGGTCCTGCTCGACCAAAGAGGCATTTGAAGCTCAACTTCTGATGGATATGTGCATGATGGTGCTGTCTACGGGAAAAGAGCGAGGGGAGCAAACGTGGAACAAGATTTTCGTGGATGCAGGTTTTACCCGATACAAGATCAGGCCCATCCTAGGGCCTCGATCGGTGATTGAGCTTTATCCATAGCCAGTGGTCATATGTGTTAATCGATGCAAAAGCTGAAATATCAATATCTTCCCTTTCTACAAAAAATAGTGATCATTGAAAATTTGCAATTATCTATTTTTGTAAGAGATTTTTTATAGTACTTGTGGAGAATTTCAACGGCTCACAGCGATCGATCCAACGGCTACAAAGGCCGAAAGCGATGGGAGGCGATGGGAGGGAGGCGATGAGAGACGATTGATGTGTCTATGGTTGGTGGGTCATATGCGCCAAAACGCTTTCCATTGCCTCCAAAACTGAGGGAAAGACGACTCCAAATAAAGGAGTTTCGTTTTCATAGTTCTTTTTTTAGTCAAGGGTACAACAGTAACTCTATAAATACAACTAGTCTTTTTGGTTTTAATCCGTTGCTAAAAAATGTTGAAGAACTCTAATTTCTCTTTTTAATCCGTGGCTAAAATTTGTAACTAGTCTTTCTTCCTCATATTAACTCCGATTGTGATGATTTTTTTCCTAAAGTTTTCTAAAATATCTATCAAGTTCTTATGTTCTTATTGCTATTATTTTGGTCATATTTTCTTATAAATATTTCAAAATTTGAATTTTAAAATTGTCAACTTTAAACAACATTTTTAAACATCAAATGATTTCTACTAAAGAAATCAAGAACATAAAAGTTGTAGAACTCCTCAATTTGTAAAATTCTTATTTTGGTCATTTTTTTATATGACAAAGTGAAAGTAATATCGTTCAAAAATTTTACATATCTCTTTTATGGAATCCTATGGAACCCTATGAGAGATATGTAAAATTTTATGAACATCGATACTACCGCTTTGTCAGATGAACAAATGCCTAAAATAGTATTTGTAGATATTGAAAAGTTATAAAACTATGTATCATCCTGCCATGGAAAAGTATGTCTGAATTTTCTAAAATTTTAAATTTAAGTTTTTCAAATAACATCGGATGAAAAAACAATCACAAAGAGAGTTGTGAATCTCAAAAAGTTATGAAACTTTGTACTTGACAACTTTTTAATTTGAAATCATCTTATCAAAAAAGTATGTTTCAATTTTCCAAAATTTAAAATTCAAATTACGATCTTGGATGGAGAAACTATCAAAACGAAAGTTGTAGATCTCAAAAATTTATAAAACTTTATAGTTGATAAATTTTTTATTTAAGTTCATTCAAAGCCCCATAAAATCGAATTACACTAAGTTTGTAACAATTCATTGGGAACCAAAATGTATATTGGGCACAAATATTGGAGGATCGTAGTGGTAGAAGGAGGTTATGCATGATGGGGAGGTCATGGGTTCGAATCCTAAAAGTATACTTGCTATATTTATTTTTTTTGCTATTTTTCAAATATGTATGTACACTTTTGCTAACCATGTGGTTGAATATATCCAGATAACGTAACTGTGATACAAAACAATAATTCATTATTTTTACATCCTGTTTTTGGCCACTGTCCATTTTTATTTTTTTGCTATTTTTCAAATATGTATGTACATTTTTGCTAACCAAGTGGTTGAATGTATTCAGATAACGTAACTGTGATACAAAACAATAATTCATTATTTTTACATCCTGTTTTTGGCCACTGTCCATTTTGGCCACGCAATGATGGAGACAAATATGTATGTACATTTTTGCTAACCAAGTGGTTGAATATATTCAAATAACGTAACTGTGATACAAAACAATAATTCAATATCATACTTGTATACTAGTATACAATTGAATTCTCTGCTAAATTAACTTCAAGTAGTAAATTAACTCTCACCCTCTTCAGAAGTGGCGGTCCTGTACTACTTTCTTTGCTGGTCTGTTAGCTTCTTCCATTCACAAAGCTGTCATCTGACCATTGACATTTTGTGAGGTTGCTTTCCTGAACATCCTCCTTGCTTTCTATTCCCTACGCCTACTGCCCTCAGTCACAAACACACTAGCTATCGATGTTAATCTCATCATCCTCAGTTGCTTCATCATCAAAGGAAAAGCCTCAGTTGCACTTGTTCTTTGTTGAACCCTTCCTTTCTCAGAATGTTGCAACTTAAGCCCCTTCACTGACAGCCGCCGCTTCCGCTTTGGGTTTGGCCCGTCTTCTGGGTCTTCAGCAGTAGAGTTGTCAACTGCCAGAGGAATAACCATTATTGTCCATGCATGAAAAGAGTTAGCATTATACTTACTGAGGGTAATACATGAAACAACAAATGATCATGTTTCCAAAATTCTAGCCCTGACCATGAGTGCATCATATGGAGCTACTAATGCAACTTACTCTACTTTGAATACGCTATATAGTCATTTGGTAAATCAAAGTTTCACATGTATATATGTTTCTGAAATTCTCATCCATAGAATAACTGTAAAAAATGACTATTGAAATTTTATTCACCTGTTCTTCACGTGGGGTGGAAGCCCACGGTGCCATTCATCCTTGGGTCCGGCTGACCTGAGATTGAAAAGGCTAGCGCCGCTGCAGGGCCGGAATAGGACACAGTGTTGCGACGAACCTGCAGAGCGCTCCGCTGCTGCCCTCCAACTTCAGATGGCCACGGCCCTGCTCCTTACCTCGCCGTAGAGGGTCACGCCGGGGGCCGGATGCCGGATCGGGAGCGGCGTGCTTCCTCCGAACATGTTAACCGCGATGAGCAGGGGCGAGGCGGCGGCGGTGCATGGCGGGCGAGGGCAGGGAAGCACAGGTGAGGCCAGGCCGGTGCGACGCTGTGAGAGGGCGGCGGCGGCGTCGTGCGAGATCGAGGAAGAGGGAGAGCAGAGCGACGGCTTCGGCGTGGGATTTGGTGGGGGGAGGAGGCGGGGAACGCAAGACCCCTGCGATCGCAGCGCGTTCGGCGGGCGGACGAGCTCAATTACCTTATTACCCTTAAACCAATTAAATTAGCCAAATGCATTATTAGGTGAAGGCAATGGGAGGCGATAAGAAGCAATTAAAAGTACCGTAAAAGAACTCTTTTTGTAATAAATATTATTGTTGGTCTTTTTTTTGTATGAATGAAGCTCGCGTACTGGTCCTTGCTACCGTATGACAAATGTTAGTTTTGTTTGGCTTCTGGTGTTCACCTTCTGAGCTTAAGGATTCTTCTCTTTTATGCCAGAACCGATAATCATCACCGTTGGATCAGAACCTTCCATCGCTGCTGGAATTCGTGCCAGCAGAGGCTAATCAACGGTGATGGGAGTCTATCACTACAGGTTTGGCGACCTAGTAGCAGTAACAACGATTGGCACAACACTGCGGAGTCAAAACATCACTTGACAATGTTGCTCATGGGTCATGGCTATCGCTGACTTATCACCTCGTCTAAACCCCTGGACAACCTTAACACGAAAACAGCCTGTAGTAGGAACGCTTTGAGTAGTAAGTGGCGACTTGCCGTGTATCACTCGTCCTCCTCTAGATTTCCCCTGAAATCCACGATCTCTCGCTCAAATTTATCCCGATCTTCACCCTAGGCCACATCGATCGTTACCTGCACCCCATCCGTTCGTTTCTGGAAGTTGTCTCCGCCTCAATCGGTGAGATCCTGCCGTTTTCCCCTTTTTTTGCCCACTTCTAAACCCAAAACCCTAGTCCAATATTCCCCGATTCAACACCTAATCTTGTTCCTGAGGGCTCCAATCGAATCTTGCAACTCCGATCTTCAACTCTCTAGTTCATTTTTTGACCCTCCCCTCAGCTTCATCGTGGTTTCGTCATGCTTTATGCCGTCGATGAGGTACCAAGCTCCAGCCTTCTGGCCTCCGTCGTCGAAATCATGTTTCCTCGCTCCACCGCAGACAGCGACCGCACCACTGCTCCAGCCACCCCACCAATGGAAGACCCGCCCCCTGCTCCTCCACCTCCCATCCAGCCCCCCGTACCACCTGATGCCGCTACCACCATGCCCCCTCCCTCTGCTCTTCCGGCACTATGCCTTCGGGTATCGCGGAACATCTGCCTGTCCCGCTGTGCAGGCGAATCGATATCCATCCCCACCAGCCTCCCGTGGAGATTGGTTCATCCCGACGCCGTCCTCACGAAGGAGCAACAGATCGAGTTGACACTCAACCTGAGCGACGTCACTGTCACGCTGCAACGCCCAACCAATCAGGCCTCCACTTCTCTGTTGGCGGCCCTTTGGTTGAAGCACTGCGATCTGCCCCGCCACCTATTGTTGTGCCGCAGGGGCCTAATTCTGACCACCTCCGACTCAATGATCAGAGCCGCATCCACAACGTCCACACTATGGCTTTGCTACAGAACCGTGGCTCAGGTGCTGGCCGACAGGGTGCCTCCGGAGCCATGACACACCTAGCATGGAACTGCCGAGGCTCAGGCGGGAGTCTTTGCAGTTCCACCATGCAACACTTGTCACGCCTACTGGTATCCACTAAAGCTCTGGTATGTTTTATTTCAGAAACTAGGAATGCTTCTATAACTAAAAAAGCCATAAAAAATCACTTCAACTATAACGATGCTTTTGTTGTTCCATCTCAAGGCCAATCTAGTGGCCTTTGGTTAATTTGGAACCATGAAGTTGATATCACTGTTGTTGATCATAGTCATAACTTCATCTTTGCCTTGTGTTTTAATAAAATAAGCATGCAACAATACGGTTTAGCGTGTATCTATGGAGACCCTAATCATCAAACTACTTCTGTTACCTGGGGGCATGTTATCCACTTTGTTGTTCAAAATAGTAACTTGCCGATGTTTTGCATGGGGGGTCTTAATGAACTTATGAATGCTAATGAGAAGTTAGGTCCCAATAGGGCTGATGTGAATCGTATTAGTGAATTTTGTGTGTATGTTAAGCAATGTGGTTTCATTGATCTTGGTTATAGCGGCCCTGCGTACACATGGACTAATAAGCGTTTTTCCTCTGTTCCAACTTATGAAAGACTCACTAGTAGAGATTTGACCTACCATGATAAAAATTCTTATGATGATTCTGTTATGGTCACCAAAGAGTGGTTTCCATGACGTTTTGGTCGTTTTGGTCATGGAACTCCGTGACGATTTTGTTTTTCGTGACCTATTTTGGAAAGGTCATGGGAATGGTCACGAAAACCCTGACGGAATCGTCACAGAGGCGTTCGCGGCACTGTTCATCGCTGGATTGTGACGGTTTCACGTATATCCTTGGGATGTGACCAAGACACTTCGTCACTAAAACCATTTAGTTACAGGAGCCGGCGCCGTTTGGCTGCGGGAGAGCCGCCTTCACTCATACTTCCATCCGCCGTTAGTCGTCGGAACCGCCCATCACTCAGCCGGACACTTCTCTGTTAGACGTTATGCGACCCGCTGTTACTCATCTGTTCCGAATGGGCGCCGCTTCACTGACCGACATGTGGGACCTGTCTGGGACCGTACTCCATCCGACGAGTGGGATTAGCGTGTCAGTTAGAAGGGACCCGCCACATGGGACCCAACCCACCCTATCCTTCGACGACTGACATATGGGACCTGTCTGGGACCCTTTTCCATCCGACGTGTGGGATCATCGTGTAAGTTGGATGGGACCCACCACGGGGGACCATCTCCGTTCATGTGGGGTCAACCTTCGTGAACTGACATGTGGGACCCATATGGGACCGTTCTCCATCCGACGTGTGGGATCAGCGTGTAAGTTGGATGGGACCCGCCACGAGGGACCCATCTCCATTCATGTGGGATCAGCGTGTAAGTTGGACGGGACCCGCCACGGGGGACCCATCTCCGTTCATGTGGGGTCAACCTTCGTCAACTGACATGTGGGACTCCTCATCCGACGTGTGGGATCAGCGTGTCAGTTAGAAGGGACCCGCCATGGGGGACCCATTTCCATTCATAAGAGGTCAACCTTTGTCGACTAACATGTGGGACCCCCGACTGGGACCGTTCCCATCGGACGTGTGGACCAAAGCGTCAAGTTAGATAGGACCCCCAACTGGGGACCCTTCTCTGACAGAGACGTGGGACCACCCTTCTCCAACCGATGTTGAATTCTCCAAAAACATTGGGTTCTCTGGGATTCGAACCCAGGACCTGGCACTAAAGATGTGAAGGCCTTTGCCATTACGATAAGCGGCTGTGTGTGTCTAGGTCCCCTTGGAGCCTTTATATATTATAATGTAATGTAAGTACATTTTATGTTCTCTTATATATGTATCTATATATATATGGGACCTTAAAAGTGGATAATTATCTGCTCGTTGGACTTGTGACGGAGTCGAGGCGACAGCGGAGGATTCCTGGTGTGCTGTGGTGGCTCCGGCATCCATTTGGAGGCAGGCGGTGGGGCTTTGCCGGTGGAGCACGGCGGGATTGGCGTCCGCGTCGCTTGTGTGCCGCGGCGAAGGCATCAGATCTGATTCACAGGTCTCCTTTTTACTGTTCGTTTCTTCATTTCTATTTTGCCTCAACATGGATCTACTACAGGACTTGGGGATTTCACTTAGATATATCACCTTTGATGCATACCTCCATATCCCTTAATTTTAGATAGATGTGGGACGGGGAATGGTTCTGGTAGTCCCTGTAGCACATGGCTATTGGATTTGTTAGGAGGCAGCAAATCAGTGCCACTAATCTTTGAGCTGCACTTGTTGCTACGCATGCTGTAGATTCGAGATGCAACCCTGCTATGCTGTGTTCCGTGGCCGTACGCGAGGGGTTTTTCGCAGCTAGGCTGACTACCACGACCAGGTTCATGGGTTCTTAGGTGCTTCATATAAAATGTACAACTCCTATGAACCGTAGTTGCTACCTTCAACTCAAGAGCAAACAACTCTAATCCACCCTTGGCTGCTAATGATGACATCTGTCGTCAAAACCCAATGCCTGCTCCACCCTCTTTCTCCTTCAAAAATGTTGTAATAATCATTATGGTTATCTATGTCTGTAACATATGGAAGAAGCTGAGCTTGTGTACTGACTGTTAGTGTGATTGTTAGACTTGATTTAGCTAAATTGGTAATGGTATTGTAAGTGTGATGGTTAGACATGATTTAGCTGAAATTATAATGGTTACAGCTCCATTAACTGCTATCCTAGTTTTTGTTATATATATCTATGTGCTGCCATTCTAAATTTTGACGAGCTCGTACCATGGAAAATGTTAATAGCTATTAAAGCTGCTTTTCTTCGGATATACGTGCGCAATAGCATTTCAACCACATGGTTCCTCGATCCATTCTGCATAACGATGCAGTGAGATTTTCTCCTCGCTGCAATGTGGGAGCCAACAGGTAGGCGAATGATGTTTTGTATCGGTGCACACTGATTGATCTGACAATTAAAACTAACAAACCCATTGTTATTTGTCCTACAAGGTCAATTATGTACCGATCAGACTTTCTACGTTAGCAGATATGAACTGCTAGGAGACAACACTTGGGACTCAGGATAGTCCGGCCATTTCTCTTTTGTGTACCATGGGAAAGTTTGGCGCTATCTCTTTTGTGTACGCTCCTGGAAGACAACTAGAACCAAGGACGACCAAAACCAAGGATGACGACTAGAACCCTAAACCCTAAACCCTTTCATACTATCATAAAGTACGATAGAGTATCGACAACTATGACATAAATGCAAGGGAACACACGATCATCGATACATCAAGTTCATACAAATGAAACCTAGGTTATTACATGCTCCCAGAAAAGAGTGGTGCACACAAAAAACCCAGGTTTCTGAACTCGTTCTCAACACATTTTCATGTTTCTTCATCCTTGGTTCTGGTCGTCTTCCACAAGGTCTTGAGCGTACACAAAAGAGATAGCGCCGGACTTTCCCATGGTACACGAAAGAGAAATGGCCGGACTATCCCAAGTCCCAAGTGTTGTCTCCTGGCTGTTCATATCTGCTAACGTAGAAAGTCCGACCGATACATATTTGACCTCGTAGGACAAATAATAATGGGTTTATCAGTTTTGATTGTCGTATCAATCAGTCTGTACCGATACAAAATATCATTCGCCTATCTGCTGGCTCTCACATTGCAACGAGGAGCAAATCTCATCGCATCATTATGAAGAACAGATCGAGGAACCATAGGGGTGAAATGCTATTGTGTACGTGTATCCGAAGAAAAGAAGCTTTAACAGCCACTAACATTTTCCATGGTACGAGCTCGTCAAAATTTAGAATAGCAGCACATAGATATATAACAGAAACTAGGATAGTAGTTAATGGAGCAGTTTAACCATTATAATTTTAGCTAAATCATGTCTAACCATCACA
Source organism: Bothriochloa decipiens (assembly GCA_023333625.1). Lineage (NCBI taxonomy): Eukaryota > Viridiplantae > Streptophyta > Magnoliopsida > Poales > Poaceae > Bothriochloa > Bothriochloa decipiens. Next base: position 30,065,978 of record CM041631.1, on the reverse strand, counting down.
CTTACAATACCATTACAAATTGAGCTAAATCAAGTCTAACAATCACACTAACAGTCAGTACATGAGCTCAGCTTCTTCCATATGTTACAGGCATAGATAACCATGATGACTATTTACAATAATTTTGAAGGAAAAAGAGGGTCAATATTACAAAAATTTTGAAGCATGGCCCCACCTTTCTTGCACGCGACTTTCCTCATATGATGGTACCTAGGCTGCTAGATCTGCAACTTATGGCTATAGTGAATCGGATAATAAGGGAACATATGGAACATATTGGGATGCTAGGTAGCATACTTCTCGACGTCTACGATACTCAAAGAGTCTGGTAGGGATGACATGAAATTTTCTGCGGTCCATGTCATATGCGATGATTCGGTCTCCTTTACACCCAGCTAAGAAAACCAAATTCCATTCGGGGTGAACTGCAATCAAGTCATGGATCATAACCCATGGGCTACTAAAGCTTCTAAAAATTTTGTTAAGGACGACTCTATGCTGCAATGTCCAATTATTAGTACCATAGTCTTCAAGGATCCACATTGAAAACTTGCATTGTCTGCGAGGACCATGAATAAAACATACACACAAGTGACCTTGATATTGATGCAGGGTAAGCCCATAATTACCATCCCGATAATCAGGTAGGGCAAGCCCATCATCACCAGTAGGCGCAGCAATTTCCTTCCATGTGTTTCCCTCCATATCCATAGCAATTATCACATGTGGTCCCATAGCCGTAACGGACAACATATTGTGTATCTCAACTAGTGTAGTAGGTGGAACAGACGCCATATTGTGTAGAAAACCGTTAAGAAATACACCTTGCCTTCCACCATGCCGTATACCCTTCCGCCATCCCCATTCCGTACTGAGCCATGTATTAGTTTCAGACGAGTAGATCTCCAAAGCTTCTGCACCTTGCCAATATTCAACGACATGGAAAGGCGAGGAGACTAACGGATCAAAACACAACTGAGCCAACCCAGCCGATGGAACAAAACCCTTCAAAGATAGGGTACAATTATGAGGGCTATCTGGTAGTTCCTTATAATTGCCTATGATTGGATTGCAGACGATCCAGCGATATCCCTTAGCAAAAGACCACCAGCATAGGATGAGGCCGTTGCAGCAATCATCTATACAATCTGTGCGCAAGAAGTTGAAGCAGGGATGTTCACTGGTGAAGCTGGTGAAGTGCTGAATGTTCTTCTTCCTATCGAAGAAGAAATCGATCACAGTCTGGTGGGCAAGCTTGTCATTGATGTCAGAGTTGTTGATGAGGTGTTTCCAGTATCGACAGACCAATTTGCAACGGAACAAGGAGGGGCCAAGGATAAGGTGGAGGATGTCAAGAATGAGATCATCTGGGAGGCTAGCAAATGAGTTCGTCCTCTTGTTGGGGGCCTGCTCCATTTGTCAGTGTGCAAGAGGCCACAGATTCCTAAGTAATGAGATAACTAAATGAAGAAGAAAATAATGCAACAAAGATCCATCAGTTAAGTCCACAACTTATACCAAAATGCAACTTTAACAGCATACGACAATTTCCATGTTACGAGCTCATCCAAATTTAGAGTAGCAGCACATAGACATAGACAACTCAAACAAGAATAGCAGTTACTGTGCTTGTAACAATTAGTCCAATACAATTTTGGCTAAATCAAGTCTAACCATAACACTTATAATACCAATACAAATTCAGCTTACGGCTAAACAATACAACATAGCACGTATTGAGATCACTGAAGTAGAAAATAATGCAACAAAGATCCATCAATGAAGTCCATGGCTCATACCAAAATGCAACTTTAACAACCATTAACAATTTCTATGGTACGAGCTCATTTTGGCTAAATCAAGTCTAAGCACCATAGTTATAATACCATTACAAATTCAGTCCAACAACCATGAGCTACAGGGACTACCAGAACCATTACCGTCCCGCATATATCTAAAATTAAGGGATATGGCGGTATGCATCAAATGTGTTCATTCTAAGCAAAATCCGGAAGGCCTTTAGTAGATCCATGATGAGGCAAAACCCAATTGAAGAAACAAATGGTAAAAAGGGGAGAAAGGAGACCTGCGGATCAGATCTGACGCTTCTACCACTACCACGGCACACAAGCGATGCGGACGCCAATGCCGCCGCTCCCCACCGGGAAATCCCCGCCGCCTGCCTCCAAATGGACACTGGAGCCAGTAGCACAGCACACCCTAGATCTTCCGCCGCCGCCTCTAGCTCCGCCGCCCAGCCAGCGCAAGTCCAATGGGAAAATATTTTCCTATTTTCAGGGGTTATATATTCAATATATAGGTCACCACGTTCCACACGACTTGTCCCTTAGGAGCGGGGATGACCCAATTTACAAGGCCCGTATAAGGATTGTCCCATGGTACACAAAAGAGGTATGGCCGGACTTCCCCATGATACACAAAAGAGAAAGGGTCGGACTGTCCCATCTCATGATCTTGCAAGTCCCACAAGTCTTGGCTCCAGGCAGTTCATGTCTGCAAACGCCAGAACGTCCGACCGTTACATAAATGATCACGTAGGACAAAGCGTAATGGGTATGTCAGTTTTCATTATATTATTATGGTCATATAATAAGTTCTAAAATTTTTGGTTCATTCCAGGTCACTAGGCCTCATCGTGTAGTTGGGCAGAGCATCGTGTAGTTGTTAGGCTGTAACAGGTAGGACTTGTACTAATAATATTAGATTTTCTCTTTTCCTTTTCACAAAAATATATGTAATACTTAAATGCAAATTATAAAATAAAATGAGCATGTGAATGTCTGACCGTGTTCTACCTCGCTGCGTGGGGATGTACGACCAATTCACCTCAGGGTAGGTACATTGATTTCAATATACATTTCTGTCAATGGGGTCTCATTCTTTAGCGTTTAGAGTTCTCTTTTATGTTTTATTCTTATCATCAGTGTGTTGTAAACCGTAGGCTGCTAGGAGTCCATCTCAACAAGTCTCGCTATGCTATATAGCTTCACGAGTGATACATAACTCTTCAGTTTTACTGTGAGTGCTCACTGACGATTACGATTTTTGTCTGTCTGTAGTAGTGGCACGATAGAGTTTAATTAATATACTCCCACCGTTCCAAATTGTAGTTCGTTTGACTTTTTTGACTCTAACTTTGACCACTCGATAGAAGTCATCACCTGGTCAGACTCGGACTAGGAGGTGGGTGTCGAGACACATGACGGAGGGGGCAGCAGCGTTGATCAAAAGTTGCAGTGGAGCTAAAGCAGTAAAAGTGCAATGGCGGGAGCAATTGTAGTGTATACTTTTGGTCTATTTTGCAATGCCATCATGTACCCAGGAAGGTTAGACTTGATTTAGCTCACTTGTATATGTCTTTGTGCCTCTACTCTTAATTTGGATGACCTATTACTACATGGAAATTGTTAACTGTTGTTAACTTCAGTGGTCCAATTGCACAGGATGCACGTCGAGGCCTATTGCACAATTGGTCCTACTAGATCAAATATGCAACGGCGGTTGATGCAATGTATGGGTGCATACTGTCTGCCCATTCAGCTTTTGTGTACTAGGGGAAAGTCTGACCATATCTTTTTGTGTACCACGGGACAGTCCTAAAATGGGGCGTGTGATAATTGGGCCGACCCATGGTGTCGATACCCGAGAAATGGGTACCCCAAACCCCTGGTTTACCGAACTAAACCCCACAAAATCAGCAACTCGACCCCTCCGGTGACCTCCCGCGCTAACGTACGAAGGCCCACAGGCAAAGACATATTGGGCTGACCCACGAACGGACGACGATGGCCCAAAGCCAAAGCCTGCTCGAGAGGCTACCGAACGGACTGGTACTATACATAGGAGGTTACAATTCAGGCGACCCCTCGATTACGGAACTTCGTCCGCTGAACGAGCCTGCCCTCGAGGACGTAACTTCGTCTACCGAACGAGCCTGCCCTCGAGGATGTAACTTCACCCGCCGAAGGAGCCTGCCCTCGAGGACGGAACTTCATTCGGGCGAATGGGCGGTCCTCGAGGACAGTGTACCCCTCGGCTACCGACTCTCCCGTACGGGCCCGGGCGCATTTAATGCAATCTACCTACCCCCGCCTAACCGTATGGCCACAGTTACGGCAACAGTTGCAGGTGTGGCGATCAAATCTGGCTTTTACCGCCCATGCCCCAGAATGCTGCGGATCGTGCTTCGCTGTTGCACCATGCCGAGCACTGTGCCATATCCAACACCCCCTCGAGACGTATGGGTCAGTACGTTTCCCGCATTTCTCGGGATTCGGCCTTATCCGTCGAGGCTCGACCTCCTCGGCACGACCCCCTCGACTCTAGCCAAGAACCTCGACCATCGCCCCTTGACTTCATCAAATGAACCAACTTCAACAACTCCCGACGCGACGGCTGTAGGGCCTCCCATACCGACGTACATCACTACAGCAGCACCGACGTGATCGGCCTCAACGTCGTACATCATTAGCTATGCGGACTCAGAATACATGTACCCCTGTGCCCCTCCTTCATCTATAAAAGGAGGCGCCAGGACCTACCAAAAGGAGGATCAAGGGCATAGAAACACTAAGTCTTTAGATCACAGAACGACACCGTGAGACAGCGTAAGGTTGAGAACTAGGCGTCCGAACGCCCAAGCTCCACCACGCGCTCCTCACACCTGCTTGTATTTTCCCCTGTACTAGCACTTCGGTGCAAGATAACACGAATCATCCTCCCCCCGCTGGACGTAGGGCCTTCTTTGCCCGAACCAGGATAAATCGTCGTGTCCTTCTTGCATCACCCACCGGATTAAGGGAGCACGCAATTACGAATATTACTCATTGGTGTTAACCCCCGAGGGTCAAAACACCGACAGTTGGCGCGCCAGGTAGGGGAGCCGCGTGTCACTAATGATTTCCCGCCATTTTTTTGGATGGGCGACTTTGTTTCACCACTTCCGCACGCTACGATGATCTGGTTGGGGAGCCTGGAGTTCATGACCCTCGGCCAGGGCTACGACATGACCCTGCTCTCAATCAGTGACCCGAACGAAGGTCGCGGTACGCCCCCACGCTCTTGGGGGCCGCTCACCAGTCTCACGACCTTGCTTCCACATCCAGAAGGAGGCACGGTCGGCACCGTCATCGCCATCAACCTGAGTCGGGGAGGGTTCCTGTCGCTTTCTCCTCGCCCCTGACCGGAGATGATGAACCCCTTGTTGAGGGAGCATCTGACCCGAGTTCAGAGGTAGAGGGAAAACTGACAGGACCCCACCACAACCCCAACTCCACCTTCGTAGTATGCACGTCGAGGAAGCACGACGAAGCCCCCCGCTCGATTGAGCGCGCTCCCGCACGGGCTGTTCGAGCGCCATCGGCGGCCTTCGTTCGACTTCAACAATCCCACAACGACGATCTCGATAGCGACCCACTCCAGCATGAGCACGTTGGAGGACCGCTCAAGTAACCTTCTCCGTGCAATGACGGACGTGGGGACTGCCACACCGGCCTCTGAGGGCTTGGCCTTCGTAAGAGCGCCCGGCCCCCGGAGGTACACCGTCGGCACGCTCCGACGACAGCTGCAGGAGGAGGCGCAAGGGCAATTCCTTGTCTTCTGCTGCGGTGACCCCGACTCTGACTCTGATCATTGGGATCCTACCCGTGAGTGCCTCCACATCGATGGTGATGTCAATTCTGATCAGGACACCGTCGATCCAGCAGCCGTGGCAGCTACTGCTGTGGCGGGAGACGCTCCCCCCAGAGCAGAGGACCAACAACCAGACACACCCTGAGAAGCATGCCCCCTTCCTAGCGAGCAGGATGCACAGCTGGCATAGATTCGGGAGTTGCAGGCGAAGCTCGTCGACGAGTAGGAATGATTGCGCATACTCGAGCTGACCCTCGAGCAAGAGCGGCGACCGCCTGGTGGTAGAGCCCGAGCCAGGGCCCGAGAAGTCAACCGGTAGATCATCGAGGCAGGAGCACCTGAGCAACCCGCCAACCGTTATCCCCGAGCAAGCCAGAACATTGTTGCGGCGGCTATGCTCCTTCGCAATATGCCCGCGCCATCCAACTCACAAGCTCGGCGAATACAACGTGAGGTCGAAAATCTCCTCCAAGTTGCTGCTGTCCAGCAAGCTAAGAGCTCAGCCTCGAGGTGTCGAGGGGCTGCCTCCGAACCTCAAGTCGAGCCCTCCCGACCCGAAAGGGAGGGCTCGGTCGATCAGGGGGCGACCCCCCGACAGAAGAAGAAGCCGGCCCGAGAACGTATCAACGACGACCGCGCTCCCCGCGATGCGCGCCTCGACATTGTTGAGAACCACAGACGCAAGCACGGGGATGCCGAGGATCGAGGGTACAATGCCCATCATGGAGGGCGTTACGACAGCGATGAAGACCGACAGGCCCCAAAGCCACTGGGTCCTCGAGTCTTCAGCAGGAAGATCTGCTGCGCCCAGCTGCCCGACAAGTTTTTGACCCCCCACGAGTATCATCAAATACAATGGCGAAACCAATCCCGAGCTCTGGCTAGACAACTTTTGGTTGGCTTGTCAGGCGGGTGGGGCGCGTGACGATCACGCCATCATACGTCACCTTCCCCTGTTCCTGTCCGACAACGCACGTAGGTGGCTCGAGGAGCTTCCCCCTGACCAGATTCGCGACTGGATCGACCTTGTCCGGATCTTCGAGGGGAACTTCAAAGGTACCTACGTATGTCCCGGGAATTCCTAGGAACTGCGCAACTGCAAGCAGAAACCAGGGGAGTCACTCCGCGACTTTGCTCGATGATTCTCCAAGCTCCGCACCGAACTACCCCACATCTCCGATCTCGACGTCATTCTAGCGTTTGTTGCGGGTACAACCTGCAAGGACCTAGTTCGCGAGTTAGGGCGTAACCGCCCTGACATCGTCGACGAGCTCATGGATGTGGTCGCCAACTACACGACTGGCGAAGAGGCCGTCGGCGCCTTCTTCAACGACGGGAAGGACAAGGGAAAAACGCCGGTAGCCGACAATGCCGGAGGCTTGAGCAAAGGGCCAAAGAGAAATAACAAGAAGAAGAAAAATCAGGAGGGCAAGCGTGAGGCTGCAGAAGATGATCTCGTCGCAGCAACCGAACGCAAAAGACCTCGAGGTCCCCCCGACGGCGCCATCTTCGACAAAATGCTCGAGGAGCCCTGTCCTTATCACAAGGATGGGGCAAGGCACAAGCTTAAGGACTGCCGCATGCTTCGAAGGCACTTCGAGCAAGTGGGCGTGAAGAAGGGTGACGACAAAAAAGACCAAGGCGGCGGTGAGGGAGACAACGGGGAAGACGGAAAATTCCTCGAAGTCTATGACTGCTACATGATCTATGGGGGCCCTCGACCCAGCTCACGCCCCGACAGCGTAAGCGGGAGCGTCGAGAGGTCTTCTCCGTCCGTGTCGCGATGCCTCACTACCTCGACTGGTCTGACGCGCCCATCACGTTCAACCGCGATGACCATCCGGATCGAGTCCCCAACCCCGGGGCCTATCCGCTCGTCGTCGACCCAGTCATCATCAACACCCGCCTCTCGAAGGTCCTCATGGATGGCGGTAGTAGCCTAAATGTCATCTACCTCGAGACCCTCGACCTCCTGGGAGTCAGGAGGTACCAACTCCGACCCAGCGCCGGGGGGTTCCATGGCGTCGTACCAGGGAAGAAGGCCTTCCCCGTCGGCCGTATCGACCTTCCTGTCTGTTTTGGCACCCCTGCCAACTTCAGGAAAGAGACCCTCATCTTCGAGGTGGTCGGGTTTCACGGAATGTATCACGCCATCATCGGCCGACCGGGCTACGCGCAGTTCATGGCGATCCCGAACTACACCTACCTCAAGCTCAAGATGCCAGGACCCAAGGGCGTCATCACTGTCGCCTCCTCCTACGAACACGCTTACGACTGCGATGTCGAATGCGTCGAGTATGGAGAGGCCGTCGAGCAAAATGCCATGATAGTCGCGACCCTCGAGCACCTCGCCGACGAGGTGCCAGATCTTAAGTGACATGCCAGTAACTTTGAGCCAGCACAAGACACCAAGAAAGTCCCCCTCGACCCGAGCTGCCCCTGCGAGAAGGTGCTAACGATTAGCGCCGACCTCGAGGACAAATAGGAAGCCGTGCTCATCGACTTTCTCCGCGCGAACGCTGATATGTTTGTGTGGAGCCCTTCAGATATGCCGGGCATACCGAGGGAAGTCGCCGAGCATGCCTTGGAAATCCGGGCCGAGTTCAGACCGGTGAAACAACGCCTGCGCCGCTTCAACGAGGAGAAGCGTAGGATCATCTGCGAGGAGATACACAAGCTTTTGGCGGCTGGATTCATCAAGGAGGTCCATCACCCTGAATGGTTAGCTAATCCCGTGTTAGTTAAGAAAAAGAGTGGAAAGATGCGGATGTGTATTGATTATACAAGTTTAAACAAAGCATGTCCCAAAGTTCTGTTTCCTTTACCACGCATTGATCAAATTGTTGACTCTACCGCGGGATGTGAAACCCTCTCATTCCTCGATGCTTATTCCGGCTACCACCAAATCAAGATGAAGGAGTCCGACCAGCTCGTGACTTCTTTCATCACACCTTTTGGCACGTACTGCTACATCACCATGCCCTTCGGCCTTCGAAACACCGGGGCAACGTATCAGCGGTGCATGCTACACGTCTTCGGCGAACACATAGGCGACACGGTCGAGGCCTACGTTGATGACATCGTGGTCAAGTCCAGAAGAGCGGACAACCTCGTCCGAGACCTCAAAATCTCATTTGGGTGCCTTCGAGCCAAAAACATAAAACTCAACCCCGAAAAATGTGTCTTCAGAGTGCCTCGGGGTATGCTCCTCGGATACATCGTGTCCCAGCGCGGGATCGAGGCCAACCCCGAGAAAGTGGCAGCCATCACACGAATGGGGCCGATTCAGGATCTCAAGGGCGTGCAGAGGGTCACGGGCTGCCTCGCGGCCCTCAGCCGCTTCATCTCACGTTTAGGGGAGAAGGCCATGCCTCTGTACCGCCTCTTGAAAAAATTCGAGCGATTCACATGGACCACGGAGGCCGAGGAGGCTCTCGACGAACTCAAAGCCAAGCTGACATCCACTTCGATTCTCGTCCCTCCTCGACCAGCAACGTCGACTGAACCACCCGAGCCCCTCCTCCTCTATGTCGCCACAACCACTCAGGTGGTCAGCGCGGCCATAGTGGTGGAGAGGCAGGAGGAAGGGCATGCCTTGCCCATCCAGTGGCCTGTTTACTTCGTCAGCGAAGTGCTTTCAAAAATGAAAATCCACTACCCACAGGTGCAAAAGCTGCTCTACGCCATCGTCCTTACACGTCGCAAGCTCCAGCACTATTTCCTCAGCCACCCGGTTACCGTGGTATCCTCGTTCCCCTTGGGGGAGATCATCCATAACCGGGAGGCCGCTAGAAGGATTGCCAAGTGGTCGATCGAGCTAATGGGCGAGACCATCACCTACGCACCGCGGAAGGCCATCAATTCTCAAATGCTGGCGAATTTCATCGCCGAGTGGACCGACACTCAGTTGCCGCCAGTCCAAATCCAAGCCAAGCTGTGGACGATGTACTTCGACGGGTCGCTCATGAAGACAGGAGCAGGCCCGGGCTTGCTCTTCATTTCACCCCTCGGAGTCCACATGCGCTACGTCATTCACATCCACTTTGTCGCTTCTAACAACATCGCGGAGTATGAAGCACTTGTCGCTGGATTACGAATCGCCCTTGAACTCGGGGTCCGACGCCTTGACGTTCGAGGTGACTCGCAGCTAATCATCGACCAAGTGATGAAGGCCTCGAGCTGCCACGACGCCAAGATGGAAGCATACTGCAACGAAGTGCGCAAGTTGGAAGACAAGTTCCACGGCCTCGAGCTTAGTCACATCGCTCGACGATACAACGAAGCCGCGGATGAGCTCGCAAAAATCGCATCGACTCGAGGTACAGTCCCTCCGGACATGTTCTCGAGGGACCTCTTCGAGCCCTCCGTCGATTTGGGCTCGGGGGCTTGCACTACGCCCTCGAAGCTCCACCCCATGACCTCGATCGGGGCCCCCTCGACCGGGGCCCAGGTTATGGAGATCTAGGAGACATCTCCTCCGTCGAACCCGCCATCGGATTGGCGAGCCCCTTTACTCAACTGCCTCATTCGGGGAGAACTTCCGGAGGACCGGACCGAAGCTCGATGGATCGCGCGACGGGCCAAGTCCTACATCATCTACGGTGACGGCAAGGAACTCTACAGGTGAAGCCCCTCAGGCGTTGTTCAGCGCTGCATTACCATCGAGGAAGGCAGGAGGCTCCTCGAGGACATACACTCGGGAGCCTGTGGCCACCACGCAGCACCAAGGACCCTCGTAGGCAATGCCTTTCGATAGGGTTTCTACTAGCCGACTGCCATTTTCGACGCCACGAACATCGGCCGCTCGTGCAAAGGGTGTCAATTCTACGCCAAGCAGACGCACCTCCCAGCTCACGCCCTACAAATGATCCCCATCACCTGGCCGTTTGCGGTCTGGGGGCTCGATCTTGTGGGGCCTCTCAAGAGGACGACCAAAGGGTACACGCACCTGCTCATTGCCGCCGATAAGTTTACCAAATGGATCGAGGCCTGGCCCATCAGCAACATCCGCTCTGAACGGGCGGTCGAGTTCTTCACCGACATCATCCATCGCTTCGGGGTCCCGAACGTCATCATCACTGACAACGGCACGCAGTTCACCGGCAAGAAGTTCTTGGATTTCTGCGATCGCCATCACATCTGTGTGAATTGGTCCACGGTTGCACATCCTCGAACTAACGGCCAGGTCGAGCGCGCCAATGGCATGATTTTGCAGGGCCTCAAGCCAAGGATCCTCAAACGCCTCAGCAAGCATGGAAAAAAATGGGCCACGGAGTTGCCATCGGTCCTATGGAGCTTAAGGACAACACCTAGTCGAGCCACGGGGTTCACCCCATTCTTCTTGGTCTATGGGTCCGAGGCCGTCCTCCCCACTGACCTCGAGTATGGTTCCCCTCGACTAAAGGCGTACAATGAGCAAACCAACGAAGAAGCCCTCGCAAACGCCGTCGACTAGGTCGAGGAGGCTTGAGACATGGCGCTGCTTCACTCCGCGAGGTATCAGCAAAAACTTCGACGCTACCACGACAAGCACGTGCACCCGAGGGACCTCCAAGTTGGAGACCTCGTCCTACGTCGACGACAGAGCAACAAAGGATGTCACAAGTTGACGCCGCCATGGGAAGGTCCATACGCCGTAGCTGAGGTGCTAAAGCCCGGGACATACAAGCTCACTAACGACAAAGGCGAAATCCTCACCAACGCATGGAACATCGAACAGCTACGTTGTTTCTACCCTTAGGGCACCAGCGCCCTTGTACATTCTCGCATGTCATGTACATTTCCGCATGACAAATATAAGGAGTACTTTCGATTATAAGTTCAAAACTTGTTATTGTACATGCAAGAGGTAGCCTCGACCCTGTCTCACCAGAGTCGAGTCTCCCTCGGGGGCTAACGGGGGGGGAACCCCCTAAGTTCCTAAAAATACGAACGATTTTTTCGCACGCCTCCCTTTTTGCTTCCCAACTAAGTTGACAACGCCTCAAACTCCCTAGGGGTCGAGGGCTGTCGAGCCAGAGCTCTCCTACGCCTCCGGGCTATGATACCTCCACTCGCTCCCCCTCGAGGGATACGAGCTTGCATCGGACGCTCAGTCGGAAAGCAAAAGTCAGGCGAGCAAAACTCGAGCGCTTCTTCTTTCTCACACCTCGATACGCTTCGCGACTAAGTAGAAAACACCTCGAACTCCCTAGGGGTCGAGGGCTGTCGAGCCGGGGCTCTCCTAGGGTAGAAAACACCTCAAACTCCCTAGGGGTCGAGGGCTATCGAGCCGGGGCTCTCCTAAGCCTCCGAGCTACGGTACCTCCACTCGCTCCCCCCTCGAGGGATACGAGCTTGCGTCAAAAACTTAGTCAAAAAAGCAAAGTCTAGGTGAGAAGAAAGCAGAAAAGGTGCAAAAGTAAAATGACACATCATATTACGATAGATGTATTAATGTTCAAAAAGGGCTTTCGAAGCCACAATTGAATATAAGTTACAAAAAACTAATTCATTACATGGGCACCCTTGCCTAGTCTTGCCCTACAGGCTTGCCCCGTCACCGCCCTCCTCGACATGGTACCCTCCATCCGCGGGGGGGAGGACTTCGTCCTCAAATAACTTCACCAGCTCTCCCCCCGGCCTCTCGGCGTCGTTGATGAGCCCTCGGCAGCGCTCCTCATTCTTGGCGTCGGTCTTCGAGATGTCAGGAACAAAGCCTTGGGCCACCATGTTCATATCAAAGACGAAGCCGGAGGAGACCACTGCAAGCGCCCGCTTCACGCCGGTATGGAGCGCCTCCCGCACGCAATCGCGAAGGGTGGCGTCGAGGTAGTAGATCCGGTCCACGAGCGCGGCACCCGGGATGTCTTCTTCGGCACCCTCAACGGGCCCGACTTCCCAGGAGGCGCAGAGCCCGTCGAGGGCAACCCGGAGCCGACCAAGAAGCGCCCCCTCCGTCGCAAGGCTCTCCTGCAGCGCCTTGGCGGCGGTCTGGGTTGCAAGCAGCTCGGACTCGAGGCCTGAAACACAAAGCAAAAATTAGATAAACCATACAAAAAAAACAAAGATCAAAAACCCTTTAAGGAGCTCACTAGCACAGCGAGTCTTGAGGGCGTTGCGATCCCCCAGCACGGCGTCGCGCTCCCCCCGAGCTTCGTCCCACTCCCGCTGGGCCTCTCTGAAGGCTCGGGTCACCTCCGTCTTCTCGAAGTGGAGGGTCCCAAGGGCGCCACCAGCTAGGATGATGGCCTGCTCCTTGTCCTGGAGGGTGGCCTTCATTGCCCCGAGCTGGGTTTCTAGGCCGACGGCACGGCTCTTCTCCTCCTGGACCAAGGCGGAGAGGGCGTTGCGCGCGGCGGAGACTTCAGCGAAGCTAGCCTCGAGCGAGCGGATGCGCTCCATGGAGCTCTGAGCCTCCGCCATGAGCAGCTCGACGCGCTCCTGGGCTCGGACGCTCTCGACCCTGGCCTTCTCCGATTCAGCCTTTGCCGCGTCTGCCTCCTCCCTGGCATGCTCGAGCTCCTCCTCGAGGCGAGCGGCTTCCCCTCGAGCGGCGTCAGAGTCCGCCCTCGCCCGGGCGGCCTCCTCTTTGGCCTTGGCGGCCTCCTCCCTCGTCCGCTTCAGCTCCTCCTCGATCTCGGCCACCCTGCCCTGCGCAGAGCGGCCGGCTTCGAGTTGGCGAAGCACTTCCTCCCGGCTGTTGTGCGTTTCGTGGAGGAAGTCTGACTTGGAGTAGGACCGCCTCCATACCTCCTGGGGATAGGAAATCGAGGGTTAAGGCATCCCATATGAAAGAACTTAAAAAACTACATACGGCTTAACACTGCGACTCACCACGAGGTTCCGGTCAAGGCCTTCGGCGAGCTCGACGCCCAGTTTTAGCAAGTGCCGTAGCCACGCCCGGGACCGCTTGGCCTCCTCCCAGCACTTGACCTCCGCCGGGTCGTTCATCTCAATCCCCGGAGCGCTAGAATCACCGAGTTCCCGGAGCATGATGCGCTCCTTGCCCCAATGCGGAAGGACCATCTTGACCTTGGCTCACGCCAAGGACTCGATCTCCTCCACCACATCGCCCAGAACGCCGTAGCCCACGGCCAACTCCCCCGGGATGTGGAACTCCGACGCGGCGCGGGCACTCCTCAGCTTAGGGTCGGACGTCGACCTCCTCAGCACGCCAGAAGCCGCCGTCTCCTCCGGCTGCTCCGTCGACGGTTGCGGCACCTGATCCGGTGCTGCTTCCGGCGCCGTCGGGGGCAGAGGAGGTGTGGAGGCCATCGCTTCACCCAACGCCATGACTTGTAGCGCCAGTGGGACCACCGTCGGCACGTCTTCCGCCGGGCTCGGTACCAAGGCACCCTCCGGTTGCGCCCCCGGCAGCCGCGGGACCGTCAACGCCTTCGACGCCGCTTCTCCTACGGCCAGCAACTCGTCCAAAGTAATCACGGGCACCCATTGTTTGGGGAGCCCGGAAGTCGCTTCTGCCTCCGACGTTTCGGGCGGTTGCTGCGCCAGCGGGTCCAGCAGCGCCGCGTCCCCCGGCGGCGTCTGCTGCGCCCACTGATGCTGGGGCGGGCCCCCAGTTTCCCCCTCTCCCTGCCACTCCGACGGCTCCTTCTCCTCCTGCTGCGGCCGTGGCAGCTCCGCTTCTTGCAGGGCCCCCTGCTCCTGCTCCTGCTCCCTCCGGGCCTCGAGCTCGCGCAGCCCCGCCAGCCAGGGCCGCCGCTCTCCCGTCGAGGGGGGAAGGGCCATCGTCTCCTCACCCTCGAGGTCCACGACGATGACCTCCTCTCCCGGCTCGTGGCCCTCGGGAGCTCCTGCCTTGGGTGTGGGGATCGAGGCCTCCGGCCCGCCAGGAGCGGAAGCTCCCGACGTCGGAGCACCACCTCCTGGTGCCAGGTCAAGCTCGAGGGCCACAGGCGACGACGTCAAGGAGGCGCTCCCTCCCTCATGCATCCTCCCCGGCTCGGAGTCGCCACCCGCCCCGGCCCCCGGGACGCTCGACCCTACAGCAGGAGTGGAACCCGTCAGCCTACCGTGCGCCATAGCACCAAGAGCTGAGGACAACCACTTGGCTTCCCACGGGGCCAAGGGCCTCGATGATGCACCTGTAGCCGGGGCCTTCATCTTTGTGGCTACATCCATCTTGAGCCACTTAGCGGGCGCGAGAGACGCCTCCTCGATCTGGCGCTTGGGCCTGAATGGAAAGCAGAATGGCATAAAGTTTATTAAAGCACACAAAGAAGACACAACGAAAAGAAAACGATTCAATGACACTTACCCGAAGGGTATAGAGGCCTTTCGGGTACCCCTCGAACTGCCCGTAGATTTTGAGACCCCTCCCGAAGCCGAGCTCTTCGCAGGGCTAGGGCTGCTCGGGGCCGTCGGTGGGGCCGCTGCACCTCCCTGCTTCGACGGGGCCTCCTGGGCACGGCTCTGCTCCGCCCACGCCGACGACCGGGACCGGGTTTCCCGGATCGAAGTGGGTGGGCTCCCGCCTCGAGTATGACGCGAGGGGGGTGAACCTCCTCAAGGCGAAGCCTCGGTCCCCCTTTTTCCACACCGACGCTCTGAGGCCGACGCCACCGGCTGGGGGGCGCGCTGCTCCGCCACCTCCTCCTGCACGAAGGGGCAGTCAGCATGGGAGGAACCTGACAAGATGCGGTCAAGGCGCCCCTCCACCCCCTCGACGTCATCGCCATCATCATCATCATCTTCATCTCCCTCGGACGAGGGAGACTCCTCCTCTGAGAGCCCGTCGCGCCTCTGCTCAGCACGGTGCTTCACAAGTCTTTCACGCTCCCGGAGCTTCTTGGCTTTCTTCTGCTCCTCCTCGTCCTTACTCCGCTTCTCTTGCTGGGCGGTGAAGCATCTTACCTGACGATCGGGAGCGTCCTCCCTCAGCGGGGGCCTCAATCTCCGGTAGTCGATTCTCCCCTACACAAAGACATTTAGTCACAGGGACAAGAGAAAGGGAGGGGGGAAAACGCGAAAGGCATAGGTCGAGGCACTCACCAGGTCGAGGCAACCCTCCTCCGGCCGCATGGGGAGGCGGTTGACGTCTTCCACCCTGAACGAGCCAGCCACCATCCCCCTTACCCGCGTGATGACTTCCGCAGCGGACGGCTTGTTGCCGGAGATCCGGCACCTCCTGAGAACCTCGGGCGCCGCCGTGGGGAGCATCTCGTCCAACCGCAACGGGCGCTCCATCAGAGGGAGCACCCGTCGACTGTGGAAGGCCGAGACCACCACACCCGCCGTCAGGCCCGCCTCTCGAAGGTTCCTCATCGCGACGACGAGGGGATGAATTCGACGCTGAAGGTCTCCCGCGACACCGTGCGGCCAGTTGTATGGACGCTCGGCGATAAGCCGCCCGGTGTACGGTGGGAGGTAGCCGCCGTCGTTGCGAAGGTAGAACCACTACTCATCCCACCGGGAGTGGTTGGACGTCAACCCGGTGGGGATGTACTCGCGTGGCTCCTCTGACCTCCCGGTCTTCAACGCGAAGTTGAGGCACCCCGCTCTGACAATTCGCCTTACTCCTTGCGCCACCGGGGAGGCGAACCAGTCCCCCTTGTAAAGGTGGAGCCATAGCTCCCAATGTGGTGCCATCCCGAGGTAGCCCTCACAGACGGCCGCGAAGATGGTGGCGTTGGAGATGGCATTGGGGGAGAAATGGTGGAGCTCGACGCCGTAGAAGTTTGTCAACCCCCGCATGAACTCGCTCGGGGGCACACCGAACCCATGCCGATGATACTTGAGGAAGCTCACCACGTAGCCCTCCGGCGGATTTGGCTCTTGGTGGTCCCTGGGTGGCGCAATCCACTCCGGCCGATTCAGATAGGTGACGGGGCAGAGAAGTCCTTCCCTCACCAGCTCGATCAGCCTTTGCCGCGTCACGGTCGATGTGCGCCAGGGCTTGGCGGGCTGGAGGACGGGGGCCATGGCGGCAGCGGCAGCACAGATCTGCTCAGTGGGCGCGGCGGCGGCAACAACAGCACGAATCTCCTTGGCAGACGGACGACCAGGAAGGTTCCCAATAGTGACTTCTTGCTCTAAGTTTTTACCCTCACGCGCGCAGGATAGCGGCAGTTCGAAAGGATGGCAAAGGTGGGAGCGAACACTTGTCCCCCTCCGTTTTTATACTCGGGAAGAGCAACGGGCGGAGTCCGGTGGCAGGAAAAAGGTAACTCCCCGTAATTAATGCGTTTACCTGACCGTTCCCCCCTCGACCCTCGATCGGACGCACACGTCACACCTCTGACAGATAGCCATTGCTCGGGCCCACCACGATCGCATCGCTGAAGCCCTTCTCCTCAAAAGGCGCATCCAACGATAAGAAAAGAGAACCGTTGCTCGCTAACGGAGTTTCCTGCGAAAGGTAAAATGGGCTCTGGCCCCACCTCAAAGCCTCGAGGGAGCGAAGGCCGGTCCTCGAGTGAGGGCTCAACCGCCGCCCTTGAGTGCCAAAAAAGGAACGGGCTCTGGCCCCACGTCAAAGCCTCAAGGGAGCGAAGGCCGGTCCTCGAGTGAGGGCTCAACGACCGCCCTTGAGCACCAAAGAAATCAGGCTCCGGTCCTAAGCCTCGAGGGAGCAAAGGCTAGCCCCACGATCAGGGTTCTACAGTCGCCCTCGAGCCCCAAGTCAGGGGTGACCAAGGGGAGCCAACATGAGGCCTTGCTCGAGAACGAACTCTCGAGACCCCTATGGACGCATCCAAGGCGAAACGCTATGGACTTTATGGAATCCCCCCGAAGGGAGGCATCGAGCCACCGAGACCTATCGAATGGAATCGGTATCCGTAGGACCATTGTGTTTTGCTTTAGTGAGACCGCCTCCGGACCTCCTGCCGACCTCCATCAAACGAGGAATGGGCTCTCGCTTGGATTTTCCCGTTACCAGCTCACTGAGAACTTCACGGCTCGCCCTATCGGGCGTAGTCTGATGCTTCTCGCCTCACGTCCGAATGAAAGGACTCGTGAGATGAATGCCGAGGCCGGCAATGCCCCAGCCACATGAGGCTCGGAGGCTCGACTGAGCCTGGCGCCCCTCGACGAAAGAGGGTCAAAAATCCCCCAGGGGCTCCCCTCGGTAAAGCACTGTGACTCCAGTTCAGGCCTGTATCCGACTGGACAAGCACCCTTCGACCAAACACAAATAAAGCCCTCACATGAGTCTTTCGACTCCTACGAGGCCTCGGGGGCTACCCCCACGGGGGTCGCTCGCGCGCCCCCCACGAAAAAATCCGAATCACGTCCCGTTTCCAAATTCCTGACCTCCTACCCAAGTGTCATCACTCGAGCAGGGGCTCGGGGGCTACTGTTGATACCCGAGAAATGGGTACCCCAAACCCCTGGTTTACCAAACTAAACCCCGCAAAATCAGCAACTCGACCCCTCCGGTGACCTCCCGCGCTAACGTACGAAGGCCCGCAGGCAAAGACATATCGGGCTGACCCATGAACGGACGACGATGGCCCAAAGCCAAAGCCTGCTTGAGAGGCTACCGAACGGACTGGTACTGTACACGGGAGGTTACAATTCAGGCGACCCCTCGATTACGGAACTTCGTCCGCCAAACGAGCCTGCCCTCAAGGACGTAACTTCGTCCGCCGAACGAGCCTGCCCTCAAGGATGTAACTTCACCCGCTGAACGAGCCTGCCCTCGAGGACGGAACTTCATTCGGGTGAATGGGCGGTCCTCGAGGATAGTGTACCCCTCGGCTACCGACTCTCCCGTATGGGCCCGGGCGCATTTAATGCAATCTACCTACCCCCGCCTAACCGTATGGCCACAGTTACAGCAACAGTTGCAGGTGTGGTGGTCAAATCTGGCTTTTACCGCCCATGCCCCGGAATGCTGCGGATCGTGCTTCGCTGTTGCACCATGCCGAGCACTGTGCCATATCCAACACCCCCTCGAGACGTATGGGTCAGTACGTTTCCCGCATTTCCCAGGATTCGGCCTTATCCAGTGAGGCTCGACCTCCTCGGCATGACCCCCTCGACTCCAGCCAAGAACCTCGACCATCGCCCCTCAACTTCATCAAACGAACCCTCGAGCGGAACTTCAACAACTCCCGACGCGACGGCTGCAGGGCCTCCCATACCGACGTACATCACTACAGCGGCACCGACATGATCGGCCTCAACGTCGCACATCATTAGCTATGCGGACTCGGAATACATGTACCCCTGTGCCCCTCCTTCATCTATAAAAGGACGCACCAGGACCTACCAAAAGGAGGATCGAGGGCATAGAAACACTAAGTCTTTAGATCACAGAATGACACCATGAGACAGCGTAAGGTTGAGAACTAGGCGTCTGGACGCCCAAGCTCCACCACGCACTCCTCACACCTGCTTGTATTTTCCCCTGTACTAGCACTTTGGTGCAAGATAACACGAATCATCCTCCCCCCACTGGACGTAGGGCCTTCTTTGCCCGAACCAGGATAAATCGTCGTGTCCTTCTTGCATCACCCACCGGATTAAGGGAGCACGCAATTACGAATATTACTCGTTGGTGTTAACCCCCGAGGGTCAAAACACTGACACATGGGACTTGCAAGATCAAGAGACGGGACAGTCCGACCCTTTCTCTTTCATGTATCATGGGGAAATCCAGCCATACCTCTTTTGTGTACCACCGGACAGTCCTTATATGGGTCTTGTGATAATTTGGTCATCCCTGCTCCTAAGGGACAAGTCGTGTGGATATGTATCCCCTAAAAATGGGAAAATATCTACCCACCATTGGACTTCCGCAGGCTGGGCGGCGGAGCTAGAGGTGTGGCGGAGGATCCCCGGTGTGTTGTGCTGGCTCTGGTGTCCATTTGGAGGCAGGCGGCGGGGCTTTCCCGGTGGGGCATGGCGGCATTACTGTCCATGTCGCTTGTGTTCCGCGGCAACGACAGAGGTGTCAGATCCGATCCGCAGGTCTCCTTTCTCCCCTTTTTACTGTTTGTTTCTTCATTTCTGTTTTGGCTCAACATGGATCTACTACAGGACTTGGGGATGGGATTTCACTTAGGTATATCACCCTTGATGCATACCACCATATCCCTTAATTTTAGATAGATGCGGGATGGGAAATGGTTCTAGTAGTCCCTATAGCACATGGCTATCGGATTTGTTAGGAGGCAGCAAATCAGTGTCACTTATCTTTAAGCTACATGTGTGATGGTTAGGTTTGATTTAACTACTATTCTAGTCTGACTTGTATGTCTTTGTGCTGCTACTCTAAATTTGGATGACCTCGTAACATGGAAATTGCTAATGGTTGTTAAAGTTGCAATTTGGTATAAGTTGTGCACTTCCCTGATGGATCTCTCTTGGATTATTTTCTTCTTTCTTCAGTTATCTCATAACTTTAGAAGCTGTGGCCTCTTGCACACTGACAAAATGGAGCAGGACCCCAACAAGAGGATGGACTCATTTGCCAGCCTCCTAGATGATCTCGTTCTCGACATCCTCCACCGTATCCCTGGCCCCTCCTTGTTCCGCTGCAAATTGGTCTGTCGATACTGGAAACACCTTATCAACAACTCTGACATCAATGACAAGCTTGCCCGCCAGACCGTGATCGGTTTCTTCTTCCATAGGAAGAAGAACAACCAACACTTCACTAGCTTCACCGATGAACTTCCCTACTTTGACTTCTTGCACATAGATTGTGTAGATGTCTCAGATTGCTGCAATAGCCTCGTCCTATGCCTGTGTCTTTTGCTATGGGATATCGATGGGTGGTCTGCAATCCAATCACATGGAGTTATAAGGAACTACTAAATAGCCCTCATAATCATGCCTGGTCTTTGGAGGGTCATGTTCCATTAGCTGGGTTGGCTTAATTGTGTTTCGATCCGTCAGTCTCCTCACATTTCCATGTCGTTGAATATTTGGAACTTGCAAAATCTTTGGAGATCTACTCGTCTGAAAGTAATACATGGCTCAGTACGGAATGGGGATGGCGGAAGGGTATTCAAATAGAGCATGGTGGAACACGAGGTATATTTCTTAATGGTTTTCTACACAATATGGCGTATGATTGGGATGAGGCAAGGGACGAGGAAACATCTGTGATAATTGCTGTGGATATGGAGGGAAACACATGGAAGGAAATTGCTTCGCCTATTGGTAATAATGATCGGCCTACCCTACATCAGTATCAGGGTCACTTGTGTGTATGTCACATTGATGGTCCTCACAAACAACGCAAGTTTTCAATGTGGATCCTTAAAGGTACTAATAATTGGACATTGCAGCATACAGTCATCCTTAACAACATTTTTAGAAGCATTAGTACCCAATGGGTTATGATCCATGATTTGATTGCAGTTCACCCTGAATGAAATTTGGTTTTCTTAGCTGGGTGTAAAGGAGAACGAATCATCGCATATGACATGGACCGCAAAAAAGTTCATGTCATCCCTACCAGACTCTTTGAGTATCGTAGACGTCGGATTACACAGGAAGTATGGTACCGACCATCCTACTATCTTCCATATGTTCCCTTGTTATCCGATTCACTACAGCCATAAGTTGCAGATTTGGCAGAGGAGGCCATCACTTTAAACCTATGTGCCATCATATGAGGAAAGTCTCTTGTAAGAAGGGCGGGTTCATGCTTCAAAATTGTTGTAATAGTGACCCTCTTTCTCCTTCAAAATTATTGTAATAGTCGTCCTGGTTATCTATGTCTGTAACATATGGAAGAAGCTGAGCTCGTTTACTGACTGTCAGTGTGATTGTTAGACTTGATTTAGCTAAATTTGTAATGGTATTATAAGTGTGATGGTTGGACATGATTTAGCTGAAATTATAATGGTTACAACTCCATTAACTACTATCCTAGTTTTTGTTATATATGTATAGAATAGCAACACATTACGCTTTGTCCTACGTGATCACTTATGTAGCCGTTGGACGTTCTAGCGTTCACAGACATGAACTGCCAGGAGCTAAGACTTGGTGGGTTCCTCGATCCATTCTGCATAACGATGCGGTGAGATTTGCTCCTTGCCACAATGTGGGAGCCAGCAGGTAGGCGAATGATGTTTTGTATCGGTGCACACTGATTGATACGACAATCAGAACTAACAAACCCATTGTTATTTGTCCTACGAGGTCAATTATGTACCTGTCAGACTTTCTACGTTAGCAGATATGAAGTGTCAGGAGACAACACTTGGGACTTGGGATAGTCTGGCCATTTCTCTTTCGTGTACCATGGGAAAGTCTAGCGCTATCTCTTTTGTGTACGCTCAGGAGCTTCTGTAAGATGACCAGAACCAAGGATGAAGAAAAATGAAAATGTATTGAGAATGAGTTGAGAAACTAGAGTTTTTGCGTGCACCACTCTTTTCTGGGGCATATAATAACTTGTTTGATGTCCTTTGTTTAATTTGGCTATCATGCTAAAACTACTTCTCTATTTTGGGTGGAGAGCATAATAAGCTGTCGCTGATAGCAGTTATGAGTAGTTGTGGAGGTGTCGTCATTTCTTCTCCTAAAAGCTCTGTTATCTCTGGCCGCTTATCTGTAAATTCTACTTCTTGCTATGTATTTCCATTGCTCTATCAACGGAAATGGGTATTCCCGTGTTCAATTATGTAGCGATTGGAATGAACAAAAAATTTAGAACTTTTTATATGACCATAATAATACTACAATTAGAATTGAAAAACCCATTATGCTTTCTCCTATGAGTTCAATTATGTAGCAGTCGGACGTTCTGGCGTTCACAGACACTTCCAGGAGCCAAGACTTGGGACTTGCGGGATCAAGAGACGGGACGGTCCGTCCATTTCTCTTTCATGTAGCATGGGAAAGTCTAGCCATATCTCTTTTGTGTACCACGGGACAGTCCTTATATGACATGGACTGCAGAATAGGAGATGTAATCCCCTCCAACTTCTTTTGGTACAGTCCATGTGTGGTTGATGATGGTATCCTTAATGGAGTAAATATATTCCATATTTTCCTCTGTTCTCGGATTATCTAGAGGAGGATTTGGTGCCACTGGCATGCTACCCTCCGTGCCTATGGAAATGGAATCATCCAACCGATTGGTACCAAGACGATCTGGGCTACTTGACGGAAGAGGCCACCTCGTCAGACTGCGGCAACGATCTGGGCGACTCGATAGAAGTCATCACCTGGTCAGACTCGGACTAGGAGGAGGGTGTCGAGACACACGACGAAGGGGGCAGCGGCGTCAATTAGAAGTTGCAGTTGGAGCTTTAGCAGTAGAAGTGCAATGTCAGGAGCAATTGTATTGTGTACTTTTGGTCTATTTTGTAATGCATCATGTACCTAGGATGGTTAGACTTGATTTAGCTCACTTGTATATGTCTTTGTGCCTCTACTCTTAATTTGGATGACCTATTACTACAAGGAAATTGTTAACTGTTGTTAACTTCAGTGGTCTCATTGCACAGGATGCACACCAAGGCCCATTGCACAATTGGTCCTACTAGATCAAATATGCAATGGCGGTTGATGCAATGTATGGGTGCATATTGTTCAGCCATTTATCTTTTGCGTACCACGGGACAGTCCTCAAATGGGGCGTGTGATAATTGGGCCGACCCTTGGGACTTGCAAGATCAAGAGATGGCACAGTCTGACCCTTTCTCTTTCGTGTATCATGGGGAAGTCCGGCCATACCTCTTTTGTGTACCACCGGACAGTCCTTATATGGGTTTTGTGATAATTGGGCCGTCTCCGCTCCTAAGGGACAAGTCGTGTGGATATATATCCCCTAAAAATGGGAAAATATCTGCCCACCATTGGACTTTCGTAGGCTGGGCGGCGGAGGATCCTTGGTGTGCTGTACTGGCTCCGGTGTCCATTTGGAGGCAGGCGGCGGGGCTTTTTCGGTGGGGCACAGTGGCATTACCGTCCACGTCGCTTGTGTGCCGCAACAATGGTAGAGGCGTCAGATCCGATCCGCAGGTCTCCTTTCTCCCCTTTTTACTGTTTGTTTCTTCATTTGGGTTTTGCCTTATCAGGGATCTACTACAGGACTTGTGGATTTCACTTGTGTGCCATGGCGGAGGCAAAGGCGTCAGATCCGATTCGCAGGTCTCCTTTCTCCCCTTTTTACTGTACATTTCTTCATTTCTATTTTACCTCAACATGGATCTACTATAGGACTTGTTTGAGTTGTCTATGTCTATGTGTTGCTACTCTAAATTTGAACGACCTCGTAACATGGAAATTGTTAATGGCTATTAAAGTTGTATTTCGGTATAAGTTGTGGACTTCACTAATAGATCTTTGTTGGATTATTTTCTTCTTCATTCACTAATATCATTACTTAGGGAACCCAGGCCTATTGCACATTGACGAGATGGAGCAGGACCCCAACATGTGGAGGGTCTCATTTGCCTGGGTCCCAGATGAGGTCCTTCTTGATATCCTCTGCCACCTCCCTAGCCCCTCCCTGCTCCGCTGCAAATTGGTCTGTCGACACTGGAAATGCCTCATCGACATGCTTGACTGGTAGGTGCAGTTGGGTCTTTAGCAATAGAAGTGCAATGCTAGGTACAATTGAAGTGGACTTTTGATATATTTTAAAATGGCTTCATGTACCCAGACAAATACTGGAAATTAATATAATGTCGTTCAAACTATGTTTATGTGCTTTTTATTATTTTTGGAATGTTCTTTTGAAGGGGTGAAGCATATATGGCAGGAGGGAGTGTAGTCAGACATAACCACAGTTACAAATCTTGCTTTGGTGTGCTCCATTGCATTTTATGTCGTATGGAGTAGACGTCATTACTCTTTGCTATAGAGTTAGTCACGCAAACTACTAAATGACATAGTAACAAGCATCATAGGAAAAAGAGGATAAACTATGGCGAATACTTTCAGACGCGGTCGACTTTACAGGGACCAAACTTTCTTGTGCACAATAGCATGACTGTCGTTCGTAGTAAAACTCAACAGCTATGTCCTATGTCCCATCATTGATGCACTCGATCGACATCCAGTATAGACCACCCTTCACAATTAGTCCTACGAGATCAAATACTCAATGGCCGGACATTCTTGCATCCACAGCCACATCTCAAACATGCTCTAGATCAAGGTGAAACTTGTTCAGATAACTCCTAGCTGCCAACAGTTCACAACAAACAGGTGAAATGAGCTGTTGCCTTTGATAAAACTTGCTGGACTTGCTCTTTGAAATAAGTACACCAAAAATGCCTATCACAACCACACCAGGCGTGTCAGACCCGTGACTATGGAGGATACTTTCATATGCGCTCAAATATGCAGTGGTCCTGACTTTCTTACGGCCCAACAGCATTTCCTTTAAAAAATTTGCTATAACAATAACTTTGCACGTGATCTGTTGCTCAACATTATATTATTAAACTCATTCGTGCCACTACTATAGATTGACCAAAAGTGTAACTGTCAGTGAGCACTCGACAGAGTGGTTGCGAAGAGATTGAATACAGACAATACTTCACACGTCATCCTATGAGATCAAGTATGCAGCGGTCAGACTTTAACATAGATCGAGGTGAGACTTGTTGAGATGGACTCCTCGCTCCATACAGTTTACAACAAAAATTTGTGGTTTAGGGTTTACAACAACCAATGGGGGATACAAAGCAAACACCACCAGATATTAAATTCAACAAAATATCATGTGTGATAATTGGGCCATCCCCGCTCCTAAGGGTCCTCCTAGTGTGGAACATGTTGACCTATAATATATATCCCCCAAAAATGGGAAAATATCTGCCTATCGTGTACAAGCTTTGGTTGTAGTCACAGTAGGCACGACGGAGAGGACTGCATCATGTACAAGCTTTGCTTGCAGTCATAGTAGAAAGAAGCTAACGCTGAAACTCCATCGACCAGGCCCACGCCCCCAACCTCACCAGTTCCTGGATCTGAGTTCACCAGCCATCAACCACAAAACCCACAGCAAAGCACTGCTTCCTTGAAACAAAAGGAGACCAGCAAGGTCAGCTTCAGACAATGGAATAGACTCACGAACCTCGGAATACTACAAGCAAAACTGACAAAACTATTATGTTTTGTCCTACGAGTTCAATTATGTAGCGTCGGACATTCTTGTGTTCATAGACAAGAACTACGATGAGACAAGACTTGGGATTCATAAGACAGTCCGGTCATCTCTCTTTTGTGTATCATGGGAAAGTCCGGCCATGTCTCTTTTGTGTACCACCGGATAGTCCTAATGAACCGTGTGATAACTGGGCCGTGCCCGGCTCCCCGCTAAGTCAACCTCCTAGTGTGGAACATGTTTGGACTTGTGGTACTGGCGGCGGCAAAGGATCCCCGGTGGATTTGCGGCACTGGCGGCGGCAAAGGATCCTCGGTGTGCTGTGGTGGCTCCAGCATCCATTTGGAGGCAGGCGGTGGGGCATTCCTGGTGGAGCGTGGCGGCATTGCGGCAACGTCGGTTGTATACCACAGCACAGGAAACAGATCTGATCCGTAGGTCTCCTTTCTCTCATTTCACTAGTGGATCATTGTTGGATTTTTTGCCGCTGTAAGGATCCCATTACTAAGGAATCTCTGATCGTACTGCAC
The DNA here is from genome assembly GCA_023333625.1 of Bothriochloa decipiens. Lineage (NCBI taxonomy): Eukaryota > Viridiplantae > Streptophyta > Magnoliopsida > Poales > Poaceae > Bothriochloa > Bothriochloa decipiens. Next base: position 30,039,767 of record CM041631.1, on the reverse strand, counting down.
ACTCTGATGACCATCGCAGTCTCTTTGAACTGGAGGAGGCCTACATGAACATGGACGCAGTGGACTGGCTTAACGATGATCTTGTTTCCAAGATCATCCACCGCCTCCCCACCCGCTCCTTGATCCGCTACAAATTGGTCTGTAAAACTTGGCTCCGCCTCATCTCAGACTCCAAGAACCAAGAGAAACTGCCCCAGACTATGGCCGGCTTCTTCTTTGCTGGTGCAGCCAGCAAACGAGATTTCATCAGCATCACCGGTGGACGCCCCCCCTCCTTCAAATTCTTGCCCTTCATAGAGGAATTAGTAGCTGTATCTGATTGCTGTTGACACTTCTTAACATTGCTACCTAAGATGGTTAGTTCCCGGTAACAGCGTCAGAAATGCTTGCTAGTGTTTGTTAGCGTCACTCATGGGGTTGTCAGTCCTGACACTAAAAACACGTGATGACAGCTCTGTAGGTAGAAAGGGATTCTGCAAGCGCACAGAACTATCATGTAGCACTTCACCTGGGAGTAACAGGTGTCAATTTATTTATTCCCAAAGGGAGGTGGGGTGTTGGTGTATCCTTGGGTAGAGTATGGCGAGTTGTTGGACAAAGGGGTAAAATGGATAGATGGATGGGTGGAATGATAACTAAGGATAACTTAGAATCTAAGATAATCCTAGGTAATGATCACTAACTCACTCTCAGTGCGTGCACATGGGTGTAATCTAGGTAACTAAGATAACTGAGTGGCTAGAAAGATTATATCTAGTAAAAAGGTGCACGCGCTCCTAATTAAACAGGACACAATGTACCACGAGCCTTACGAATTACTGAACTAGTTCTAGTGGCATGGACTACACAGGCGAATAGGGATGTCACCACCTATTGCTACCACCTCCGAAGATCTAGCCGCACCTGTAGGTAAGTTATAGCCTAAGCACCGCGCTTAATCTACAAGCTTACTATCTCTACTTGAGCTCCAAGCAGAGACACCTTAACTAGATGACAGGACAATACCAGATAAATATAACTACCACTAAGATAACTTGGTAAACCTATGCCTATAACCAAAGCTTAACCTTACTACTAATAAATAGCAGAAAAGTAAGACTTGAATGTAAAGGCGTAAATAAATACTTAATGAAATACTTGAAGTGAAGTACTTGTATTAAGTAGATAATGTATGATTACAAAGAAGTATACCGAGCTCGAAGACTCCTAGAAGACTCTTCCAGACTTCGAGGCGGGAACTCCACCTAACTCCTCTCCTCTTGCTAGCAGCTGCTGCTCTTGCTAAACTAGAGCTAGAGCTAAAGCTAGAGTGAGAGAGCACTAAGCACTAGAGCTTCCTATTGCCTTCTAATTCTTGTAAATATGGGGGCACCATGGAGTACTTGTAGGCCAAAAGGGAAGTCGGTTTGCCATCACCGCCAAGGGGGGCGCCCTGGGCCCAGGGAGGCCTCCCTGGCCAGGGTGGGCGCCGTCCACCTAGCACCGCCTCATGATCAAACGGCCGTGCTTCATCCCCTTAGGTCGGTTGCATGCTGGTTGAGTCAGTTTGGAGTCGGTTTCTAACTGTCTTCACTACTTGAGTACATGACAATGGGCCCGTGGATCCAAGTGACCAAACTTGGGAGCCCTTGGATCAAACCGACTTGGATTCAACGGTTGGGAGACATGGGAAGGTGTTGCCACGAATTGGTGATGTGGCTGAGTCTGAAAGCTGGCACAGCTAAGGTGGGCGCCCTGGCTCAGGGTGGCATCCCTAGCTCAGTGTGGGTGCCCTGGTTCCAGGGAGGGCGCCCTGGCACTTGGTCACGTTCCATTGTCTCCTCTTGGTCCATTTGCACTTATTTTTGGTGCTTTTCCTGCATAAAAATATAAATTCCAAGTACAAGTGGAACTAGGTAAAATTCAAATCATTTTTAGACATTGTTGGGTTATATTGCCAAGTTTTTAATGAAATGTTGATGGTAAAAACAATAGTTAATGACCATCAAAAATTGCTACAATGGGCTCATCCTTTGCTGGTGCCTTGGGGGTCATGGATATCGATATTGCGTCTGCAACCCAGTGACTGAGAGGTATGAGATACTGCCACCTATCACCTGTGTTGTTGGCCATGCATTGGGTGAGGCTCGCTTATGTTCGATCCGACAGCTTCCTCGCACTTCCATGTGATTGAAAATGTGTGTGGTGAAGACGGTGAGTTCGCAGGTTTGGAGATCTACTCATCTAAAACTGCATCATGGACCTATAAGGAATGTGAATTGCCTGAAGGTACAGATGGGATTTTATATTGGTATAGGTCACCAAGTGTGTTTTTTAACGGTTTTCACCACATTATGGGTACTGTAATGAGGAAGGCTGTATGATATTTGCTATGGATATGGTAGGAAAAACATGGAGGAAAATCAATTGGCCTTGTGGGAAAGAGCACTCCATGCATCTAACTCAGGGTCACTTGTGTGTAAGTACTCTTGATGGTCCCAGTGATTCATTGCTTTCAATCTGGTTCCTTGAAGACTATGATACTGATAATTGGATATTGAAGCATACTGTCAGCATCTTGGAGCTGTTCGGAAGCATTGATATTGGATTTGGGGACTATGTATGGGGTAATGAGGAGCACTGGGTTATTGCACTCCACCCAGAATGGAATTTGATTTTCATTGAATGGGAGGATAGAGCAAAGCTAGCATATGACATGGACCGCAGAGAAGTCCATGTCATCCCTGCCCGTGAATTTGAGTATGTTACAAGTATCGTTAATGATGTGTTCATCTTTAGACCATTATATCTTCCTTATGTTCCCTTGTTCTTGGATTCACTGAGAGAAGTAAAATAAAGCCCAATTTGATGCTTATGTACCCTTCTTCTCGGACATTAGCAGAGCACTAAATAAAGCTGCCCTTTTTGAATCCCACAGTCATGACATTTTAAATGGACCGATGTTGTTTGCTTGTTTGAAGTAAAATAAAGCTCGAATTAATGTATCTCTGCATTGTACTGTGTTATTGTACAAATAATATGACCAAATGTTGTTTCATTGTTCATGGACATGCTAACTTTCTGAAGGATGGAAGTAGTACTTATTTCCGCTAAACTAGCGTGCCATCTTTGTTTTGTTTGCAAATCGAATTATAGATTCGGTATGCAAAGTAATTTACAACAGTGTCACAACTCCTATCGCCCTTGTTCTCAGAGTCATTAGCAGATGTTGTTTGCTTGTTCTATGGATATGTAAATTTCCTCTTAGATGGATGTTGTCATTATTTTAGCAAAACTAGTGAGCCACCACTATATTTTGTTGTTTCAGAATTTGTTCTAGGACTTAGTGCCCGCCGGACAAATCACTTGCGGTCTGGCCAAGTCAAAGCTTGGCTAGCCAGACTGTCCTGGTATCCGCAAACAACTTTGGCCTGATCAACTATGGAGGCTACTGTTAGGCGACGTGTTCAAATGTTCAGCGGCCTGACTTTCTCACATGCACAATAGTTTTTCAGTATCAACTGGCTCCTCTGTTCTGCATTAGGATGCGAAGAAAATAACCAGCAGGTAGGAGATTGATGCGATGTTATTGGTTTGCTAGTAGACTGATGGCTACGACACTCAAAGCAGACAACCCTTCACTTAATTGTGTTCGCAGTAAAACTCAGGAGGCACGTCTCATCCTTGATGCTCAAATGACCCGTGAGGTGTGTTCGGGTTGGTCATATTTACACTGGTCAGACGTTCTGACGTATGCACAAAAATATTAAGAGGAACAAACATGCAGAAACAAGTAAATGCTCCGCTCCGTCTGTATTTAGATTACAAATAGTATAGACGACGTGATATATTCAACGGAGTAACGAAAGAAAAGTTACATTTGGATAATACAGAAACATTCTTTATCAGAAAACATACTAACAATAATTGTCAGATAGAGTAATAGAAACAACAAGCAAAGGTAACAAATCACTGCGACACATCGATATATATGGTTGAAACTCGTTACATATATTACCAGGAAAAGAAAGCCGCATGCATGAGTCAGGGATTCATTGCAGTTGTTCATGCTTCTCCATCATCGGACTCGCTGTCATCACTCTCTTCATTAACTTGAAAGCCATGGTTGAGCAATTGCTTATGGCTTCTTCTTATCTCGTCATCGTCATCTGAAGATAGACGCACAGCATGATCTATGGCTTCATTCCACATCTAGTTCTTCGCTTTACCATAAGCCGGGCATCGGCTGATCCTCTTACTATTGTTGTCGACGAAGAGTAAGCCTCCTCTACCAGCCTGAATGACAAGAGACTGAGTGAGGTGGAGATCAAATTCATGCTCCTTTTGTAGGATTTCGTCGATCTTGTACGATATGAAGGCATCCATGCATGCATACTTGATCTTCTCATTCGATAGTCTTTGGTACAAAGAGAAATACTACCTTTTTCCATGTCCACACCAAGAAAGTCTCAGCCAAAAATCTTGAGGCTTCCCACTTTGCTCCACTTACCTCTGATTACGAAGGGCGCCATGGCCTGTAGTTCCACTGCCTTGGAGAGTTCGATGTTGTGGCCGCGCCTCAGCCGATCCATGTCGCCGGTGATTCCTACACCGACAAAAACATGCTGCTCGCCCGCAAGGAACGTCTTGAGGTCGTCGGGGATGGTACCAGCGACGGCCACCTGGAAGAGAAGACACTGCTTGTCAATGCATATTTGTAAGAGGGCCATCCTATTCTCCTTCTCAAGGCATTCCTCATCTAAACCAACGATGAGCGGCTTGTCACGGTGGACATCTCAAAGAAAGCGCTCGACCGTCTAGGGCTTTGATGTGACCGTAACCAGGACCTTGTTATCCCCAACCATGACAGTCGTTTCTTCATCTGAGAAGCAAGAATGGAAGCCAGTGGATCCGCTGTTGTCGATGGATGATCTAGAATGTTTGGGTGAGCGGGAACAGAAGTGGTAGCAAGATGAACTATCCATGGAGCGCGAGAAGGATGAACTTGTTCGGATGGAATGATACTAGTATAGCATGAAATGTGCATACAATGAAGACTGGTGATGGAGGCAGAGGTTAATATACAAGATACGAAGGAACCGTCTAGATGTGTGAATGCCAACGAATCGGCGCGCTGAGATGCTAGTAGGAACCACCATGTGGACAGAGTAGGGAGGTGACGGATCAAGAACACTAGCCAACCCAGACAGGATGCAAGGAGTCACAACACTTATTAATTCTCTATGCTGGACGGTACATGCCTGGGCATGGTGGGCACAGTGCCTGTCTTTTTAGTGTGGATGGCATCGAAGACTAGTTCAACCTATGCTTAGCACGACGCTACCCGCAGTGAGGTAAGTGGGACACACAGTTTATAATTTACAATTTATAATTAAGAACCTCCAATCGCTTCCTTCTTGTAAACTTGATATGTGTCCGGCCTGGTGAAATATGCTGTGTTTAGACTTTCTTGCCTGTGTACTACTCCGTGAGGTTTGTATAATGTGTGAGGTTTGTCCGCATCCGTGAAATATACAATCGTTGGACATTCTTACGCGTGCTGTATGTACAACTGCCTCTGGCAAACGATCCCTTCAGTCCACCCAGCATGGCATAAATGAAACAGTCCACCCACCCAGCATGGCAAACGATCCCTTCAGTCCACCCTTCTGGAAAAGTTCTGCTGCATCGGGTTGAGAGCCCGGGAGTGAGAAGACAAGGAACAGGACACCCTTTTTGACTTTTGGACATCATGTTTGACCATTCGTCTTATTCACAAAATTAATGTTATTTATTTATGGAATAAGCAAATCATCAATGATAGTCTTTGTGCTTGTGAGACGAAGGGAGCATATATAAACTCCAGCAACCGATGGCTCGATCTACCTAGCCAACTGTTCCTTGTTTATCACTTCCTGCGATGGACTATCAGCAACCCTCGGAAGGCCCTACTGAACCCTTGGCAGCACCGCCATTGGTGGTGGCTCCGTCGCCGGTGCAGTTGGTCGTGCTGCATGTTCCACCAGAATCCGAAGTGCTCGCGGCGATCACCGGGTTTGCGCAACGCAATAACATGTGCATCTCGGTTCTCACCGGGAGCGGCTGGGTGAAGAGTGCTACTGTAGGACCATGGCGAGGGGCAGTGTCCTCCCCACACTCCCCTCGTCATTGCCATCAACCTGAGTTGAGATTGGTGCCCGCTGCATTCCCCTCGCTCCTGACCGGTGATGAGGAGCCCCTTGTTGGGGGATTATCTGACCTGAATTCAGGAGCAGAGGACAGACCGGCAGGGCTCCATGACAACCTCAACTTCACCTTCGCAATGCACTTGTTGAGGGAGCCCGGCAGAGCTCCCCCGATGCATGCAACCCCCACTACATCGAGCCTACTTCCACACGAGCTGTTCGAGCGTCGTCGAAGGTTCCCATTCGGCCTCAACAATGCCACAAAGGCGTTCTCGACCTTGACTCGCACCAACATGAGCATGATAGGGGACCGCCCAGGCGCCCTCCTTCGAGTAATGATAGACATGGGGGGCAGTCATGCCGGCCTCCGTGGACTTGGGCTTCGCGAGAGCACCCGGCCCCTGAAGGTACACCGTCGGCACACTCTGACAATAGCTGTAGGAGGAGGCGCGGGGACAATTCCCCGTCTTCTACTGCGGCAACCGTGACTCTGGCTCTGACCATTGGGACCCTACCCATGAGTGTCTCCACATCAACGATGATGTTGCCTCCAGTGAGGACACTGTCGATCCGATGACCGATGCGGCTGCCGCTGCGACGGATGGGCTCCCCCCAGAGCAGAGGTTCAACAACCAGTCGCACCCCGAGAGGTGTGCCCCCATCCTGACGAGCAGGACGCACAGCTGGCACAAATTCGGGAGTTGCAGGCTAAACTCGCCGACGACCAGGAATGACTATGCCAGCTTGAGCGAACCCTCGAGCAGGAGCGACCACCACCCGGCGAAAGAGCCCGAGCTAGGGCCCGAGAGGTCAACCGGCAGATCAACGAGGGTAGGGCACCCGAACATTCCATCAACCATTACCCTCGAGCAAGCCAAAATGTTATCGCGGCGGCTATGCTTCTTCGCAATATGCTCGCGCCATCCAACTCTCAAGCTCGACGGGTACAATGCAAGATCAAGGGTCTCCTCCAAGTTGCTACTGTTCAGCAAGCCAAGAGCTCAGCCTCGAGGCATCGAGGGGTAGCTTCTGAACCATAGGACGAGCCCTCCCAGCCCGAAAGGGAGGGATCGGTCGATCAAGAGGCGGCCCCCCGAGTGAAGAAGACACCAGCCCAAGATCGTATCATCAACAACCGCGCCCCGCGTGACGCGCGCCTCGATATCATCAAGAATCGCAAGTGCAAACATGGGGATGCTAAGGATCGAGGGTACAGCGCCCATCGTGGGGGACGTTACGACAGCGATGAAGACCAACGGGCCCCGGAGCCACCGGGTCCCCGAGTTTTTAGCAGGACGATCCGCAACGCTCGACTGCCTGACAAGTTTCGACCCCCCCACGAGCGTCATCAAGTACAGTGGTGAAACCAAACCCGAGCTCTGGCTAGCAGATTTTTGACTGGATTGTCAGGTAGGCAGGGCACGTGATGATCGTGTGATCATACGTCACCTTCCCTGTTCCTATCCGACATCGTGCGTAGGTGGCTCGAGGAGCTTCCCTGACCAGATTCATGACTGGGTTGACCTGGTTTGAATCTTCAAGGGGAACTTCAAGGGCACCTACGTGCGTCCTGGAAACTCCTAGGAACTGCACAACTGCAAGCAGAAACCAGGGGAGTCTCTAAGAGACTTCGCTCGGCGTTTCTCCAAGCTCCAAACCGAACTCCCCTGTATCTCTGATCTCGACATAATTCTAGCGTTTGTTGCAGGTACAACCTGCAAGGACCTTGTTCGTGAGTTGGGGCGCAACCGCCCCAACACCATTGACGAGCTCATGGATGTGGTCGCCAACTACACGGCTAGCGAGGAGGCAGTCGAAGCCTTCTTTGACGATGAAAAATACAAGAGGAAGGCACCGGCAGTCAATGTCAGGGGCTCGAGCAAAGGTTTGAAGAAGAACAACAACAACAAGAAGAAGAATCAGCAAGGCAAGCGTGAGGTTGCAGATGATGATCTCATCACAGCAGCCGAGCGCAAAAAACCTCGAGGTCCCCCCGAAGGGGCCATCTTCGACAGGATGCTCGAGGAGCCCTGCCCTTATCACAAGAATGGGGCGAAACACAAACTCAAGGACTGCCGCATGCTTTGAAAGCATTTGAGCAACTGGGCATCAAGAAGGGTGACGACATGAAAGACCAGGATGGCAATGAGGGAGACAACAAGGAAGATGGAAAATTCCCCGAAGTCTACGACTGCTACATGATCTACGGAGGCCCCTCGACCCAGCTCATGCCTCGACAGCGCAAGAGGGAGCGTTGAGAAGTCTTCTCTGTTCGAGTTGTGACACCCCACTACCTCGACTGGTCCGATGCAGCCATCACGTTCGACCACGACGACCATCCGGATCGCGTCCCCAACCCCGGGGCCTATCTGCTCGCCGTCTACCCAATCATCGTCAACACCCGTCTCTCGAAGGTCCTCATGGACAGTGGCAGCAGCCTGAACATCATCTACCTCGAGATCCTCAAACTCCTGGGAGTCAAGAGGTGCCAACTCCCACCCAGCATTGGGGGCTTCCATGGCGTCGTACCAGGGAAGAAGGCTCTTCCCATCGGCTGCATCGACCTCCCCATCTGCTTTGGCACCCCCGCCAACTTCAGGAAGCAAACCCTCACCTTCGAGGTGGTCGGGTTTCACGGAACTTATCACGCCATCATCGGTCGACCGGGCTACGCGCAATTCATGGCGATCCCAAACTACACCTACCTCAAGCTCAAGATGCCGGGACCCAGAGGCATCATCACCATCGGCTCCTCCTACGAGCACACGTACAACTGTGACATCGAATGCGTCGAGCACGGAGAGGCCATCGTGCAAAACGAGATGATAGCCTCGACCCTCGAGCGTCTCGCCGACGAGGTGCCTGACCTCAAGCATCACGCTGGCAGCTTCCAGCCAGTGCAAGACACCAAGAAAGTCCCCCTCGACCTGAGCTGCTCCAATGAGAAAGTGCTAACGATTAGTGCTGACCTTGAGAGCAAATAGGAAGCAGTGCTCATTGACTTTCTCCGTGCAAACGCCGATATGTTTGTGTGGAGTCCTTCAGACATGCCGAGCATACCGAGGGAAGTCGCTGAGCATGCCTTGGAGATCTGAGCTGGGTCCAGACCGGTGAAGCAACGCCTAGGCCGCTTCAACGAGGAGAAGCGCAGGATCATTGGCGAGGAGGTACACAGGCTTTTGGCGGCTAGATTCATCAAGGAGGTTCATCACCCTGAATGGTTAGCTAATCCCGTGTTAGTTAAGAAAAAGAATGGAAAAATGTGAATGTGTGTTGACTATACTAGTTTAAACAAAGCATGTCCCAAAGTTCCATTTCCTTTACCCTGCATTGATCAAATTGTTGACTCTACCGCGGGATGTGAAACCCTCTCATTCCTTGATGCTTATTCCGGCTACCACCAAATCAAGATGAAGGAGTCCGACCAGCTCCATTACACCTTTCGGCATGTACTACTACGTCACCATGCCCTTCATGTCCCAAAGTTCCACTTCCTTCATCACACCTTTTGGCATGTACTGCTACGTCACCATGCCCTTCGGCCTTCGAAATGCCAGGGCGATGTATCAGCGATGCATGCTCCATGTCTTCAGGGAACACATAGGCAACGCGGTCGAGGCCTATGTCGATGACAGTGTGGTCAAATCCAAAAAAGTTGACAACCTCATCCATGACCTCGAAATCGCATTTGGATGCTTTCGAGCCAAGAATATAAAACTCAACCCTGAGAAATGTGTCTTTGGAGTGCCTCGGGGCATGCTCCTCAGATACATCATCTCCCAGCGTGGGATCAAGGCCAACCCCAAGAAGGTCGTAGCCATCACACGAATGGGTCCAATTCGAGATCTCAAGGGTGTATAGAAGGTCACGGGCTGCCTCGTGGCTCTCAGCCATTTCATCTCATGATTGCGAGAAAAGGCCCTGCCCCTGTACCTCCTCTTGAAAAAATCCAAACGCTTCATATGGACCATGGAGGCTGAGGAGGCACTCGACAAACTCAAGAGCATGCTGACCTCCGCCCTGATCCTTGTCCCTCCTCGATCAGCGATGTCGACTGAACCGCCTGAGCCCCTCCTCCTCTACGTCGCCGTGAACACTCAGGTGGTAAGCACAGCCATAGTGGTCGAGAGGCAAGAGGAAGGGCACGCCTTGCCTGTCCAGTGGCCGGTCTACTTCGTCAGTGAAGTGCTTTTGGAAACCAAGATCCGCTACCCGCAGGTGCAAAAGCTGCTCTACGCCATCGTCCTTACGCGTCGCAAGCTCCAGCATTACTTCCTCAGCCACCCGGTTACTGTGGTCGGTCGAGCTTATGGGTGAGACCATCACCTACACACCACGAAAGGCCATCAAATCTCAGGCGCTGGTAGATTTCATCGCTGAGAGGACTGACACCCAGTTGCCGCCAGTTCAAATCCAAGCCGAGCTGTGGACGATGTACTTCAACGGGTAGCTCATGAAGACAGGAGCAGGTGTAGGCTTGCTCTTCATCTCACCCCTCGGAGTCCACATGCGCTACGTCATTCGCATCCACTTTGCCGCTTCCAATAACATCACGGAGTATGAGGCTCTTGTCAACGAGTTGTGCATTGCCCTCGAACTCGGGGTCTGACGCCTAGACGTTCAAGGTGACTCGCAACTCATCATCGACCAAGTGATGAAGGCCTCGAGCTGCCATGACGCCAAGACGGAAGCCTACTGTAAAGAAGTGCGCAAACTGGAAGACAAGTTCCACGGCCTCGAGCTCAATCATATTGCTCGACGCTACAACAAAGCTACGGACAAGCTTGCAAAGATCGCATCAACTCAAGGTACTGTCCCTCCGGACGTATTCTCGAGAGACCTCTTCGAGCCCTCAGTCAACTTGGGCTCAAGGGATGGCACCGCACCCTTGACACTCGAACCCATTGCTTCAACTGAGGCCCCCTTGACCGGGGCCGAGGTCATGGAGATCGAGGGGACACCTCCTCCGTCAAGCCCACCTCCAGATTGGCGAGTCCCTTTCCTTGATTGCCTCATTCGAGGGGAACTCCCAGAAGACCGGACCGAGGCTCGCCAGATCACGCGATGGGCCAAGTCCTACATCATCTACGGTGTTGGCAAGGAACTCTACAGGTGAAGCCCATCGGGTATCCTTCAACGCTGCATCACTATCAAAGAAGGCAGGAGGCTCCTCGAGGACATACACTCGGGGGCTTGCGGCCACCACACAGCGCCGAGAACCCTCATTGGCAACACCTTCCGATAGGGTTTCTACTGGCCAACCACCATTTCTGACGCCATCAACATTGTCCATTCGTGCAAGGAGTGTCAATTCTACGCCAAAAGGACGCACCTCCCAGCTCATGCCCTACAGATGATCCCCATCACCTGGCCGTTCTTGGTCTGGGGGCTCGATATCGTAGGGCCTCTCAAGAGGACAACCAAGGGATACACGCACCTACTCGTTGCTGTCGACAAGTTTACCAAGTGGATCAAGGCCCAGCCTATCGGCAATATCCACTTCGAGCGGGAGGTCGAGTTCTTCACTGACATCATCTATCGCTTCGGGGTCCCGAATGTCATCATCACTGATAATGGCACACAGTTCACTGGCAAGAAGTTCCTAGATTTCTGCGATCACCATCACATCCATGTAAACTGGTCCGCGGTTGCTCATCCTTGAACTAACGGCCAGGTTGAGCACGCCAATGGCATGATTTTGCAGGGCCTCATGCCGAGAATCTTCAATCGCCTCAACAAACACGGAAAGAAATGGGTTGCGGAGCTGCCTTTGGTCCTATGGAGCTTAAGGACAACACCTAGTCGAGCCACATTCTTCCTGGTCTATGGGTCCGAGGCCATCCTCCCCACTAATCTCGAGTATGGTTCCCCTCGACGAAAGACCTATAATGAGCAAACCAATGAAAAAGCCCTCACAAACGCTGTCGACCAGCTCGAGGAGGCTCGAGACATGGTGCTGATTCACTCCACGAGGTATCAGCAGAAACTTTGATGCTACCATGACAAACACGTGCGCTCGAGGGACTTCCAAGTTGGAGACCTTGTCCTACATCGACGATAGAACAACAAGGGGCGTCACAAGCTGACTCCACCATGGGAAGGTCTATACACCATAGCTAAGGTGCTAAAGCCTGAAACATACAAGCTGGCAAACAACAAGGGCGAAACCTTCACCAACGCATGGAACATCAAACAACTATGTCGTTTCTACCCCTAGGGCACCGATGCCCTTGTACATTCTCGCATGTTTCATATATTTTTGCATGACAAATATAAGAAGTACTTTTGATTATAAGTTCAAACTTATTATTATACATGCAAGAGGTAGCCTCGACCCTGTCTCGCCAGAGTCGAGCCTCCCTCGGGGGCTAACGTGGGGGAACCCCCTAAGTTCCTAAAAAATATGAATGATTTTTCAAAAAATTGAGCGTCTCCTTTTGCTTCATAACTAAGTAGAAAACGCCTCGAACTCCCTTGAGGTCGATGAGGGCTGTCGAGCCAGGAGCTCTCCTATGCCCCAGGGCTACAGTACCTCCACTCACTCCCCCCCTCGAGGGATACGAGCATGCATCGAACACTTAGTCGAAAAGCAAAGGTCAGATGATCGAAGCTCGAGCGTCTCTTCTTTCCTTCACTTCGACACGCTTCACAACTAAGAAGAAAACGCCTCGAATTCCCTAAGGGTCGAGGGCTGTCGAGCCGGGAGCTCTCCTACGCCTCTGGGCTACGGTACCTCCACTCGCTCTCCCCCTCAAGGGATATGAGCACGCGTTGAACACTTAGTCAAAAAAGCAAAATCTAGGTGAAAGAAAACAGAGAAGGGTCAAACTTGAAATATCCAAATACATTACAATAGATGCATAGATGTTTTAAAGGCCCTCGAGGCCATACTGAATATAAGTTACAAAAACTAACTTTTTTGCATGGTCACCTTCGCCCAGTTTTGTGGTACAGGCCCGCTTTGCCGTCTGCGTCGCCGCCCTCCTCGACGGTGTACCCTTCATCTTCGGGGGAAGGACTTCATCCTCGAACAGCTTCGCTAGCGCTTCCCTCGGCCTCTCAGCATCCTGGATCAGCCCCCAGCATCACTCCTCGTTCTCGACATCGGTCTTCGAGATGTCGGGGACGAAGCCTTGGGCAACGACACCCATGTCGAAGATGAAGCCGGAGGAAACCACTGCCAGCGCGCGCTTTACGCCGGTGTGGAGCGCCTCCTGCACCCGATCCCGAAGGGTGGCATCGAGGTGGTAGAGCTGGTCGACGAGCGCGGCCCCTGGGACATCTTCTTCCGCCACCTCGATGGGCTCGACCTCCCAGGAGGTACAGAGCCTATTGATGGCAACCCGAAACCTGCTGAGAAGCGCCTCCTCCGCCACGAGGCTCTCCTATAGTGCCTTGGCGGTGGCCTGAGTGGAGAGCAGCTCGGACTCAAGGCCTGAAAGACAAAACAAGAGTTAAACAAGTCACACGGAAAGAAAAAGGTCAAAGCCCACCAAGGAACTCACAGGCACAGCGGGTCTGGAGGGCGCTACGGTCCTCCAGCATGGTGTCACACTCCTCCCAAGCCTCGTCTCGCTCCCGCTGGGCCTCCTTGAAAGCCTGAGTCAAGTCAATCTTCTCGCACCAGAGGGTCTCGAGGGTGCCACCAGCCAAGATGATGGCTTGCTCCTTCTCTCGAAGGGTAGCCTTCATTGCCTCAAGCTTGGCGTCCAGGCTGTCAGCTCGACCCTTCTCCTCCTTGACCAAGGCAGAGAGGGTGTCGCGCACTGTGGAGACCTAAGCTAGACTAGCCTCGAGCGAGCAAATACTGTGGATCCTCGGGCCTCCTCTGCGAGCAGCTTGACGTGCTCTTGAGCACGAACGCCATCACTCTTGGCCTCCTCTGCTTCGCCCCTGGCTGCGTTGACCTCCTCCTTGACCCGCCGGAGCTCCTCCTTGACTCGAGCGACTTTGCCTTGAGCTGCCTCGGCATCCTCCTTCACCTGGGCAGCCTCCTCCTTGGCGCTGGCGGCCTGCTCCTGGGCCTGCTTCACCTCCTCCTCGACCTCGGCCACCCTGCTCTGCGTAGAACGGCCGGCCTCGAGTTGGCGAAGCACTTCCTCTCGGCAGTTTTGCATTTCATGGAGGAAGTATGACTTGGAGTGGGAACGCCTTCGCAAGTCCTGGAAACAGGAAATCGAGGGTTAAGGCGATCCATACGGGAAAAGCCAAAAACTGTATGTGATCCAAATGAGACTCTGTTCGAGATCCCCAACGAGCTCGACACCCAGCTTGAGGAAGTGCTGCAGCCACGCCCGGGACTTCTCCATGTCCTCCCTATGCTCGACCTCCACCGGGTCATCCATCTCGATCCTGGGAGCGCTGGAGTCGCTGAGCTCCCGGAGCAAGACTGTTGACACCGTTTTCTAGCATGTGTCAATAAGGATTGGGAGACTAAACTAAATTGACAAGAGGTTGGTTTTTCTTCAGCATCGCTTCTGAGCTGCCGATGGGTGGTTGCTGATGAAGGGCATGTTGATTTCATATGTTGCCGACGAAGCTGAAAAGCTGTTAGAGGATCGTTGCCGATGAGACGGAAAAGCTATTGCCGGTAAGATAGGTAGGAAGACTAGAAGGTTGTTGCCGATGCCAGGGATGTGCCGATGAAGAGATAACTTCATCATGACGGAAGCAGACAGAGGATCGGCGACACGGAGCTTATGATTTTCGTATTATAGTTTAAGTCCAATTCCTATACGAGTTTTATTTCTTTCCTTAAAGAGATAGAGTCCTTATAAGGAATTAGTTTATTTCTTCTATATTTGAGCTTTGCGTGTTAAATTAGGATTCTTCAGATAGTAAGAGGATAAATATGTGTCGAAGGACATTGTAATAGGGATCCAAGCATAAAAAACAAATCTACTTTTTATCGCAATTTACTTCTACCAGTACTTTACTTTTCGACAACTTCATCAAGTATCTTTTCTTTTTTAATGAGTTCTTTCAAGAATCGATGGGCTGCATCAACTCGATCTCCGATGACCTTGCAGGCTCCATGTCTACCGAGCATGATTCAGGCTTTGACTTCCAGGTGTATCGCTGTCATCTGGTCTGATCTGTTCAACAGTTTCGAATACATTCTGAGCTTTGACGTCTGGGCATATCGCTGTCGTCTCGTTTAGTTTTTATTCAAGTTATCATCCTTGTTGATTAGCAGGTCAAATCGACTGGCACGCTTCGGATATCGAATTTGGGTATTAGCCAGGTGTGTTTGCAGATAAGAATTTTTGCATCAACACATCTTTTGGCACGCTCGGTGGGACAAAGTCAATAGATTTATCATGAAGAATCCTGCTGATGTCAATCCAGAGAACATCATCGAGATATCAGAGTCAGATCTCAAGGAGGATTAGAAGCTAGCCATGGAAAAAGCCATGGAGGACTACAGGCAGCTTTGTTTGAAGTCTTTCAGCAAGAATAGGGGCGGAGAAGTCATTCAGAAGCAAGATCTGTCGTTGCCTCGGTAGGTAACCTTTGATTCCAACCCTGGTAAATTACAGGAGATGGTTAATTCTGCATTGAATCAGGCTTTGATCAACCACTCCACTGTGCTGTCCAATACTGTTTACAATGCTGTTGTGCAAACATTAAGAGACGGACAAGCACCAGGTTATGTCGGGCTGGCATATCATCAGCCAGGATCAGCATCTGTCAGTACTCCATCGGCAATTCTAGCCGTTGAGAGTATGAAAGCGCCTACTCCTCCAGTTATATCAGGACCATCTATCATTGAAGCCACGCTGATAGGATCAGATCTAACATCTCAGGAGAGGCCCAGTACTCAGTTGAGCATAGATCTATTGGCATCAGCAATGTCAGGTCCTTCAGTCCAACATAATCAGATTGCTGCTAATTGGTAGGGATACGGGATGCCTCTAGGTCCATCTACTGCCAACTCTGGACTGCCTCAAGTGCATGATGTAGCAGGGAAGGGTCCAATGACATCGGCTACTCGAATTCGGCCGATGACTCAAGTGTCACATTACTCTACTACACCTCCTGCTATACAGCCATTGTCAATGGGATTCCACATGCCTCCACAACAGATATCTTATGCGAATCCATTGACTAGTCCTCCACCAGTTCAATAGAGAGTTTCCACTGTAGGACAGCCCATAGTGCCATTCGTATCTCAATCTGAGTTATCTGCAATTCAGGGCAATTATGCTAGCTATCATCCACCCATACAAGAGCATCAATTGTTCACAAGCTATCAGCCATTGGCAAGTCAGGTGCCGATGAGTTATAATCTCAATTGGTCAGGACAAGCGCCAGTTCAGCAATCTGCTATTCAGCCTGGTTACTAGGCGATGGGGACTCAGCAGTATAGTCCACAGGCAGCTTTCTAGGATCAAACATCAGCAAAACAGCCGATGAGCTTTGCTCCGCAGACTAGTGCTGTGAATATGCCAATTCCTCCAAACCAATTACCGCAAGGATACATAGAAGCATATCAGCTAGCACCTCCAGCAGAGATTCAGCCAGTGCATCAGTAAGATCAAGATGCGTTTTGGACCGATAAGATCGCGGAAGTGATGAAAGAACAATTTGGGATTCAGCCCAAGATTAATACTCACTCTTATCAGACTCCGTACCCTCCAGCATATGACTCAGTTCCTTTCCCGAATCGGTACAAGGTGCCAGATTTCACTAAATTTTCTGGGCAGGATGATACATCGATGATGGAGCACATCAACCGATTCATCATCCAGTGTGGAGAAGCTGCTAATAGGGATGAGCTGAGGGTCCATTTATTCTCATCCTCTTTGTCTGGATCGGCATTCACGTGGTTTATCTCATTGCCACCGAACTCTATTCTTACTTGGGCCAATCTAGAAAGACAATTCCATAAGTATTTCTTTACTGGTGTCCATGAAGAGAAGCTTATCGATTTGATGAAATTGAGACAGCGAAGCGACGAATCGGTGGAGAGTTTTGTGCAAAGGGTACGAGACATGAAGAACAGATGTTATAGCCTAGTGCTTGATGATCGCCAGTTGGCTGGTTTAGCTTTTCAGGGTCTGTTGCCGCACCTCAGAGACAAGTACGATTCTCAAGAGTTTGAAAGTCTTAGCCATATTGTGCAGAGGATCTCTGATCAAAGTGCTCGAGCTCCAGAACATAGGAAGAGCTGGAACAAGAAAGTGTCCTTTGTAGAAGAAGCAGAAGAGTCTAATTCAGACGAAGAATTGACTATCGGCCTGGCTGAGTGGGTAAAGGGAAAGAAGCCAATTTCTTGTCCTTTCGGCCAAAAGGAGCCAGAGAAGTTCACATTTGATATCACGAAGGCTGATAAAATATTTGATCTACTGCTTCAAGAGGGCCAAATCAAGCTGTCACCCAATCATGTGATTCCATCGGCAGATGAGCTAAAGAAGATGAGGTACTACAAGTTTCATAATGCAACTTCACACAGTACCAATGACTGTAAGGTGTTCAGACAGCAGTTGCAATCGGCCATTGAATCTGGGAGGATCAAGTTCGATAACTCTAAAGCTTAGAGGCCAATGAAGATTGATCAACATCCTTTCCCTGCAAACATGGTGGATGCCGTAAGCAAGACCAAAGTGTTGACATCGACCAGCGCTAAAAGGAGAGCATCGGTGGATCCTAGAAATCAAGTAACTGCCAATGACTTGAAGGGAAAAGAGATAGTTGAAGAAAGCAGTAGTTCCAGAAGACCTCCTAGACCTGTTCCATACAGAATTTCAGGTGACCGTCATCGACATCGGCAAGAGGAGTTGCGTCGGGAAGAATGGAGTCGACATAAAGATCATTGGAGATGCCCGTTCTTCATCTACTACTGGCAAGAAGGCATTAAATTGCCTATGGTTGATAGCTGCCCCGAGTGCAATGGTTATGATCGAGCTGATAGGACAGAAAGAAGATCGCGCTATGGTAATCGGAGCAAATACATTGATAAGCCAATTAGAGAGAGGGCATCAGTACATGATCGGCTGGGGGGCAGGACCAGTGTACATGAAAGGCTGGGCAGGCATGACGACTGCTTGCCGATGAACCAAGAGGAGCTCAAGGAGATGGCCAATGCAAGAGTCCCTGATGAGACAATACTCTATAGAGATTCCAATATAAACTGCCCAGATTCAAGTATGAAACTTTATCAACCCACCTGGAAGATGAAGCTTCCTCAGTGGTGCCCTGTAAGTCTAACGAAGACTCAGAAGAGGAAATTATAGCGTGAGCATAAAGAGGAAAACTCCCGTGGGGAAAAAACTCAAGTATGGCAGCCGAAGCACAAAAATGAAGGTCCATCAGCAGACATCAACATGGTTTTCATGTTGCCGATGAAATTCTAAACACTTGCCGATGAAGAAGAAAATAGATAAAGTACTTGTTCAAAAAGAGTGTATCGGCACTACGTTAATGTGAAGTTTTACAAGTTGCCGATGCATTACTTTGCCGATGAGGATGAAGGTTTACAAGTTCAACAATGAACGGATGATTGATATCGCAAGCAGGCGAATTTGGTCGGCTTCCTCCAGTATCTTTGCGTCTTCATCGGCATTACCTTCAACTGACTTGATTTTCTTCTTAAGCGCCAACGTCTTGAGGGCTTGATTGTCCCTTTCTTGCTGGAGAGTTTTGATAGCTTCGGGCATTTGGGCCTTCTCCTGATTTGCTGCGTCCAAGGCTTCTTCGATTTGTCTCAGCTCCACTAGCAGGGCTTCTCTTTTTGCCGATAGTTGAGCAATCGTTTCTTCCAGATCTACACAGGAGGCTTCTAGTTTATCGATGTCTTTGTGTTTCTCATCAGCAAATACTTGTGCTTCATCATGTCCTCCTAGAGTTTTGCCTGAGTGGCTCTATCGGCAATTCATTGGGCAGCCCTCTGGTACTGCAGCTACCGACTCTCTAGATGTGCAGCTTGGAAGAGTGCTTCCTCGACATCGGCAGGAATATGGCCTCAAATTTCTTTGAAGGTTGCTTTTGTGGAATCAGAGTCCTAGATCAGCAAAGAGGTCTCCTGTTGCAGTAAGGATAATAACGTCTCCAGCCGGGATTTGGTTTCAGATGATAAAGCCTCAAAAGTTTGAAGGGAAAGAACGTGTAATCTATTACCTGAGCAGAAGGTTGGTAGATGCTGAGACCAGGTATTCGGCCATTGAAAAGTTATGTTTATGCTTATATTTCTCCTGTGTTAAATTAAGGCATTATCTGTTAACGGCCGAATGCACGGTTATATGCAAAGACGATGTGGTCAAATATATGCTATCAATGCTAATTCTAAGTGGAAGAATCGGCAAGTGGATTTTAGCGTTATCAGAGTTTGATCTGCGGTATGAATCGGCTAAAAGTAGTCAAGGGGCAAGTCATGGCTGATTTTGTTACTCAGCACTGCGGTGAGGTGAATTCTTTGGAGATCGCTCCGTGGACACTCTTCTTTGATGGTTCTACGTGTGGAGAAGGAGCAGGCATCGGCATTGTGTTGATATCACCTCAGGGGAAGAAATATGAATTCTCATTACCAATTGCTACCACATCGACAAACAATCAGGCTGAGTATCAGGCTATGTTGAAAGGTTTGGAGTTACTCAGAGAAGTCCATGCAGATGCTGTTGAAATCTTCGGTGATTCAATGCTGATCGTTAATCAATTAGCTGGGGTATATGAATGTCGAAGTGAGGTTTTAATCTCGTATTACGAGAGATGTCAACAATTATTGAATGAGTTCAAAGATTTTTGCCTTGAACATATCTCCAGATTGCATAATGAAGAAGCTAATCGGTTGGCGCAACATGCTTCGGGGTATCAGCTAATCCGCGAAGTGTTGACATCGGCAACTGATGCCGATGACTGAAGGAAGGAGATTGCGGATTACTTGAAAGATCCATCTAGGAAGGTCGAGAGACGTGTAAGATTTCAAGCTACTAAGTATGTGCTCCTTTGTGATGAATTATATTATCGGAAAATGGATGGAGTTTTGCTCAAGTGTCTTAGCGAAGAAGAATCAAAGAGTTTAATGGGCAAAATCCATGAAGGAGTATGTGGGGCACATCAATCGGCTTTCAAGATGAAGTGGATGATCAGGCGAAATGGATATTACTGGCCGACGATACTCAAAGATTGTCTCAAGTATTTTAGAGGGTGAGTGTCAGAAATTCGGCAACGTTCAAAGAGCGCCTGCATCGGCAATGAATCCTATCATTAAACCGTGGCCATTTCGAGGATGGGCTATTGATCTCATCGGTCAGATATATCCACCATCAAGCAAGGGGCATAAATTCATACTTGTCGCTACCGATTACTTTACAAAGTGGGTCGAAGCGATTCCTCTGAAGAATGTGACATCGGCAAACATGATTGATTTTGTAAAGGAGTATATTGTGTATTGGTTCGGTATTCCTCAAACTATTACGACCAATCAGGGAACCATGTTCACGTCAGGGGAGTTTGATAGATTTGCCGATGAGATAGGGATCAAGGTCTTAAATTCTTCGCCTTATTATGCTCAAGCCAATGGTCAGGCCGAAGCCTCTAACAAAGGGATTATTAAACTCATTAAGCGTAAGATTAAGGAAAATCCTAGAAAGTGGCACATGGTTCTGAACAAAGCTTTATGGTCATATCGGATGGCATGCCATGGTGCTACTAAAGTATCGCCTTATCAGTTGGTATATGGACATGATGCAGTTTTGCCTTGGGAGATCAAAACTGGTTCGAGGCGGATATTTCATCAAGATTAGCTGTTGGCCGATGATTACAGTACACTCATGAAAGATGAGTTGGAAGATCTGGCGAGTCATCGGCTGAAGGCTTTAGTTAGCATCGAAGAGAACAAGAAGAGAGTTGCTAGGTGGTATGATAAAAAAGTGAAGACGAAGGAATTTGCTGATGGTGATCTAGTCTGGAAATTGATCTTACCGATGGGGACTAAGAGTACAAAGTTCGGTAAATGGTCTCCTAATTGGTAGGGTCCTTATCGCGTCAATCGGTCTGTTCCTGGTAATGCCTGTATCCTAGAAACTCTCGAAGGAGAAGTATTTTCAAGAGCGTTGAACGGTAAATATCTGAAGAAATATTATCCTAGTATTTGGATAGATGCTTGAAGGAACAGGTGCATTTACTGATTCAATAAGAATGTATCAGCATTACATGAACATGAAGTTCTATAATTACCGATGCATTGCGTCGCCGCCGGAAAGAGAAAGGCTAGGGTTGAATCAAGGATGAAAAATGGGCCGCGGCGAAGGAAGCATTATATGGGCCCATTGGTATAGGATTTTCACTACAGTGTGCGCAACCTTCCAGGAGAAGTTCAGACGGTTTGGGTAATCATGACCTGGAGGAAATTTCGGTGCATAAAGTATTTTATACTCCAAAATTGGGGGCATGTGTTGACACCGTTTTTCGGCACGTGTCAATAAGGATTGGGAGACTAAACTGAATCGACAAGAGGTTGGTTTTTCTTCAGCATTGCTTCTGAGCTACCGATGGGTGGTTGCCGATGAAGGGCATGTTGATCTCGTATGTTGCCGACGAAGCTGAAAAGCTGTTAGAGGATCGTTGCCGATGAGACGGAAAATCTATTACCGGTAAGATAGGCAGGAAGACTAGAAGGTTGTTGCCGATGCCAGGGATGTGCCGATGAAGAGATAACTTCATCATGACAGAAGCGGACAGAGGATCGGCGACACGGAGCTTATGATTTTTGTATTATAGTTTAAGTCTAATTCCTATACGAGTTTTATTTCTTTCCTTAAAGAGATAGAGTCCGTATAAGGAAATAGTTTATTTCTTCTATATTTGAGCTTTGTGTGTTAAATTAGGATTCTTCGGATAGTAAGAGGATAAATATGTGCTGAAGGGCATTGTAATAGGGATCCAAGCATCAAAAAACAAATCTACTTTTTATCGCAATTTACTTCTACCAGTACTTTACTTTTCAACGACTTCGTCAAGTATCTTTTCTTTTTTCAACGCGTTCTTTCAAGAATCGACGGGCTACATCAACTTGATCTCCGGCGACCTTGCAGGCTCCGCGTCTACTGAGCATGATTCAGGCTTTGACTTCTGGGCGTATCGCTGTCGTCTCGTCTGATCTGTTCAACAGTTATCGAATACATTCTGAGCTTTGACGTCCGGGCGTACCGCTGTCGTCTCGTTCAGTTTTTATTCAAGTTATCATCCTTGTTGATTAGCAGGTCAAATCAACTGGCACGCTTCGGATATCGAATTTGGGTATTAGCCTGGTGTGTTTGCAGATAAGAATTTTTGCATCAACAAAGACACACTCCTTGCCCCAATGAGAGAAGAGCGTATTGACCTTGGTTCGCGCCAAGGACTCGATCTCCTCCGCCACATCGCGTGGGGCGCTGTGGTGCTCCGCCAACTCGGCCGGGGTGGGGAACTCCAACACAGCGCCGGTGCCTCCTAGCCTGGGGTCGGACGTCGACCTCCTCCTCAATGGGCCAGGAGCCCCCAACGCGATGACGGCCGCCGTCTCCTCCGACCGCTTCGCCTGTGGACCAGAAATCGCTGGCTCCTCCAATGGCGCAGTTGACGGCTGCGGTGGCTGGCTCGACACTGGCTCAGGTGCCTCCTGAGGCGACGGAGGGGACGAGGCCGTTGCTTCCTCCAACGCCACGTCCTGTGGCATCGGCAGGTCCACCATCGACACGTCTGCCGGTGGGCTCGGTGCTGAGGTCTCCTCCTTGAACTGCGTCAAGGGTTTTAGTGCTGCTTCTTGTAGCAGCTCATCAAGGTGACCACAGACACCCACTGTGGTGCTGAGGTCTCCTCCTTGAACTGCGTCAAGGGTTTCAGTGCTACTTCTTGTAGCAGCTCATCAAGGTGACCACGGACACCCACTGTTTTGGGAGTCCCGAGGTCTCCTCCCCCTCCAACGGCTTGGGCGGCTACTACGCCAATAGGTCCGATAGCGTCACATCCCCTGGCGGCGTCTGCTGCTCCTGATGGTGCTGGGGCCGTTCCCCGGTCACCTCCTCCTCCTGCCGCTCCTGTGGCTCCTTCTCCTCCTGCTGCGTCCGTGGTAGCTCCTGCTTCTGCTGAGCCTCCAACTTGCGTAGCCCTGTCAGCCACGGCTCTCGCTCCCCCGTCGAAGCGGGAGGGGTGATGGCCTCCTCACTCTCGAGGTCGATGGGGGCTACCTCCATTCCCGGCTCGTGGCCCTCGGGGGCTCTCGCCTCGGGCATGGAAGCAGAGACCTCGGGCTAGCCCAGGTTAGGGGCTCCTGACCCTAGGGCTCTACTCTCTAGCACCGAGCTAAGCTCGGGGACCATGGACGTCGACATAAGGGAGGCACTCCCCCTCCTGCGTCTTCCTCAGCTCGGAGTCGCCGCCCGTCATGGCCCCCGAGTCGCTCAACCCTGCAGCAAGAGCAGAACCTGTCAGCCTACCGCGAGCCATAGCCTTGAGGGCTAAGGACAGCCACCTCGCCTCCCACGGTGCCAAGGGCCTCGATGTCGCACCTGTGGCCGAGGCCCTCATCTTCGTGGCCACGTCCACCCTAAGCCGCTTAGTCGGTGCAAGGGTCACCCCTTGATGCGGCGCTTTGGCCTGGACGGAAAGCAGGATAGTAGAGAACTTAATGAACCACAGAATGGGGAAGCAACGAGAAGAGACTTAAATCGACAATACTTACCCAAAGGGGATAGAGGCCTTTTGGGTCCCCCTCGAGCTGCCAGCAGACCTCGAGGCCCCACCCGAGGCCGAGCTCTTCCCAGGGCTGGGGCTGCTAGGGGCTGTCGGTGAGGTCACCATGCCTCCCTGCTCCGACGAGGCCTCCTAGGCACGATCCTGCTCTGCCCGCGCCGATGATCAGGACCGGGTCTCCTGGGTCAAAGTGGGCGGGGTCCCGCCATGAGCATGACGGGAGGAGGAAAAACCCCCCCGAGTCGAGGGGGTGGTCGACCTTTCCCCTCACTGGCGCTCTGAGGCCGTAGTCGCTGGCTGAGGGGCGCGCTGCTCCGACACACCTTCCTGCATCGAAAGACGGTCAGTATGGGAGGACCAGACTGAAGGGGCTCGAGACATCCCATCACCCCTTCAACATCATCATCGTCGTCATCATCATCCTCGTCTCCCTCATCCTCGAAGGGAGACTCCTCCTCTGGGAGCCCGTCGCGCCTCTGCTGCGCACGGTGCTTCTCACGCTTTTCATGCTCCCAGAGCTTCTTGTCATTTTTCTTCCTCTCCTCATCCTTGTGCCTCTTTTCCTGCTGGGCGTTGAAGCATCTCACCTGACGATCGGGAGCATCGTCCCTCAATGGGGGCCTCGATCTCTGATAGTCGATTCTCCCCCTGCACGAAAACATTCGGTTGCGAGGACAAGAATAAGGAAAAAAGGGGACGAAATGTAAACGCAAAAGGCATGGGTCGAGGCACTCACCAGGTCGAGGCACCCCTCCTCCGGCCGCATGGGGAGGCGGTTGACGTCCTCTGCCCTGAACGAACCCACAACCATCCCCTTCACCCGTGCAACGATCTCCGCGGTGGATATCCCCTCGCTGGACATCCGGCACTTCTTGAGCACCTCGGGCGCTACCTCGGGGAGCATCTCATCCAACCGCAGCGGGCGCTCCATCAGGGGGAGCACCCGTCAACTGTGGAAGGCTGAGAACACCACACTCACCGTCAGGCCCACCTCTTGAAGGGTCCTCATCGTGGCGACGAGGGGACGAAGTCGATGTTGAAGATCCCCCGTCATACCATGCGGCCAGTTGAATGGTCGCTCGGTGATGAGCCGCCCGGTGTACGGCGGGAGGTAGCCTCCGTCATTGCGGAGGTAGAACCATTGCTCGTCCCACCGAGAATGGTTGGACATCAACCCGGTGGGGATGTACTCGCATGGCACCTCTGACTTGCCTGTCTTCAACATGGAGTTGAGGCAGCCAGCTCTGACGATCCGCCTCACGCCTGACCCCACCAAAAAGGTGAACCACTCCCCCTTGTAGAGATGGAGCCATAGCTCCCAATGGGGCACCATCCCTAAGTAGCCCTCGTAGACGGCCGTAAAGATGGCGGTGTTGGAGATGGCGTTGGGGGAGAAGTGTTGGAGCTCGACGCCGTAGAAGTTCATTAGCCCCCGCATGAACTCGCTCGGGGGCGCTCCGAGCCCATGCCGGTGGTACTTGAGGAAGCTCACCACATAGCCTTATGGCGGGTTTGGCTCTGGGTGGCCCCTCGGCGGCGCGATCCACTCCGGCCGAGTCGGATCGGTGATGGGACGGAGAAGTCCCTCTCCCACCAGCTCGTTCAACCTCTACCTCATCACAGTCGACGGGCACCAGGGTTCCGCCAGCTGAAAGATGGGGGCCATGACAGCGGCAGCGGCACGGATCTGTTCAATGGACGCGACGGCGGCGGTGACGATGCGGATCTCCATGGCGAACGGGCGGCTAGGAAGGATCCCAATCGTGGTTTCCCGCTCTAAGCTCCTACCCTCATGCGCAGGAAAGTAGGAACTCGGGAGCACTAGAGGTGGAGAAGGCAGGAAGGCAAAACCAGGGGTGAACAGTGCCTGTCCTCCCTGGTTTTATACCCAGGAAGAGCAACGGGCGGAATCCAGTAGCAGAAAAAGGTAACTCCCCATAATTGATGCGCTTACCTATCCATTCCCCCTTGATCCTCGGCTGGATACATGCGTTGCACCTTAGGTAACAAGCCATTGGTTGGGCCCACCATGATCTCCACCACTGCACCATTTAAGCCTCCTCAAAAGACGCGTCCAACGGTAAGAAAAATAAACGTTGCTCGCCGACGGACTCTTCCAGGAGAAGGTAAATGGGCTTTGGCCCCACAACAAGCCTCGAGGGAGTGAAGGCTGGCCCTCGACCAAGGTTTGACAGCCACCCTCGAGCACCCAAGTCAGGGGTGACCAAGGGGGAGCCAACATGAGGCCCCGCTCGAGAATGAACTCTCCAGACCCCTTTGGACATATCCAAGGCGAAATGCTATGGACTTTTATGGAATCCCCCGAAGGGAGGCATCGAGCCGCCGAGACCTATCGAATGGAATTGGTATCCGTAGGTCCATTGCGTTTTGTTTTAATGAGACCGCCTCCGGGCCTCCAGCCGACCTCTATCGAACGAGGATCGGGCTCTCACTTGGATTCTCCCATTACCAGCTCACTAAGAACTTCGAGGCTTGCCCTATCAAGGGTAGTCCGACGCTTCTCGCCTCACGTCCAATCAAAAGGACTGGTGAGATGAACGCCGAGGCCGACAGTGCCCCAGCCGCACGAGGCTCGGGAGCCCGACTGTGTCCGGCACCCCTCAACGAAAGAGGGTCAAAAATCCCCTAGGGGCTCGATGTTCCGACATATCCCTCGGTAAAGCGCCATGACTCTAGTTTAGGTCCATACCCGACTGGACGAGCACCCCTCGACCAAAGACAAATAAAGCCCTCGAAGGAGTCTCCCAAATCCTCTAAGGCCTCGGGGGCTACCCCCGCGGGGGATGCTCACACGCCTCCCATGGAAAGATCCAAACCACACCTCACTCCCAACTCCTGACCCCCTGCCCGAGTGCCAGCACCCGCGCAGGGGCCCAGGGGCTACTGTCGGGTACCTCAAACCCTCAATTAATCAGACTAATCCCCGAAGTCAGCAACGCAAACCCTCTAATGACATCCCTCACTATCGCTCGAAAGCCCACAGGCTAAGGCATATTGGGCCACCCCATGAACAGGCATCGACAGCCCAAAGCCACAGCCTACTTGACGGGCTACCACAAGGACCGAGACTGTACGCTCGAGGGTACAACTCGGGGACCCCTTGAGGATGGAACTTCGCTCGAGCGAACGAGCCCGCCCTCGAGGATGAAACTTCGTCTGTGCGAATAGGCAGCCCTCAAGCTCAGTATACCCCTCAACTACCTACCCCGGTATGGATCCAGGTGCATTCAATGCATTTTACCTGCTCTCGCCTAACCGTATGGGTCACAATTACAGCAACAGTTGCAAGTATGGCAGTCGAATCTTGCTTTTGCCGCCCATACCCTAGAATCCCATAGATCGTACCTCACTGTTATGCCATACCAAGCACTGTGTCTCATCCGGCACCTCCTCGAGGCTCGAAAGTCAACACATTCCCCGCATCTCCTAGGATTCGGCCTTATCCGAAGGGCCTCGACCCCCTCGACTCGACCCCCTCGACTCGACCTGAGGCCTCGACCATCGCCCCTCGGCTCTGTCACGCCGACCCTCGAGCGGGACTTCAACAACTCCGATCAACACTTCAACAACTCCCAACGCAATGGTTGTAGGACCTCCCATGCCGTCGTACACCTCTACAATGACACCCACATGATCGGCATATGTCACCGACCACGTTAGCACTAAAAATATGTACTCTTGTGCCTCTCCGTCGCCTATAAAAGGAGGCGCCAAGGCTTGGGACAGGGGATTCGAGATCCGAGAGCACCATACACTAAGGCTTTAGATCATAGAAAAACACCATGAGACAGTGTGAAGTAGAGAGCTAAGTGCCCGAAACACTCGAGCTCCAACTCACGCTTCTCACACCTGCTTGTGTTCACCCCTGTACGAGCACTTTGGTGCAAGATAACACGAACTATCCCCCTCCCCCACTGGACGTAGGGTCTTCTTGGCCCGAACCAGGATAAATCACCGTGTCCTTCTTGCAACACCCACCGGATTAAGGGAACATGCAATTATGAATTTACTCATTGGTGTTGGCCCCCGAGGATGAAACACCGACAGGAGGACACTAAAGTTAAGCGATAAGCCTCGACTGTTAGAAATCCTGCCCACCCACATTGTAGCTTCAATGAGGGCTTCTTCATCTCCACGTCTTCGGCTGTAGATTGATTGCTACGACATTCAAAACAAACAACCCTTCACATTTCATCCTACGAGATCAAATATGCAGCGATTGGACTTTATTGCGTCCCCCTCTAGATATGAACTCCTCTTTGGCAATGGTTTACAACAAAAATATAAAAATACATGTCCTAACAACATCAAGAAGACATGTCCTAACAACAAACATAACTATTATTACATCAATTTGTTTACCAAGCCAGATTAAAAGGGCAGCCATATTGACAACTTAAAGAAGACATACACAAAGCTGATCCTGATCTCCGATCATAGATAATACATAACCTCCAGGCACAAGAATAGTCCTCTCGTCTGATATATTCAAAAATTTGTTCAAAATAGCATTTCTTTTGTTGTGACTTGCTTTATTAACAAAAGATTTTCGAGAATGACCTAAATTTGACTACATTTACTAATATTTTTTGAATAATATGAGTGGTCAAACATCATGTCAAAAAGTCAGATGAACCGTTCATTTGGTCGTTTCTGGCTAGCTGATTCTACCTGATGCAAATTTGTCATGAGAGGAAAACACTGCTGAATCTGTATGCACTGTAAGACCAAACAAACAGGTACAGCGGCAGATTTTACTGAGTTCACAGTAGTAAATCTCAATAGACATCTACTAGTCCACTCGAACATGCCTACCGCCCCACAAAAATGCCCGTTTCGTTTCCCGAGGAGTAAACTTTTAATGTTTGACCAAATAATGGTATTTTTTATAATATAACTGGACATACTTAAGGTAATGAAACATGTTACTATGCTAAATTTGCATTCTTTTCTGGACGGAGGAAGCAATAAGTACAAACTGCGTTTGACTGGGAACTCCAGAACGTCCAGCCGCTGTGTCTCTGATCTTGTCCGGATGGTCCTACACATTGTCATCTTTCAATGTCGTGGCAATCAGTACGTCTGTCTGTCGACTATTGTTGTTGCTTGGATTGAGGTGAAATATACTATAGACCTCACAACCGCATCAGTCAATCAAGTCTAAAGTGTGTCATGTTGGTCAAAAGCTCATGATTCCTCTTTTGCCAAGTTTTCCTACCGCATTCACTTCAATCTCACCAAACGCACAAGGTCTAATATGAAAGGGGCTGCCATGGCTTGCCGCTTCAATCTAGTCCAACATTCATAATGGTAAATTTGACCGGCTGAACGTGTAACTATTGTGCTAAGCTAGTCTGATCTTTGTAAATCCAACTAAGCTGGACTCGCCTTTAGTCTTCCCCTTGACTGGCGTGACTTCTTGGATTCGTGTGAATTAACTCATTAAAAGACCTATAATTACCACACCAAGCATTCATGACGTGCCAAATCTCCTTTTCTCAAATCATCTCATGTGTCCAGATTTCCTGACGCATATAGACTGGGCTCGTAAGAAAGTCCGACTTTGGGCACATTTGTTTCGTCGGACAATTAGCAGTACAGAACTCTTCTTATTTTTGAGTCGGTCACAACATTTGTATCAGTAGTAGTGATGAGTGGCTTTGATCTGTCTATAACCCAACTATTCTTATTTTATGTACTCGCAAGAAATCAAATCAATGATTACTTTATTCAGAAATTTAAACTTTACAGGATCACAGAAGGTCCGGCAATCTCAAATCTTAGCTACCCAAAAGACGTCCTCCTACAGCTTCTCGCATTAGTTTATTTCACTCTAGTTATGTCATATTTTTCAAATTAGCATGTGAGGTGTTTTATGAAAAAGTATACTAACAACACAAACAATCAGTTAGATTGCGGACAGTGGAGACACAAGGAGACACGACCCACGCAAACGTCTCGGTCGTGGGGTGGTCAACTACTCAATGGCCTCTCTTGTAAAAAAAGAAAAAGTACAAAATGTAATCGATG
The DNA here is from genome assembly GCA_023333625.1 of Bothriochloa decipiens. Taxonomy (NCBI): domain Eukaryota; kingdom Viridiplantae; phylum Streptophyta; class Magnoliopsida; order Poales; family Poaceae; genus Bothriochloa; species Bothriochloa decipiens. The sequence goes on along the minus strand of CM041631.1, from coordinate 30,009,879 downwards.
GCCTCCAAGCTATAAGAGCATAGACCAGGGGTGTGAGGAAGGTTATACTTGCTGCCTTCTCTCACCAGAGCTTCTCATTCCATCCCAAAGCTTTTGCCTTCCTGATGAGGACATCGCTTCTTCTTGTGCACCTGCTGATCCTCTCCA